>OZ017803.1:4427324-5059798 GCA_963969395.1 Pseudoscleropodium purum
CAGTTTTATGGACAAGCGCTATCAACATCCTGATTCAGTTTTTCTAGAATTGAGAGACATGACCTGCAGCTGGAAAATCATTCCTAGTGCCGAAGGTCCAGAACTCTAATTATTTTATCTTGTCACTATCGCTGCCCCTGCTCAACTCAAAAGCAATGGCAATACCTACATACTAAGCTTATTGTCTTTAGGAGTAGCTGTCTATGGCACTGCTATGTATAAATATGATCAATACTTGAATAACAGCTCCATTGTAATCCACAATCAGACTCCTCTTTCTACTATTAATTGGAAACTGAGCGCTTCAAGATTTGCTTTCTGCAGAACTTGATCCCCATGAATCACAACATCTTCATTGAGAGTATTCAAGTTAAGCAAGAGCAGAGAGGTTCACTGTTGATTTGCGAAATCACCTTCAGTGCGTTGAGGCTGGCTTTGTCGGATTGGAAAATAATGCATTACACAGTGACATCATAAAGTTTGATGATGGGCGACTTAGCAGAAAAAACACATTTTTTTATGCTCCTTGCCATTCGCACCCACATTGCATGCACCTTTTATCAAGGATCTGGGTCCTGCTTTGAGGAATTGGAGGAATCCATGCTACCTCCTGGCATGCAATTTTTAAGGCCTCACACAAACATTGCCATATGAAATTTGCACATAAACTTTGTCAACAAGTAACACAGTGATTGGCGCCAACCAGCTTCGAGAGTGATGCCAATGAGTAATTGCCAGTTAACATTCTTTTACGGAAATTAGTGTGGGCTCAAGTGGTTGCGACGTGCACTTGCTGTAGCTTGCACTTGCACAACGCCTCCAATAAATTACAGCAATTACAGATGAAATGAAAGGGCAATGACATCTTCCACGAAATGCCAATTCAAAAACAATGCATGCTCATTTGCCAACAGAATCAAAAGTTCTCTGGATTGCAAAAAGCTGATTAAAACAATGAACGTATACTTAGCCGCTCAAGGACTATACAAAAATGTGATTAGTCGAACATGGAAAATTCGACAAAAAAACTTGGTATTCAACACCGTGTAGGTCCTAACTCCAGAACGATCCAAACCATCCAAACCGCTAATAGACAACTAATTGCTAATAGAAAGCCAATCCTTTCACACAACACTCACTACAGCCACTACTCAGGGAACCACAGTGACATATCCACCCAAGATCTCTGCCACAACCTCATCTTGCACGCTCACATCTCTGCGAAATGCAATTGAAGTTTTTGCTTCTACAATGGCAGAGTACTAGAATAGTCTGGGCGGATTCAAAGTGCAACGGCCTCTAATTGGCCCTGTTGGGTTAGAAAATGGACACTTGACGGCAACTACCATGTTTGACATCTGCTTGTACAAATCTAAACCCTAATTCCCACTCATTCACCCACCGTAGGCCCAATTGCAAATGAACCTTGTATCATCCTCTCTGAACCGTCCATTTTTGCTTCTTAGCTCACCTGCATCCTTTGCCGCAATTAGCTGCAAACCCGTTTGGAAAATCCAGAGCGGCCAAATTTCAGTTGCTAGGGCAATGAGGAGTTAACTCATCCATGGAGCTAGTTTGTGCAAAACAAAGTGACTGAAAATTGTCCATATGTTTCAAGCAAAAGAACCCCTCCAAAAACCAAGTGACCCTTTTTTGTGCTTATGCAATGTAGCATGTTGTATTTCCCATAAGTAGACTCCAAACTTGAGTCACTCTTGAGTGACTCAAAGACAATAGGGTGTAATAATCTTCCAAATTGATTATTGTGCCATTTAAAGAATTTTACATCATAAAAAATATAATTGGCATTTTTTATCTTGCATCTTTTTACATCCAATTCTTATGTTATACCAATCAAGCATACCAAACTTTAGTTTCAACAAACCAAAACACCGTATTTGATGAATTTTTTCATTTAATATTCATGGATTTACATGATAATTAATTGAAAACTATTGGAGTTTAATTTTTTTTCCAATTTGATTGCATAGATAGATAAATAGAACACATCCAAAGGCACGACTTTCATCTTCAAAGACATCTCACTAAAATGACTATGAAGAGTTCAATGTGAGGTGCTATACAACTAAATTTTTTACAATAGATATCTATATATTGTAAGTACACTGTTGTGGTGTATGTAAGTCTAGGTGTCTTGGGCTCTATACTCTAGAAAGTGGTAAGTTTGGCCAATCTACCACGATGTTTAATTAATTGGCCACTCTCTACAAATGCATGCTTACTTCAGTGGCGTTGCTTGGATGGTCCAGTGAAGTCCAATAACCTATAGTCCTAGTACAAGTATGGGTAAACTTAGACCAAGTGCAAGATTGTAAAGTTTTTCATTTTTTTTCATTTAAGAGAAATCATTTTTTTTGCCCAAAATTGAGCATGAGGAGTGCCTTCGGATAAGAGCATTCCCACACATCTGGCAAATTGGATGACTTGGTAACAAAAGCTAACAAAATTGTCCCATCCATCTAGTAAAAGGAATGACTTGGTAACAAGCTAACTGGCAAAGTGGGAGATGGTTGGTTAAAGCGTGTTGTTTTGCCAACCGAAACTTGGCCTAGTTGTGGCCTGCATAATGTAATGACACAAATAGATTCCACTTTTTGCGGCACTTCCCCCAAACGAGACAAACTTGTTGCAGCACTTGTTGAGGTACTTCCCCAGTGTGGCTGCACTTCATTCAAAGTCGGAGCTCCAATTGCAGACCAATTTGTAGCAATTATTGACACATTCTCATTTCAATTGTACTGTTAACAAGTTGTGGGTGGGGTGCAGCTCCTACCCAGCTTCCAAAGTGGATGGCGCTGCATTTTGCGAGCCAAAATCCACTTCATTTTGAAAGTTGGGTGGTGATACTCTAAAGCTGGTCGGTGGAATGGGCACTTCAGAGTTTGCTTGTGCTATGTGGTCTTCGCAATGATCCCACCCTGGCTGATGCTTCACTAGTTGGAACAGTGCAACCTCTGTTCTAAAACAGACGGGGCTTTCTTGCTCATTGCAATCATATTCCACTTCACCAAAATATGACTGTGGTGAGTCATATTCCAAGTAGGATTTTTTTATTTTGCCTCGATAGCTCATGAAAAAGTCAAGCCTCCAAGGATAGTCAACATATTTGTCATATTTGCAAAAATATGTCTAAAAATGGTTTAGTATACTCCCTAATCCATATGATTGCAAATATGACTCACCAATCATATGACTAAAAGTGAATGACTCAACACAAGTCATCTACAATGATTTTTGCTTGAGTCACATATCTTGATTTTGTGATTCAATGCAATTATATTTTACAGTCACAAAACAATCATTTTCTTGTAGTGAGGTCACAAGAGAGAAGTCATCCATTTTGGAGAATGGGTGGGAATGCTATAAGGCTATAGGATGAAAAAGAGCATTTATTCATCCAATTTGCTTTTGTAGTCAATTGAATATATTTTCAAAGAATAGTGTTGCAAATTCCTTCATTAATATGAGAGTATTGACTTTTTAAAAGAAGAAGATGCTTAATCCATGGATCACCTTTATAGTGTACTTTGGCCATTTTTTGCTATTTACTCTTGATGTGAATTTTAGCCATAAAAATGATGTTTACTTTGAATTAAATACGACTAAGGAAATGAAGCTTATTAAGTATAGTTTCTACTTTGATTGGAAATTTTGAAAAATTAGTAAATTCGAATTTATCATAGCAATATGAACTTTGGATATATAACCATGGGTTGTTGATTTTCTAATTTTAGAGTGACAAGGTAACTTTCATTTATACCATGATGTTACACACTACAATATACATCTGTGGTGAAATTTTCAGATTTTTTTAGTGCATGTTGTATTAGATATGAATTTTCTTCATTGTTTTCTTTGAAAATTCAAAGTAATTTCAAATTTTCCTTACAAAATTTGAAATTTTGTATGATGTGTATTGGACATATGACTTCATTTCTAAAAAAATAAATATCAAGTTTTATCATTCATATCTAGTTGCAAAATGATACTACTTGTATTTTTGAAAAAGACCTATGTTTTTGTTTGTATTTTACAAAGGAAATATGGGGCTCTTTCATAAACAAAGGAAGTAGCAAAGAGAGCGATGCTTGAAATCCATGGTCACATGCTTGTGCTTCTCGAGTTAACCCTCACTATCTACTTCATGTTGTTGTACATCTAGTAGGTTGAACAATGCTCTCCAAGACCAAATAGACAGGGTTGTCATAACGGACAGCATATTACTATTCACAGACGAATTGGACCGATTAGGGTTGACCGGCTGCCAACTTCGGAGCCCTGTAACTTTTGCTAAAAGTATCCAAATTGGGCATATGATATGTTTTTCAGCATCTACAAACACTATGGCAAAGTGGCCCAATTCAACACTTTTTAGCAACCAGTCCATGTCACTTGGACTTTATTGCAATCACCACAACAACCCATAACCTTAATCATGTAAGGCCGCTGCGAACACTAAGTGTCCGATGAATGACGGAGAATTCCTCTATACAGGACAGAAGTGCAACTACTCATCCTCCATGTTTTGTTGTGAAAAGGGAACTTCTTCTACAGTAGTTTAACTTCCAATGACTACTTTTCCATTTATATAAGCGATTGATTCTCATGGTATAAGAAAATGATGATTTAAGTGAAGACCGGCCCATTTTTACAGGGTTAAGTTAGTCTGGTTGTTGTGGCTGTCCTTGGACAGAGACATGGCATCAACTCCGCATCAACTTTGGTTTCTGAATAGAGACTCCAAATCCTGTCTACAACTGCGCTCACATTGCACAACATGGTCCGCATTCACACTGCAGAACGTGGTCAGGGTTTGGTTGGATTGGAGATGTGGGGTCTGACTGGGCATGCACTTGACGGAGTTGATTAGGTTTCTGCCTCCTTTCTAGTGGCGACGGTGAGGTAGTTTGGATGATTCCATTGGGGTTGTGATTGTAGGTGCAGCTTTGGTCATTTACGGTGTGGGACATGGGCTAACATGGAATTTGATGGAGTAAGAGTTTCGGTGTGTGCTCCAGAAACTATTTGAACAAGCTCAAAATGTTGAAGCCAAGTTCCGACTTGGGGAGCAGAAAGTGGTGGAGCTTCCATCTAAGGTGCGGAAGTTGAGCTCCTGCAATAACAATCTGTTTCACACAATCTCTGGAAAAGAGTTTATCACTCAGGTGTGGCTATGACCTTTTCCAATGTTGTGTACAGTAGAGCAAGATGATTGGGCATTTAGAAGTAAGCATTTGTCAATGTGGGCATACTTTCTTCTTCATGGAAGTCTTAACCATATATAATTCTGAAACTGCAGCATGTACCAGGGAGCTACCTGCAACTATTAGTGATGCTAGTTGGATGATTTTTTTTGTTTTTGGAACCTCAATGTTGAGGAACATAGTTTTAGGAATTGAGTTCCTAGGGCAGGGACTGTTTTGACTGATCTTTCCTTTCTTGGACTTTCTTGGAATACTCTTTATTATGCATGCTTCTGAATCGCGAAACCTAGGAAATTGATGCGCTTATACTGTGGAAAAAGATAGCAATGCAATGGCAGAAGCCAGTCTACATAGAGAGTCACATAACAATCTACTATAAATCTAATTTTTTCATAATACCTTTCTGCAGAGCTGGATGGTATTGAGCATTAGGTGGCTTGCATTGTCTACAAGGCTATCACATCTGAAATTTTGGAATCAAACAAGGTAATATATACAATGAGTATCATAATACAATGGATTCAATCAGAAGTTATACACCTGGATACATGATTATTTATTGATGAACCATTGTGAATGCAAAGATTGTCAAGCATTGTTCACAATAATCTTCTTAATTTATGTGACATTGCTGATTAATACCTTGTCTTTTGGCAGCTCAACTATGTGCAACTCAACAGCAGTGTCATATCACAGGTTAGTCTAAACTTTGGTCAAAAATGAATTTCTCTCTTGCAAGTGTCACTTGTTTTATTCAATTTTTTGATTGAGAGCATTTCATTACACAACTCTCATTACAAAACTTTCATTACTTAATGGACCTAATGCAACAGGTAGAGAAAGCTAAGTATTGGGATTGATGCACCTGCTGACTTGCAACAAAAAATTGGAGGTCTTCATGAAAATTTTGAATTCATTAAGAGGTGCATTCAGTTAGAAATGTTCATAAGTGATTTTGTTAACCCCTTAAGGACCAAGGCCTTTATTGCCCCCAAAAACACTCAAAATTGCCGTTTCTAAAGCAAAAGGTGAAAAAAAATTAAAATTCATTTTTTTCACACCTAACCGTAGGATCTTATATTATGAGAATGTGTGAAAAAAATTTCAAAAGTTTTGATTGCACAGATTGCATGATATCTACATTTAAAGTGGAAAAAACAAATTTTTCAACACATTGTAGGACTAAATTTTTTAACTTTGAACATTTTTAACTTAAATTTTTTGCACTACAATGTTTTGAGCTTTAAATCTTTATGGTCTAAAATTGAATTGAGAGTTTTAAAAAAATTCAAAACATTAAAAAAAAACTTAATTTTTATTCTTTAAAAAATTATTAAGTAGAAGTAGATATGAGATAGAAGGAAAATCTAAATTATTAATATCTTTAAAATGAAATTAAAATGCACTAATCCCAATGGTGAGATTGTTCTAGCAAGAAATTTTGACCATGTGAAACTTTATTTTTTGAAAATTGTAAAAATTGCATTCAGAAATGAATCCTACAAGTTATTTTTTCAAAAAGATGCTCTAACTACCTAAAAAACAAGATTGTCCATAATTTTCACATAAAAAATCCAAATGGAATGAATCAAAGCTTCACATGTACAAAAAAAATACAATCTATGAAGAAATAAATTTAAATTTTTGAATATTTTTTTGTTGCGCCCTATTCCATGTTTTGAGCTTATTTGGACATAACTTTTGTTCTTGGGCACCGATTGAAAAAACAATAATATTCCCATGAAGATAATAATTTTTTCTATCTTTGAAAAAAGTTTCAAAAAATAAGTAAGAAATTTCAGCCCGTAGGTACCTGCATGAAATCTCATTTGTCCCCCGAAGGGACCATGGTCCTTTAGGGGTTAAGAGACTTGCGTGCCGTATTACATTTGGTGGGGTAAACTAGAATGAAACTATTAACCTTTGGTCAAGAACTTGTAGTTGTATTGGTTGGAAGGGGGGGGGACTATGCTGACACAACTTTGTCTAGTTGCAGATTCTTAGTCAAGAACAATGCTTTGAAAATTTCATAGCTATCATATTGTTTGGGGTAGTTGGAGTATTTCATTTCTTTTGCAATCATCTCAACAAGTGTGAAGGCTAACCTTCAAAAGAGATCAATGTTTTTAAAAGGATGGAACCTCTTATTCTCATTTTATCTTGTGCATTAAGGCTCCATGTTTGTGGAAAAAGAAGAAGCATCTTAGAATCAATTTCTAAATGGGATGATTTTTGTTGCTTCATTAATTACAAGAATTTGGTGGTTATCCTCAAGTTAGGGCTTGACAACTTTCCATATGAGACATCCTTGGTGTGAAATCGACATCTCCTTAAACCCATTTCTATATGTTTTATATCAATTGTGCACAATTTTTTTCTATATTGTATCGACTTTATGATGTGTATATCTTGTTCATTGTTCTTTCTAACTTTGTTGTGTTTTTTTCTATAATTATGTCATCTCAACAAATTGTAGATTAATTGTTTATTTTTGTCTAAATGTTCTCTAAGAATTTAAATTAAATTTTGTCTCCGCATTAAAAATTTGGAGTATGCTTATGGAAAATACATGTTGCATTGCACAAGCATAGAATGGTGTATGTTATTTACAAATAGGCTCCATGGATGAGTTAAGTTTTAATTTGTATAAGCTATTCTCAATGAGGATGTTGTGATTTTGGGTGATCAAGTTCTACAAAAAGCAAATCTTGAAATGCTCAATTTCCAAATAAAAAGTGGAAAAAGGAGTAAGATTGTGGATTACAACACAGTTGTTTTTCCAAATATTTATCATATTTACACCTAGAAGTGCTATAGCCAACTACTCCTACAAGACAATATTATGCAAGTTATGTATTCCTATTGCTTTTAAGTTGAGTACTGGTAGAAAAAACATTTGTGAGTGGATGATGCTTTGAATTGCCTCTCCTGTTCTATGATTTGTGAACATAACCAGACTTAAGATCATTGACTGTAGAGAAGATCAACATACTGAGAGCTGCTTCACACATGGGTCCAAGGTTGAGAGTCCGTTGGCCTCCACTAATCAAATTTAAGAAAATTTCAACTTTGGCCTCTTGACCCTTCACACAAGGTGGCACAATCCAAAGTCTGTCGCCCTCTAAAGTGCCTACATAGAAGTCCAAGCTCGTACATGGCAATGGCCTTACGACTGGCTCTCAACCAAAGTTTGAGCCACCACTTCGTAGCAACCCAAACTTTGATCAAGAGTCCATCAAATTGCCCATTTCTTTAGACTCTCGCCCAAAGTTTGGCTATGAACTCCCACAGCCTCTCGACTTGGTTGGCCCATGTGTGAAGTGCCAGTGAGTCTTGTTTCTATTTTCATGTTTGCAGTTCCTGAATTACTTTTCAAGTGGATTTTATTGCTGGAATGCCAGTGCTGCCAACCACCATCACACTGGTCTCCATTTCAACAAAGCCATTTAACAATGGCAAAGGGGTGATGGGATAAATTGGCATCCACTGTATTGTACATGGATTTGCTGTGCTTTTAGAAATTGGCATATTGCAACATGAAATCATGTCAACAAAAATTGAGTGGAGGACAGTGGATGCTGAGCTCTGGATATGAAGGTTGGATCACTCAACAAATAAAGAGAAATAATTCCTGCCACTCTGAGAACTCAAAATGAATGATGCATCACTCAACAAATGAAGAGGATTGTTTCCTCCCATGCTGATGTGAGAAGAATACGGTTGATCTAATTCCAGCTGCTGTGTATGGAAGTAACTTAAGTGTTCAGATACCGTTCAGATACCTTGAGATCAGGTTCGTCATAGCCAATTTGAAATCATTTATTTTTCACAAAAATCCCCTTCGTTAGCTTTTAAAATTTTTAGAAATTCGTTATGGAGCAAATAGAATATTTCATTCACTTTATAGGTAGGGATCTTCAGCTTTATGGTAATGTAGACATGTGTAGTAGTTGAATCTTTCAATTTTATCTTGAGACTTGAGCTTTATTGCAATTAAGGAGGCTTTACTAATAGTTATAGCTACTTCGATGTAATATTCAAGAGCCCCCCCCCCCCCCCCCTTGCCTAAGCGGACCCCCAGCTGGACAACCTTTGGGAACCCCACCCTAAGCAAACTCCCTTAGAGCCTGCCTTCATTTAATTTAATTTTTTTAAATTTAAATTATTATTATTTTTTAAATTTCGTGGGGTTCTTTTTTTAAGATTCAAATTATTTTCATCAATATTTTCTACACTTTTCAAATATGTCATACTAGGATTTCTAAAAATTTCATCATAGGCCATATTCATTTATTAAAATTTTATTTTTTAATGAATCTGACCTGAGCTTAGGGTACCTTCAAAGAAAAGAAGATAACATGTGTCAACAAGGAAGAAAATCATAGGTTACAAGGGCAAATTACTTTAAATTCTATTTGAATTTTGATCCTAAGATAGCAAGTCCTCCACAATAAATATTGTGAACGTAACCAAAAAATGAAGTTCATAGAGTACGTCTAAGTTGCATATATCCAATTCTGCCAAAATTCTTTGAGAAACATAATCAGTGAGAATTCCACTTATGGATACTCCATGCACGAGATGAAAGAATAACATACCATCAATCTTTCTTTTTCTAATTTTTTTTGGTGACAAATGAACCAACTTTATTCCATTGCAAAAAAGATAGCCTTCAACAAAAAGTCAAGCAAAGCCATAAATTGTTCTTGCTAGTGATAGCATACATCTTCTATCCAATCAATAACAATAAGTTAGGTCATGTTTTCAAAGTGAAGAAATATTGAAAAAGAAATTCAAAGCATAATCTAAACACTAATTAGTAGGTCATCATTCACCAATACTCTTTTTAGAGACAATGTCCTATTCCTTATAGGAATTCAAGGTAATGAAAGTATACATTGGTAGATGAAATTGTGCCAACAACAACATGGCAAGAAAAAACAAACTAAAGCCCTAGACTTTTGGTATGAAGAAGGATTTTCCATCCATTGGTCATATCTCTCAACTTAGGAAAAGTTAAATTAGGATGCTGATAGCGCTTGTGTATAAAACTACGGTAAATATTTCTAGCAATAACACTTTGATATCTTCCAAGTGATTTCGCAATATAGAGTTCCAAACTTTAGCCTCCAAATCCATGATTGTATGAACATATGTATTCACTTAGTCTATTGATATATGCAGCGTCTAGACAAAAGGCTTTCCTTCACATTCCATCGATACAATGATCAAATTGCGAGGGTTTTGTTCTGTTGTAGTCTCCTTGTGGTAAAAGTAGACATTGTTTACAAATGCAAGATGGGTGGAAGTTATCATGGTTAAGTTTTTCAAGTATGGAATTGCCCTCAATGTATCTGAAATGTAGAAATCATTGGCAAACTTTGCTGCCAATCAAACAAAATTTGCACCAATATTTCTAACATGCATAACAGAATATGATTTCAAGTCTTGGAAGCATAAATTATGGCCTTGGACAATATTTGCATGGCTAGCAACACTTCAATGGTAGTGTTCCACAATTCTTGCAACATACGTATTGAACCATATAGGATTAGACAACTCCAACATGTCCTATCCTAACTCCCACACCATGGTTTCAATTTAGGGACAGGGATTGTGAAGCTACACTTGACTAAAAATTGTATCTAGATGGGCGAGATATTCTTGAATGTTTTCGAGACCTCCACATGCACTTTGGCTAACGCCGGACTAGTCCTAATGAAACTCTAGAGTATAAAAAAGAGGTTATCCAACAAGAATTGCATTGCATAACTAATGAAAATTGCTACAAGATGGTTGACATTGATTAGTCTAGGGTGCATGTAGCTTGTTGAAGAAAGGGCTGCAGGACAACAAGAATCCAAAGAATTGACATTACAATAGCACTTGACATATTGTTGCAAGTGTTTTTTAGCCTCACGTGTGTACTTGGATTGCTGCTGAGGTGGGAGACCATCAATGACCATAGAGAGCAAGGAAGGGAGTTGATCATCCACTATGGAAGTAGGTTTGGTTGCTGAAATTGAATCCATGAGCTCCACAGTCTTCATCTGTGAGCAAGCCAAATTCAAAATTTAAATCTTCAAAATTGATTCAGAAGGAGAGGAGAGATTAATCCCATGTTCTTTAGTGAAAGATTGGATACCAGTACTTCTCACATTTTCATGAGTTCACAATACACTCACAATTATACTGCTGATCCTCCCTTTCATTGACTCTGTGTTGTAAGTCTACATACTGATGTCAAACAGTTTGCTATGTGAGCTTGGACTGGAACTGTTGACACACAATCTATTCAGCAGTGCATAACAAATTTCAAAGGCCAAGTAGAAACTATTCAAAGCTGTTTCACAAAGCCTGCATTTGCGCTTTAGTTGCCACCACACACAAGTGAGGAATCGGGAAAAATACCCAGCGAAATCCCAGTGCAAGAAACACTCAGTGCAGTGCCCTCTTCCAGAATGACGGTTTCCCCCTTCTTCCCCTATCAGCAGTCTACTGGGAGGGCATTGCACAGTCCTCCTGATGCACAAAACATGCACTGCCATGGAAAATGAAACTGCAGAATGCACTGAAAATTTGTCATTTGGCTGAACTCTTGCCTTAAAAACAAGGGCTTGTTGAAGGCTTGGAGGATTAACTTACCATTCAAATTGGGCACACCAGCATCCTTCGCAGGAACTTCAACAGCAGATGCATCTTCAGCAGCACCAGAGATGAGAGACGGTGCTTGCTCCATGATCAACCAAGGGACTGGACTGGTACAATACCTCACAGGGAATTGGCCTTGCTGTGTGCACTCTTGCTAATAGACTGGCTCATGAAAACAACGAAGGGAGTCACTGTTTTATAGGCCGCTCTGTCCCAGAAAACCATCAGGGTGCGACTGTTGCTAAGATGATGCAAGTAAACAGAAGTAGTCTTAGAAATACCCAACCCACTGACCACATTTAGTGTGGGTTATTATGCTTATTGTGTAGTAGAAAAATAGTAAAAAAATAATGAAACTTTGCATTGTTTGCAGCATACACCCTCACTCCCTACTAAGGTAAACATGCCTAACTTATTACCAAGTAGATTTCTTGTTATGTTAGAGAAGTTATTTATCAACTAATGTATTTTCTAAAGATTGAGAAGTTGGAGAGAAGTCATTAATTGTAAAGTGAACCCTAGTTTATAGAAGGGGTGTGAGAGGAATGTTTGACTAAGAATAACTTAGTACAAAAGAAACACAATAGTAGTTGATTCCATTGGATCAAGTTTGGTTAGTTTGGATGCTTCCATGAGTTTTATCGTGTGTTTTCCTCAAACTCCTAGTCTTGGTCCCTCATTGCACTCACTTTACAATTAAGTAGCTCTATTTGCAAGTAGAATAAAGACAATTTTGACAAGAAATGAAACTTCTATGATTTTTTAACTCTTCAACGTTGTTTGGCATACTATGGATGACATTGAATTCTTCTAGTAGGACAGAAGTTCAACTATTCATCTTCAAAATCTTATTGTCAAAAGGGGAAGTCTTCTATAGTAATTTGACTTCCAAATAAGTATTTTTGCAATATTTGAAGTCAATGATTCATGCGGTGATGAAAAGGGATAATTTCAAAGATCACCCCTTCATCCTTCATCCTTTCAAGGTTAAAGTGTGATGGGACTAAATTAGTCAAGCATGGGTGGACCTAAGTTATAGACAAACCACTTCCATTTTCTTTGAGCACCCAAAGAAGTCAGTGGGTGCTGATGTCATTGGTTGTGCACAAAAAAGAGGATCAAGGACCTTCAAAACATGGCCATGTGGCCCATTACACCTAAACACCCAATGGTAGAATTGCTTTTCTAACAAGAAGACCAAGCTGCCTGGACTTGCAAATCACTGTAACTAAGGGAGACGACCATTTCTGATCATGGACCCATTTTTGTACAATAGGCCACACTCTTTCCAATCAACAGGAGAAAGTAGGAGATTAATTGTGGCACGATTTCCAATGCAATTGTGGCACATAATAATTGACTACACTCTTGGTTGATTTTGCAACCAACCAGTGGTTGGAAACTGGGAGAGTCTATATGACAAGAATAGGTTGAATGGAATCTGCAACTAAAAAATTTACAAGAATGATGTTTTGAAAAATTAAATTCTGAAAAAATGTGAAATCTTTCTTAACTCTATTTCTGTACATGGAAAAAAAATTATACTCAAGAAAACAGCTCATAAGATATTCAAAATTGCATAAGTGGCAGGAAATGGGTTGTCTCCTTTAACCCTATAACACTACCGTGGACACTAAGTGTTTGTTGGATGACAAAGAATTCTCCTATATAAGACAAAAGTGCAACTATTCATCTTCAAAGTTTTATTGTAAAAAGATTTGAAGACCACTAGGCCAAATGGTGAGTCTTCAATGTGCCAGGCTAAGTGGTCTGATTGTCTTTCAAACTAGAATTTAAAGTACCATTACAAAAAATTTAAAGCCTTGGGAGGTCTGCCAGTTTGAAATTGCCTGCAATTACCCTGGTGCGATTAAAGAGGAAATTCCTCAGTTTTTTATTTTTTACTGAAACTTACTAATGTGGCACTACTTATGCCACATCAGGTTTTCATACTTTTTTAATATTTTTTTATTTTCCTGTAATTGCATTGCAGAGTGCCAAAAACAGATTTCTTAACGGCCCTCCATAGGGCTCAGATTTTTCCTAATGAAACCCATCAATTGACTTAAAGTTAGGCACCTATATCTAGCTCAATCTATGATTCTAGGTGCATAAACCTACCAATTGACTAATAAACACTAATGCCATTCTTGAAGTTGATATTTGTCATCGAATCAAATTTTGTGGACAAAATGTAGGAATTACATTGTTGACTTTTAGTACTAATGTTAGGGTGGGAAGATTATTTTTATAACAAAATTCATCGTCCATCACGAATTCAAAGTGTTTGGGATAATTTGAATAGGAGAGCTTGACCATTCATTGTAAAAACTTAGGAATCGAGTTTGAAGTAGAATTTTGGACCTAATTTATGCATAGTAGAATAATTTTTTCCTAAAAATTTGGAAAATTGAGGTGAATTTCATCTTCAAAAATCTGTTTAAGATTTAGAGCCTTTAATCAAAAGTTATGGATAAATTTGAGAGAGGAGCTGGAAGGGATTTTTTTTTAATTTTCAAACATCTTCCTTGAAATTTGTCCATAACTTTTGATTGGAAGGTCAAAATCTCAAATGGATTTTTGGAGATGAAATGTGTCTTAATTTCTCCAACTTTTTTTAGTAAAAAATTCTTAGAAAAAGTCATTCTACTATGTCTAAATGAGGTATGAAATTTTAGCTCAAACACAATTCCTAACTATAAAGCAATCAAGCTACTACAAATTTTATTTTACCTACCCCACTTGGATTGTTTTACTTCCTACCATCCCATGTGTATATAAGCAACTTCTCTTTTCAAAAGTAAATTCTAAATATGTTGAAAATCCTCCCAAATCTATGTCAAAGGTGGGTGTCAAATTAATTAATTTGAATGAATTGAAAGCTAATTTTCTTTGATTTTGTTTTCCAGGGGAGATTAAGTTACCTCACTTCATTCTCCCACTTGATGCCCCTCCTAGGCATGACCGCCATGGGGCAGAGGAGGAGCAGGGAGGCCGCGGCCTTCAAACCTGCTCGCCAAACCTGCTCTTAGTGCCTGTGTTTGGTGCATCCATCGTGGGGGTGCCTCAAAGCATCGCCACAGCAGACTTGCCAAGCAGGCACACCAAAAGTTTGTTCGGTGTGTGATTTGGGAGAGTGGAGCCTTATTGTTCTACCTGTGCTTTACAACAGATGTGCCAAGTGGGATAAGCATTAAGTGAGGTAATTTTGTTAATCAAAATTTCAACTATAAAAATTAAATTTCAATTCTTGGAAATTTGCCTAATGAAGCTTTATAAGCAATCACATTTTATTTTGAATCTCTTTATATGCATATGAGGTGGTAGCAGTTAGAATAACCCATATGGTATACGTAAAATCATCTCAACCACTCATAATTAAATCAAAAATAAGAATTGTGTGTGAAGTAGAGTTTTAGACCTCATTCAAGCATAGTAGCCTAACTTTATTCCAAAACCTTGAATTAAGAAAAGTTGGGAAATGAAGATAACTTTCATCTACAAAAATCCATTTGATATTTCAATTCTCCATTAAAAAGTAATTGACAAATTTGAAAGGGGTTGGAAGGGAATTTTTTTGACATTTTCAAAAATATCCTCTATGAATTTTGTCCATAACTTTTTAGTGGAGGTTCTAAATATCAAATGGATTTTTAAAAATGAAAGTTATCTTCATTTTTCAACTTTTCTTAATTTCAAGGTTTCAAAAAAAGTTATGCTACTATGTTCAAATGAGGTCTGAAATTCTACTTTGCACACAATTCCTAAATTTTGACAATGAAAAGTCAAATTTTCATCTTCAAATTATCTTGTACCCTTTGAGGATTCATGAGATATAATGAATTTCTTTGTAAAAACAACCTTTCCACCCTAGCTTCTCACAAAATGCTAAGGACACAATTTAATTACATTGCCAATAAAAGATTTCTTACTAGTACATTGTCAAATGATATTAGTGTTTCTCATTTATTGGAAGATTTTAATTCTTAGGTATTAGAATTAGAACTATTTATTGTGCATCAGAGGTGCACTATTTGTTTGTGCAATCAACAAAATCTGGCATGCCTAGTTTATTTTTACCATGTGGTGTGCCTACCGTAGGACACTTCCACATACACCACCTGCCCATTTACCATGTCGAGCCTATTTCTACAGTTGTCATAGGGAAGCTATTGATTTTGTAATGTCAAACTCTTGTCTGTGTGAAACAAATTTTTCAACAACATTTCCAACATGCATATGCTAATTACACCTAAAATGAACTGAATAAGCTCTTTGGCATAACAAATATGTTGTAGAAAATGAATAACATTTTTTGCACATTGCTAAAGGACTATGAATCAAATTGCAAGTGGTTCCATAATTTGTAGATGAATGGTGAATTAGTTACAAATTTTTAGAGATTCAAGGTGTAGAGTGCTAAAAGTGTCATATAGGTGATGCCAAAATAAATTTGATGTACATGAAGAAATGATAGTAAAGAGAAGTCAAAACTACACAAAGTGCATTCAAATAACATTTGTCATTGTCATGCACACCATTTTGGGAATCCTCCCTATTTATTTTTCCTTAAAAAAAAAGGGTTGATTTTGAGGAGTAATCCATTCTAGGTGTAGTTACTTTAACCTCTAAAGCGGGACCAAGTTGCGTTTTTTGGCAACATAGAAATTTTTGGGCAGGTGTGCATGACTAGACATTTCTACATTTTTGGCCCAAATTTTAATGGAAGGTGTGGACAAGGAATATCTTTCATGTGCACAAAATTTGAAGATATTTGAAAATATGAATTAAAAATTATAGCCTAATATATATTTTGTTTCTCAACTTGGGCAGTTTTGATAGATTTGAAAAAATCATTCTTTTCAAAAACTCAAATTTGAAATTGATTTTCTAAATTTAGATATACATTAAAAGCTTTAAACCATTCCATTTTGATCAATGAATCAAAAAAATTTAGGTGTTTTAGTTTGCAAGCAGTTATGGATTCTCTACACCAAAATAAACTTTTAAGTCTTTTATTGGATTCAATTTTCAATATTTTTGAAAAAAATAAAATCATAGGATGAAGATTGTTTATTACAACATTACAACCATTAGGATTGTCATTTTTCAATTTCATAAATAAATTATTAACAATTTAGTATTTTGAATCATTCTCTACATCTTTCTACTTATCATTTTTTTCCTATATGTTGTACAATTTCAAATGATCTAAACAATTTCAAGCATGTATCCAACATGACTTGAAGAATGAATCCAAAGAAGTACAACTATTTTGAACTTTTATTCATACAAATGTGACCTTGTGAAGTGCAACTACTTGGTTTTTTCATAGAGATTAAAAAATGATTATTATCACTTTACATACTAATATCTTGCAATCTATATAGTGTAAATTTCTGAAATTTTTTCCACATCTTTTCGAGCCAGTTTAATACAAGATCCTACAGTTACATGTGTCCAATTTTATTTATTTATTTATTTTTTAATTTGAAACTTGTACAAGAAATGGCAGTTTTGGAGGAGTTTTCATGAAAACATAGTCAAGAAACCTTAGGGGTTAACATATGATTCCAAGTCCCAAAAGCATAAGTTTGGACCTTGGATAATATGCACATGACTAGCAAGCACCTGCTCAATGGTGTTCCATGACACTTGCAACACAATTATTAAATCATTCAAAGTTGGGCAACTGCAGCATGTTCCATCCTAACTCCCACATCACAGTTTCAATTGAGGGAGTGGGATTGCTTGGCTGCTCTTGTTGACTGAAAACTGCATTTGAGATTTTTTTTTGAATTTTTTGGGAGCTCCCACATGCAATGTGGCTAATGCATCCTTCACAGGAACTTCAACGGCAACAGCAACAGCACAGAAGAAGAAAGACTAGATGCTTGCTCCACAATCAACCAAGAGACTGCCTCACTGACTGAGCTCATCAAAACAGGAACCACAAAGCAGGTCTCTGCTTGATGAGGCTACAACGTCCCAGAAAGTCACCAGGGTGGGATCCCTGTTTGCTAAGAAGAAGCAACCCAAGCAATCTCTGTTCACAACCTTCAACTTACCTGGTCCTCATTCTCATTTTCTGCCCGAAAAATGGCTTAAAAAATATATGAGTAGATGCTTTGCAATTTGGTCAAGGACGTACCATTACTTGTATGATACGACTGGGACTGTAATTTACTGGCCCATCCAAGCAAGTAGCAGTAAGTGAAAATACAGACACATGATGCTGATGTCATCAGCTGCACACAAAAAAGGTATTCATGAACTCCTACAGAACCACCATCATTTATCAGCCTAGATTTCATTCTCGAAACCTCATTATATATAAAATAGGGTATTAGAAAATCTCTTGATTTACCAAAAATTAGATATAAATTAGTGTAAATAAAATCAAGGACAAGAAAAACCCAATCTTAGAATGAATACAATCACTGGTCTTTTTAATGGAGGAATGAAAAATAATACATTTTAAACCATTTCATTTTGGGGATGTTGTAGCTAAATGCATTGGATTTCAAGTGGTTTTCTATCAAGATTAATACCAACAAAATAAAATGGATTAACCCCTAAAGGACCAAACTGCGTTTTGGGCAATATAACAATTTTGGGCAAGTCACTACAAATAGAATTAAAAAAAAAATTCCTTTGAAAATTTCAACAATATATGTCCAAAGAGTAGCTTTAAAGACCAATAATTTCCATAACATTTGACTATATGGATAAATTGTTATTGCATGATATGTAATTTTCATTGCTCAACAGGAAACTGCAGCAATTCAAAAAGCTTTTTTTTAAATCACTTTTTTTAGAAATAAAAATTTGAAATAGATTCTTTGGATTTATATATACTTGAAAAGCTTTGGATCATTCCATTTTGATTAATGAGATGAAAGTTAAGAAGAGTTTTAGTTTGCAGGTATGTACGAAGTCTTTGAAAACGCACCATAACTACTTGCAAACTTAAATTCCTCATAACTTTTATCTCATTAATCAAAATGGAATGATTCAAAACTTTTCAAGTATATAAATTAAAAGAACCAATTTCAAATTTTTGTTTCTAAAAAAGATGATTTTTCTAATCTACTTAGATTGGACCTTCATTTTTGGTTTAAAAAAATCAAAAATTCAAAAGAAAAATTTGAAAATATATTTTTTGATTAAAAATATAGTTGCTACTAGGCCCCTCCAAACCTTATATGGTTCCAACTGATGTTTTAGGAGTGGCTCACACCCTACAAATTGGTTTTTGTTTGTAAGTTCTTTTCAATTTTGAAAGATAGTTTGAATACACTAAAGTTTTTGTTGTTCTCAACTTGGTCGCTTGCATGCTAAGAATTCATACAGATGAAGAAATGAAATGTAGATTCAAACATCATGCAAATTCAAGTAATCCTATACCCAAACTACACAATAATGACAATATGAAAATATATATAGAATACAAAGTTTCAACACAAACTCTAGCAAAGAAAATGAAAATTCAACTCACATCAATAACACCATCACCATCAACAATTCTTGAATTCTTAAAGACTCTCCTTAGCTCTTAAGACTATCACCCAAATGAAGCAAATATGCTCATTTTTCTTGAAATTAACATCCTTTTTAACTCTACCTCAAGGCTCAACAATAGAATCTTTGGGGATTGGAAAAGTTTAGGTTGTTCTTCAAATCTTGTATACAAATTGATGAAAGACAATGTTCTTCTATTTGACTCGAACAAATTGATCCAAAGTAGTTACGAGTAAATTACAAAAAAAAGACTTCTACAAGGTAAGTCATAGGACAAAATGCTTTAATCATAATAAATTCATCTTTATTATTTTTTTCTTGTAACAATGGCTCAAGTAGAAACTTTACCTATAGACATAGATGGAACTACAAAAGATGCTCACTTGCCTTTTTTTTTGGTCTTCTATACTTTGGCCTTACCTTACCAATGGTTGAATTAAAAGCCTACACTTTCTTCTTTCTTCAATATCTCATGCTATGTTAGAACCTATATCACTTGCCATATGTATGTTTTCTTTGAAAAACAAAAGTAAGCTTTGGCTCCAAGAACTTCTAGAATCAATGAATTTGTAAGTAAACTTACTAAATTGCTCTCCTTCTACTACCATTGGAGTTTCTATAGGTAGTCTTATTATAAAACTTGCTAAAAAGAATATGTGTATCTAAATTCATATCAACTTGTGGAGAGTTTACATTGGCCACTTCATGCTTTAGCTCTATCACTATAATTTTGGTTTGTACAAAAACATTTAGTAGCTTCACACTAATGTTTTGAATTTGAATTGCGAGATGTTTCACTTCATTTGTCTTCACAAAGGAATCTATTTTTTGTAATTATAAGTTCAAATTGCAAGATCTAAATCAGTTGTATCTTTATCTTGAAAATGAGTGTTACTATCAAAGGTAGGCAACATACATACCCATGTTGTAGTTGCACTTAGTGGTCCACTTACAAGATCACAATTTTTTTTTATAGAATTAGATAATTCCCAATCAAAATGCTTCACAAATGAATGAATCATTGTTTACAAAGGAAGAAGTTGATGAATAAACCATAAGCAACATGGGACAAGACCACAAGAAGCAATAAGTTGCAAGCAATGTAAGACAATATACAACAAGCAACAAACAATGTTCAAGCAATATGGAATAATAAGTGATAAGTAACAAACAACAATCTTTTAAAATAAGCAATTAGCACTTTTAGAGTAACAATAACCACCCTATTATAAACAATAAGTACCATGTGTTCATTACAAACTACTAAATTACTAATTAATTAGCAATCGTTTACAGGCTGAGAAAGTTTATGAAAAATTAATCTAAGTCAATGATCACAAGGGCATAAGCACTACGTTTTTGTTTTTTTAAAACCTCAATGTCCTTTTCAAAGGAAATCAAAGGGATATGAGCAAAATAGATGAGGAGCAATATAATAGTAAGCATGACAAATAAGGTTGAGACTTTCAATTAAGTATATGAAGACTGCCATCATCTTTCAATGATTGCTTTAATTCTTTTAGCTTCTCTAGTAATTCCAACCACACATTTTCATCTTTAAATCTTGCTTATACTCCTTCAAAGCCAAAGTTGTATTACTAATGTGGGCAAAAAACCTTTTAACATTTGGTATAACTATTGTCTACTTTGGCAAGTGCTTATGGACAAAAAATGTGATAGATGTATTTGCATAAAGTAATTAGAATATCATAGTATGGATAGCTTCTATTGTTAAACACACAAGGGGTAGCTATAAGGCACAAGTGTCTAAATAAAAGTTGTTAGCCATTGCCATATGAAGTGTTCGCTTGAGTCACAATGACAACCACCAACTTTTTTTTTTATCTCTACACATTGTTCCCCAACAATGATACTATATCTCTTCATTTCAATAATCTCCCTTAAGTGTCAAAAAGATCTCATTTTGCTCTAAATTACTCTATTTCAATATCTTGATATAGGTTTCCACCTTTGATTGCCCTCTATTGATTAAATTCTACTACAAATCAACAAATGTCTAATTTTCTTTTAAAAAAATGTGTATAATCCCTAGGGACATCTAAGTTTTTTCCAATTCTTCATGCTCAAAGAATATTTTGTAAGATCATCAAAGTTCACAAAATGTTAATAGCTTGCTCATAAAGAAACAATCTAATAGAGAGGTACAAAAAATATGATTAATCCATTAAAATATTCAAACAATGCAAATAATCTAAATCAATACACATGGAAAACTAAAAAAACTAAATTTGAAAACATACATGCATCTCGTATCAACATTTGCAAAAAAATACCTATTGTTTTTGGCTCAAAATAGCCTCAATATTGAAATATCTAGATTTTTGGAACAATATTTTTTAAATATTATAAAATATGGATAAATTCATAAATAAATTAAAAAAAATATGAATGTGAAATTTCAAGCCTTGAAAATTTTATCTATAAAAATTATACACAACAAAAGAATAATGGAAAATGCAGGAAAATAGATACTTTAGAATGGAATTGTAGAAAATAGTTAAATTATTTAAATTAAAAAAAAACCTCCTAACTCAAAGATGTTTCTTCTCAAGTAGTTGCATCATTGGAAAATAAAAATTGTGTTGTTTGCATGTGTACCAAGGTAGTGCACTTTGAGTACATGTGGAAGGTGGACAATTTGCTATTTAAAAAAATCTCATTATAACTTTATGTAAATTTAGTGTAACTTATTGTATTTTAATTTTGACTTTCAAATTTTATTTTTGGATCAGAAATAATGTTTAAAAATCCTAAAGTGGCTAAGGTACACATCCAATTGGGAATAGTTTTAAGGTAGTAAATGAATTTTAAAAACATAGGAGAAAATTACTAAATGTTTGTAACTACTATGTGTACTTTCTTTCAAATTTTGTGAAAAACAAACATACGACGCAAAAGTTATGAGCCCAAAATCACTTGTTCAAGGCCAAAGAGACAAAAAAAAAGGACAATAGTTTTTTGCAATGACTTGTTTTTGAGTGTTGCCTTTGTAGCTCTCTTGAACTCTACTTGGAATTATATTACCTCATTTTTATAATTTTATAATTTAGTAATTGTGTATTCAAATTTGAATTTGTACAAGGAATCAATCAAGTAATAAATTGGATATTTTTTCTTACAATTGCATCAATTACAACATGTTGAGCATGAGGCGCTGCATTGTGGCCTTGCAAGAAAATGCTTGAAGTTTTCAACACCCTCTTTCTACCTATGAAGATGACCACTCCAACTATGATGACAATTGCAATTACAAATTTGCCTTTAGGAGTTGTAGTCTCACAAAATCCAAATGCTATGATTGCAGTACCTTAGAAGTTTGATCAAAAGAAAAGATTTAGTAAGTAAGTTTATAGATTTCTTAATTTTTTACAAAATTTGAAAAAACTTTTTACAAACTATTTTACAACATTTTTGTGTGTATGTTGATTTTAATGTTTAATGAGTCTAATATTGTATCATTTGTATTTGCAGCCATGAAGAATTGATGTTGACAAATGCATTGACAAATGGCATTGACCTTACTGATTTTGGTTGCTCTAAACCAAAATGTTGTAGAGTTATTTATATTTTGAATATTTTAGATTTTATAGATGGGTCAACATTCAAGGATAGAGAAATTTTAGATTTATCTATCACCAAGGATTTTGCCACCAAGTCTACTACAACTAACTCATGAGATTGATATATCTTATAAATTGAATTTTATATGTTGATTTTCATTATGATTGGATTTGTGCATTTTATAGCTACATCTTGGGCATGATTTATTTTCCTTTACACTTTTTCATTGCACAATTTGTATGAAATTTGAGTACAATAGGTTGTTGCAATAAAGATATTTAATAAAGGTTTGTAAGTGACTTAAATTTTGGCAAAATGAACTCACATTTTTGAAAAACCAAAATTACATAAACCTATGGTCATAGGTCCATCATCCATTTTTTCCAAAAAAAATCTCACTCACAAGCTTATGCGCAAGTAACTTTGCCAATCAACAATGAAGTAAGGTAGAAGAAGAGATATTGTATTAGCATGACTATCACAATCCAATAAATAGCAACACATCAAGGTTATGCAATTGACAATTAGTATGTGAGTTGTATGGCTTATTTCTTGAAGGACATGATGCAAATGAGCAAGAATCATTTGTAAAATTTTTATTGGAATTGGAATTGGAAGAAGGACAATTACTTCTTCCATACTCAAATTAGTGCTACAATGACTAAATTCATGTTAATTTGAGTCATTAAATGAGAAAGTTCAAGTATCCAAAAAACAGGATTTTTATGAAAAAGCATTTTTGTGTATCATTAGATTAAGTTGTACCATGGTAATAGAGATTGTAATAAACTAGCTACTAAATTAGTTATTGCATTTTTATTATATAATATTACTTTAAAATTTGAATAAATATGCATTTGTAAGTTGAATAGGTATTTGAACTTTGAATTGTACTTGAGCTTGGATTCCATTTAATTGATGATCTAAATTGCCAATAGTTTGATGCTATTGTACTTCCATCTTTAATTTATAAACCACCAAATGAATGCATAAACACAACTATCAAAAGGTTATTTTGTGAAGTGTATCCAAATTTTTTGAACAACTTCAACGATGTAGAGTATATGATAGAGGGGGCAATATTAGCCCCTACAAACAAGGTAGTGGGTCAACTCAATACCTTTACATGTGTATTATTACTAGGGATTCATGTTGAACACTTTGCAACATATTCAATTCCCATAGAAGATGACCCTAGTACAACTTTATATCTAATTGAATTTTTGAATTCATTGGCACCTAGAAGATTACCACCTTACAAGCTGATTGACAAATTTGGACTTCCAATCATTTTATTAAGAATATAAAAACTTGATGAAGGGCTATATTATGGAACTCAATTAATTTGTCATGGCACCCAAGGACCTATAATTGATGCTAAAATTTCTATTAGTGACCACAAAAGAAGTTGAGGTTTGATTCCAAAGATATCATTGATTTCTACAAAATCTGATTGTTCATTATCATTTCACTAGTGCCAATTTCTAATAGCTCCAACATTGTTCTGGCTAAAAACGAAGTTCAAAGTCAATCACTCAATTTTGTTGATATTCTACTTCAACAACTATGGTCAATTGTATGTGGCCATGTCCAAAGTGAGTGAGAGGAAAAATTTGAAGTGCATATATAGTACCACTCACAAAATGTCCAAATGTGAATTTTGATTTGTGACAAAAAATGTTGTCTACTATAAGGAAGTATTACAAATTTGGAAAGGTGACATTTAGTCTTTGAACTATTTAAGCCATGTTCAAAATGGATACTTCTTAGCATTATGGTTTAGCATGTATCAAATATTAGAGCATTTGTAGAAAATAAAAAATCATTTTTTTCTTTTTAAAATGAATGCTTTTGGTGAAATTTAATCATTTGCATTTGCATTTATATTATGATCAACAAATATGAGACAAACACACTACAGAATTGTTGTTGGAAACCTGAATTGCAAAGCATTTGTAGTCTAAATTTTTTCTATCGTGCAAATGTTGTTATGGCTCATAATATTTGAATTAGGTAATTGTAGATTAATCCGGGGCCTAATAGGACTTATCCGGGTGATAGTTAAGTTCGTTCCTAGGGAAGCTTTTCTAATAGGATTATCTCTAATTAACTCAAAGTTTAACCCTAGCAAGTCATTGCAATTTAATACTTTAAAGAAAATATAATTCCTTAATCCTTTTTTTACTTCTATGTTTTCCTCACATGGTATAACTAATTCAAAAGTTTGGCCCTCCACTCTTAATAACCACAAGGGTAAGGAATGCTCCCAAATTGTATCTTTAATTATCTTATTTATCAATCTTGAATTCTTGCAGTCTTTATCTCTCTCTTAATAATCTTTTATTTTTCTTTATCTTTCAGCAACTTGGACCTTAATCTTTTCGACTTGGAATTCCACTAGACACTGGGGCCGCCTGATTCCGATTTGGATTACAGGATCGTCACAGCACTGTCGCAGGACAGTCTGGACCTCTGTTCCTAATTTAATATTCAGCCTTGTCACAAATTGCACTAACTCGGCACACTCAACAACATTCAGACTCTATACAACGCTCCAAATTGGTTTTGATCATACATTCTCAATTTTTCAACAACATGCATATCAATACATATCACAATTCACTCCATAAATTCACAATTTGGCTGCCTCAATTTACTACAATGACATCCATAACAAGGAGACAACTTGGAAAACAATTCCATTATATTCATCATGCCAAATTGGCGAACAAAATCACCATTACAAATTGTTACTTTAATTGCTCATACTCTTACAAACTAACTCATATTAACTCAAAATATATCTCTAATTTCTCTCCTACTAGCAATCAAACAAATGACTCCGATTAGGCTCATAACATCTCAATCAAATATTGCAATCAAGTTCAAGTCTAATCCAGATCTTTGCACCAACTCAGAATCTCTTGCATTCACTGCATCTCACTTCCTTAAAACACACACTTTCATAAATTTCCCATAACATACGTATCAAATCATCTCCCGATTTGGTAAATCTTCAATACTACATCTTTCCACTTTCACATTTGCATCGCCATTCACTGCCCAACAACACTCCGACTTAGACACAGACTCAAACGCTCTGACGCGACCCTGGATCACATACACACAATTCCCAACTTGGAAATCACACACACAAATACAAGAAAATGAACACAAGAAAACAAAAACACACGCAGCCTTCACCGACTGGGACTCGCATTGGACTCTCTCGACAGTGGGTAAAAAAAACAATGAACTCCAAATTGGATTTAAAATAAACTCCCGAACAGCCTGTAGACAATTACCAATTCGGTAGAGAAGGCCAATTGAAAATAGTCACCGATTTGGATCCCATACAGTATACATTCAACTGAACTAAGTTCACTCATCTACCAGCCTTCATCCACTTCGGCTTAACACCTCATACTACTCACCACTCATCACTCACCTAATCTAGTTGGAACTTCCCACTAACCTAAAACATTCAACTGACTTGACTACCAATTTGGCAAACAGACCAGTCAAATAATCCAAACATCCAACTTAGGTTCACACACATAAATGGCCATAGACAAAACAAACTCAAAAGAGTGCCAACTAGGACATTAACAACACACAAAAACACTCAAATTGGACCATAAATTTGCAATTAGTCTCAAAAAGGATCTCACTTTACCCAAAAATAGCACCAAAAATTAACAGTCTTAACATCCTATTCAGTATTCTACAGTTATTTGTATTATATTTATTTATAGAGATGTAAGTTTTCTGAAATTTTGAATTGTCACAAACATATCTGTAAAATTGAGTTGTGTGTGTGATATGAAGCATTGATTAAATATATAGATCATTTTTCATTTTTCATTATATTGTATAATCATTCTATTCCAGTGGGTTGTGCTCTAGTTTAGAGTATTTACACAGTAAGTCTTAAAAATTTAGATATTACCAATGGTAAATAAGTAACAAATGAATCTACAAAGAATTAGATGGATGAAAAATTCAAAATGTTGCATTCATTGGTAGTTCATTCCAAGTCTTTAACCCTATAAAGATGGGTTGGCTTCCACTCAAAACATCATTATCATGGGAATCAATTGCTTAAAAAATGGAAAAATATTCATTGGAAGTAAAACTATTGTAGAAGATGTTCCCTTTTCACAACAAAACTTGGAGAATGAATAGTCACACTTTTGTCCTATACTGAAGAATTCTCTGTCATCCATCAAACACTTAATGTCCACGGTAGCCTTACATGGTTAATGAGGTCTTAAAATGACTTGTCTTGAGCTCAAAACTCTATAACTAGAATGGATCTGATTTTTCATCTAGAAATACATCAATTTAATTGACATCATCATTTTGACTAATTTCGGACGAAATTAATTAAATGAAACATAAACATGTTACAGTCTATCGCTCTTTGCAATATTCATGAGCTGCACCTGCTATTATCCTCTTATTCCCATGTGCAATTGTTTTTTTACATACCTACTCCAATTATTATCTTCATGTATATTAGAATTAGAAATTTCCTCCAAAATTTTATCCACTATTTATCATGTCAACAGTTTCAAAATTCAACCAAATTCTTTTTCCCATTTCCATCAATTTACAATATGCTACCTACCAATTCTCCTTGATCATTGTTTTTGAGTTATAAGTATACATGCATGTTAGAAATAGTTACATCCGGTGAAGCTTCAATTATCATATGCATGACACTTACCATGCACATTTGTATTTAGTAGCATATTACAAAAAGTGGGTACAGTATGTTTACTAATTTTTTCTTGAAACTATCACTAGTGAATGGATGGATGATTATTGTAAGGAAATGAAATGGCATCTTCAAATCAAAAGTTGCAACCTTTTTAGAATTTAATTTTGACAAGTATATATTCCTCTATGATCATCATCTAAACTACTAACCGTGCATCGCAAGCTTCACGAAAGGAGCAATAAATGCAACTTATTGTTTTACAAGAAGTGAAGAAGGCTCTAACAATTTATTCTTTTTGTGCTTCAAAAGTTAATTTCTTTTTTCAACTTTGACTTGCATTTTTGATTCCCTTTTAGATTTTGCATGCTTTATCATGTTCTCTTTTTCTTTCTTTCTCATTGAACTTGTCTTCTTTTTTGGTAGCTTTCAACTTATTTTGGGAGAACTCTTCTTACATGAGGCATTTTTTTATGAGGATTTAATTTTTTCCATTTTTTTGGTTTCCTTGAAGAGTTAGGAAAAGAAGGAACTTTGAGTATGTTGGATAGAGCTTCAACTCCACTTTCCATGCCATTGCATTTGGATTGGTACATTCCAAAAAAATAAAAAATAATGAGTCATGAATAATCTATATGATTCATAGAAATACTTACAAAAACCAATACAATGTTTTTAGTTTACATATCTTTAACAATTGAGGAAAAAATTGATCCCCCTTGAAGCATCAATATTGTTTGTTTTATAATTACATATGCTTGGCATTTGCTTGTGTATTTGAAATGGGACATTTCGAAGTTTCCAATTCACTTTCCTCAACTAACCAAACAAACAAGTTAACACCAAAAGACATGTTAATTCAAATTCACATATAATCATTTCAAACAAACATAAAAAAACTCCTCAGCTTCACTTGAAATTGTTTGGTGCACTTCTTCATCTTTCACATGTGAAGGCAAATATAGACTATTCAAATGATTGAGGTATACTTGGCCCATAGTATGTATCCATTGTTATTGGATATACATGGAAGATGCCTATTATCCATCAAATTCCATCTCAACCATTATTAGACATCTATGCACAATTTTTAAAAACATAAATAAATATTTTTTTAAATAGCATCTACTCAAAGAATCTTTCTAATAAAAACTTGGTGTTTTAAAACTTGCTATTGTAGTAGATGAATTAAGAGCTTGGTTCAAAGAACTTGCAACCATTTGAGCTAGGGTTGGTTTCAATATAACACTGTTTTTCCAATTTGGATTTTGTAATGCCATAGTTGTCTTATCTTCTAAAAGATATTGTTTGAAAGGCTTGAAGCAAGACATAGACATTCAAAGGATGCATATAATGTGATGAATGTGAAAGAATCACAATGATGTCCAATCCCATATTGAGGCATGTATCAAATACTACAACACTGATATAGCCACAATGGCCACTTGGCATGAGGAGGTGCTTGTGATCTTTACTCACACGTCTAGAACTTTTTATTTAAAGTGATCAAGCTAATCACAAAGTATCTCATTTGTAACCCATCTATTGTGATTAAGCCAATCACAATTAAAGTATCTCATTTGTGACAAATTTGTTCTCTTGAACATTCATTATCATTGTAGCACCCAATTCACAAAGTTTCACATAATCTTGAAGAAGACATGTTTATTTGAAAAATAAAATAATGAGTTATGAAAGCACCAATAGCACTAATACATACCAAAACAATTGACCATTATCTACTATCACATATAGGAACATTTACATTCCTTGATCCTTTTTTTGCCACAACCTTCAAACTATTATTTCTACCCACCACTTAAGCCTTGAGTTTTTTTATGTTCTATATACAAGAAGCTTTGTATCACTAAAAAGTAATCACCAAGGTCAAATTGTTATGATATAATTTTGTTTTAAGCCCATACACTTCTTCAATTCCAACCTTCTCTAATTCTTAACACTACTTTTGGATATCTTGATTGGAAGCATTTCCACCATCTTTGCCCAAGACAATCATTTTTGAATGGATGTTGCCTTGGATAGCATCTCACAATATTTCAGATTGTATTTTCTAAGATAGGCTAGGTCACAAAGAATTAGCTCTTTCTCGTATTGTGAAGCACCATGTTTTTAACTCTCTTCACCCTTAGTCAAGTAGGGATTAAAACCATGTCTCTTCTTCTTAGTCTTTCCATACATTTAGTCTAAAATGAATGATGCAGGGATTGAAAAAGTTTTAAATGCCTTTTTAATTGTTAGTTTTCTTAAATTGATAGTGTTTATGACCTTCTACATCACCTCTTCTGTCCATTGATAGTTTTCCCAATTTGATGGTGGTTGACCTTCTACATCACCTCTTCTATCCATTGCCCTTTTCTAGGTTCACCTGTATTGGTTTTTTTTTCTTGCACTAGGTCTTGCATATTCAACTATAGGCTTAGGAGCTTCCACTTGTTGAGATCCTCGGGGTCTCTTAGGGGTCTCACATAGTAGAGAAGACTAAATTCAAACACAAACAACAAAACTACACTCATCATATTTTCCCTCCGAAATATGCAAAAACATCTAAATCCACAAATTCAAAGTCATATTTTGAATTCTTACACCAACCCGACCCCTCTCCTTGTACCCTGCACTCTGATCTCATGGGTACTGTGGTATCTCTCAGAAAACAAGAACAAAAAATATCGCCGAAACATGTACCTGGAGCTCTGCGGTGTCATCCTTCACATTAGCAGTTCGTGCCATTCCCATACCCCTGAACCCAGTCACAGCGACTTGTTCACACATACTCCTCAACATTAATTCACATGCTAGCAACACGAACCAGTCAATGTCTAGACTCTGCAACCATAAAAATAGCAGGAGTGTACTCGTGCAAAACTCGTGCAAAACCTGCTGTAGTCCATAAAGAAACGATGCACTCACTTCCTCATAGTGTGCTACTCCCACAAATGGTCATAACACCATGAATCTTGAAGGGGTCATTAGAATCCTTGCCAAGCAGGTGACCGCCCCTTCGATGAGGAGCCAGTGGTCCCTGAATTAGGGTTTAGGCCATCGCCAGAGCTGAAGTAGTGGTCGGATACTCGGATCCATTCAGGAACTCGTTCATCGGAGGGAAATAGATCATCCCTTGCCAATCTGCAAAGACGCGTCATTTGCCTTGCTTCTGCTTCAGCTACAGCAACCAAATCCTTCATCACCTGAGCAAACAAAAAACTGAAATTCCTTCTTGTACAGCTTAATGCACTTCTAACGCAGCATTTGTCACAGCAGCTCATTTCCGAATTCAAGGAAGAAGCAAGGTATCCTCGATGCTTTGATTGATCCTCTCACATCCTACTTTGGAAACTATCAAGAATTTTGAAAAAAAAACGAAGCTTCCAAAGGCAATCATACTGCAATTTATTTTTGCAAGACGCGTTTCTAATACAGCATCCTTCACAGCGTCTCATCTCCGAATTCAAGGACAAATCAAGGAGTCCTCAATGAACACATAATCGTCTTTCTATGAACACTGCGAAGGACTCGACAGGTCAAGTACCAACATGCAAAGTGTCGGCAGCCTTGTTTAGGTCCAACACAGCTAGCTTATAATCGATCTGGTAACTATAGACGCTAAAACGTTAAGAGCAACATTTGTTAGGAGCACAATGCGTTTGAGACTGCGATTGAAAATGTTGAGGGATCTTGATTTGTGTTTGTGTTGGCGGCCTTATCATCCTCTGACAAAGACAGAGACTCCATCATCAATGCGCGTTGACAGTAATAGTTTAGGTTATCGTCACGTATGAGAAACATCATAAGGTCAAGATTTTTCTTGAGATGATTTGACAGTCGAGATTAATCCCTAAATGCCCAAATTGTGTTTTTTTGACAACATAGCTATTTTGGGCAGCTCATTTTGAATGGAGTTTTTATTAATTTTTTTTTGAAATTTTGACAAAACATGTGCACAAGGAGTAATTTTAAGGCCCGACAATTTTCATAACTTTTGACTACATGGTTAAAAAGTTATTGTATGATATGTGTTTTCATTATTCCACGGGCAGCTAGGCCAACAAAAATAATTTCTTAAGAAATCACTTTTTTGAAAAATTAAAATTTGAAATTGGTTCTCTAAATCTCTATATACTTGGAAAACTTTGAATCATTCTATTTTGATGAATGAATCATAAGTTATGAGGAGTATTAGTTTGCGGGTCATTATTGAATCTCTATTCTAAGACAAACTTCAAAGTCCTTTATTTAACTCAATTTTCAATATTTCTAAATTAAAAAAAATATCAAGTGTAGGTTTTTTATTATAAAATTTTCAACCGTTGGGATTGACATTTTTCAATTCCATAAATAAAATGTTAACAATTTAGTATTTGGAATCATTCTCTTCCTCTTTGTACTTCCTCTTTTTTTCTATATGTTGTACAACTCCAAATGATCTGAAATTTCTCAAGCATGTAGCCAACTTGACTTGAAAGATGAATTTAAAGAGTACCCGCCATTTTGGACATTTTTTCATACAAATGTGACCTTATAAAGTGCAGCTATCTAGATTTTCTCAAGGCCAAAAAATGTTTTTTTGTCACTTAAAATGTTAATATCCTACAATCTACATAGTGGAATTCTCGGAATTTTTTTTTACATCTTTTTAAACTAGCATACTACAAGATCATATGGTTACATGTATTTAAAAATGATCTTTTTCTTTTCTTTTCTTCAAAAATTTGGTATTTGTACTAAAAATGGTAGTTTTAAAATAATTTTGATGAAAACATAGTCAAAATCATTTAGAAATTAAAAGTGACCGGTAAGTGGCATTGCCTACTATGGTGCCATGCATGATAAGTGGAGCTGCATGGTAAATGGCATGTGTACAATACTATTGTCATTAGCTAACCTTGAGACCCAATTTATTCAACAATTAACCCCTCATCGCTAAAGTCTCACTTGAGTTCAAAAACATCATTGCTTTTGAACTGATATAGATGTAAATTTCACTAAGTTATAAAGATTTTAACTGTACAATATTGTAGTGAACATGTTGTAGATGATGTGGTACAAATTTGGAGTCATTTGACCGTATAGATTGAAAGATTATAATGTTTTAGTGTTAAAAAAAGATGCTGAAATTTTCCTAGCAACACACTTGGAGGTGAAATTCAATTTTTAAACTTACTCAAATGAAAAAATTTAAAACTATAAAGTTATTCAAAACCAACATACAAGCATATTAGTGAAAAAAATATCAATAAATTGATTGAATGTGTTTGCAAAATGGCTTGCAAATGTCAAAAAATAGGTCAAAAAAGTTGCAGAAAACATGTATGAGGTTGAACCTCCTTTGACTAAAATGCTTCTCAATCACTCACAACTTCTTGGATTGATATGAAATTTTAGCTACACAAACTAGACTAGTATGCACAATTTTTCCAAAAAAATGAATTGGAAATAAACATTGTATGGAGAAGAAATAAGCCACCAAAGTTCACTATAATCCAAAAACGTTAGGATTTTGAACTTCAAATTGCTCCCAAACATTCAAAGAAACTTAGATTGATATGAAAATTTTACCACAATAACTAGGCTAAAAGGGAAACAGAACACAACAAACTTCATTGAAAACAAACATTGAATGAAGGAGATACAACCCCTCGAAGTTGCAACCATCAAATGTAGTTTGGTGGATTCAAATTGAACCTGTGAACTTTGATTGGCTTCCACTTACTATCTACATCTTAAATCGATTTGAAAATCCTAGTACAATGTAGTATGAGTTCTGATTTCGTCACATGGGACTTAGTCTTTATTTTTTTTCGATTCCTATAGTTTTGAGTGTGGTTTTAGGTGGGAAAAGACCAAAAATGTGTGTTGGACCAAAACCTGTTTTGTACATACCAATACGCCCCCTAGTCACTTCACACCTAGTTTTATACATATACAACGCAAATCCGCATGTAGATAGAGTAGAAACCCACCTTTTATACATAGTAATTGTGTTTAGTAGAAACTGTCCAATTATCTACACCTACTCGTATAATGAGACACAAATTGGCTAAAACTGGTTTGAAAGAATCTTGTAAAAACCCTAGTATAGATTTCTTGTGATAGGTTTTAGTTTCCCCATTCCATCAACAAAACAGTAGAAACCCCAATTGTTAAATTGTAGGTGAAGAAATTCAAACTGAAGCATCGAAGGGCATCTACGACCTAAGTACGGTGATTCAAAGTAGGAGTCACACGAAGGGGCCAATAGAGCCATCACTTCACCAAGATTCCCCTTTTCGTAGAAGATTCCTTATTTCACTAGAAGTTAAAGGAGGTAGTAGGATTTTTTCTTCTTTTCCACGAACACAAGGTAAAATTGTAAAAGGTTCCCCCAAAAGTCTTGTTTTTTTTATCATCCTAGATTTTTTTTTGAACAATCAATTGTTCAAATTTGATGAGGTAAAATTGTGGAAATTACCATGAGTGTGGAAAAATCTCACTAGAAATTATTATATCTTTTTTCATGTCTATAAAGTTTCCAACAAGTTTCGTGACATTTTGATAGTGGGAGATGCTAAAAGTAGCAAGATCCTCCAAAACTGGCAAATTCAAGGATTAAGTACAGAGTTGACCGGCATTTCGGAAGCATACAACATCTGAATAGAACAAATTCAAGGTCTTTTTCTACTACCTTGAACCTAACTAAGAGCTTAGGCTAGTTACTTTTGTCAAAAAAGTAAAAACTCCAAAACTTGGGTTTTTACCCATTTGGAATTTTTAGTCACCGCTAAGATTCTTTAGGATTTTGAGGTTGGGAAAGGGGGTAGAGGTTCTTTCAGACTAAAAATGACATTTTGAAGCCATTGGCGCAATCCATTTTCCATTTGGAGTACTTTTCCAAAAGTTAGAAGTTTGAACCATTGTAGAAGTTTAAATTTGAAAGGATTAGGATGAAAATCCTATTTAATAAGGTTATCATGTAGGAATTGGGAGGAGATGAGGCCCTTGGAAATGTATATAAGGGGGCTCATTTTCTTCTCACAAGCACCCCTTGTAGCCATATTTTGACTCACTTTATACATTTGGGGCCATTTAGTTGGATTTTGGTCATTTTAGGTTACGTTGCCAAAATTGTGTGTTTTGGGAACATTTTAAGCTCCATTGTCACTACTTTTTAAGCTTGCTTTGAAAGGCATTGGGGTCCCTTCAAAGATTGCTTTGTTTTCTTGCATTGAGGTCCTTTAAGGTATTATTGTTGAATTTTGGGAAACTTTGAACTAACCCTAGAGCTTACCCCACACCGTACCTTGGCGATGCTACTTTGGGGGGACTCTAGTGCTTGACGTGTAACCTTGAGGTGTTGTTTATGTTGTCAAATTATCATATGTTCTAGAATTTAGCACGTGATGCAAGTATGGTGAAGCTTTGACTTTGGTTGTTTAGAAGTTGGGAGAATTCTACAGTATTTTGCAAGAGGTTACGACAAACCTATAGCCTTTTATATTCAGAGTTTTGGGCATTAGAGAAATTATGGCGAAGCTATAGCTTTTTATGTTTAGAATTTTGGGTGTTAGAGAAAATCACAACGAAGCTTTGGTTCTACAACGTCTTAGAAAATTCCATAAAAATTAGGTACTAGTTGACACTTCCATTTCTTCTCCAGTTACCAAGTTTAGTTTCCCAAACACCATTTTGGAATATCAAATTTAGCCTCCAAAAGCTAGAATGTATCCTTGAAAATGTTATTTTAGGAAGTTGTGTAAAGATTATGTCCAAAAAGTTTGGTAGGAAGGGTCTTCAACAAAATTAACAAAGTTAAAAAAGAGGAATTTCCAAGTGTTTGAGATTTCTTGTTTTGTATTTATTTTATTTTTTGGGAAGCCAAAAGAAATCCGAATTGAGAGCCAAAGAATCCGAACTAGGAGCCAAGGAGAGGTCCAACCAACCCCAAGCTGCCATGTGTCACGCCACGCGTGCTCAGGATACATCCACGTCAACATGGGGAGGGGTTCGTCCTGTCGCAGGCCACCACGCAGCGCACACCCATTGCCATGAGAAGGGGATTCGATAACCGTGGAGGGATTCCGACTGCTGGCTTTGGACTATCGGCTCTAGGCTATGGCTATGGACTTGCCCCACCTAGGTACTGGTTCCAAAATTTGCTAAAAAATTGATTAACGAACCTTGCTTTGACATAAACAAAAGACTCTTCCTAACTAAAATAATTTTTGGGAAGTAAAAGAGTTGCATAAAATCAAAGTAGGAAGTCAAGTAGAAGAGAGATTAGGGGAGTAGAATATAAACAAATAATTAGAAGTCTTTTGAAGTAGCAAAAACTCTCAATTTGACATTGAAGAGGTAGGAGACTTAGAACTCACTAATGCTACAGTGAAGGAAAAGAATGAGTGATACAAGTGAGGATTGAGAATGTGAAGAGGAATTTGAAAATTAAATGAGGAAGGGATAAGATTAGAAGAAAATTGTAAGAAACAAGTTGAACCATTAGAATTAGGATTAGATAATAATTGACCAAGCAAAAAGATAAAAAGTTCGAGGGTCAATTATTATTTGGAATTGGAATTCAACTATTTATTCCAAAAGGAGTCAACTCTTGGAATGAACAAATAATTGAAGGGGAATAGTGTTAGAAGGGAAAAGAAGACATAGGAGATCAAGAAAAGGAAGAAATCTAAATTGACAAACTTGTACCAAAAGCCCTCCTTAAGCAGTGAGCACAAATACACACATAGCTTCAACCATGGCAAATGATGGAGAATTCAAAGGAGTGTACGACTACCTCTACAATGATGCCAATTCTGAGGTAAACTTCTAATTACAACCCTTCCTTTTCAATTATCAAAAGTCGAATTTTATTAAGGAAGACCGAATTACCAAGTCAATTCAGATGGTCTAGATTAGATTTCATTCAAAAATTAGGTAGCTAGAGTTGTAAAGCATAGTTTTAGATTTCCAAAACCATATTACATGTAGAATTTGGAGTTAAAATAGGGAAGATAGAAGAGGATGAAGTTTGAAGGTCATATTGGATGAACTTAGCCAATTTTCATCCAAGAGAAACAAGATTAGTAACTTAGAATTAAATGCTTAGAAATCAAAAGTGGAAGTAAAAGTTGATTGTGAATTGTAGAGTGGTAGAAAATCATGGATGAAGTTCGAAGCACCGATTAGCAGTCAAATTTCATTCACCTATAACTCTCATTTGGAAAGTCTAAACTTAGAATTCTTTAGCAAATTGGAAAGCTAATTTTAAACCCAATAAGAAATTGAAATCTAAAGTCTAAAAATAGTAACATAACAAAAGAAGTTCCAACCCTTAGAAGTAATAAAGGAAGTAAATTAGAATCTTTTGAAGGTAACCAAGTAAAAGAATTAGAGTAACATGAGATAGAAGAAGCTTAGGAGGATTCAAAACAACATCAACTTCACGGAAAGTCTCAAAACTTCAATAGTTAGAAAAGGATGAAGTTTGGAACAAGGAATGGATGAGGTTAAGTAAAAATCTTTCAAGTGAATTTAATTTCAGGGTATGAGGAGTAATTAAAAGTATAAAGTCAGGGTCCAAATCTTGGAGGCATTTGAAATAGAGAAGGTGTTGAAAAGAGTGCATGAAGTTTTGATAGCCGTTAAAAGCTCAAATTTCATCCGTCCATAACTTCATGTAAGAAGCTTCGAATCTTGTAAGCATTCTGTTTTTGAAAATAGCATGAGATGCCCTACTACCTCAAGTAACTAAATTTATATTGTCATCACTTTTATTTATAAACCATCATGACCTTAACCTTGAACTAATTGTAGAATTAGTTACAGTAAAACTAGGCTTCTTTGGAGTTCAATTTAAGAAAAGAATATGTAGGAAGTTAGAGAAGATCCATTGCTTGGAAGGCACAATGGATCGATGTTAGGACACTCATAGAATAGAAATCAACAAAAATCAAGAATCTAGTTGTGGTTGCTTGTTTACCAAGGGTGGGTAAAAAAATACTCACATAGTTGAGTCTTAGTACAGTTATTACAAAGATGATATGTTTTCTATTGCACATTCCCTACATGTCTTTAGAACATATCTTGTTGTGTATACATTTGGTTAAAAAACTAAGGGCATGTCTAGCTATGAACACTTTTGAAAGTGTGTTTAGAAGCCTAAAGTTTTGTAAATACTTGAGCTTGTCTAGGTTGCTCTATTGAAACTGAAACTCTGTTAATTTTACAACATGTAATGACTTTGTAATCACTTCTATAGTAGTTTTGTGTAAGCTACAAACCATGTAGAAATTGTATTATATTGTAAGTTTTTATATTTTGTTTTTTTTACAATTTTTGTAGAATTGTATGCAATTGTGGAAGCAATGAGTTGGTGTGCTATGGATTTGTCTTGGATTTTAACAGGAGTGAGTGAATACTTTTGAATACAAAAGAATAAAAACTTGATGATAAAGTCTAAGTGCACAATGATGGAGTCCAAGGTGCAACCAAGGTGCGCAATGATGGAGTCTCATGTGTAACAGGGTGTCAGGGTTCACAATGAAAGTGTTTAGGGCAATTGGAATGGCCAAAATACATCCATGTGTTGCAATACATTTTTTGTTGAAATGAAAATTTGCAAATTGAATTGTGAAGCAAATTTATTTGGCTTAGTAGGTGTGAAATTTTAGATGGGTTGGTGATTTGGTATATTAGATACACAATCTTAAACCTTAAATACGAAATGATAAGGCTCTCTACCCACTAAATCTATACAATTGAATTGAAAAATGAAGCTCCTATGTTTTTCATTCAATTATCATGGAAATCCATGAATATGAAATGAAACAATTCAGCAAATATGGAATTTTGGTTTATTATAATTAAGATTTGGTATGCTTGATTTGGATTGCACATTAATTGAAATGTTAATTCCTAAAGGTTTTCCCAAAAAAATTGTCATTCCTAGTACAAGTACCAAATTTTAGAAAAATAACATTTTCGGACACATATAACCATAGGGGCTTGTAGCATACTAGTCCAAGAAGATGTGAATTTTTTTTAGAAACTCCCACCATATAGATTGCAATATATAAATGTTTCATGAGACAAAAATCCTTTTTTGGCTCTGCAAAAAACATGGTAGTCGTATTTCACAAGGGCACAATTTTATTAAAAAATGTCCAAAATGGTGGTGATTTTTTGGATTCATTCTTCAAGGCAAGTTGGCTAGGTACATGAAAAAATTTAGATCATTTGAAATTGTACAAAGTATAGGAAAAAATAGTAAGTAGAAAGAACTCAAAGAAGTAGAAAATGATTCAAAATATTAAATTGTTAACAATTTATTTATAGAATTGACAAATGCCAATCCCAATGGTTGTATTGTTCACTTGTAGTAAACAGTATACACCCAATGTTTTGTTTTTTTCAAAAATATTGAAAATTGAGTTAAATAAAGGACCTCAAAGTTTGAGTAGAAAATCCATAACTAACAGTAAACTAAAACTCCTCATAACTTTTATTTCATCAATCAAAATGGAATGATTCCAAGTTTTCCACATATATATAAATCTATAAAATAATTTCAAATTTTTATTTTTGAAAAAAGTGATTTTAAAAGAAATTTTCTAAATTGCTAAGGTTACCCACAGTTCATTGAAAATTACATATCATACAATAACTTTTTAGCCATGTAGTCAATAGTTATGAGAATTGTTGCACCTTAAAGCTACTCCTCAAGCACATATTGTGTGAAATTTTTTTAAAATAAAAATAAAAATAACATTCATAATGAGCTACCCAAAATCACTATGTTGCCAAAAAATGCCATTTGGTCCTTTAGGGGTTAATTAAGCAAGACAAAAGATGCCAATGATATTCTATATTATGCAAAATTCTTTGAATGACACAATAGCAAATTTATAAGATTATTGTACCCTATTCTGCAGCAATCACGACTCAAATTTGGAGTCCACTTCTGGGAAATACAACATGCTGCATTGCTGTGTTGCACAAGCAGAGAAGAATGCCACTTTGTTTTTCACAAACAGGATCCACATGGATGAGTTAAGCATAACTTGTACACTCTCAATGAGGATGTTATGATTTGGGGTGATCAAGTTCTGCAAATCTTGAAATGCTCACAACTTCCACATATAAAGTGGAAATAGGAGTCTGATTGTGGATTACAGCGGAACTGTTTTTCCAAATATTTATCACACATAGAAGTGCCATAGCTGGCTACTCCTCAAGACAGTGTTATGTAAGTTATGAATTCCCATTGTTTTTGAGTTGAGTACTGGCAGGAAAACTATTTGGGAGTGGATGACTTTGAATTGTATCTCCTCTTCTCTGGTTTGTGAACATAACCTGACTTTGAATCCCTGACTGTAGATTCAACTTGTTCCTATTTCATGTTCTCAGTTCCTGAAATGCTCTTCATGTGGATTTAATGGAATGCCGGTACTAACAAAGACCGTCAGACTGAGGGCCAGTTTACACCAAAAAAATTTGGGTTGGAGCTCAAAGAAATGGAGTGTTTTGATTGAATCTTTGCTTTGGGTCCATAACTATATTCCAATCAAAACACTCCATTTCTTTGGGCTCCAACCTCTAGTTCTTTTTGTGTAAACAGGCCTTGATCTCCATTTCAACAAAGCCATTGAACAATAAGAGAGGGGTGATGGGATAAATTGGTACACACTCTACATAGAGCTGTCATGCTCTTAGAAATTGTCATCTACATGTTGAAACCATGTCAACAAAAGTGGAGTGGAGTCCAAGATAGCATGTCTCAGCTGGGAAGGAAATCACAGGTTATGAGCTGTTGAGCTTTTAGAAGTTGTCATCAGCCTGTTAGAACCACGTCGACAAAAATTGAGTGGAGGACAATGGATACTGAGCACTGGATATGAAGGTTGAATCACTCAACAAATCAATATGGGATTGCTTCCTCCCACGCTGATTTGAGGAGAACACAAGTGACCCAATCCCAGTTGCCATGTATGGGAGACATGTCTGGATACCCCCAAAGAAAACAAGATAACATGTGTCATCAGGGAAGAAAATCACAGGTTACAAGGCCAAAGTACTTGTATTTCTGCTTGAACTCTGGACCTGAGGTAGCAAATGCCTGTCCTCCACAGTAAATATTGTGAAGCTAACCAAAAAAATGAAGTTTATGTCTACGCTGCAAATATCTGATTCTCTCAAAATTACCTGAAAAAAAAGGCTCTCAATAGACGTGGAACATAAAACATAATCAGTGAGAAATCCAATTTTAGATACTCCACGCACATGATGAACGAATTAGATATCATCAAACTTTCTTTCTTTTTTCTAATCTTCTTTTGTACAAAAGAAAGGTCATTCCAATGCAAAAAGGTAGCCTTCGATAAAAAAAAATGCCAAGCAGAGCCATTGCTCTCACTAGTAATACCATACATTTTTAATCCAATCAATGATAGTAAATTGAGTCATGTTTTGAAAGTAAAGAATTGTTGAAAAAGAAATTCAAAGCATGATCCAAATATCAATTAGTAGTTCATCATTCACTAGTATTCTTTTTTTGAGACAATGTCCTATCCTTTATAGGAATTCAAAATAATGAAAGTACATGTTGCTAGATGAAATTGTGCCAACAACAACATGGCAAGAAAAAAAAAATCTAAAGTCCAAGATCTTCGGCATGTGGAAGGATTTCCCATCCACTAGCCATGACTCTCAATTCAGGAAAAAATGATTCAGGGTGCCGATAGCGTTTATGTACAAAACAATAGTAAATATTTCCAGCAATGAGAGCCTTGACATCCTTCAAGTGATTTCGCAAAGTTGAGTTCCAAGCTTGAGCCTCCAAATCCATGATCGCACGAGCATATGTGTTCACCAAATCTATAGCTAGATGCACTGTCTCAGCAAAAGGCTTTCCTTCACATTCCATCAACACGGTGATCAAATTGCGAGGATTTTGTTCTATCGCAGCCTCCTTGTGGTATGAGAAGATATCATTTACAAATCCAACATGGGTAGAAGCTACCATGGTTACGTCTGCCAAGAACGGAGTCGTCCTTAGTGAACTCGGAATATAGGAATCGTTTACAAACTCTATTGCCAACTGAACAAAATCTGCACCAACATTTCGAACACGCATAACAGTGTATGATTCCAAGTCTTGAAAGCATATGTTTTTGCCTTGGACAATATCTGCATGGCTAGCAGCACTTCCACGGTGGTGTTCCACAACTCTTGCGACATAATTATTGAACCATTCAGGGTTGGACAATGCCAACATCTCCTGTCCTGATTCCCACACCATGGTCTCAAGCAAGTGACAGGGATTGTGTGGTTGCACTTGTTGACTAAAAAGTGCATCCAAGTGGTCGAGATATTCTTGGATGTTTTGGGGGCCTCCACATGCACTTTGGCTGATGCCATACTCATCTTCACTAAACTCATCTGGGGTGTCAAAGAAGATATCATCCAACAAGAACTGCAAGGAGTAGCTAATGGAAATTGCCACAAGACGATCGACGCTGATTGCTCCTGGGTGCATGTAGCTTGCTGCAGAAAAGGCTGCACGACAAATGGAGTCCAAGGAATTGACATTGTGGTAGCGCTCGACATACTCCTCCAAGCATTTTTCAGCCTCATGTGCATATCTGGACTGCTGCAAACGTGGGAGGCCCTCAATGGCCATAGAGAGCAAGGAAGGAAGTTGATCATCAACTACGGAGGTAGGTTTCGTTGGTGAAATTGGATCCACGAGCCCCACAGTCTTTGTCCCTGAACAGCCCAATTTCAAAATTTAGATCTTCAAAATTGATTCAGAACAAAAGGACTGATTAATCCAATGTTTTTTTCAGTGAAGGATAGGATACCAGTTCTTTTCAAATTTTCATGAGTTCACAATACCCTGACGATTATACTGCCAATCCTCCCTTTCATTGACTCTGTTGTAAGTCTACATGCATGTCTGAAACAGTTGCTACGTGAGCCTGGACTGGAACTGTTGGGACACAATCTATTCAGCAGTGTATAACAAATTTCAAAGGTGAAGTAGAAACTATTTGAAGCTATTTCACAAAGCCCACCTGCATTTGCACTTGTAACCACACACAAGTGAAGACTCAGAGAAATACATAGGAAAATCCCAGTATCAGAAACGCCATGTCCAGTGCCTTCCCAGAATAATTGGATACCAGTACTTCTCACATTTTTTATGAGTTCATAATACACTTGCAATTATACTGCCAATTCTCCCTATCACTGACTCTGCGGTGTAATTGTACATACTGATGCCAGAAACAGTTGCTACGTAAGCCTGCACTGGAACTGTTGAGACACAATCTGTTCCCAACGCAGTGTATCACACAACAATTTTCAAAGGTGAAGTACAATAGAGACTATTTGAAGCTATAGCACAAAGCCTGCATGTGCGCTTGCAACCACACACAAGTGAGGAATTGGGAAAAATACACAGGGAAATCCCAGTGCAATTCAAGAAACACTCTGTGCAGTGCCCTCTTCCAGAATGACGGTTTCCCCCTTCTTCCCCCTTTCAGCAGTCTACTGGGAGGGCATTGCACAGTCCTCCTGATGCACAACAACATGCACTGCCATGGAAAATCAAACTGCAGAATGCACTGAAAAATATGTCCTCTTGCATGTTCCACTCATACTGAACTTCTGTCCGAAATGCAAGGGTTGGCTGAAGGCTTGGAGACTTACCATTCAAATTGGGCACACCAGCAACACCAGCAACCTCGGTAACCTTTGCAGGAGCTTCCACAGCAGATGCACCTTCAGTGAAGGAGAGGAAAAACGATACGTGCTCCATGATCAAGCAAGGGACTGGACACCAAGACCTCAGAGGAAGTTGGCCTTGCGTGCACTCCTTAATCAAGGTACTGGACAGGTACGATTCCTCACAGAACTGAGTTAGCCTTGTGTGCACTCCTGCTAACAGACTGGCTCATGAAAACAAAGAGGATAGTCTGTGTTTTATAGGCCACACTATCCTAGAAAATCACCAGGGTGGGACCGTTGCTCATGGCCACTTTACTCCTGGAAGATGGGTCAATCCCCCTGGAGGCCCATTGCTAACCCCTTGTGGGTTAGAGGTCATCCTTGACTACTCATTAGAATAAAATTATAACAAGTCAATTCTCCCAAATGTAAAGGCCTTGAATCAAAAAGTCGGTTCAATTCAATAAAATTTAGAAAAGAGAGAAGGGGGGTTGAAATTTTCACGTTACTTTATACTTAGAGGTCAAATCAATTCCCATTGAAGCCAATTGCACAAAATCCCATGAATCTGATTAGTCAAAAAGAGTTTTTTTGATTGAAATTTGCATTGGCCACTCATTTTTGGTGCACACAATTTAGTGAGCTTGGGCCGTGTTATATCATGCCTTTTGAAAACAAAAATTCAGTTCACCCAATTGGCCCAACTTCTAGGTGCAAAGGAATTGGGACCAATTTCAACATTTTGCCCAATCACAAGTGAGGATTATGAATTTTTGACACAACAAATTGGTCAAGCTTCCTATTCTAAAGTGGCCCAAAGATGGTATAAACAAAAACAATCTCTAAAATACCCATTTTGATGACCATGTTTGGCTTGAATTATTATATATATTGTGTAGGAAAAAAATAGTCAAAAATAATGAAACTTTGCACCGGTTGCATCATACTCTAAGGAAAACATGCCCACTTTATTACCAAGCAGATTTTCTATTTAGTTCATTTGTAGAAGTTATTTGTCACCTAACGTATTTTTCAGAGATTGAGAAGTTGGAGAGAAGCCATTAGAGTTCATTTAAAAGTGAACCCCAATTAATAGAAGGGTGTGAGAGGAAAGTTTAACTTAGAATAAATTTAGTACAAAAGGAACACAACTTGGATTAGACCAAACTTGGATGCTTCAAAAAGTTTTATTGTGTGTCATTCTCAAACTCCTATTCTTAGTCCCTCATTGCACATATTTTGTAATTAATTAACTCTATTTTCAAGTAGAATAAGACACAAGATACTAAATCTATCCCATGAAAGGTGAAAATGCAAGATTTTTTACCCTTTGAGAAAAATCTGAATTTCAAAATTTTTCACATAAATGTTTTATTGGCAAATTCTGAATTCATATTTGCAATCGAAGACTCTAAACTGAGCAGGAGGGGTCTAGAACATACCCAAAATATATAACTCAAAATAGGAGACATTTTTTTTTCTTCTATCCCCCTGAAGTCATGAACCCCAAAATTACCCTGCTAAACACGGCTGGATTTGGTGTCATCCAAATCAAGACATTTTGACAAGAAAAGAATTTTCTGTGATTTTTCAAAGTGTGATGGGATAACATTGGTCAACCATGGATAGGCCCATGCTCAACCACAGACTGACATGTCCCCTCCCCTCAAGCATGGTTGTGACGGTAAACAGTTGCTGAGATTGTGACACGGTGCCAGGTTTGTCACTTTTGTATTCACCACAGGGACATGCAGTGCACTCATACAGATTTGCTGAGCCCCCAGGAGCTGGGTGCCCATTTCTTTGGCTGCCCACCGAACAGAGGACCAGGACCTTCTATTTCCACCAAGCATGGCAGTGTGGCCCATTGCACACCCCATGATCGAGTTGCTTTTTCTGGCAGGGAGAGCCCGAGCCACTTGCCATCACAATTCACTGCACATGCACGTGTGATTGATGCCATTACTCCTGCAATGCTGAACCCTTGGCCGTGCAAAACAAATTTCCCATCGTCAACATTTCCAGCAAGCATAACTTAACAGTATTTGATTCCAAGGCTCAGTTGGAAGCAAAAGTTCGGGCTTTGGATAACACCTGCATAGCAGCTAGCAGCACTTGCATGGCTTTGGATAATACCTGCATAGTAGTTAGCAGCACTTGCATGGTGGGGTTAGACGACTAACCCACAGTGTTCGAGGACTTGCAACAGAATTGTTTGAAACATTCAGGAATGGGGGTGGACAACTAAAGCATGTCCTATCCTAACTCCCTCACCAGGGTTTCACTCATGACAGTACGATTCCTTGGCTGCATTTGTTGACTAAAAAATACATTCAGGTGGTCAATATATTCTTGAATTTTGTTGGGGGCTCCCACATGCATTGTGGCTGATGCATCCTTGACAAGGATTCGATCATCAGATGCATTTTCAACACGGGAGAAAAGAAAGATGATGATTGCTTTATGATCAACCGAGGTATTGGTATGATACCTAGTAAGAAATGTGCCTTGTATGCATTCTTGTCCATAGCCGACATCTACCTATTATCGTCATTCTATTTTTGGCCCCATGATCACAACAAGATTCATTTAAATTTATTAAATTTTTTGGAAAAATTAGTGCATTAATTTCAATTTGGATAATGTGATTAATTTCAATTCCTTGATTGGTGAATACTTAAATACTAGTAGACACACTCCAAGGCAATTATGAATTGTTAATAGGACGTTTAAGGGGCGCTTCACACATGGGCCAACCAAGTCGAGAAGCCGTGGGAGTTCATGGCCAAACTTTGGGTGAGAGTCCAAAGAAATGGGCAATAAATAGGCAATTCGATGGACTCTCGACCAAAGTTTGGGTCGCCACAAAGTGGCAACCTAAACTTGGGTTGAGAGCCAGTTGTGAGGCCAAAGTCAAGGGTTGGACTTTGGATTGTGCTGCCTTGTGTGAAGGGTCGAGAGGCCAAAGTCAAGGGTTTTCGAAATTTGATTGGTGGAGGCTGACGGACTCTCAACCTTGGGCCCATGTGTGAAGTGGCCCTAAGACTCCACTCTATGGATGGTTTTATAATTTTAAGGCAAACCATTTCAAAAACTCATAAAAATTACAATTTTTATTGAAAATTTATAATTCCACTTGAGTTTGATTCGTGAAACAACCACACACCTTTGAAAAACATGTACCCCTCTTGGATTTGGCCTTAAGACATTAGATTGACAATTTAAGTGCTAATAGGGTGGTCAACTTTTAGAGAGAAATATGAACAATGAAGGAACAATGAAGCAGGTCTCCGTTTGACAAGTCCACACTGTCCCAGAAAACCAGCAGGGTGGGATCCCTGTTTGCTAATTATAAAGACAAGGTAACCCAAGCAATCCTCGAAATATTCCATTCTCCACCTTTACCTGGTCCTCATGCTCATTTTCTGCCAGAAAAATGGCTTAAAAAAATAGATGCTTTACAATTTGGTCAAGGACGTACCATTACTTGTATGATACAACTGGGACTGTAATTTACTGGCCCATCCGAGCAAGTAGCAGATAAGTGACTATCATGAGATGTGGTACAATCCAATAATCACTCATGCACTTTTGCTGAACACACAGGCACTTGCTGCTCATTGGCTGCAAACACAGAAGATATTCATTTTACTCCTAAAGAATGAAGATATTCATCTAACTCCTAAAGAATGAAGATATTCATCTAACTCCTAAAGAACCACCGCCCATTTTTTCATCAAAACATAGAAGAGTTTGGCCTAATGAACACAGTGGTAGAGTGACCTAATCCATCACCTTTTGGCAACCAGTCCCAGTCACTTGGACTTACAATCATCAGAACAATACAGTTAGAATTAAAATACAGCACGTTGAGGTCCAATTTGTTAGACCCCAACAAAATCATTACTTTTGGGATGGAATTTCCTTTTACTCATTCGATTTAGAATTTTTGGAATTTTATTTTATAAGCTTTGAAATATTCCGTGAACTTTAGTAGCACGGTCTTCCAACCTTACTGTAGTATTCAAATTTTATTGCAGTACTCAAGGCTTTACCATATATATACATGTACTCTCAAAATAGCTAGTGCATTGCTACAAGCAATAGCTAGAGGTGTTTGCTTTACAAAATGTTAGTTCGGAGCATCAACTAGCTTGTAAATATCTAATACGAACTTCATAGCTGCAATCATAGCTGAGAATGAACGTTTGCAACAGGGCACAAACATTTGTAAATATCAGATTTTGGAATATTTCGTAACTTTTAGCAACACAGTCCCCCAACTTTACTGCAGTACTCAAAGCTTTACCAATATATACATGTACTCTTAAATAGCTAGTGCATTGCTAGAAGCAACAACTAGAGGTGTCTCCTTTACAAAATGTTAGCTTGGAGCATTAACTAGCTTGTAAATATCTAATACAAAAATCATAGTTGCAATAGGAGAATGAACGTTTGCAATAGGGGGATGAACATTTGTGAACAAGGTTGCAATGATTTGCCAATTTTCAAATGGCAACCTAATCTAGAAACAATTAGTTCATGCCATTCTATTAAGTATTCCGTGGATTTTTACATTTACAAAGCACTCACCTTGGAATGTATATTATTTTTTTTCCATCTTTTATTAGGGGGTTTTTAGGATTCAAATTATTTTCAATAATCTTTTCTGAACTTTCACGTTATAATATATTCTACGTTATAATTTCTGGAAATTTCATTACATGCCATATTTATTTATATTTTGAACCATTTTTTTTTAATCAAATTTGACTTGAGTATTGAATAAAGAGATATTTATTTTTACAAAATTTAGTTGCACAATACCTTCGATTGAATTCTTCAAAGATCATATTCAATTTATTACTTAGTCACGTGTCTTTGAACATGAAAGTTGTTCATCCAGGTGTTCTTATATATCTATGTAGTTGAATTGAAAAAATTAAACTCCAATGGTTTTCAAACCAATTATCATGAAAAGCCACGAATATAAATAAAATGATTCACCATGTATAGAGTTTTCATTTGTTCAAATTAAAATTTGGTATACTTAATTGGGATTGGATAAGAATTGAATGCTGATTATTTAAAATAAAAGATGTTGATTGTATTCTATCATTAGAGAAGTTTTGCGGCCAACAACAAGCCATTTTAGGCCTATTCCCTGAAGTGAAGGAAATGGCTGTCTATTAAGAAATTCCCCCCCAAAAAATAATAAATATTTTTTCCATTCTTAAAATGCAAAAAAAGTTGATTTTTTTAAAATGACGTGGTATTCTTTTGATCATGTTAGACTGAGTGGATGGTTGTGTTCACAACGTTTTTGGGGCTAGGAAACTCACAATCTTTTCTTGGCCTCAAAAATCCCCTAATGATCAGGGTTGATGAATGTCAACGTCCGCCCCAAAATAGTGTCCGTTTTCTGAACGTCCGGACGCACGGATGCTAGCGGATGCAGCGTCCCGACCGCCGTCGGAAAGCGGACGGGCGGGGCGGACGGCCCGAGGCGGACACCCAAATCGTGCGGACCAGATCAGTCCGCGCGTCAATCGGACGGCCGTAATCGGGCGGACGCTGCGTTCGCTAGGACGCGAATGTCAGCGGACGCTGCGGGCACAACGTCCGCATCCGGACGTCGTATCAACCCTGCTAATGATTATGCAAAATTCTTTAAAAAGGCTATAATTTTATTTTTCACAAACAAGCTCCATTAGAAGAAATTTGGGCCTAATAGCATTATAATAGCATTTCATTATAATAGCAAAAAAATTCCCTTTAGAATTGGTTGGTGGGGAGAGTATGGGATCTTTGACTTGAATTGCTTTTCAAACAATGGACTCCAACTCAAAACACTCCAAATTGGCCCTCAAGTTCCTAAAAATAATTAGGGTCAATACACCTAAAATTACACAAATGAAATTATAATATTTTGAAGTAACCTAATTGGTGCTCAAATAAAATAGGGCACCTCCTATGCCCCGATTTCCTTAGGATTTGCAATTGTGTCCCTAAAATACACTAAAGTGGGCCCTAAAAACTAATTCTAGCACACTTAATTGACCCAAATATCAAAATTCAACATGCATTGACTTTCCTTTTGGCATTTTCTATGAATATTCCATCACTATACAATTCTTAGAACAACATTAATTCAAGTCCCGTCACTAGTGACTTTGTAGCATACACACCTAAAACAAAACCACATCTCATTCACTAATGTCAATACTCTATCCCATACTCATCTAAGATGTGCCCATGTAGGTTAGAGTCATGTTCAATGTGAAATTCTCATTGGATTTGCAATTAGGATGCTAAAGTGGGCCAAATTGGGCCTCCAAAATGAATTCTAGCATGCAACTTCCCCCCTATGCCAAAATCTCATTGAAATTCACAATTTAGAATGTTGAAATGGAGAATTTGGGCCCTCCAAAATGAACTCTAGTACACCACTAATACTTCAACACCCAAATTCAATATACAAGGACCCAAGTGACCTTGCCCTTCAAATATAGTTCCAATGTTTATTCTTATGATAAATTTTACCTAAAAAACAAACACCATTAGGGCACCACAATGGGCCCTAATTGAGTCCTAAAAAGTGAGTTGAGCACACCATCAATCAATCCAAGCAGTTCAATTTACAATTTTAATGAATTTCCCCATTTCATTCACCCATCAACTCCCTAATTCTTTTGAGCAAGATTAAGCTTACTTTAAGATCCCCATTTGTGAATTTGTAGCACACATGTACTGTACATACTACAAGATCCAATTCCATTCCAAAAGCAGCCTACCAATTCAGTGAATCATATCATTCATTGTCTAAACACCAATTAAGAATGGAAACCACCACTGTGAAGGATCTTTGGGCAATTTTCAGTGAACTTACATTTAGTAATTTCTTCATTCTTCCTTGGCCATATACAAACATAAGGTAGAACAGCCCAATTTCGTCACTTTCCCAATTCTGTTGCCTATGTTTTGGCCCCAATTTTGTTGACTGCAAAATCCATATCCATTCACTTTCCTGACTATTTCAGTGCATGAATGCCTAAAGGGGTAACGTGTCAATCCTTCATTGGTGGGAACTTAAGTGCCAATAGATACATGTTAAGATGGTAATGGGTTGTTCATGAGACATTTTTGACCCACTCTATGCACAGTTTTGTAATTTCAGGGCAGCCTACTTTAAAAATTCACAGAAATTATAATTTTGATTGGAAAATTATAATTTCACTTGGGTTTCATTTGTGAAACACGCACACAACTCCAAAAAATATGTACCTCTCTTGAAGTTGGCCCGAAGATAGTCAGATCGCAAGTCAGGATGGTAATAGGCTGTTCTACCTTACATGACACCATGTTTCCCAAGTGGATGCAACCTAACTCACTTAACTTCTTATGCTTTAGTTCGGGTTCCACTTTCATCCTCTTCCTTTTCCTGTGAATCCATCCCTTCCTCATCTCCTGGAGCATCCGGCTGAGAATCTTGCCCTTAACATAGCCGCCGGGATTTCCACACATCAATCATCTGACTCCTAGCAATCGACACCCAGCAAGGAGAATTTACAAAACGGAACAAGGCGCAATCTAGACCAAACCCGCCCTTCGATGGATTGTGCTTTCAGTTGCAGCTGCTGGCGAAATGGCGACCTCCCCACCGCCGAGCGGCCATTTCCTCTTCATCCGGTTCGTCTTGTTAATCCTCGGGATTGCCGCTGATGCTCATCGATTCCTCACGCTCCTTTCTGGCCCTGGTGGTCGATTCGCTCTGGATTCCCCACTTGGCTTGATTCGGCAGAACTTGACTTTTGTTCCGTCCCTTGGATTCTTGACCCCGTCTAGTCATGCGCTTGTTGATTCGTCGTGGGCCCTTGCTCCCTTGAAATTCGATCCGCCCAGCTCGATTCCCTCACTCTCGCCTTCCATTCATTTGACGATCTCCCTTCAATCCTTGTCTACAGGTCTTTTTCTTTTATATGACAAATGGAGATCCATTGCAAGATCGAAAGAAACAAAAACAGCCAAGCCCCGAGGCTGGACCCCAAAGAAAAAGGAAAATCAAACAGACAAAACTAGAAGAACAGCCACTGGGCCGGGCCCTGCTTGTTCCAAATAATAGAAACGCCAATTCTACAAGCAATGACAGTTGAATGGAGGTAGACCTGGTCAAATCTAGACAAGTTCGCACCGAGGATTGTGGCCGGCGCCTTGCCTCTTGTTGCGCTTTGACCATGGCCGCGCGTCCCGAATCAAGAAGTGCGTCCCAGAGTTTTGACTGTCGCGACTAAAGTAGTGCAACGAGCCTCTTGCGGAAGCAGTTTTGCCCCCATGTTTTCCCCAGGCAAATTTTAAGTCCATATTTACAATAAGAGGTCCCAAATTAGTCTCATAAAGTGTGACAAATTGTGTCAAAAGTTAATTATTTATTTGTGTTTTCCACAAGTTCACAAGAAAAACAAATTTAGTTTTAACACCTGTCCATGTTTCCACCCCATATCTCTCAATACATTTTTTATGATCCCCACCTTCCCACCCTTCTTATATTTTTTTCATATGCAGCATGGTTGGGATTCCATATGGGATATATGTAAGTGCAATATCCATAATTTGTAAACATATTCATATGTATTTCGTAGTTGTACATACCCAAATTCTGTATGGCTTTCATATTTTTGAATTCATATTCGTATTTGTATACATATCTTAATCACAATCAACGGCAAGGGATTTTTGAAGATCGACAGTAGGGGAGTGGGGGTCTGAATTTTCTTAAACAAAATTGACGGTGAGGGTTTTTTTGGTGGCAAGGGGGGCATCAATGCCAAAAGGAGGGGAACCCACATAATTGTGTTGCCTCTTTTCAGAGCATAGTTGTCAACAATACAATTTATACGGCACAAAATAGGTTTTTTTTACATTCACCTTGACTAGACTTCTGCAAGAGGCTTGTTGCACTCATTAGAAGAGTTTTGGGGGTCCAGAAGCCTGTTTCGGGCCTGTTCCCCCGCAGCTGTTCCCCGCAGTGAGGGGAACGGTCCGCTGTCAGAAAAAAAAAATTCATAATAAAAAATAAAAAATAAAAAAATAAAAAAGTCTCCAAATGCAAAAAATAATAATAATAATTTTAATTTTTTGGGGGGGTCAATGATGTGGCAGGGTCTCGGCCACGTCAGACCACTGCGCCGAACCTGTTTCCTATGTTCGTAGGCTGTGATAACTCGCAGGCATCCAGAGGCCCCAAAAATCTTCTAATGCTTTAGGCAAAATCATTTTATTTTATTTTGTTTTATGAAACAGATGTGTTCAAGAAACACACTGCATGGGTTTTCCAATAGGAAGAGAGGCTAATTTCACACAAGGTTAAGAACCTACTACCACCAGGTATCAAACTAGCAACCACAATTTGGATACCTCACCACCATCACCTAGTATATTAGGGGACATTTGAGGGCTTTGAGAACCTATTTCAGTCGTGTTCCTCCACAACAAAGTAAATGGCCGGCTGTTAGAAAATATTTAAAAAAAATTTAAATTCTTAATATGCTAAAAGAAATTGAAAAAAAAATGACATGGCAAGGTCTCGGACATGTCGAACTGCTGCACAGTCACTACAAAAGTACAGTTCCCACAGATTCCATAGCTTGATAACTTGTGAATATATAATGCCCTAATAAAATCTTCTAATGGTTTAGGATCATCATATGGCGAAACCAGTTTTGACTGAAGGATGGGAGTCTGCCATTGTTGTTGAGCAAAGGCCTGACGTCTTCAGGTCTTTTTCCTGAGCTGAAATTTTGGCAGTCTTCATTAAACGTCCCTAATTCCAACCATCCCAAGCCTTCTAATCTCATAATTCTCTCTCATTTCAACATGTTCTGGTAACTCTTCTTGCTGTTTCGTTTTGGGTTCCCAACCCGATGACTCCAACCTATGCAACGCTCTATGAAATCAGGTCAATTCAATTCACCCAAGCTATATGAATTTATATGAATTCCCGCATTGATCCTCAAGGATCAACTCCATCCATTTTCTCCCCAACAAACCCTGGATTTTTCACTAATCTCCAAATCAGCCCTAATCCCTTTTTTTCCCATCACTAAACCCTAAAAATCCCCATAATCTCCATACTCAACCCTCAAGTAAACTTCATCATTGTGCAACCAAAACAACCCTGAAATTTCCCCTCCAATTCATAAAAAATCCTAAATTTACTCCACAATTTCAAAATCAGTCTTCCCCAAGTTACAAGAAATCTTGAAATTTTGCATGAATCTTCTCCAATCAACCTTCAAGTGACGTGATCATTGTGCTCCACAACAATCTTGAGATTCTTTAACCAATTCCAATAGACCATCATTTTTTTCCATCAATTTTAAGCTAATTTTCAATCTAACCTAAAGAATCTCCATTTTTCACCCATTTTCTTTCACAAAACAATGAAAACCTACTTGATAAATTGTTTCTAGTCTTTTCCTACGCTAATTACTAACAATTAATACTTAAAAACTCCCATAGATCACAATAGTGCTCCTAAATTACACATGCATACAAAATTGCAAGAGAGTTGGAGGAGAGAGAGCTCCAAACCCTAATTTTGGATATATAAACTTCTCTAATAGATTAATTTTGCCTAACTACATTCATCCTATACTAATATACTATTACTCCTCTAATTTGGTACAAATGCGCCCGATTTGTGTAAATTACATGAAACTATTGTAAATCCACTAGTTTAATGTAAAATATCCTAAATTATTGAAAAACTCTTTAACTTATTAAAAAACTCATACTTCAATGTTTCTAGCGCTATTGTAGTATTTAAGTAATGGTTTTAGTTTAACCAAATTTTTGAGTTTTTATTATTATATTTTGTTTTTATAGTTTTGAACTTACTTAAAGTTTTATTTCCTACTCTTAGTCTTTTGTTTTTTACTTTTAATTATATTTTTTATATTTTTATATTTTTATGGTTTGAAATTTGATTTCAGTTTTATTTTTTACTTGTAGTATTTGGTTTTTCATTTTTGGTTTTTATTTGATCATCATTTTACCATTAGCCTAATTTGGTTACTCTACTACATTTTGTTTAACATATTTTTAGTTATAAATTCCTGTTTTTTTCTTCTAGAATATTTTCCTAATGGTATTTTCTAAACCTTACCCTTACCTTTTTATGTTTCTTTCTCTATGCACTAAAAAACTCCCTAATTGGTAGTTGTACTTTAAGACTTCCCAACTTGCAAATTCATACCTAATGTTTTTATTTTCATGTTTTTTAAATGGTGAACCAATATGGTGGTTCACATGGTCCTCTAGAATGACCTTGATTGAGGACCTAAATTGGATTTATATGTGTATTTGTCATGGAAGGAATGATATTTTTTTCCATACTTCCACCCATTTTGACATCATGATGTTTACAAACTTGCATACTTTTTATTGGACAAGGAGACATTAGGTACTTCCTATCATTGAAATCCCAAGTACATAAAGGGAATATTTTATATAGAAAGGAATGGATTGGATGCAACTAAGTACTAATGGCTCATGATGTTTGCACAATGAAATGTTTCTTATTAGACAATAAGACATTAGGTACTTTTTTTCATTCAAGTCTATGGTACTAAAAGTGGATTTTTTTATTTTGAAAAGTTCATTGGTACTATATTTGATGCTCATGATGTTTGTACAATGAAATGCTTCTTATATATTAGACAATAGGACATTAGGTACTTTTTGTCATTCAAGTCTTTGGTACTAAATTGAATTCTTTATTTTGATAAGTTCATAGGTACTTGATGAAATTAATAGAAGGTAGGAATATAATTTTGTACATATTCGTGTACTTAGGCTATCATTTTTAGCCTTCAATAAATATCATTGCATGTCAACTTTTGAGGGGCTCTTTGAGGGTTCAAATTTTTTCGAATGGGCATAGATAAGTTAAGCTTAACTTGTAGAAGATAGGAGGCTCAAGCTACAATAGGGCATTTTCAAGCAATGCATAGTTTAAATGGATGACCATTATTTTGAGGAAATTTTGTCCAACTATGTGTGTGCTTTTAAGGTATTAATATGTTTATAAGTGCTTTTGCTAGAAGTAGTTTAAGAACAATTAGACATTTGTTTTTGGATTACATTAAAATATTTGTGCTATGAACTAAGGACAATGAATTGTTCTTCATAAAATGAAATGAATTTAATAAAAGCCTACAATGGACAATTTCTTTTAAGCTTCAAAAATTTGGAAAATATATTTTGATGTTAGAAGCATTGATGAAAGAGATGCATATGGCCTACTCAATACTTGAATTGACATGATTTTTGATGCTATGGCCTTTGGTTTAGCAAATGTTCTTGAACATTTTCATTAAGCAAAATTAAACATATTAAAGTATATACATAATATTTCACATGAAATGGCGGTTGAACCTCTTATATAAGGTTGAAGATGTGCATGCATGAATTGAAATTCAAAATTTTGAACTTCATATCCATAGTTGAGATTGGTTCCACATAGTAGAACAAATTTAGCGCACATGTAGTGAATTTCAAATAGTAAGCCATTGAATATCTATAGTGAGTTCTATTCACTACATTCTTTATATACTAACATCTAACAATGTAGCATTGCGCGATGACATATGAAGATTTCTTGGATGAAGGCTCCAATGGTGATGAGTATAGTTGGTAGCAACGGCATGGATGGGGAAGCAGACTCTCAAACTTTGTTGGGGTTAATGATGAGTTTGTTGATGATGAAAACATCGAGTTATTCTAATAGGACAACAAAGAATTTGAAAGGCAACCGTTTTGGGAACTCCTATCCATAGGTGTCTTTGAGAGTACCGTAGTTGAAGATATTGCAGAGCCACTAGAGCATTAAATTGTTGTGCATAGGCAATCCATTGGACTTGTAAGCAATTGAAATTGGAAGAATGTAGGTGACAAGGCCTTCCTTGACTTAGATAGTGTCAACTTGGTGGTCAATGAGCACCTCGTTTGAAATGAGACGGACGACTGCAATCTGTAGTCCACCAATGTGAATCAAATTAGAGTTTACTGGGGTTCACTTAGCCTACGCATCAAATGAGGTGATCCAACAAAGTCAATTCAATGCATGTAAGAAAATTCAACTATGGAGGTTTGGGGTGCCCAAATCTTAAACTTTGAAAGGACCAGCAAGATGGGTCATGAAAAGAGCACCCAACATCTAGTCATTGACTATAGGCGCCTGAACTCTTTCCAACCTCCAACTGCACAACTAAAATAGCAACTATGGTGACTACATTGCCTAAGGCCAATACAAGTATTGGCCATTTTCTAGACCTCTCATCTTGCTCACAATGCCAAAGAAATAAATCAAATAGACGGATGAAATTTAACGGAAACTAGAATGGTGAGTAATTGGAGGATGCAATTGTGGATGTGGATGATGGTTTAGCTTTGTGAGTAGTAGCGTGTGATAATATCATCTCCACAACAATTCTTAGAGGCCACCTCTATGGTACTCCACTTCATACACTAGAAGGAGATCTCATTTTTTTGGACATGTATAATAATGTGTGTAGATGTTTAGTAAAATATTAGGCATGTGTATCGTAGATGCGCAAAAAAATCTGTTAAGATCAACATGGTAAAAACACAAAGAAATCTGAAAAAAATGTGCTATGTTTTTAGATAAACATCACAACAAACATGGTTAAAAAAGGTGCCCAAAGTGCGCTATGTGGCAGCCACATAAGCGCCACACAAGCATGCAATGCCACATAGGATTTTTTTCACTTGACCCAGAGATGAGGTGATAGTTGATGTCATGTTGTTTGAAAATTTTCATATTGCTTTTAGTGATGTCAACTTAGACATCTATAAGAATTTGAATACCATTTTTTGCATTATCGATTTTGACATTGATGTTTTTTGAGACATTTTTTGAGACTTTAATTTAGATGTTAGCTTAGACATACGCCATACACATTATATTATACACCACATATTATACATCATTCACAATACACCATGCATTTTACAAATGCTATATATTGTACACTATACATAGCACATTATATTGGCAACAATATTGAATGGCTTAAAAAGCCTTATTGTAAGTATTGAGCCTAAGAAGGCAAGTTATTTATTCAAGAAGGGTGGTAGGAAGGAAGATAAACTATATGGGACATCTAAAACATAATTTAAAAAAAAATTTAGACTTGAATATTATGATAAATACAATGTTGTTGTGCAAAAAACATTTAGACTTCACAGAGGACGTCTCAATTGACATCGCAAAAAACATTTGGATGCCACAAAGGATGTCTTAGTTGATGTTTGACATGACAATGTTAAAATTCTACGATGGCATCAAAACATGTTGATGTGGCATGCCATTTCATCCTCTGTGGGCGCCTTGCTACTCAAATGCCAAAGCAAGTGCTCTTTTTGGAAAAAAAATGCCATATGGTTGTCTTTCATCTATTTTTTTATATGTGGTCATTGTTTTACCTTAGCCTTGAAAAATTTCTAGAAATTTACCAACAATCAAATCTTAAACCTTTGCTAATGTGAGCAATTCATTTGTAGTCTTCCTATCATTCTTCTTGTTCTAAATCTAATCCAAAATGTTGGTCCCAACAAAAATTGTAAAAAAGATGTATTGTACATCACGCTGATTTAAAAGAGCCTTCAAAAATTGAAAATGAAGATTTGCAATGGATACCTTTACACAAAATATTGAATTGAAAAATCGTAAGATTTCATTTATCATAAAAATCAAATGTTCAATGTAGAAGCTACACTTCAAAAAGACATTACTCTTAAAAATAACTAATTAAATAGTGAATACTTTAGGATTTCTTTTACTTTAAAGTTTTGTTAAAACCAAAATGTGGTGCCTTTGTATTTTAGATTGACATGTCATAGACATAATAGTAGAAGGTGAATATCTCAATTTTTACAATACTATTACTTTACTATATTGTCAAGATAATTTTTTTATTAATGAAATAAATAAATTGAATAGAATTTTAATTTATAGGAAATGAATTGCTTCATAGAATTTCAAGATGATAGCAAAATTGTTTCTAAATATGCAAAATAGAATTTGTGCTAGAAATATTGAACATGGCTAAAATATTGAAAGTGCAATGTCTTCTAATCTATTTGCAATTCAATTATTTTAAAGCCCTCAATGGAAAATGAAATAAGTGCAACATACAATAGAAGTGAGTACAAAATCATTATTTTGTTTCCAATTTTCTTTATTGTTTGGAAGAAGATATAAACAATAATTTTGCTAGAAAAACATACAAAAAAATTCTCAAAAAATAGCAAAGCTTTCAATTTCTTTACATTATCAAATTATTGCACATTCGTGCATGTGTGAAGAACACAATTTTTATTTATCAAACATGCAAATGGTTCAAAATGAGCATCTCTAAATTTGGAATAAAGTTTTTTTCCTTTAAGAAATTATGAATTTTAAAAATACTTTTTTTATAGCAATATTTAGTATATTTTTTCCTTGCCTTCTCCATCACTATTCTATTGTGTATAGCTTTTATAGTTGGATTCTTCTAAACTTGAATTTTTACATATGTACTTTGTCTTCTGAATGATTTACAATAAAAATATTAAAAATAAAAAATAAAAAAATTCTAGAAGTCATTGTACACCAATACTAAACCCATTTTGAGCCAAGAGTAGTAGGTGTAATTTGCAACTATCCTTCAACCCCAAAGTCATGGTGCTTGAAGGAAAAGAAAACTAATACTTTCCATAATGCAAACATATATGTTCTAAATAGTAATTATCACAATTTTAGAAAGAAAAATAAATAAATTATAAATTTTATATATATATATATATATATGAATTATTGAGCATAATGTAAAACAAATTCCCTAAAAGTCCCAAGGCCAATTTTTTGGGTTAAAAAGGCTTAATATTGAAAGTTCAACTGCATTCATCCAAGAAAATCAATTTTTCTTAAAACCAAACCGTAGGATTTTGTACTTTACTTTTTTTAAATCATGTGGTTGGAATTTCATGAAGTTTGACCTTGGAGATTAGAAGATATTAACATTCAAAGTTGGAAAGCAAAGTTTGTTTGAACAATAGCTTGCAATATTAGATGATGATTGCCATTTGTGGAATTTTTTTGCACTATAGACCTTAAATTTTAAAAACATTGTGTTGAAGTATTGGGTTCAATGTCTACAAAAAGAAAATGATAAATGATAAATCATTTTCATTCTTTAAAAAATTGTTAAGTTGAAGTAGGTCCAAGATTGAAAGAGAAATTGAATTGTTAATAGCTCTAAGATGGTATTGAAGTACTAAACTTCCAATGGTGAGAATTTTTTAGTGGGTAGATTTAACCTTTTTAAGCAATTTTTCTTTTAAAATTATAAAAAATGCATTAAAAATGCATTCTAGAAGTTAAGATTCTAAGAAGATGCTCTAATTGCCCAAAAAATAAGATTGTCCATCAATTTCACATAGTAAGTCCAAATGAAATGAATTAAAGCTTTCCATATAGATAAATTATTTTATATGAGAAAAAAAATTTCATTTCAAAATTAATTTAGGGTGGAAAGATTTTTACCAACCACATCTAAGGAAAGGACTTTTGTCCTATAACTTTAGGTCCTATGCACTTATTGAAATAAAAAAAAATTTGGAAAGCTATTGTGTTTTTCTATCTTCACAAAAAGTTTCAAATTATTATGATGAATACTGAGACCATAGTAGTGAGCTCAAAATTAATTTTCTCCCCAAAGGGATCAATGGGACATTGGGGTTTAACACATGTTCTTTACTTCCGTGATGACATATTACTCACAATTGGAAATAACTTTCATTTCTATCTTGAACTTAATATTGCATTATTGAATCATAACCTAACAAATGTCAAGCTTTCATGAGAGTCTTCCAAATAGCTTAACATAGAACACCTTCAAAGCAATCATTTGTTGAATGCACATGTACAAACATGAAATATTCTTTTTGTCATTAGTTAACAATGAAATATGTATGCATAAATTGCACATTTTCTTCCAAAGACATATCATGAATTGCATTCAAAAACTCATTAATTACAATATTCAATCATGAGGTACTAAACAATGTTAGGTATGTCTTTTACTATTGTTTTGTCTTCCATATATATTGTCACATGTGAAATTTGGAAATGTGCATTGTAAAATAAAAAAAACTAATTTATGACCTTTTTATGAATATTACTTGTTATTTAAAAAGGCATTTAAAATATAAGTACATACAATGATTACCAAATTCAATTGAAAATGTAGTTGGAAAAAGAATATGCAACAAATGAGTATGAAATTTATAGAATTTTCTTTCATATATAATGAATGAGAAAAACACATATCAATGGAGAGAAAATAAGGCCCAATACATTATACTAGTTCTTTAGCTCTCATTTATGCTATTTGCACTATATTGGAAGTAATAATAAAAATGTTGAAGAACTCCAAGTTCTACATTCATCCATGCAAGTCTTTTTGGAAAGGTAGGATAGAGCTGCCCCTCCTTTCTATTTTACACAATAGGGCAACGTTTGATATGACTCTACAATAATTTTTCCTAAATTATCTAGAGTGAAACAAATCTTCATTGCCAATGCGGCAGGTCCATGTTTTTTGGACGTTCAAAAAAATGAGCATCTGTTTTCTTCAATGTCCTACTAAACATTCTTGTCGCAAAAAATATAGACTCATTATACATGTGACATACACACGTTTTTAGAGACATCCAACGAAACTTAGTCCCCCATGACCACTACTGCATCTCTGATCTCGTGTTTATCAAAATGTACTTGTTTGCTTGAAACATAAAAAAACATAAAGTGATAGAAGAAGAGGTAGAAGCCGTGTGCTAATAGATGATGAAGAGAAGGAATTATTGGATTATCTTATGACCATGCATAATTTAGGATTTCCAATTACAATCGGCTAGTTACAAGAGAAAATTGGAATACTTACCTTAAATCAAGTAACTCCTTTCAAAGATAGGATACCAGGTCTTAGATGGGTGAAATATTTCAAATAAAGATATGAAGAATTAGCCATGAGCAAACCACAAGCATTAGAGCAAAAAAGAGCAAAAAATCTTTTTCCACAAACTATGGCTTTTTTTATGACAATCTAGAGATGTTGTACAAAACTCACAATTACAAATCTCATCAAATATGGATATGTAATGAGAGTGGAGCCGAAGCAAGAAAAGAAGAAGGTGGCTTTGTTATTGCTAAAAAAGGCTCAAGAAATGTTCATGTTGCTATTCCTAATCAACAAGAGTGGTTGTCGGTCCTTTCTTGTATGAATGCTCAAGGGAAAGTTTGCATAATTTCTATATTTTTAAGGACAAGAAAAGAAGTCAAGACACTACAAAAAATTGTCTACACAAATGACTGCAAAAAATGACTATAGAACAGTCATTGTAGACAAACATGACTTAGATGTGACTAAACCTGGCTAGAGTCATTGTGGACAAGTCATAGTCCGAAATGACTAAGGGTGTATTATCACCATCCTTTAAATTGGATGAATAAATGGATGAGAATTTTAGTGGGGGGGAATTGATGAAGAAACTTTGGCTAAAGGAAATGGCTAAGGAGCTGACATGTGGACCTCTACATCAACAATCATTTTGTAGTCACGTTTAAGTCACGACAAACCTAAAAAAAATTTGATGTGGACATCCACATCAGCAATCATTCTCGTGTCATTTTGAAGTTATGATAGACCCATGAAAAATCCAATGTGGACATCCATGTTAGCAATCATTCTCTAGTCATTTCAAAGTTATAATAGACCCATAAAAAAATCCAATGTGGACATCCACACAATAATCATTTTCTTGTCATTTTCAAATTATAGGAATACAACATACACAATACATCATATAAAATATATTATATACATTACACTATATACAATTTACACCATACATCATATACAATACACCATTTTCTGCAAAATATTGTATAGCTTCCAAAGCCACTTAGTGTGACTACAAGGAGTAGAAATAACAACCCTTTTATACAAGTAGGAAGGGAGTAGGCATGACAAACCATGTAGGATATGGAAAACATAGCAATTGAATTAAAAGTAATATTACAAACTTTATTTAGGCATGGTGAATTAATTTTTTTCAATAGAATTTGAACTAAAAGAAATTGGGAAATCAATTTCACTTTCATCTCCAAAAGCTCATTTCAGATTTTGAATCTCAAATCCAAAGTTTGGGCAAATTTGAGAAAGGGATTGGAAAAGGGTTTTTTTTTGCATTTTCTTAACATATTTTCTAAATCTAGTAGCATAGAAGACATGACATAGTCATTTTTGCGTCGTTATTTTAGTGCAATACTATAACACAACTTCCATTTGACTAAGTCTAGTCAAGTGAAAATCATAGTTGTCACCTATTCATTGATAAACTGTATGGAGTGGTGAGAAGTGGTCTAATGACACTAGAAAATGCCACTAATTGCCCAAAATAGTTGCTTCCATAAAGCTAGGAGGTATATAAAATCATACAAGAAGATTTAATGAAGAAAAAAATATATACAAATTTAAAAAAAATTAAACAGTCTAGCAAGAATGCATCATTTTCATTAGAAAGGAAAAAAAATTAGAAAAATATAGAAAAAATTCAAAAAGATGAAAAAAAATTAAGAAAATAAAGAAGCATTAATGAAAGAAGACAAAAGAAAGATTGATATTGTAAAGAAGACAAAAAAAACTTAAAAGAAAAACAAAATTACAACAATTACAAAAGATATATTTAAAGTGATAAAAAAAAGAGAAAAAAAGGAAAAAAGAGAAAAAAATTATGATGGCAAAAAAATATCATGACAAATAAAGAAGACAAATAAAAATTTTGAGTAGAAGAAGAAGAGAAGGAGATAAAAAAAGAAAAATGAGCAATTTTGAAGATTGTCTTTTACTAATCTATTTGTGGCACACACACCATCTTCTAAAAGCTATGAGTATTATTGAGAAGGCATTGCATGGAACCACCCTAAAAAACAATCCTAGTTGATGCCATCTTCCATAGTGCGGTATAGTCACCAATCAATCATTCTAAAGTGACTTGATAGTGAAAATTAGCTTATTGGAGATATTCTGAAACCACCTTGATGATGACTATAGCCATTTTTTTTCTTTATTCCTCCAAAAAAAGAAAACCTTCTGTCTAATGTAGGAAGGCTCAAAGTCATTTAGTAGTTGTTTTGAAACACACAGTTACAAAATAGTATTGCAGTTCACTACAGAATGACTAGAGCCCACCAAATGAAAATACCCAAGTCCACATCGAAAAGTTGGAGACATTGTGGATGAAATATCGCAGATGAAGACATGAAGTGTCAAACTTGTGACCACCTCATCCCGCAATCACAATTGTGATTGTACGTCGATTGTGATATTGTGGATCCTCCAACATTGGTACAATTAGGAAGCAACAATCATTTTTTAGTCATTCTAGACATCCAGTCATTCTTTTGTAGTAACATTTATGCCCATTTTCTGTAGTGAGATTTTTTAAAGAAAACCAAAGAGGTTAGAGCAATAATGGCCATGCAATCCAAGGCCTAGATGACCCACTGCTTGTTTAAGTCTTGGATGCGGCATTTTTTGTTCACAATTTTTGTGTTATATGGAATTTTTCTATCTAGTTGGCATTTACTAATCTTAGATGGGTATAGGTCTGATGTCAAAAGGTGGTTATAAAATTAGCACAAACCAAAGGCTTAGCTTAGATTTATTCACATTTCTTTTTCATACAAGTCATACCCTATAGCCTTTGGATGTGACATGTTTCAAACCTTCTAAGTTGTCATTCAAGGCATACATGAATAAATGGATGATGAATCATAAAGGCAAATTACTTATCAAAGAAGACCTTGTAGAGTGGGTGTCACATGCTTTGAAGAGAGCTTTGTCTATAAAAAATATAACTAAGGGTTTCGAAACAATGGGCATCTATCCTATAAATCCAAAGGCAATGGACATACAAATAGGGCCCAATGCATTTTATAGCATGACTAGTGCAACATCAGTGGATGCAAGAAGTCATCAAAGTCTAAGCAAAGTTCAAAATCAAAATCAGATGGAGCAATGGAAGTGTAGGAGATATATGATAAACGACCAGTAGATTTGCCTAATTGTTGTTAATACTATATCAATATAGATGGTGACAAATGTTATGGTGATGGAATTCATAAAGACTAGCAAGGAAGTGACAACACAAATGGTGAAGATAATGAATCATTTGAAATGCAAGATGGAGAAAAAAAATGCTTTCATTGATTTGCTCAAATTGCCTCTTATATCTTGGCCTCAAATGGAACCACTCATAGATTACCACAAGTTTATCTTTCTTACATAAGAGCAGTATATAGAAAACCTTGAGGATGTTGTTGTGAAGAGAGAGGAAACTACCAAAGAAAGAGAAAGAAAGAAGTAAGAGATGGAGGCTAATAAGAAAAAAAGAGCAGGAAAAAAAAGTAGAAATTACAAGGTAAGTAAGACAAGGCTGAAATAGTTAGGTCTAAAAAGAGGTACAAGGAATTATGGAGTTAAAAAATGTGAGGGCTCTTGGTGAAAATTTGCATGTTGCCTTCAAAGTAAACGCCCCAATTTTTGGTTATAGAGGTTCCTATTGTAGCATTATCCCATAGGTTTGCAAAGACAATAAATAAATTGGTCTACAAAAAGGGCAAGCAAGAAAAAGAGGTGAAGACACAAGGGGCATACTTCCATTGTAAGAAGTCTAGATGCTTGCAATGTACTCCATGTTTGTGCAATACAATTTTAGTAGCAACATGTACATTAGCAAACCCGTCTTTGCTCCAAATCTTCAACACCTACTTTAATTTGTTGTTTCCAACACCTACATACTAAACAAGCAACGGGCAATGCAATAGGAGTCAGTCACCACCAATGTGCCCCATTAAGATTGTGACAGATAAGGTAGTTGGTAGGTGAGTATGAGCTTCCATTGTAATTAAACTTGCCAGTATATACAACTTCAAAAGAAACTTAATAGTCTAAAGGAGACTATCATCATTGATGTACGTGAAGGTGTATTGTATAGGAGATGACCTTCAATCAACATCAATTGGGGCAGGAGAATATATGTACATTCAAGAAGCAACATCAATAGAAGAAGGAAGGGATCAAGTTTTAGATATTAAAAAGCATACATATGCATTAGATTCTGGTATGAATAAAATAGGCAGAATGGATTTAGAATTAATTATATGTGTGTAGATGTTGCTATAGGAGAGGTAGATTAAGTGTAGCACATGTACATTTGGGAAGCAACATCAACAGAAGGAGGGGAACTTCGGAAATTAAAAAAACAAAGATGTACATTAGATCATGGTAACAAGAAAATAAACAAGAGTGCTTTCATGGTCACTAATTTGTGTGTAGACATTGCTCTTAGAGAAGTAGCTCAAGTGTAGCAAGGACACCTCTTGCAAAATAAACTATGAAAGTTGTGAAGATGAACAAGGCAACCTACAAAAAGAAAATTGACTAACTTTTAAAAAAAATACCAGTAGAAGCACCAAAACTCACCTTTGTCTCTATAATGCTAGATGTTATTTTTGGAGATTAACTTCACCTATAGCAGTGTGCCTTCTGAGATTTAGCATTACAAACAAAAGCAATTAGGTCTCTAAGAAAAACAAAAAAACAAAAAACAAACAAACACAAAAGAACAGGAAGGAAGGCATGGAATTAAACTTCAGTGGCAAGGCAATGGTGATTACAAATAGCAAAGGCAATACCTATAACTTGTACGCCATTGATAGGGACTTCTCTAAAATTGGTGCCAATTGAGGGAGATGCAAAAAAAAAAGCATTTAGGCAGGTCCTAGGAGGGAAATCTTGTTGTCCCTAATGACAACTAGAATTTTGAAATCAAATCCTTGTCCTTGTCAAAATGGAAAATGGGTGTTTGTAGGGGTTTGCTGCACTTTTTTAGGACCTACTAGGGCTGAGAATGTAGCATTGGCAACACTTTTTTTTAATTTTTGTATAGATTGCTTTTGTATTACTAGAGTGATTATTGTATGAACTAGTCAAGTTGTGAAGTAGGCAAAATTTGCATGCTTGTAGAAAGATTTTGCAAGTGGTATTAAGAAATTCACACTTGACATAAGCATCCAAAGGATACTGGTGTTTAATTTTTCAAAAGCCCTTATTCTATTCAAAGACATCTTGTAATTTCTTATTATAACAATCTAGGAACTTAAATAGCAACCTATGAGCCTTTGTGTTATGTAAATCACAAGTAATTTACACTTCGTTAAAAAATTGTAGAAAAAAATTGCCAACTACTTCCTGCTAATTTCATTTCCTCTGATAAAAAATTCAAATTGTTTTACTTGATTGACTTTTCCATAGACTTGAGTTTATCCTCATAAGTACGCTTTATGAGTCTCCTACCTTGTAAGAGAGCTATTTTCTAAATATTGATCACACATACAAATGCCATTGCTAGCTACTCTTCAAGGCAATATTATGGAAGTTATAAATTGTCATTGCTTTTGAATTGAGTAGTGGTAGAAAAACTATTTGGAAGTAGATGATCTTTTAAATTGCCTCTCTTATTTTCAAGTTTATGAACATAACCTACTTTGGAATCACTAACTGTAGGTAAGATCAAATGAATTTTGTTCCTATTTCATGTTCACAGAACCTGAAATACTTTTTAAGTTGATTTAATGGAATCCTAGGACTATATATGATTATTAAATTGATCTCCATTTCAACAAAGCCATTGAACAATGAGAAAGGATGATGGGATAAATTAGTATACACTTCACATATTGTAAGCATGATACTTATCATGGAGCTCCACTTATCGTGCTTGGCACCACATTATGTAGTTTGTGCTACTTACCAAGTTATTAGTCACTTTTATTTCAATTGTCGGATCTTCTTAAGTAAAATCTCAACCTTTGGATGTGTCTCACTCAATGACTACGCCATTGGCCTAAATTATCATTGTCAATTTGCATTAATGATGGTTTTTGTCTTTGTTAAGGGATGATGAGACCGCCAACAAATTGTTCAACATTTCTAATCATAGTTTCAAACACATTGTGTTCTTCATGGATTGTGCTTTACACACTTTTGCCCAAGTTACACATTGTGCTCTTAGGTACTTCTGAATGGTATTGATTTCATTTGAAAGAGGACCTTCTTAGTTTCAATTTGCAAGCAATGTATGTGGAGCAAGACCCTTTTGCCTTTGTATTGTTCCTCTAGATTTGCCATTGTCATGGTCTTCGGAGCATTTAGCTTCTAAATTTCTTACAATTGCACACTATTCATGAAGCAAACAAGCAAGCACATAATTGTGTTGCAACTTTTGTTGAATATTGGAAGTTATTTGAGCAAAGATTGTCTTCAAATGCAACTATTTTCTTGTCTACTTAGTACTTGGCTTTATTTTCTATTTCTAGTGATAGAGTATAAATCTAAGTAAAAAGTTTGGAAGATTGAGTCTACTCTGCTACTAGTTAATGCGTCAATTGTGTCACTATAGTATAGTTGTCCCACCACATTTTGAGTTTTTGAATTCATCATTGCTAAGGGTCTATTGCTATAGATACTTCCACAACCCTTGATCACCAATGGAACTTATTACAATCATTCTTATTTTAGCCTTAGCAAGATTTTGCTCCACTAGTTTCTATACCAAATCCACTAAGTTATTGCCTCTTATCCTTACCATTGTGGTTGAAGCACCAAGAAAATTTAGTCAAGCTCTTTATATTGTTTCCTTTAAGGAGAAGTTAGAATTTCAAATAATAGACTATAGAAGTGCTACCAATTTCATAGAGTCATTCCCAGATTGCCTTTTTTTATGTAGAGGCATTAGATAGAGGAATCGTTATAGAATTTTACATTAATTTTGAAGAGTAGAGTCAATTGTTAGGTCTTTGGATTTAGTAAGAATTTTATAAGATATTGTGAGTGTTGTCATTCCATGTGTGTTGTGTAGGCTCACTTGTGTGTCATTACTACCAAATTTAATTTTCAATTTTCAAGCCATAGTAAATCAATGAATCATAGCATACCAATGCATGCATGTTGGTCTAAGAAGCTATTAAAGAACTTATTTGATGCTATAGTGGATCTTTGGAAGGACATTCAATTGCTCGGCTCAGACCTTATCATCTTGATTAGGCAAATTATAGATGTGCTAAATTTTCTCACTTTGAAGGTAAGACATATTCTTGTTCTTTTCACTTCATGAATTCAAAAGCTCCTACACACCAAATGCAATTTTTGAATGAGTTTTTGCAATGTTTCACACTAATAAGACCAAAGAGTATTATTTATTCTCATGGTTGTAGATTAATGCAACCAACATCGTCATTGAACATGAAGTAAAATCTAGCTGGAACCTTACAATGGACTCGGTGTTGGAATCTCTAGAGGATTATTTGTCTTCTACTATCAAACTTGAATTTTGGTGTTTCAGGTAGATGTAAAATTTTCTATATATATCGTATCGTTTGCTTCGTGGGATTTCATAGGTCTACTATTTGCTATAACCCCTAAAATTTGGGCTATTGTTGAATGTTTTATTTTGATACAGAGTGATTGCTGGAAAAAATATGATGTTGAAAAAGTCATTTGATGCCAAAATGATGAGTATTGTAGTTTTTTTTTTTAGGATTTTGACTCTTAGAAATGAACATTGTTTTGAGGTTGATGATTGGAAGGATACTTGGAAGCTGAGTAGTTGTCACCTAGGTCTTGGAATTTTTTTTCACTTTTGCTTATTTCTTATAGCTTTTTTCATTTCAAAAGACCTATAAAGTGTGTTAAAATCGTATTAGTAGAAGCCCATACAATTATGGTGTATTATTTTTCTAAGGTCCAGAAGTGCACAAAGTACTTCTATTTACTAATTTCATTGTTTAAATAGGTGTCTAATATGTCCATTAGGAGTTTGAGATAGATTTGAGCCTTGATAGACAAAGTCATAGAAGACACTTATTTTAGATTGTTATCAAATTTACTTATATCTACCAATTCATAAAGAACGTGCGCTAAAGATTGAAAAAAGGTGTTTCTAGCATAAAAACATGCTAGGAGCTTAACAATAAAGTTGGTTTGTGAAGATTCCCTCAAACGTAAACACATGAGGTAAAATATTTATAAAATTGATACAAGTATAGATTTAAATTTGTAATTAGCATTTAGAAACTTCCTAGAGGTTGTCCAAAAAGTTTCTTAATTTTACAGATTGCAGAAGATGACTCTATAAGAAGTCAACCGCATTTATTGATAACTAAAAATTCATAGAAATTACATGGATAGCAGTAAAATCCCAATAAAAATTGTGATAGTGTATTTTAGCTTAAATAAGCATCCAACTACATTTTAATACATTTGGACACCGAAAAGTGCTAGAATTGATGGAGGCACCAAATTTGAACGATTTTTAAACATTCAACGGATTGACTGACGTACCAAATACATATGGTGTCCAACTAAAGTATACTTGAATTTTTTTCTTACTATCTTCGACCTTTAAGACAATCTAGGCTAGTCAAAATTTCAAGAAAAGGCAAACTCCAACATTTGGATTTTTTTACTTCTTCACTAGCTTACAATTTGTTGGCTTGCTCTTGTAAAATAGTCTGGAAAATAGGGTTAGGGAGTTTGAAAGGCTTATTTGGGTCTTTTGAAGATGATGGCACAATTGGTTTGGCATTTGGAGCATTTATCCAAAAGTTAGAAAGATCATAAAAGTAGTGTGGAATTTGGGTTTTTCATCAATTTGGTTTTTATGTATGAGTAGTTTTAGGTAATTTGAAGGGAGAAAAGGGCCTTCGAAAGTATAAAAGGCCTCCTCCCCTCACTTTGCACCTCCTTTTTTTCTTGTATTTTGTTTCTACTAAACTTGTTGGCGTTTGTTTGTTTGTCTTTTGGTTATTTTACCAAAACTACACGTTTTGCTATTGAAGCTTTCTTGACTATCTATTGTATTTTTTGAAAGCTCCATCCAAAGGATGTTGGGTTCTCTTTAGAAAGTCTTGTCTTGCATGCATATTTTGCCCATACTACTATTTAAAACATGTTTTTTTTGTGAGATTGTTGAAATATCAACAATCTAAATTTGTATTTGATCTTTTGGTATTAAGTACTAACTTTGATAAGCTTTTGTAAGAGATTTCTTATTTCCAAGTTGGAAAAAATCCCCTTGAGTTTAGTCCTAACCCAAGTTATTGAATTTCAACGTTGGTGTGGCTTGTAGACTCCATCTAAGCTCCTTTTGGTGTGAGATCTCACACTTTGGTGTTAAAAATCCCCCCTAAAGCTTTGACAAAGGAATTTGTAGTTCTAAAGTATTGTTGTGTCATTTTGAAAATTTTGGATGGAAACCAAACCTCATACGTTTGTACTAACCAGATTGTGGAAGTTGTCCAAAAGTTGGCACTAAAACTGCCATATGGCAAAGCTTCTCTTAGAGGCCTAATTTTCCTAGTTATTTGTGTTTTGTGCCTCAAAATAGGGCTCAACACTCTAGATGAAAAAGCTTTGTTTTTAGATACAATTTATTTCTTGTTTTTATTTATTAAAAGGGTTTATGAGCACTAGATTTCATCATGTGTACTCATTTATATTTATATTTTGTGTTTTAGCATCTCAAAGAGAAATTCAAGGGCAAATTAGGTATATTAAGGGTTTTTATTGTTAGATAGGTGGTAGTTCCAAAAGTCAATAATGGCCATGAGCTAAATATATATAAATTTTATAAGAAATATATATTTAGAGGTAGGTTTGGAAGGTAGGAGTCCTAGTTTAAGAACCTTTGAAAAAATCAAGGGATCCAAGTCCAAAAGTTCTTACAATGTGTAAGATATAAAATGAGTACAATAACATGGGAGAAAATAAGTGGAAGTTAGAGAGTCAAAGTCCAAAAGTTTTTACAATATAAGTTGTAAAATGTAGTTGAATATTGTATATACTACCAAAAAAATTGGTGTTTTAAGTGATTTTTTAAGTATAATCCTAGACATAAGATTATAAGTAATGACTTTCAATGAGATTTTCAGTTAAATTTTACTAAAAATACATATATTTCTAGTAAATTTTTGCTGAAAACTTCTTTAAAGCTCATTACTGAAATTCTTATGTTTAAAACTATATTTAAAAATTCAATTATAACACCCCTTTCTCTTGTAGTGGTAGATATGTAGGATGTAAAATGTAAGATGTAAGATGGGTACAATTATATGAGAGAAAATGAGTAAAAGTTAGAGAGTCAAAGTCCAAAATTTTTTACAATATAAGATGTAAAAGGTAGTTGAACGTTGTATAGATATGTAGAATGTAAGACGTAAGAGAGTCAAAGTCAAAAAGCTCTTATAATTTAAAGTTTAAGAATTTGTTGGCCAGTATGGAAGTGGAAAAAACATGTAACAAAAAGGTGGACTTTAATACGGAGATTCAAAAAACAAGAGCTGAAGTCAAAGTTGAAGGACTTTTAAAAAAAAAAATTATGGAAAGAAAATGATAGAGACTTGCAAAACTATAAAAAGAAGCCATAAGGAACAACAAACGTCTTTACATTCCATTCGTCCCATTCTTCTACAATACAAATCAAGTCTTTTACAACATACTTCTTACTTACATCTACATTTAGTCTTCATTCTCCTTTTCAATTCATCTCACCCTCTTAAGCTATTTGATCCTAATTACATGAATTAGAATAAAAGAGCATCTTCAATACCTACTCTTAATTTCTTTCATCTATAGGGAGTGAAGTTGAGTATATTAGAACTTAAAATTTTGAAGAAACCTTTTTTTTACTGCTAGCTTTCTAGAAAGTTAAGATTTGTTCAATTTGAAGCATGCATGTAAAAATTATTGATAGTTGAGTGAAAAGAGGTCAACTATTGTAGTATATAATTGACCAAGACTTTGAAGGATTAAAAATCTCTGTCAACAACTTTTTTTGAATTAAAATCTATTGGAAAAGATAAACATTGTTGTTGTATTTCTAATTCAGCTTAATTTATGTTATTTAGAGTTTGTGAGCAAAAGTTGTGGGTATTTATGTGACTACCGGTCTAGGTTCATTTCTGCGGGTTGAGTGTAGTTTCTTCTCTTTTTTAAGCTTTGGTTTATTAAACATATCTTTCTATTTGCCTTATGTAACAAATTGAAAGTTTGAGAGAATTTAAAACTTCTTGTTGGGGATTCAAAAAGTCAAATTAAGTTGAATTTGGCCTTAAGACAAATCGTACATCGTTTGGAGTGAAAAGAGGTTTATTGCCCACTTCTTTTAATAATAATAAAACCTTTTTTTTTTCTTCTATATCAATTAAAAATAACTTTATGTCTTAAACTTAAAGAAAAATAAACTAAAAACAACAAATAACCTATAATTGTGGAGTTTAATTTAACTTGATAGTGGTTAGCTTGAAAAGCAATATTCTAGTTGTTGGCAGGGTTGACACGACGTCCGGACGCGGACGCTGTGTCCGTAGCGTCCACTAACATTCACGGTCCCGGCGGACGCAGCATCCGCCTGTCCGCCCAGCCGCCCGATTACGGCCGTCTGATCGACTCACGGACTGATCTGGTCCGCATGATTTGGGCGTCCGCCCCGCCCCGCCCGTCCGCTTTCCGACGGCGGTCGGGACGCTGCATCTGCTAGCATCCGTGCGTCCGGACATCCGGAAAACGGATGCTATTTTGGGGCGGACGTTGAGATTCGTCAACCCTGGTTGTTGGACTATAATTTTAGTAATCATCTTTCATTTTCATTCTCTAAATAGACCTTTTTTTTCTTTCTGAAGCATTCATGAGAGGACTTCTACCTAGAACTTGTATATTAATCTCACCTTTGGTCTTAAAATAGTAGAGGAAGTTAGGGTTGACATGGTTCCTATATGAAGACCCAAAAAAGTGACGAACAATAGCCAATTGGGGATTTTTTAAGAAAAAATTCCAAAAATCCAAAGTAAACCATCCAATTAAGCTTCTTAGCAACCCAACCAAATTCGTCTAAATATCAGCAATAATGTATGCTTGTATTACGTAGAATAGGCAACCCATTTCCCACCACCCTCCCATTTCCAAAACATAGGCTGCTTGATTTCTATAGTATAAGATGCTTTATTTCCAACCACCCTTCAATTTCCACAGTAATGTCCATATAGTGTACATTAAAAGCATAAAATGATCACATCCTGTAATTTGATTCACTTACATCAATTTTGTAACCAACCTATGGTTGAAATTATAGCAATCTATATAACAAAAATTGGTTGCACAAGAATTTTCAGGAAAAAAATTCACAATAATTTCAATTTTGACCTTCCAAATCTAATTTTTTTAATCCTCCTTAAATCAATTTTCCTACATGGATAAAATATTTTCCTAAATACACCTTGAGTGCAGTTATGCTAAATTCCTTGAGTGGTCCAAAATGGGTCATCATCCCATACATCACTTCCAAAATGACCAAAACCGGGGATGATGCCTACAAGCCTCCTTTGTTTTGTTTTGTTTTATTTTTTTTAATACCAAGTTTAGTTCTTCAACATCCAAACTTTGAAAATAAAATTTTGGTGTAAATTCCAACAAAATATAGATGAAAAAATTAGGAAGGGACTATGAGGCTCAAAAAGACATCTAGGTCTTTGGAAAAATTTCCCAAAACTTCAAATATCATTGGAAAGTAAAAATCAAATTGTAAGGGAGATCTAGAGCTTCACTAAAATCAAACCAAAGTCAATTAAAGCAAGGTACAGTAAGTTAAAATTAAGCCAAAATCAACCAAAGTAAGCTAGAGCTTCACCAAAATCAAGCTAGAGCTCAACCAAAGCCAACTAGGAGTCAAATCAAATGTTTAAAACTAGTATATGTGATTGTTAATTGAATCTAGTTCAAGCCTTATTGGTCTAGCATATTTTCATCCTTGTCCAACACGTTTTCAAACTTGGCTTGCATTTTGGTGCAATTTCAAATTCTAAAAGTTGTATGATCAAGTTCTAAGCATGACTCAATCCAAAGGATGGAAGCAAAGCAAGTGGAAATTAGCATCATGTATTAGCCATTTGATATTCAAGTAGGAAAGAAGAGTGCAAAGGAAGGAACCTGTCCCTTGGAAATATTTAATACATATATCAAGATTGGAGTATGGAATAAAGACAAATAGAAAAAAATAAAAGAAAGAATATATGACTTTGGTAGATGCTAAGAATTAGTTATTAGTGGGTGTAAGCTAAATTAGTTTGTCTTTAATCCCCTCATTTTATTCTCAAGAAAATTAGCAAGCATTTAGAGATTAGATTTGATAGAATTTTGTTTGGAGAATATCCCAAAAGTTGTCAAAAACATTATAAAAGGAAAATTAGATAAAGATATAGAAAAAAAGAAGACAAAAGTATAAAGAAGGAAAGAATGGAGAATTCTAATTGCTGGATGAGATAAAAAATATGCCATTGAAGCATCACAAATTTAACTTAAAGATCATTACAAGAGAAAGGGGTGTTATAAGTAAGTTTTTAAGTATAGTCCTAAACATAAGATTTTAAGTAATGACCTTTAAAGAAGTTTTCAGCAAAAATTTACTAGAAATACATGTATTTTTAGTAAAATTTTACTAAAAATCCCATTGAAAGTCATTGCTTATAATCTTGTGTCTAAGACTTTACTTAAAAACTCATTTAAAACACCCATTTTTCTTGTAGTGGATGGAAGGAGTGTATGATGATATTTGATTTATAATTAACACTAATGGCATCATTGAAGTTGTGGAACTAAATTCTTTCTCCTAAAATTTCTTGAATTACAAAGAAAAACATTAGAATAGAAGTTTCACTAAATTGAAGGTTAGAATTAGAATTAAATCATGGGAATTTGAAAATTCCAAAATTAGACTTAAAAGTATTTGGAAAATTTCCTTAGCCTTTGAAAATTATTTAACCATCATAAATAGTTAGAAACTATTTATAATTATTTTGGATGAAAGTAAAGTACTATACATAAAAATTTAGAAAGTTATTACAAAGAATCTTTGAAGGAATTCTAGAATCTCGGATAAAAGTGAAAGTCAAAAGTAGAACTAAAATGGAGTCAAAGGGTAAATTTTGATGAATTGATTAACAATCAAAATTTACCTTTCAATTATTTTTATTGGTACGTCAAAGTCAAAGATTTTACCTTGATAGAAAGGTGAAATAAGAACCTTTAAGATAAATAAGAACCTTTAAGATAAAGCTTTACTCTAATTTAAGCTTTTAAATTAGAGTAAAAATCCAAAATTCCAAGAAGCAATCAAAGCTGCTAGAGAATTTACCACTCAAAGTCAAAAAGTAATCAAAGATTAAATTAGGAATGATATCTTAAAGAAAATATTTTTAGGATTCTAAAACCCCTTTAACCTTTCAACTATCAGACTAATATTGTAGAAGTTATTGTAGGATGAAATTCTTAGTCAAAATAGGGTAGAATGGATGAAAGTCTACAAAAGTTGACCAAATTAGGTCAAATTCAGAACTTAGGTAGGAAATAGAAAATAGAAAATACCACAAAAATCAAAAGTGAATTTCGATAGCTAGATTGTTCAACAGATGATTTTGAACTATCAACAAATGAAATTTTAAGAGGTAGTTTTTGAGTCAAATTTCATCCACAAACATCTTCTAGGCTCCTAGTCCAAATTTCAACTTCTTTATCATTTTGGAAAGGGCAAAATCAGCCCTACAACTTCGGCTATTTAACTTTTTTGCTTGACCAACCCCCATTGACTTTGAGTTTTGGTTGTTGTAGCTAAAACCAACCTAATTACTAACTACTTGGATTTGATTAGCAATTGCCAAAAGGAAAATTTAGGTAGAAACAACCAACAAAAGATCCATTTCTTAGAAGGCATACTAAACTATATGTTGTTAGACATTTATTAGAGTCATACTACTACCAAAGACACTAAGAACCTGGTTGTATATGATGTATTCCAAAAGTGGCAATAAATTAAGTACCAACAATATCCTAGTGATGTTTTGGTATTAATGGACAATTCTTAGTCACTAACTGTCCGAGGCACCAAAATCTAGTGTTTACAAAACTTTGAAAAAAATTGTACAGTAGATTTTTAAAAGCCATAAATTGATTGGAAATATGCATATTAGACCCTCAAACCTCATTTTTTTGGTTAGAAACTTTTTTTAAATTTGACTTGTGAAAAGAGGATTGAAAGACTTCACATCATTTTTGCAATTTTAACATCCTCATGGTTAAACATTATAATGTGTCATTCTATAAGTTATATTATTGTGTTTCTTTTTCTTATAAAATCTCTAGAATATTTGGATTGAATTTGTATGATTACAATTCAAAAAAAAATTAATACAACTTATCAAAATGTTGGCATTTTGTTCAATATAGAGCAAATTCAAAAAAACTCAAAACAAGCCTTGGACATTTAGGAATTAAAAAGGTGTATGTAAGCACTAGATCTTACCAACATTGCTTAGGGTTATATATATATATATATATATATATATATATATATATATATATATATATATATATATATATATATATATATATATATATATATTCCCTTTTTTTTTTTTTTTTTCCTTTAAATTTTTTTTTTTTTTTTTTTTTTATCATTTTGGAACATTTTAGAGGGATATTTAAAATTAATTAGGGATCTTTTAATATTTAGTATTAAAATTTTGTAGTTCCAAAGGTCAATAATAGCTTTTGTGCCAAATTTATGTAAATATTATAAAAAATGTAGCTTGAAGGTAAGTTAGAAGGATAAAAAATACTTGATTCAAAGCTTTAAGGTAGATGAAGAGTCAAAGTCCAAAAGTTTCTTAGGTAAAAGGGGGTGTAAAGGATGTAAGGTGTATAAAAAATATGTGAAAATATAAGGGATTGTTGAACCCTGTATAAGATATAAGATGTAAGAGGTGTAGAATAAATAAAAGCAAATAAATGAAATAATAGAGAATCAAGGTCAAAAGCTTCTTATGTGTAAGATGTAAGCAATAGGTGAACATTATATAAAATGTAAAAAGTGTGTAAAAGGTGTGGGATGTAAGGCAAAGTTTGATGTCAAGGTCAAAAAGTAAAGGTTGAAGTCAAAGTTGAAAAAAACGTAAAGAAAAGGAGAACAAGCTTGCAAAAAAGAAAAGATGAAGATTACAAGCTATAAAAAGAAGCCACAAGGAACAATAAACATCCAATTTTTGTACAATACATTCTTTATCTACATAAAAATTTTAGTTCTTCATTGACTTCTCATTTTCTCTCTTATCTTTAGGTTACTTGTTAAGAGTTACATAAGATAGTAGTAAAAGAATATCTTCATTGTTTACCCTTGATTTATTTCATCTATAGTGCTTGGAGTAATTTTTCTTATAATTTGAGACCTTAAAAGTAATATTTTTTTGTTGTTAGCTCTTTAGAAAGTTAAGATTTGTTTGGTTTGAAGCTTGTATTTAGGAATTGTGTGTAGTTGAAGGAAAAAGAGGCAGTTGCCTTCTTCTACTAAAAGTGTGAACTTGGAGCTTATAAAACCTCTTAAATACAATTGATCTGTAGTTGAAATTTTTTGAAGCATTTGTATCATTTTGTTATAATTTTAACAAGCTAAAATGTATTCAATTTGGAAGTGATTTGTAGAAGTTGTGGCTGTTTGAACAAGTAGAGGTTTAAATTAATACCGCAAAAATATTTTGTAGGATACTTATTTTTGAGTCTTGGATTTCGGGACATATCTTTTTGGAAATAGTAGCTATTGATATAATATTTTTAGAGTTCAAAATTCTTGTTTTTGAAATTTTAAAAAGTTAAAGAACTTTGCATTTTGAGCTTGAATGAGATTGTGGTGATCATTCAAATGGCACAAGGTTTATTGCCCATGTATATGCCTTTGCTATGCGGTCTTATCCTCCTCTATTTGTTATTCTTATGGTTGAAAACATCCTCCAAAGTTATTCATTTAAGAAAAAAAGCATAAAACAAATATATTTAAATCTTCTCTTCATTTAGTAGTTAAATAAGTAGCTTGGTTTGACTTAAAAAGCAATACAAAAATAACAAAATAAAAACAAAAAACAAACAAAAAACCAAACTAAACATTAACAAATTTTTTTCATGTACAAATTGATGTGACATATATAAAACTTCTGGTAGAACTTATATGTTGCTCAAGATCACTTCTTAAAGTAAAAGAGAAGATTTGAGGTTGATAGGGTGCATTTGGTGTTCTTATGTATCTTTAAATTTACATATTCTTGCATATTATAGATGAATAATTTGATAAGTATAGTTTTGTTGTTTGTATTTAGGATTGAATTTTTCTATTATCTATTATGAGAGACCTTTCAACAAGTGGAAGCTCCTAAGTCTAAAGCTACATGTGCAAGAAAAAATCCAATGCAAGTGGACCTAGTAGAGGACAATTGACAAAAGATGTGATGCAAAATGCTATAGACACAATCAAATTATGGAAACTATCAATTAGAAAGGCTTCTAAGATTTTATCAATTTTCGCATCATTTTTTTCAAACTAGTTGGATGAAAAAATCAAGAAAAATAAAAATGGTTTTGCACCTATTTAACTAAAATTAAAGAGAGTGAGTTGAAAACATGGAGTTTTATACTGCAAAAAAAGCATTTTTGGTGACCTTGCAACCTATCTTGAAAAAACACTTCAAGATATTGTTAGATACCATCCAAGCTAACATTCATTTAGAAACCATTGTCCTAGGCAAAGATGGTGGAAATACTTTAAGACAAGACATCTAGAGGTGGTTTCAAGAATTGGAGAAGGCTTGGAGTTGAAAAGGTGTATGAACTTAAACAAAATGGTATGTAGAGAATTGTATAACAATTTGACTTTTGTGATCATTTTTCAAGGATACAATGCTTTTCATATATAGAACATAAAGAAAATAGGGATTCAAATGGAAAAGAAAACAATACACTAAAAGTTGTAGCCAAAAAGGGATCAAAGAATGTCAATATTCCATCATGTGATAGCAAAGTATGGTTAACCATTTTAGTAGGCTTCAATGTTATTGGCACTTTCATACTTAATTATTTCATTTTTAAGGAAATGTTGCCATAGAATTTGTTCTCTATTCAAAAAAGCACAGAGCTCATGGTTGTGGTAAGTGTTCGTGAAAAAAAAAAGACTTTGAAAAACCTAATCTCATGCCTCAAACCAACAACAAATCCAAAAAGAAAGTAATTCTCAACAAACTAACTATAGACCAACCTTCAATGTCAACCCTTAGACATGTTAGTTGTAGTAGCAATTGAAACCCTCTCAAATTTGTCTAGTGCATCTTCTCAACTCAAAAAAACAATCTTTTCAAGAATCTAAAGAAAAAAACTATCTCATACAAAAAATAGCACTCAATAATCAACACAACGAAAAGAATAACCAATACCCAAGCCAAAAGTAATCCCTAATTAAAGTGTTGGTAAGTCCCAAAGTACAAAAGAAAAGTGAGCCATCCAAAAAAGTGAGTTCCAAAGATGGGAGCCAAGCCTTTAAATACCCACCATAGGATCCCAAGTCTACAAATCATAAGAGACAAATGTCCTTCCAACCCACTTTACAAGACCAACCACCTCCAAGACCTCACCTTCCAACAAGGCTAAGTCCCCAAAGAAATGAAATCTCCAATGAACCCAACCATCTGTCAAACCCAACTACCTATCAAATCTAACCCTCTTACAGCTTGGATTCAACCTCAATAGTAGTCCAATGCCTAAATTTAACTAATAGACAGCCCACATTACGACAACATATCTTCTTCAAGATTATGTAAAATTTTATGGATTAGGCACTATAATGAATGTTCAAGAGAATATATGGATTACAAATGAGATATTTTGTGATTGACTTAATCACTTTAAGTTGAACATTTCTGAAAGTGTGAGTAAAGATCTCAATTTAAGTACATCTTTATTCTAGATGGCCATTGTTGCCATGTTAGTGTTGTGGCACTTGATACATGATTTAATATAGAATTGGATAGCATTACAATTCCTTCAAATTCATCACATCTTATAGAACCTTTGGATATCTCTTGCTTCAAGTCCTATTCAAGTCATTTAAACAATATCTTCAAGAGGATAAAGCAACTATAGCATTACAAAATCCAAATTGGGGTAATGGTGTTATGTTGAAACCGACCCTTGTTCAAATGGCGGCAAAAACTTTGAACTGAGCCCTTAAAACCATCTACTATGAGAACAAGTCTTAGAACATCAAGTAAATATTAGAAAGATTTTTTGAATAAGTGTTTTTTCTTCAAATGTTTATTTATATTTTTAAAGAATGTACATAGATGTCTATTAATGGTTGAGATGGGATTTGATGGATAATAGGTATATTTCCTATAAATCCAACATCAATGGATAAGTACTATTGGCCAAATATACTTCATTTTAATAGTTCATCTTTGTCTTTACATATGAAAAATGAAGATGAAGAGGTGCAACAAACAATTCAAGTAAAAATGGCAATATTGACAAAAAGGTGTTATATGAAAATGTTGACAATGTGATTAATAAGATTCTCCAAATTTTGCTCGAAGAAGAGAATATTAATGAGGTTTATGCGATGAAGATTCCATTATTGTATCCAATGAGGAACAAATAGAAGTCCAAAATTCAATTGTTTGGCCATTGGATGATTCTAATCGAGTAACAATTAGGGCCACCAATTTTTAATTGCTTAGTGAAGGTCAAAGCCTAATAGACATAGTAGTAGGCTTTTACCTCAAATACCAAGAAAAAGACAATAATATATAAAAGGACTCTATTTTTCAATAATTTCTTCCTTCAAAAAGCTTGTAATCATCTACAAGCAAGCTACTATAAATAGATTTGAAAAAATTGCATATTGACTCAAAGATACAAATATCTTTAAATGTGATTACATTTTCCTACCTATCTTATTCAGGTAACCAAATCCAAGTTTCTTGAACCCTCTTTTAGAAACCTTGTTTTTGAAATTTTATTTTCAACTTTAAATAATAAGAATATTATTATTGGTATTTTATGAATTGATGTTGGACATTGGAGCATGTTTGTTATGTGTAATTTGGTAACCTTGATAATAAAACCTTCTATACTACATTTGAACACAATGGAATCAATAATTCATTTGGATCTACATGGGCATATCAAATTGTAAGTACTTTGAGGCTTGTCAATTTTATCAATTAATTTTATAATATGAGTGTTTCAAATTAATTATAAGTATTTTGAGGTTTTTCAAATTGTCAATTTCATATTTTTATTGTGTAAGTGTTATTGACTATTGGTATAATGCACTTATTGATTATAGATTTTAAAGCTTAGAATAGAAAAGACAAAATAACAAAGAAACTTTAAAAATTTTCAAGAAGATTTTTCTTGACCATAAGATTCAAATAATTGATGTAAATTACTATTCAATTATACATGTTTGAAGATACACTTGATTGTTTAGACATTTGTGAGCCCAGTAGTTATCACCTAGGCCCTGGAAATTTATTTTTTTTCACTTTTGCTCATTTCTTATAGCCATTTCGGGTCAAAAAGGCTTGAAAAGTGTATTAACATCGTAATTGGTAGAAGTCCCTATGATTGTGGTGTGTTAAGTCCCAAAAGTCCGGAAGTGCTTTGTAGTTAGGTTTTTGGAATCCCTATTCCAAACGCTACCAAGTTCGAACACCAGGGAATGATCTATGTAAGGTTAGTGTAGTGTGTTCAAATGTCACTTTGTACTTAAGTTTTGAAGATAGAATAACAATTCTTTTTTATTCCCACTAAATAGCCCAAGAAACACTCAACAGTCCATTATAAGATAAAAGACTCAGCATGCATGTCCTTGTCCTGTCTAGTGTACTACTGGCTCGTGACAATAGTTCTGGGACAATAGTTCAATGTGGACTGACTTCTGTATGAATGCAGTGCAGGACTTAGACTTTAGTACAGCCCACTATAGTACTTTGAAAATAGTACAAATATATGTATTAAATATTTCAAAACAAAGTAGAATTAAGGGTTTGGAAAGGCTTACAATAAGTCACCCCAAGGCTCTAGGACAATATGGCCAATATCAAGGGTTAGCAACTACCTACAATACACAAAATCCAAACTTACAACATGTATATGCAATTTTCAATACAACACTCTAATAACATTGATGCAAGACAAATAATAAATTCCTAACTCTAATTCTAACTCTCAAATAGACCAATTCCAAACCAGGGGTATGGCCGTACGGCCGTTCGAAAATTTTTGACCTTTATTTTAATTTGTTTTTAATGAAGGATTTTGAATTTTAATTAAAAACCTTTTAAGCCCCATTTTCGTACACCAGTTGATACCCTGCAATTCCCAAACTCTTGGTCAGGTAACAACAACACCGAATTTCAAGTATCAACTGAGGTTTCGTCACCTCGATTGAGACTACCCGAGATCCCAACCCTAACTCGGGACCTCGTCAGGCACTTCACTCGATCCTGGGACCTGAATCCCGATTCCCTGCTCCGACGTCTTGCACTCTTTCTGGCCGAATTCCCGATTGATAATTCGATTTTTTTATTTGTACGTAATTCCTTCAGATCTTGGCTCGTGATGTCCAAGCAATCTCCCTCGAATCAAAAATCGACCGAATTGCTGAAATTTCCAAAAGTTGATGAGGAGATTCAAAGGTACTGCGACTACGCAAATTTGATCATAATTTGCCAAATTGTGCACAATTTCTCCCTCTTCTGGTTTCTCTCGCAACCACACGACAATGAGGATTAGAGTTTTGGATCACGAATTCAATCCGAAGTCAAATTTTACCCCTCTTCGTCGCCTCAATTGCTGCTGCTGCTTGCGCCTTCCAAATCCCTAATTTCTTCCTTGGTTCCAATCCACCTTCCCTTGCAAATTCCTCACTCAAGTTTCGAAACAGGTTCAAATCAAACAGCGCACTTGAAAGACATACACAACACTCTTTCCAGTTACGAATTGGAGCAATGATTTGAAAATTTGGAATCCGCTGAAACAGTTAGGCGTCGTTCTTACTCCTTCTGATCTACGCCCCAATTCTAGTTCTCGAATAAAATCCAGATTCTTCCAAGTTTTGCTTGTATTGGCTTCAGAGATTCATACAACAGGTTTCTGAGCAGCGCTTGTTTCCTCCCTGCCAGGCCGTGATGCTGGATGCGCAATTCCGACCTGCAGCCTCTTCCCAGAAGTGCTCCGACACGCTCTTAGATCAACAATCCGTCCCAATTGAAATTATACACAAATTTCAAATAGCGCTAAAAAAAAATTGACCACACTGCACTCTCGACAATTCCAGCACAATTTTGAAAAACAACACTTTTTATTAATCAATAATGAAAACAGTACAATGTCAGCACAAAATTGTTGCAATGAAGGTTACACAACACAGGGAGACGAAGAAGAAAACGCGAGAGAGAAAAATTGAGGAAAACAGCAGGGATTAATGCTGAATTCCGGGGGTGATTGGAGAGGTCGCAGCGCTCACGATCGGCACGGCGTTCACCGCACCTCTTGAATCCCTAATTTTCTCTTTTTCTTTTTCTTTCTGTTTTTCTTTATCTTTGGACTTTAACTTTAACTTTGCCTTTGTCTTTTTCCCCTTTTAACTACTGTTTTGACTACCTACCAAAGTATCTTTTTACTTTTTGGAACTTTTAGTGTACTTTGGACTACTTTAACACTAAATACTCAAAATATATATAAATAATATAGGAAATGTCATAGAAAATTGAAAAAGTTCTATAAAAATTGAAAAACTAGACTACATGCTTTAAGCACTTTCATTTACCAATTCTAGAGTCTAGATAAGTGTTTAGTTTGTTGATTAGGAGTTTTAGATAGATTTGAGTCCTAGGAGATATAGTTACCAAAGACCCTTATTTTAGACTATTACCAATTTTACCCAAATCCACCAATTCTCAAGGACACGCACCAAAGGTTAGAAAAAGGTGTTTTTATCATAAAAGCATGCCAAGAGCTCAAAGGTGAAGTCAGTTCGTGAGGATTCCCTCGTATGGAACTGATTCTTCCCTAGAGGAATTAAATCAGGAGGTAAAGAATTTAGACCTCCCCACATTTGATACAAGTAAACACATAAACTTGAAATTAGCATTTGGGAACTTCCTAGAGGTTGCAAAAAAAGTTTTGTAATTTTCTAGATTGCAAAATATGACTCTATGGGAAGTCAACTATGTTTACCGGCAATTGAAAATTCATAGAAATTATCCAAGTAGCAGTAAAATCCCACTAAAAATTAGGATAGTTTTTTTTAGCTTAAATAAGTGCCCAATCAAATTTCAAGACATTTTGACACCGACAAGTACAAGAATTGGCGGCAACACCAAATTTTAACAGTTTTCAAGAACATTTGACGGGTTGATTGGCATATGAGGCACATACAGTGTCCGAATGAAGTAAACTTGGACTCTTTTCTTACTATCTTGGACCTTCTAAACAACCTAGGCTAATCACAACCATAAGAAAAGACAAACTCCAATAATTGGATTTTCTACCTTTTCACTAGTTGGCTATTCGTTGGCTTTTGCTTGCAAAATAGTTTGGAAAGTAGGAGGTAGAGGGTTTCATTGGCTAATTTGGGCCTTTTGAAGACAATGGTGCTATTGGTTTGGTGTTTGGAGCATTTCGCCAAAAGTTAGAACAACCACAATAGTAGTGTAGAATTTGGATTTTCGTTAAATTGGATTTACTTAGGAGTAGAAGTAGGTAATTAGAGAGGGGTTGGGGGCCTTGGAAATGTATAAAAGGACTTCACCTCTTTTCTCTTTGCACCCCTTTTTTATTTCACATTTAGCCATATGCGGCCATGTTGTTGGAATTTTTGGCATTTGCCAAAACCCTCTTGTTTTTCGTTAGTGTGAGCATTTTGCTTGTGTTTTTCAAGCTTTCATATGTGTTTCGTGCCTACTTCAAAGGATGTTGGGGCCCCTTTGAGTACCACTATTTTTGCTTGCATTTTTGAGTAGTTTAGTCCTTGGAATTGTTGGTTATTGTGTCAAAGTCTACTAACTAATTCATCTTTGGGGTTTTTGGAGAGAGATTTCACACATAGTTGTCGTAAATCTCCCCTTGACATCTCATGTAGGAATGCGTGGTTCATCATGAGTCATCAAGTCATTTGGAAGGTGATGTTGCAATCCTCCAAAGTCCGGCAATTTATGTTATTTGAGTGATATCGTACCATACTAACTAGGGCTTTAAGTTTCTACTAACTTTTATGTTTTGTTTGAGAAAGTAGTGTCATACCACAAAATGACGAAGCTATCACCTTGGTTCCAAGAATTTCATTAGTTTCTTTCTTTGTGTGGTGGAAAATTGAGGTTAAGCCCTCTAAAAGAGCAAAGCCATCGTCGTTAGCACCATTTTCTAAAATCCCCATTAAAGGCAAAGTATTCAAAATTTGGTCTTTAAACACCCAAACAGCGAAGCTTTGCTCCTAGTACTAATTTTCCTTCTTAGTTTTAGTTAAGGGGTCCCCATTAGGAGACCCAAGTAATTGGTTTAAATACCAAAATTTTGGCAACAACCGCCAAGGTTTTAAGAAACCAAAAAATAGAAGGAAGCACCAGTAGCTCAGACCGTAAGGCTAGCCCTGTGAGGACAAACCGTAAGGCCGGCCCCACTGTCGGGTGGTAGCCCAACTACCAAGTGGCAACCCACTGTTGGGTCACCCTAGTATCGACGGTTATCAAACAGGCCATCGGGGACCAAAAAACCTCACATCATACATCAAAACCAACCACTAGAGGATGATACCCTTTGGGGTCCCCATTTTTGGTTTTTATTCGGAATTTACCAACTAGCTTTCGTTTTCAAACTAGAAATTAGTTTTGACGCTAGTTGGTGCTAAATTTCAGATCTCACAAAGGCTAGAGGGGTGTGAGGCTTTGAAACCCTCAAATTTCAGATTACAGTGGTCAACCGGCGTTGACTAAAGCCCAAGGAAGGTCCATATCAAGCAGAAGGAAGGCCAGATCACGCCAAGGAAGGTCCAGATCAAGCAACGGGGAGGTCTGATTAGCCAAGGAAGGCCAAATCAAGCCCTCAAGGAGGTCTGATTAGCAAAGGGAGCCAGATCAAAGCCCAAGGAGGACCAGATCAAGCAGGAGAAGGTCCATATCAAGCAAGGGAAGTCTGATTAGCAAAGGAGACCAGATCAAGCACCAGGGAGTTAGCTCGAAGTATAGGGGCTCCAAATCAAGCATTCCAGGCCAAAATTCTAATTAATTAGGTTTATAAGACTTAATTAAGGCTATGTTGGAAGGGTGTACCGGAAATTGGAAGAGTTTAGTGTGAACGTCTAGCAAATTCTCCATAATCCGCATCTTGCTCCAAGCTCTCAAGCACACACACAACAATTGGAAGTTGCAAAACAATATATTAAGTGAGAAATTGGCTATTAGTACTTGGAAGAGAAGGAACCACTTCCACTTGCCAAAGCACTATTCAATAGAGAATATTGGCCTATTAACCGAGGTTGGATTTGGCTTATAAAATGAGAAGAAAAAACAAGGAATGGAAAAGTTGACCTTTGGGGAGATTCTAGAATTAGTTAATAGTTAGTAGAAGTCAAATAAGCTTTGCCTTGAGGTTTCATTTGATGCCAAACTAAATTAGTGAAGGATTTAAAAGAAGATTAGATTAGATTAGATTAGATTTGATTTCTTTCAAAATATCTCAAAAAAAAAGAAGACATGAAAAAGATGTAGATTGGAAGGGAAAGAAGAAGGCATTGGAAAAAAAAAAGTTGATTTATTTCCATGATCATAGAGTTCTAGAAATTCAACATACAAATATGAAGAATCGAAATGGAAGTTGAGGGAGCGCACCACAAACGTCAAGTCATCATTAACATCAATGGAATTCTCAACATCATAGAATTTGAGGTTAGTCATTGACTTTCTTATCCCCATTTTCTCATATTTCCATCAAAAAAATTAGCATAGGAATTTTGTTTACAAAGTCAAACCATAGAGTTTACATCATAGGAGTAAAAGTCATTCAAAAATAACTTAGGAGTAGTTAGAAAATTACCATAGCCCCTTAGAAGTATTTACCAATCACATTTAGTTAAAACTCATCCAATATTACTTTAGATGAAAAGTAGTGTTAAAATTGGATGAAAGTTTAGAAGGTCGTCAAAAAGAATCTTATAAGATTTAGCATCTAGGATAAAAGTCAAAGTCAAAAGTGAAAGACAAAGTGATTTATCATTCAAAGTAAAAGTGAAAAGGTAAATTTTGATGAACTAGTTAATGGCCAAAATTTACCATTGAATTATCTTTATTGCAAGGTTAAAAAGTAAGAAAGATTTTTTACCTTATTAGAAAGGTAAAATTAGACGCTTCAAGATAAATTACTTAGATTTACCAATTAGAAAAAAACCCAAAGATTCAAGTAATAGTAAAAACCTTAGAGGTTTTATCAACTAGATTAAAAAGATACTTAAAGAAAAAATTAGAGGTGGAATCTCAAAGAAAATATTATGAAGATTCCAAAACCACCTCAACTTTGCCAATTGAGTAAAAACCATAGAAGTTAGAATAGGATGAAGTTTTGAATTGAATTGGGCTAAGATCGGATGAAAGTCAACTAAATCATCTCAAATTCTATATACAGATAGGAAATTAAAAATAAAAAATAACCCAAAGATCAATATTGAATTTCGATAGTTAGATTACTAGCAATTGATGGATGAAGTTTTGGTGAGTAGTGTTAGAGTCAAACTTCATCCGCAATTATCTTCTAGAAAATTATGTCAAATTTAGATTACTTCATCATTTTGGAAAGGGAAAATTTAGCCCTACAACTTTGGGTACTTAAATCTTCCCACTTGACTAATTTCTCATGGCCCTAGTTTTGGTTGTCGTAGCCAAACTCGGCTTTTCTTACTAACCTTTTGGATTTGGGTAGCAATTGTTTCAAGGAAGTTTAGGTAGAACAAACAACAAAAGATTCGTTGCTTGGAAGGCACAACTAGATTACATGTTATTAGACACCCATTAGGATTTCATTACGACAAAAAGCAACTAGAACCTGGTTGTGTATACTTTATTCCAAGGGTGGGAATAAAGCGCCTACAACATCTTGAAAATGATTTTTCATTTTCAAATATATATTGATGTAAACGTTTTTATATTTTGTATGGATGTACATTCTTCAACAACCTAAGAACAATGGTATAGATTGTAGCATTTATTTGATAAAAAATCTGAATATTTTCTTAAATATTATTGCTAAAGGATTTTTGGGGCCAAAATAGTGCATATACAATAAGTGAACATTAGTAATTGAAGTATTTGAAGAGTTTTTAGTTTATTTGAATATATTCCAATTTGGTCTATTGAAACATTTGTGAAAGTTTTTTTTATGTTTGTTTAATTAATTATATACAAATTTGAATTATTAAATTTTGGTATTAAGTTGTTTGTTTGATCAGTTGAAAAAAGTGAATTAGGAACTTAAGAATGTCATATTTTGTCACACCCCTATCTCTTTGGGGTGCCCAAAGTGCCTCAGTGAGCAAGAAGGACCTTGGTGGTGACTCCCCAAGCCTTGCAATAGTCTAAAAAAGGAGAATGAGACACTTCCGATTCAACAAAGTGCAATAGCACCTTGGATTTGAAGGTTATGTTAAAGTGTCATATATGATTGAAAAGCTCTTGAAAAGACGCATGTAAGAATCCAAAGAATGCGTGATTTGAACTAGTGAGTCAAAAGTTATGGCCGTTTAAAGTTAAGAATGTCTTGATGACACTAGGACACTTAGAGATTCCAAGGGTGTTGCTTTTAGGCAATACTTCTTGAAATAGGGCATGTGATATATCATTGAAAAGCTATGAGCACAAGAAACTAGAATGACAAGCATTATGAGGTTCTAAGCTATGAGTAAAAAGTTATGGCCAAAGAGAAGGGCCATGGTGAAGGCAAAATGACCTCATTAAGTAAATCCGAATCTTTGAAGGGTCATAACTTTGTGAGAACTTGTCTATATGGAACAAGTGAGGGGTCCATTGACATCTAATCTTTGTGCAAATATTCAAAATGGACTCACATATGGAATTTGGAGCTCTAAATGAAAAGTTACATAGTTTGAAAGTTCAGGACTCCAAACGTTAACATGACTTGGTGAGTTCAGTTGGAAATGGGTGGCCTTCCAAAACCCAAGGTAGTTTGGATACCCCCTATAACATAAAGGTGGGGGTTGTCTCATTCCACAAAAAAGTACTATAGGAGGGATTGGTCTCCTTCTTCACTTCCTCTTGGAGCCTTGGTCAGTCCCAATGAATCCTGGTGACTCAAAGTTGGTGGTGAAATTTCACCACTGGCTTCAAAGTACCATGGGGCACTTGTGTGAAGTGTCTTGTGGCACTAGCTGGGATAGAACCCCACCTCAAACTAGTCTACACTCAATGTATCATGAGTTGAAAGTTCCAATTAGCAATGCCAAAAGAGTAGTAAATACACTATGAACTAGTTTGGGATAGGGTACCTCTCAAGGGTGGTGAGGACCATGGTGAGTAGTGCTACCACAAGCCTTAGCACCTCAAAATGAGACTCCGCCTTATATCACCAAGTGACATGCTTGGTATCACGTGGGGAGTGTATATTAGAGTCCTAGTGATTGAGACTTAGTAGTAACAACTTGAAAATGGTGACTAACATTGTAGGTGCGTGGCATGTACAATGTTAGCTAGTTGTGGTTTAAGCAAGGTTGGAAACAAGGCATGGTGAACTCATTAAGCAGTGAAGTGTGTTTTGGGCTGCCACATATTTCAAGATACATAAGCAAATGCCAAGTGAATGATTATAAAACAAATAATATTGATGCTTGAAGGGGGATCAATTTTTTCTTCACTTATTCAAGACATGTAAGTTGAAATTATTCCAATGTTTTATTGATCTTCACAAACATTTCTATATTTTTTATTGATTATTCATGGTTATTAATTTTTATTTGCTTTGGTATGTACTAATCCAGGTGCAATGGTTTAGAAGGTGGAATTAAAGCCCTATCTACACTACAAGAAATTAGGCCTTATTGCGATTGCAAAAAAATGATTGTAAGCGTGTTGTGACTATATAATCACTTGACTTCTCTAATTGCACCACTATTGAGATCTCCACAATGTCAAAGTCATTCTATGGTTGTAACCACGACTACATGATGAAGAATTAACAACCTTGTAGTTTCATCCATAGTGATTCATTTACTTCATTGTGGATGACATGACATGGTTGATTGAGACTTCCAGCGTATTGGATGTAGTTGTAGAAGAATACTATTGGATCCTATTTTATGACTGCAGGTGACCACAAAATGATTTGATTATGATTTCTACTAGACTCTAACAATCACTTCCATTATGGGTTTTTTTATTGACTAAAAAAGATAAAGAAAAACGGCACTTCATAGGACAAGGAGGAAAGATATATGCAATTTAACTATAGAGCCACTACAAAGTGATTGGCAAATTATTGTAGATTACTAATAGATGGGACAAGGAATAATTATATTTTTAGGATTTTGGGATATACTATGTTGTTATGAAATGCAAGTTTGCCAAAAAGATTTATCATCCCATCAATAAATTCATAAATATAAGAAAATTGAAGTGTATGAGCTTCTAATTGCTCTAAATTAGCATATAAATTATTCATAATGAAATGAAAGGTGTATATTGATTTCAGGCGCCTGGCCTTGGGCTTAGTGGTTTGAGTTCTATTGATAATGATGCAAAACATTATTAAACAAGGGATTTTAAAATCAAGTGGTGGTTTGTTTCAAATAAGAGTTTTGGTTTCAACTTTGGATTCCAATGTATGGTCCATAGAACTATCTACAAAGATGGGAACAATAACTTATGCCAATTTATTTCAACGTGCATGACAAAACATTGTAGGTCCACTTATTCTACAGGCCATTGCATAGCCCATGCATGTTACAAATGTTGACATTTTCTATTTAAAAAGATACATGTAAGACATGCTTCTATGTGATTGAAAGACAACAACATTGCATCTCTGTCAAAACAAAAGAAGGATCGGTAGATGATTGGTGACAGCCATAAGGTAGTGTTCTATTGGCAACAACCTACTGGAATACTATTTTGGAACCATAACTAAGTGTGGCGTGTCTATATGGAGGCCAAATGTTGTGATTGCCTTCTGCTCTCTTTTCCTAAAAACAATGACTAAGAAAATACTACTTTCCATCCAAGTCTCTCAATAGCATTGGAAAAAAACTCTTATGTAGCTTGACTAGGAAAAATGAATAGCTTTGATATACGAGGTAATTTATGGCAGAAGTTCACCATGAGAAAGCCGGCATCATCACTTATATACATAGGATTCCCTTGTGTATCTTGCCACTTCACCCTACTACTCTTTTTGTGCTTACAAGCTTTTTCTTCAAACAATTCAATTACACCCATTAAATTTATCGACTCCACCCAAATTGGCAATGTTTGGGGAATAGTCAACCCTATAGGCTCTAGAATGGATGGATTTTGCACATTCCTTGGACCTTGACTTCTTATGCACGCATACAATTCTATTGTTAAGCCTACCCTTTAGAACCACATTACAAAAAAAACTAGAACATTCCTAACAATGACCTTTTACGATACTAATTCACTAGGGTTGAGCTATGACTTCTATATGACTAGACCTAGTCAAGTGGAAGTCACATTATAGTATTGTAGTCAGTTAACAAATTGGAAATGACTACATCTTCTACACTACTAGAATAAAAAAAGATGTTAAGAAAATATCCTTTCGAATCTTCTTCTCAAATTTGTCCACAACTTTTGATTTGAGGTTCAAAATCTAAAACAAATTTTTTGAAATGAAAGTGAGATTGATTTTTCAACTTTTATTAGTTTGAAGTTTTTGTAAAATAATTAATCTACTATTTCTAAATGAGATCTAAAATATTACTTATAACACAATTTATGTATTTTACATGTCCCACATGGTTTAACTTGCCTCCTATCACCTCACTTGTATAAAAGTTTGTAATTTCAAGTGTCAATACTCACACACTAAGTGGTTGTGGAGTCCATGTGACACATTTGCCAAATATTGTGTATAGTATACTATGTATGCTTTGTTGTAATACTTCAAATATGTTCATATCTTATTGTAGAATGACTATTCCCCATGCAATTGTTAGTACACTCTTTTTTGCACACATTGTTGCAATTTGAAAATCCTAAACCCATATCTCGTCATAATGATTGCAAAATGACTTGCCACATGTCAGTCCATTAGAGTAGTATAAAGACTCCACCACAACTTCTAAATGACTACATAATGACTTTTGGTGTGGTTGTCCACATCAAATTTGTAATGGGTCTATTGTAATTTTGAAATGACTTGTAAATGATTGATAAATGATTGCCTAAATGGAAGTCCATGTCAAATTCATGAGGGGTCACTTGTAACTAGAAAATGACTGCAAAATGATTGAATATGTGGATGTGTACGTCATTTGAGAAAAAATTGTGCTTTCCACATAGTAGTTCTCAACACATCTTCTTTAGGCTCTTTTCTTTATCCTTCGCTATCATCATCCACTTTTCCATCCAAGGCAACATTGGATGGTGATAATAAACTAGGAGTCATATATGTAAATGACTTGTCTGAAATGATAGCTAGACCCTGAAGTCATTTATAAGTCGTGCAATTGCAACATGACTGATTTGTAATCATTTGTCGCAATCACATCAGACATTACTTTCTTGTAGTGTTAGTTTACTCAAACTTCCTTCTTTTCCTAAGTCATTAAAGAAACCAAAAAATCCTAAAAGACATAATCCTCATGGAAAATGCCTCACCTAAGAAGAATTCATTACAAACATCTTAAGAGCATCTATGGAAGAGGAAGAGAAGTTCATTGCTAAAGAAGAAAAGAAATAGAAAAAAGAAGAGCTTGCTAAATCTAAAAGGGAAGCTAAAATTTAAGTCCACGTTAAAAAGAAGAATTTAGCTTTAGAGTACAAAAAGAACTATTACAAACCTCTACTTTGCTTATGAAGAAATAAGCTATGTTCATTGCTCTTTTAGGTTTTTAGCTTTTATCCACTTTTATTTAAAGGGGTGTTGTGAGCATGGTTCACTATGCCTTCCAAGCAATGGATCTTGCTAATGTTTCTTAATTTTCGTGGATGGGCAAAAGAAATGCTTAGAACGCAGTGATGTGGCTACCAAATAACAGTTGATTATTGGTTTATCATGGCCAAGGATTAAATTATATAGTTCCACATACCTCCCTAGTGCTTGGGTTGTTGGTAGTAATCTCCACAATCTCCACTAATCATGATTGGGAATCTCCCTATTCGTTCTATAAGAAATCTAAATCACCTCCTACTTTTAACTTCTATTGATGCTATGGGTTTTGTTGCTACTAATGTTGCCTTCAATTCTCCTTCTAAGTCTAGATTCTAACCCCTAATTCTACCACCGAGGCTCTTCCTTCTACTCTACAAACCTATGATTCTACATGCCCCATTTTTACCAACTCGTATTCACTAATTGCAAGTTAGGCCTAATTGGAAAATCCCAATGCTACAAAAGGTAAAGGTTCCAAATGTTAAGTTAATGATTCACCTCATCATTGCTAAGGTTTGAGTAGGTCTTGTCCATGTACATATATGCCTCTTCTGGTTCCATAGGAGCCCTTTCTCTTGTTTTGTCTTGCTCCTTCGATTGGTTCCACACACATACACACACACACACCGGCTTTTAAAAGAGGGTTACTACCCCCTTATGACCCAACCCTCCTTTATCTTCTTCCTTCTTGCTCTTCCTAATTCCTTCTTCTACACTAACACTATTCTACCAATTGCATTCATGGTGGTCTTACAACTATAGATTCAACTTACGAGGCTCCTTAATGCCCCCTTCCAATCCTACAAAAGTCTTACATCCATCATTCTAATCCTAATTCTAATGGTCACCATGGAACCCATGGATTTCCTGCCTACTCTAGTTGCTAACACACTATTCACCCTCCTCCTTCATCTCCTCCTCCTCTAATCTCCCTCCATTGTTGTGGTGGACTTTGGTGGAAGGGGAGACTTGGAGGCAACTGGTTGTGTGTAGGTACAAGGAAGTGCTTCTTTTCTTTCCCCCCTTCTACTTATTTTATTTAGATATTTTTATTTAGGCCTTGGTCCCTTTCCTCTTGTGTCTTGTTTTCCCTCCTGGATTAGACCCTCTTGCTTGGATTGTTCCCACCCCATGTACTGGACCCTCGCAATCTGGCACTAGCCTTCATTTTAGCGTTGGGCTACTGGATTCTCTCGAGCTAGAGCTGCTAGGTTTTTGGGGCTTAATTGTTGGGTTCTCTTGGGTAGAGTTGTAAAGGATTTCTCGGGCTTGGGTTGTCAAGTATTGGCTTGGGATTGTTGGATTCTCTCAATCTGGACTGCTGGATTTTCTCGGGCTTGACCGCTAAATTCTCATGGGCTTGACTACTAGATTCTCTTGGGCTTCACCATTGGGTTCTCTTGGGTAGGATTGTAGGGATTCTATCGGCTTAGGGTTGTTGGATATTGCCTTGGATTGCTGGATTCTCTCAACTCACCTACTAGATTCTCTCGACTTACCTACTAGATTCTCTCGATTTACCTATTAGATTCTCTTGGACTTGACTATTGTGTTCTTTTGGGCTAGATTGTTGTGTTCTTTTGGGCTAGATTGTTGTGTTCTTTTGGGCTAGATTGTTGTGTTCTTTCGAACTGGGCTGTTGGGCCCTTTTGGGCTTGACTGCTGGATTCTCTCAAGCTGGGCTACTAAATTCTCTTGGGCTTGGATTGTAAGGATTTTCTCTCTTGGATTCCCTTAGGGGAACCTACTAAATTAAAGAAAAATCGGACTTCTATGGAAAATTAATGTTAGCCAGAGCTTTGTTGTTCAGGGCCTAAGCCCAACTACTAGAGGGATTCTAAATTGACCAAACCCACTAGGTATACAGTAGCACCTTTATAAGTATATCCCTAATCTTGAAAGCTAAACTTTGGACTTTTCCAAAAACGTCTTGGAAACTATACTTTGGAACTACGTGCCAAGGGGGTTCAAAGTTCCATCGTCAAATTGGATTTAATACCAACTATAGGACTTTGAAATGCTTTGGAGGTGCGTGGCTCCGTCGTATGGGACCCTTTAATAAGCATTGTAGGACTGAACTCTAGCTAGGGGTTCAAAGCTTTATCATCCCTTAAGGGAACCACCCAACAAGGAAACAGTTAAACAAAGGAATAGGTGGGTTGTGAGTGCTTTTTTACCCACCCTTAGTAAATAAGCAAAGACAACCAAGTTCTTGGGTTTTTTATTTCTATGGGTGTTCTAACATCGGTCCATTGTGCCTTTCATGCAATGAATCTTTTTAGGAATCCTACTCCTATGACTTTTAGGAAGTTTTGTACTTCCTAACTTCTTACTATAGATGCCCAATGACTAATCTTAAAATTTCTAATCGACTTCTTATAGATTTTAGGGTTTTAAGCTTTGCCATGATTTTGAAAACACCCAAAGAATTCTATAGACTTAAAATTACCAAAATTAAAACTTTGCTGTGATTTTGAAAACAACTAAATTCTATAAAACTTTCAAAACCAACAAAGCCAAAGCTTTGTTGTGTTTTTGACACATACAACAACAATTTTCCAAGCTCCCAAAGTTAAAGCTTCGCTGTCCCAAATGGGACAAGGAAAAATATGGGCAATAAAACGTTATCAATGCAAAACAAAGCTACATACATGTGTTAGTCCAAGGTTAGTACAACTAGAAATGAAGCCACAAATTGGTATATATGTGTTAATTTTTAAAATCACTCAAACAAACACTAGAGGTCTTCTCTAAGCGGCATTACCAGTCATAAAGGAAGAAAGCTTTTTAAGATTAGTACAATGTTAGTACAAAACATTCAATTCCAAAGGAATTTTGCTCAAAGGGAATTTCCACTTAGAATTAAAGAGATTACAGTCACAAGCTAAAGACCTCCCAAAGCGACATCGCCAAGGTACAGTGAGAGGTTTTAAGATTCGTACACAAAATAACTTTACAAAAATTTGACAACAATTGACAATCAATTACTAGACATATAAGCCAATGTTGGAAGGGACCTCAATGTCTTCCAAAGAAAGCTACAAAAATACCAATAAGGGAATTCAAAATACTCCCCAAATAAGAAAGATTGGCAATGTAGCCCAAAGTGGCCAAAATCCAAATTAATGGATCCAATAATGAAACAACGATTCAAATTTGAACTAGAAGGGGTTTAAAGCTTTGTCGTAGTATAGAAAAACCTAGAATTGGTATCAAAATTTTAGAGAGTTGGTGCCAACTCAACTCTTTTTAATAACACAACACTTAATACGTGAACCTTAAGAGTTTTGGTTCCAACCCAAAATCTCTCTAAATGACGCAATATTTAACACATGGACCTTGAGAGTTTTGGTTCCAATCCAAAATCTCTCTAAACAATAAAAAAAACAAGCTTTGAAGGAACTTCAATGTCCTTCAAACAAACTTCAAAATAAGGTTTAAATGACCAAGTGACACAAAAGAGGGGTGGTTGAAGGGAAGAAGAGAGCCTTTATATACTCTCTTAAGGCATAGAGTGTCCTCTAAGTCAAGCCTTATCCCCCCTAAAGTAACCTTATCGTTTAGGATTTTCATCCTAATCCTTCCAATTTTCGACTTCTATACTGGTTCAAACTTCTAACTTTTGGAGAAATAGTCCAAATGGCAAACAAATTGCACCAATGGCTTTAGAATGCCATTTTCTTTTTGCAAGATTGCCTATCCCTTTTTCCAACCTCAAAATCCTAAAGAATCTTAGTAGTGATTAAAAACCCCAAATGGGTAAAAATCCAAGTTTTGGAATTTTCACTTTTTAACAAAAGATACTAGCCTAAGCTCTTAGGTAGGTTCAAGGGAGTAGAAAAAGATCCTAAGTTTGTTTTATTCTGATGTTGTATGCTCCCAAAACGCCAGTCAACTCCGTACTTGACCCTTAAATTTACTAGTTTTAGAGGATCTTGCTACTTTTGGCATCTCCCGCTATCAGAATGTCATAGAAATTGTTGGAGAGATTTATAAACATAAAAGAAGCTTTATTAATTTTTAGTGAGATTTTACCGCACTCATGGTAATTTCCACAATTTTACCACGTCGGATTCAGGCAATTGACTACTTGGAAAAAAATCTAGGATAATAAAAAAAACCCGAGACTTTTGGGGGAATCTCCCATAGAATTCCTCAAAAATTGTGCAAGATAACAATTTTACTTTGCATCTGTGGAAAAGGAGAACAAATCTCGCTACTTCCTTTAACTTCTGGTGAAATAGGGAATCTTCTACAAAAGGAAGAATCTTAGCGAAGTGATAGCTCCATTGGCCCCCTCGCATCATTCTCACTTTGAATCACCGTATTTAGGTTGTAGATGCCCTTCAATGCTCTAGTTTGAGTTTCTTCACCTACAAGCTAACAATTGGGATTTCTATTGTTTCGTCAATAGAATGGAAAAACTAAAACCTATCACAGGAAAGCTATACTTGGGTTCTCACAAGATTCCCTCAGAGTGACCAATTTTAGCCAATTTGTGTCTCATTGTACAAGTAGGTGTAGATAATTGGACAGTTTGTACTAAACACATTTACTATGTACAAAAGGTGGATTTCTACTCTATCTACATGCATGTTTGTATTGTATATGTATAAAACTAGGCGTAAAGTGACTAGGGGGCGTATTGGTATGTGCAATACAAGTTTTGGTTCGACACATGTTTCTGCTCTTTTCTCATCTAAAACCACACTCAAAACTATAGGAAATTGAAGAAAATAAAGACCAACTCCTAGGTGACAAAACTGGGATTCACAAGAGTCCCTAAGGAAGAAATACAATAGGGGTTCGAAGCTTTGCCATCCTAGAAGGGGTCCACTCAACAAGAACAACTTAGAAAAAAAGTTAGTTACCACAAAAGTACACCAAGGATAGAACAAGGGTTAATATTTCAATAAAAATCCTCACTAAATGACACCACTCACACACTAAAGTCTCCTCCAAAGTGGCATCACCAATGTACGGTGGGGGGTTGCTCTAGGATTAGTACAAGATGCCAAAAGACTTCAAAAAACTACTCGAGTGACTCATAAGTTTACAAGGGAAAGACTTCCCACCTCACCACTTTAACACAAAAGATTACACAAGGCAAGGTAGAAGGGCCCTTAAGGACCTTCTAAAAGATTGAGATAAAACAACAAAGGAGCCAAAAGTGCTCCAAAAATATCGTAGGGAGCTTTGGCCTCAAATACCAAATATCCAAAAAAACTTGGACCCACGAACCCAACAACAAAATGAAGGGGGTGATTTTAGAGAGGGAAATAGAGCCCTTAAATAGGTTTCAAGGGACCACTCCCCCCCTCCTAACTTCCTAATAGTAATCTTATCAACTTAAATTTTCATCCTCATCCTCAAATGGCTAAACTAAGTAGACTACTATGGTTTTGAGGGAAAAGATAATATAGTCTAATTTTGGCAAGCCTAAGTTTTAGATCAACTCATTCCATTTCCCAAAACATGAAGTTCATGAAAATTCAACATTCCTAGCAAAAGCTAGATGAAGTTTGACCTTTAGAAGGGCACTTTAAACTTCATCCATTCTTTCTAGTGATTCCTAGTTTCTAGTTGATTCGGGATTTTTTTCCAAAGTGTCTATATTATTATCTAATGTTTAAATCCTAAGTTTTGTCTTCAAGGGACTGATTCTACTTAGTTTCATCCATTTTCCATTTTAAACTTCATTTTTCTATGTCTTACATGATTTTAGGTCTTTTCCAAAGTTTAATTTAGTTCTTGCCCTTTTAAAACTTTTTATATGAGATACTAAAGTTTAATTTATTCTTTCATTATCTTCCAAGTGTCTAATTCAACATCTACTTTTTCCTAAGACACTCAATTACATCTATTCAATTACTATTTTTAAACTTTTAAACTTTGTTCTTTAAATTTTATGATTTTAGATATTTTAATTGCTAAGTCACTCCAAGTTCAAACTTTCGTAGTGAAAGTTATCTATAGATGACATTTGACCATTAGGCAATACATCCAATTTATCTTCCAGTTTTGTTCAACCTCTAATTCAAAATTTACTTCTAATTTGACTTTTATGGTCTAAATTCTTACTACTTAAATTTCCATTCTTGTTCTAATTGGATGAATTTAACTAGTGTTCTTCCAATGTAAGCCCTAAACTTCATCTGCTAATATCTTGTTCTTTTAAGTATATTTCTTAAGTGTTACATTTTCAAAACCCTCTAAATCTATTCTATAAGTTTTAAAATTAAACTTGAACGCAAATTTAATTTTAAAGGTCAAAATCTAGTTTGAAGTTTGATTAAGAAATAAAGTGGTTAATCAGAAAAATTGAAGAAAAAATGAAGGAATTAGTAACTTACCTTGAATAGAACCTCATCTATGAGGTGGTCAAAGACACCTTCAAACTAATCTTTGTTTTCTATGATTTGTTTTTTCTTCGATTTTTTCTCACTTCCTGAAGTTGTAGAATAAATACAAATTGCATACAAAGTTGTATTTTCAACTATCTCTTGTCTTTTTTTCTCTTTTCCCTTCTCTGTTTTACTTCCAAGACTATTCTATTCAATTATTAATATTCTACTAGTTGACTTGGAAAGAAATAATTGTTTAATTTTCAAGAAAAAAATTGATTTCTTGCAAATTATTGCCTTCCTATCTCAAATCAATTATTTTTCTTCCTAATTTACAATTTTCAAGGTCACTTCAAATTCCTTAGATTTTTCTCTAATTTTTAATTATTGCCAACTTCTACACTTAATTTGTCACCTTTATTCTTTTCTAGGAATTCTACTTTTGTCATTGTAAGAATTCCACTTTTTAGCATTTTTCTAGTTTGAGCTCTATCTCTTTCTAAGATTTTTTAGTTTCCTCCTCCATCTACACTAATTCTAACTTCTCCTAAACTATTTCTTACTCTAATTTAAGACATAGATGTTTACATTTCATTTCTATTTCATTTATTTATTTATATTTTTTACATTGAAATTCCAAAATTTGAGAACCTCTTTCTATTGTTCCGAACCAAAAGTTCAAACAATCCAGGAAGTGCAAAAGTCTAGACAATCCAGACAAATTCAATAAACACAATCAATAATACAAGTTAATACATACTCCCAACCCTTTCCATGTAGCAACGTGTGGTTGGTCAAACCTTTATTTCTATTGACTATGTGTTGGTTTGCCATGTGTTAGTATTTGGTTGGTTGCACTATTTTTTCTTTTAATTGGGTGTTATTGATTGTATGCATTGACATGGTAGACTAGTAGTGACACATGGTACGCATTGATTGTCCGAACCCCCAAGATGAGAAAAAACTCATTTCAACAAGTCTTTCCAAGTTGGTACAATTTTGGAATAACCTTGGGGGCCTTTTTAGGTACCTTTTCCTATTGAAATTAGAACTCTAATTTCTAGAAAATCAAACACTAATTTCTCACCTTTTCTTGAGTAGTTTTGAACATTAATTTAGATACTAATGGACTTAGTACAGAGGAAATAAAAGGCCAAATTTTCACACTAACTAATAGGTTATAGTAGAAATTTGACCATTAAACTTTGGAGATTCAACGTATTTTGAAAACTAAACTTGGTAGAAATTATGGCATATAACCGCAATACCAATTAAAACTATTTTTTGAGAGTTTTTCCTGTGGTTCTTAAATTCAAAGCTCTATCATCTAAGAGTATTTTGAAAATTCTACCAACACTTTAAAACTCTTAAAGTCAAAGCTTTACCATTTAAGGGAGTTTTGCAAAATATCAAACACTTAAAAATTTCTAAAGCCAAAGCCTCACTGCCTAGGGGAAAAACAAAACAAGGAGACAAGTTTTTGGATAATGCACGGAGGTTATGAATACATCAATACACTAAACTATTATAAGAAGTTAGTATATAGATGTGGTGTAACATGAGTTAGTATGAGAAAATGTTAGCAAAACCAAGCTGGTAAACAATTAACTCACAACAAAGCACTAAAGGCCTTGCTAAACAACATTGCCAAGATACATAGGGAGGTTGGATACTACAAGAAAAAGGAATGTTCTAAGTATAGTCTTAGTAGTATAGCCAATAAGTAATGACCTTTTCAAAGGCTTTTAGTAAAATTTTATTAGATATACATGTATTTTAGTAATATTATACTAAGAATCTTTTAAAAGGTCCTTACTTGTAGGACTATACTTAAAACACCCCTTTCTCTTGTAATGTTGGCTCTAAGATTAGTACAAGAAATACAAAGGTACAAAACTTTAATCAAAACACAACAATCACTCCACCAAAACCCTACAACAAAAGTAGGAAAGAACAAGGTTTGAAGTGATTCTAGTGTCCTTCAAAAGAAGCTTGAAAACAACAACAATAGTCAATAGAGTATGAAAAGCTTCTAAAAACAACTGTTCAAATAATTTAACTCAAAAATGGCCAAAATCTAACTAAATGAACCCAACAAAATAATTGTGCCAAAATATGACTACAAAGGGTGTTTTGAGAAGAAAATCAATGCCCTTATACATATTTTCAACAGCACCCTCCTCCTCCTATTTTCCGACCAGTAAACAACTCAATTAGGATTTTCATCTTCGTCCTTTGCTATTTTACTTTTTATGATGATCTAAAACTCTAACTTTTGAAAAAGACTTCAAATTACAAATGAAAATCTTGTGTCATTGACTTCAAAAGGCCATTTTAAATCTCAACAAATTTCTTTTCCTTGTTTCTACAACCAAAAAACTCATCAAAATGTAGCGCTAAATTAAAACTAGAAAAGATAATAATGCAACTTTTGGAGTTTACCATTTTTTTTTTAAATTACTAGCTTAGACTCTTTGCAAACTATAAGGTAGTAATATAAAACCTTGCTTTGACCTCATTTTGATTTTGTACACTTCCAAACCATTGATCAACTTTGCAAATCATCTTTAACTTTGTTAGCATTACAAAAACAAGTCAAGCTTAAAAAAGGGTGCTAGAATTGATCATATATGGATGTAAAAGATTTGAAGGACTTGGACATCGTAAACAATATTCCTCCATTTCTACTTAGGATAGAAAATGGACAAGCAAAATTGAAAATCTTGATGGTGGCCTTGCTAGAGCTTATTCCCACCTTTCCAAAGTACTTGATGGTATGCATAATTCCCACTTTTGCTAACTATGTTATTGCTTGTCATTGCAATGATTGCCTAACATTGTTTGTGTGCACTATTCATTGTGCATGACACTATCCATTGTTTCTAATTCTTTTAAAAGCTTGTTTTTGAATCTTTTTTTGGACTTTTTTTCATCTTTTTTTTTTTGATATTGACAATGAATTATAATCATCCTTTCAAAGTTTAGGTGTCCTTGAACTCTAAGTACTAGTCTTTAATAGTGAAAGGACAATTAATTCATTAACAAATGCCAAGGTTAGCTTCATGAAGTTTCAAAAATCCAAGAAGTTATTGCTAGATGAAATTTCACTACTCAAAAGGCAATTCAAACTTCATCCAATTATTTCTCTTGACTCCAAAAATCATTTTGACTTAGGATTTTAGATATGATTTTAAAGAAGAATCTATTTGCTTTCTTTAAAGTTTTACTCAAAATGGATGGAAGCTTTCTACTTTCATCCAAATCCCACACCAAATTGAATTCCTTGCTAACTTATAGAATTTACCTTGGTTTTTGAAATATAAGATAGTTTTGATTTCTTCTAAATCTTTTTATATGATTCTAAGTTCTAAGTATTATTTGGTTGTCTTCTAAATCAAGAATTTAAATTGACATCTATTTCATTCTAAAACTTAGAAATTATTTTGTAAATATATTGTTTTTAGAGTTTCAAAATTTTTTCCTTGTGGAGACTAAAATCTACTATCCGAAATGCTAAATCACTTAAAAATTGGACTTTTTTTAGTGAAAGTTATGAGTGGATGAAATTTAACCGCTGATCAATACTTCAAAATTTCATCCATGTTTTATTTTTAAACTATAATTTAAAATTAACTTCTAATTAAACTTTTAGACTTTGAATTTTTGCTAAATACTAATTTTCCAATCCTATTTTCTTTGAATGATATTTGCAATCTCATCTAATCTCATGCAATCTTGTTAATAAATTACATCTTGAAATAAAAACTATGTTTTAAGGTATAAATCTAAATTGTAACTTTGTTTATTGTTTTAGACTCTTAATCAAAAGCTTTGGAAGAAATTAGTGGAATTAGGCATTTATCTCAAAGTGAATCTTGTCCAAGAGGTGTTCAAAGTTGCCTTCGGCACCCTCCCCCCTCTAATTTTGTATCTTGTTTCTTCTTGATTATTTGTTTTCCACTTCATTTTGTAGTTTTCAATGTAAATTATGAAGTTTAACTTCCACTTTACTTCCTACCACCTCTTACATGTTTTCTTTCTTCTATTTTCTTTCTATTTTTCCTTCTTTTCCCTTTTTACTTCATCATTTCCTTCTATCTTATTTTTTTCAATTATTGAAGTGAACTAGTTTACTTTTGTGAACTACCATATTGGTTCACCAATTAAAAACATGAAAACATAAACATTAGGTGTAAACTTGCAAGTCCAAAAGTGTTAGTACTTTGAATTAAGCTACAACTACCAATTAGGGATTTTTTTAGGCCATAGAGATAGAAATAAAGAGAGGTTAGAGAAAAAATGTAGAAAATGCCATTAGAAAAAAATTAGGGAAAATTTTAGAGAAAAAATGAGAATTTAAAATTAAGAAGAGGTTAAGTAAGATTTGGTAGAATAACCAAATTAGGCTAGTGGAAAAATGATGACAAAATGAAAACCAAAAACACAAAACCAAAATGAAAACAAAACACTATAAGTAGAAAATGAAACTAGAATCAAATTGCAAACCAAAAATAAAAATAAAAGAATTAAAAAAACTAGGAATAGAAAATGAAATCAAAAGTAAATTGAAAACCACAAAAAACAATAAACAATTAAAAAAACACAAAAAACACTATTATAGTGAGTAAAACACTAAAATAGTGTTAGAAGTTACACTAAATAGCAATTTTTAAATTAGTTCAACTATTTTATAGTAATTTGTACTAAATTGCCGCGTTTGCACTAATTTAGCAAATTAAAAAAAAAACTAACCCCTAAAGCTTTGAACATGCTTTTTTGAAAACATAGCATTATTGGGCAGTCCACTATAAACAAAATTATTTTTTTTCCTTTGAAATTCTCACACCTTGTGACTTAGGAGTAGCTTTAAGGCACAACAATTTTTATACCTTTTGACTATATGGTTCAAAAGTTTTTGTATGATATTTCATCTTAAGCAAAGTGTAAGCTGTTAAAATTTTTTGTTAAAAATAATTTTTCTTTTAGAAATACAAATTTGAAATAGATTTTCTAGATTTATGTCTTTGCAAAAAGATTTGAATTATTTCATTTTGACTATGAGATGAATGTTATAAGGAGTTTTAGTTTGTGGATAGTTATGGAATCTTTACTCTAAAATAAACTTTGAAGTCCTTTATTTAACTCAATTTTCAATATTTTTGAAAAAAGACAAAAACTTTGGATTTATATTAATTATTACAACATTGCAACCATTGCAACCATTGGAATTGACATTTATCAATTTCATAATTAAATTTTTTAACAATTTGTGTTTTGAATCATTCTGTATTTCTTTCTACTTATTATTTTTTCCCTATATGTTGTACAATTTCAAACAATTTGAAACTTTTCAAGCATGTAGCCAACTTGACTTGAAAAATTAATCCAAAGAGTAACAACCATTTTGGACATTTTTTCATACAAACATGACTTTATAAATGGTAGTTGTCTATTTTTTTGTAGGGCCAAAAAAATGAATATTGTACATTTAAACAACAATATCTTTCAATCTACATATTGAAAAATTCTAAGAAATTTTCAACATCTTCTCAAACCAAATTACTACAAGATCCTATAGTTATATGTGTCCAAAAATGTTTTTTTAATTTTAAATTTGATACTTGTACTAGAGATGGCAGTTTTGGAGTGTTTTTGATGAAAACATAGTCAAAGCCTTTAGGGGTTAACTCCTATGTGCTTGATCAACCATATATGATCAATCTAAAATTTTGGGTTCATTTTGGAATGGATATTTAAGTTTGTTTGATTGTTTTAGAATTTGTTTTGGGCAATTTTTAGGATTAACTATTGAAAACTTTCATTTTTCATTGAAAAAGGTGAACATTTGATTTTTGAGAGGTCTTCAAAGCCATGTATGAAAATTAAATTAATCTAAAATGTTTCTTGTACCCTGGGAGGGTTAATAAAAAAATGGATTTTATTTTGTTTGAGCTCATAGTGACAATTTTGTCACAATGAGAATGAGCTCAAAAGAGGCAGAACTACCTATCCACAATGATGAAGTTTGCATGAAGGTTGAGTAAAGAGATTAGGGGGATTTTTCACATTTTTATGGATTAATGTATGTTTGCACTTAGTGTTAGGAATGATGTTTGGAATGTCAATCTGGTCCAAAAGTAAGTCTAAATTTGTTCCTAAGGACCTCAGTAACAACACTCTTTTAGCATTAACATCAAATACGAGCATACTTTTTAGGGTTGATTTGTAGATTAGTAAAAAATTCAGGGTTTCTTGGGAGAAAGTTGATGGAGTTGGTCCTTGAAGGTGAATGGTGGAATTCATGGAGCTTGGGTGAATTGAATTGACCTGAATTCATAGAGCCCTGAGTGTCTTGGAGTCATGGAGTTGGGAACCCAAAATGAACAATCAACTATCCACTCAGAAGACAAAAGTTCGCCTGGTTTGGGTCACATTGGGTCAATAGAGTAACCAGGACATGCTGAAATGAGGGAGAATTGTTGAATTAGGAAGCTTACGATGATCGGAAGGATGGGAGTTTACCCAAATTTCACCTTGGGAAAAGGACCCGAAGACAGGGATTGAAGGGAGATTGTGAAACGAATCGAAGGCAAGAGTGAGGGAATTGAGCTGGGCGGATCGTATTTCAAGGGAGCAAGGGCCCACGACGAATCAACAAGGCGATAACAACAAAATTCAACGATTCCCAATGAAACAAGACGAGAATCGAGCAAGCTGGGAGATGGAAGGAGCGACGCAATCTCGGCAAAAGTCAGCCAGAATGATCCAGCGACAAATCAGCAAGGCGACAACAACAAAATTCAACGACTCTCAATGAAACAGGACGAGAATCGAGCAAGCTGGGAGATGGAAGGAGCGACGCAAGCTCGGCAATCGACGACAACCAGCTACCTTCAATCAAGAATCCCCAGAAGTCAGTCAGAATGATCCAGCCGACGAATCAGCAAGGCGACAACAACAACATTCAACGACTCCCAATGAAACAGGGTGAGAAACTGAGAATCGAGCAAGCTGGGAGATGGAAGGAGCGACGCAAGCACAGGAATCGATAATGACCAGCTAGCTTCAATCAAAAATTCCCAAAAGTCGGCCATAATGATCCAGCGCGAGCTACCGGAGGTAGGGGGAATCTGGCGAATCTAGGGCGAAGCTGGAGGCACGGCAGCAACTAGTGAAGGATTCCCGAAAAAACCATGGAAAATGGGCACGAAGGCCAGCATTGGTAGCAAGGAAGACTTATCGAAAATCCAAGACAGCTGAACAAGAGGGGTCGTAATTAAGCTTAAGAGCTTCTCCACCGCACACTTGAAGTGGCACTTAACTAGCACTTTAGGTCCCCACCGTGTTGCCACTATAGGCTTTTCAGGTTCTGGGGACAATGCTAGATTCGTGCACCCACTGTACTTTCACAATGTTTTGAGAGCCTGCAACAATTCACACAATGAGTTAAAACAATTGACTCTCGAAGAATCATTCCCTTCCATTCAATAGAGAGTACGCACTAGCGAGGTGTCATATAAGGGCAACATGCAACAACTCAAGAACAATTGACTCTTGAAGAATCATTCCCTTCCATTCAGCAAAGATCACTCAACAACGAGGTGTCACACAAGGGCAGCATCAACAATGTCACTAATGCCAGAAATGGAATTCAGATAAGGTTTTAAAGCGATTTGATGCGTACATGCAGTGGAGTGTTTTCATGAGAAGTGAGGTGCCTCCTGAACCTATTGCGCAATTTAACTCTCTAAAATTGATTTTACGATAGCTATCAAGTGAACGTGGTAGAGGTGCTCTAAGTGCACCAAGGCGATCAAACTAGCTGAGACAATCGGAACACCAACAAGGCAAGGCAATGACCTGCATGGGTGCCTTTAGTCTAGCAACTCTTTTTCCTACTTTCTGAAAAAGTGTAGAGATGACGATCACTAAAAGTTTGCCTGTTAAAGCATTGTATGTCTACATCCATCTATCCTTTGGACCAGAAAACACTTTTCAATCATATCCATGCACTTTTTTCATCCAAATATGGCAAGTTTGTTGACATTTTTAATAGAAATGAAAAATTTCTTGTCGAAAAAACATTACTTTTATTTAGTGAAAAGTAAAAATTTATTTTGAAATGGTGCAATCTAGCCCCATGGTGCCAAAAAAAAAGGGCTAGCCTTGAGGTACTTCTTTGTTTTCTACATTGTATTTTTCCTTTCCCTTTTTGTAATGCTAGGAGCAACTATAATGTAATTCCAACATAATATACTTATATCTTACATTGCTTGATGGAATGACTTATGGTGTGCATGACATACACTTGAAGAAGGAGTTTAGGATGTAATTTTTGGATGGATTGGCACCATGCAAAAGCGCTACCTAAAATTCCTCCCAAAGATCACACTTAAAAATTCCATTGGATGATTGAGGGTACTAAAGTGAATGATTGATTAGGGAATGTTGAATTTCATGTCCATGGTGCTGGTTGAGTTGAATGTCAATGCATGCTAAAATTTTACAAATTTAGCTAAATGGCGTGTGCTAGAATCCCTTGTTGGAGGGGGGGGGGGGGGGAGGGGGATTCATCCATCTAGTGCCATAAATTGTGGGTTTAAATGAGATTATGGCATATGAAGTGGATTGCTTGAAGGAATTGGAGAAATACATCCAATTAGAATTAGGAAATCTGAAAAAAGAATACAAGTGGAGCAATATATTGGAATTTTGATGTTCATGAGTGAGTTGATTGTGCTCAAACTAATTTTGAGGTTCCAAATAAACTCATTTTGGTCAATAGTTGTTAAATTTGGGGAGGTTTAGGCATGGGAGATTGCAATAACCTTTTAGAGCATATATTACACCGATTTTGGGATAGTAGGATGTGTATTTGGATGAATTGAAGGTGCTATCATTTTTCATTTTAGAGTGATTTAAATAAATTGACCAATAAACATGTTGGGGTCTAATACTCTCCTCACTAGCCAACTTTAGGTATTTTTTTGCCATCGCAATGAAAAACTCTCATAACTTTGCAAAAGAATAATTTTTCAAATTCCAAAATGAAATTCAAATAATACTAATCCCTTGTCTTCTTAGCCTAAAGTCAATTATTATCAATCTAACTTTTGTTTGGCTAAAGGACCAAGGCCATTTTTCTCTCAAAATCCATTCAAAACTGCCATTTCTGCCACATTCATCCAAGAAAAAAAAATACTTATTTAAGAATCTAATCATAAGATCTTGTATTTTACTTGTTTGAGATCATGTGGTAAAAATTTTATGAAGTTTGAGCTTATTGATTGGAAGATATTAGCATTTAAAGTTAAAAAAAAGAATTTTTCTAACATTGGCTTGCAATTTCAGATGACTTTGACTCCCATTTGTGAAAATTTTATCATGTGAACATGCTTAGATTGCCTAAAAAACAAGATTGTTCATAACTTTCACATCACTATTCCACATGGAATGACTCAAAACTTCACATGTAGACAAAAATATAATCTATAAGACAATTTTTTTTTTAATTATTTCAAGTTTTTGTGAATTTCTTTTTTTGCCCAATGATGTGAAAATTATGTTTAGGATGGTATAACTTTTCTTCTTGGGCATTAATTGAAATAAAAAGTATATTTCCACAAAGCTAAGAAATTTTTCTATCTTATGTAAGAGTTTCAAAAAGTTTTACTAAAAATTGAAGTCATAAAAACCTATGCAAAATTAATTTTATTCTCCAAGAGAACAATTGTCCTTTAGGGGTCAAACCAAAAAAGGGAGAGTTAGGCTTCAACTCCTAGACCTTTGAACTTGCACCCTAGTCCTTAAATCACCTTCTAGCCTTAGAGCTTATTGGTCTTTCAACAATATTGGCACTTGTACACCATCAAATTAGAATTGCACACTTGCACTTGGCCCTTGTATATTATTACATTTGGGTCATTCAAAACCTTGCATACCATTAAATTTAGGCCCCCACCTAACCCTTGTATTATCACCTCAAGGCTTGTTAGAGGTTAGATGTGCCAAACTTGTATTTTATGGGCCTTCTATGAATTGGTTATTAGTTTGGTCATTCAATAAATTAACTGATAGTCTGGTCTTTTGAATTGGCTAATGGTTTGGTCTTTTAAAACTAACTACTAGTTTGATTATTTGGAAACTAAAACTTTGGATTAGAGATGGATGTTTTTTGATATGGACTTACTACATAGTGTTCAACTTGGCTTGAGCCTAATACAAAACTGATGACTTGAACTTTTTGACACCAAAGCTATGTTTATAACCACAATAAATTGGATCTAAAGTCAAAACTTTATTGTAGATGGTATTTAAATAATAAAAAATATATATATTTGGATACCTAAAAAGATAAAGCTTTGCCTTTTGAAGGTACATAAAGAATCAATGAATAAGTTTGGAAAGGGAAGTAAATATAATATTAGTACAATTTTTCTAACCTCCCAAGACAACACTTGTTAGTATGAACACATAAATATCAACTTTACATAGTCTTTTTTAATATAATTAAATACAAAATTCTAGGAAAATTCTAAGTTAAAGATTTTCTACTAAAGAATGTGTAAAAACCACTACAACTATGCACTAAAGGGGTCCTATAAGCAACATTGCAAAAGTGCAGGGAGAGGCTAATCTCTAGCAATAGTATAAAGTAGTACAATAAACTTCAAATACAAATCTTATTACAAACACCAACAACCACAACAAGAAAAAGGTATGTTTTTAAATGAATTTTTAAGTATAGTCTTAGATATAAGATTATAAGTAATGATCTATGAGGAGATTTTTAGCAAAATCTGACTAGAAACACAAATATTTCTAGTAAATTTTTACTAAAAACTTCCTTTACAATCATTATTAATAATCTTATGTTTAAGATCATACTTAGAAACTCACTTAAAACACCCCTTTCTCTTGTAGTGAACAAGGTACAAAAGAATGCAAGGTTTGAAAGGACCCAAAGATTGTTCAAAACTTACTTCAAAAACAAAAACAATGCCAAGCAATTTGCTTCTAAAACAATTGTTTGGCAAGTTATGGTTCAAATAGCCAATAAAATTATTGTAAAGCTATTATAAGAAATACCACCATTTGGTCACGTTGATTTGATTCACTTTTTTGTTGATTTAGACAACAATATGTTGATTTGAACAAAAATCAATAAAAATCAATAGAAAAGTGAACCAAATTTAACCTGACCAAATCAACAAAAAAATTTAATTTTCTAATAGTGATGATAAAATTGGTTTAAAAGAACCTATGGGAGAACCCAAAATCAATGTCTAGGGAGAATATTTATTTTCCCAATCCATTTTGTGAAATAGTATATAAATTCCTATTGTTAGCCTATAGGTGTCAAAATTTAAAATGAACTAGTAAAGGGCATCTATAATTCAATTTTAGTTTTCATAAATTGGAATCATGCTAGAAAAATCAACATTAAAATCAATTTGCAAATTTGTGTGAAAGATTCCCTAGTTGCCAAAATTTAAAGGTGATAGCAAAGTTTGATTCTCCTTCTTCAAATGTATAAAGTAAAAATATGAACCTACACATCTTTTGTACTTCTATAAAAAAATAGTCTTTTGGTATTCAAAAGATCCTTATTTAGACAGTCAACTACCAAACCGTCCAATGAAAAGTTCATGAAAATTCATTGTAGGTTTCTTATGCAAACAAAACTCTTTGACAAGTTTCATGATATTCTGATAGACAGAAGTGCTCGAACCAATCTGATTTTTCCAAACAAGCAAAATTAAAGATAATTCGCAAAGTTCAATGGTGGTTTGGGAGTGTACAAAATCGGAATGAGGTCAAAGTGGGGTCTTTTCTTAGTCCCTCGTGCCTTCCAAATAGTCTAGGCTAGTTATTTTATTCAAAAAAGATAAACTCCAAAAGTTGAATTTTTACCTTTTTGTAGTTTTCAATTGGCATTAGGTTTCAATGAGTTTTTGGCAATGAAAAGGGGTGGGAAGGTATCCAATTGTGGAAATGGCCTTTTGAAACCAATGGTACAATCTATTTATGATTTGGAATCTTTCTCCAAAAGTTAGAGTTTTAAAACATTATCGAAAGTAGAAAATCAAAGGATTAAGATGAAAATCCTAATTGATAAGTTCAATAGTAGGGAAATGAGAGGAGGTGGTTGCACATAGAAACTTATACAAGGGCATTTATTCTTCTCTTTGGCCTTCCAAGCAATGAACACTTTGTTTTTTTATGTGTTTCCTAATCTAAATTGAATGTTTTACAACTACCTAACTTGTTCAAAGGTTTAATTCTAAATTAGCAAATGAAAACTAACCTATTTGTAATAATTATCTAAGCTAATTTTTAGGATATGATTACTCTTTGCAAAATGGTAAAGTAATTCAAATTCCACAATTCCTAATGGAGACTATTGAAGAACTAAAGTTACATTCAATTCTACTATAAAAACTTCATCCGCTACCTAAGATTAATAAACCCACTCTAAATAATTCTAGATTTGAAGGTGTTTTTATTGATTAAGTAAACTAGTGGTTGTTCAAGAGAAATCCTAATTTTAACCTATTTTGAAAAAATTCATTTAAAATAGGTAAAAACTTCATCCACACTCTATTACTTAAAAAATATGGCAATTACCAAAGTAAAGATGGATTTGAAATCTATAAAAGATTTTTTACTTGATTCTCTTCAAAAAATATTCTATTAATGATTCTTAAAGAATATTTTTAATTCTTCTTCTTTTAAATCTTATTTCTTGAGTTAATATGACAAATTTTTAAGATTCTTAGAAAATCTTCCAAGTTTTATGTTGAAATTATTATTTTATCCCTTAATGAGGTAAAGTTACAATTATTATTAAATTCTTTGATGATGGTGATTTATTACTAAAGAATCTACCTTGTGATAAGTTGTAAATTTTAATTTTCTTTAATTTCGATGTTTTTCCAAATTCTTTAATTTTCTTTTAAATAATTCTAACGTTAATTCTACTACCAAAATTCCAACTACTTAAATTCCTATGTTAGCTTTAGTTTAAAATTAAATTGCACTTTAAAATAGAAGAAAGTAAATGTACCTTAGTAACCAAGATGTTAATAGTTCCATGATTGCAAATGACAAATATAATTGTTTCAAGCACTGCATCCGCATCCACCATCCTTATGCCATTTTTGGAAAGATTTTAATCCCTTATTAAATCCTTCCTTGCTTTTGGATTTATTTTTAAATCTTGGTTATTAGTTGGTCTAACTTTTTTTATTTGTTGGTTAATATTCTAAAAATTAAAGTAATATCTAGAATTATCCAACCACTAAAAGATTTTAATAAATAACGATTAAATTATCTATCAAATTCTCTTAGAAAATTCAAAGATTTTTGTGTGGGTTTTATTTTATGCAATTTGGCTTATTAGGCCTAATAAAACAAATTTTTAACAACATTCAATCAACTAAATTCAAAGAAAATCTCAATTAATAACTACCAAATAATCAAGTGAATAGTATAAGGAATAATTGCAATAAACAATGATAAAATGAATAGGAAAAGGAATAAAATGCCAATTCACATATCCATTGTGAATAGTTAGATGCTTACCTTGCAATTGTTTAATATTTTGATGCCCAATTTCTAATGCTATTTCCTCTCTTAACCTCTTCCTTCTCCCAATTCTTCTTCATTTTGGTCTTGGTTGTTGGAAATGGAGAGATGCATTGAAAGTGAGTTGAGTTAGAATGCAAAAAGAGATTTGACATGAGATGGGAAACCAAGTGCAACAACCCAAAAATTTATGTGGTGGTGGCGAGCAACGGCTAGCCTTGTGTGTTAGATTACACACGATATGTTTTTGAATTTTGAATTTTTTCTTTTAGTTTCTTTCTCATTTAGTTTCCAATGCTTAGTTTTCCCTTTCCACACGTTTAGTAAGCACTCAGTACCAACTAGTAAGCACTCAGAACCAACTCAAAAAGCGCTTAGTACTTGCCACATGGCACAGCGCAAGTGGTCGATATCCCCGTTGGACTTTGGTCACCATACTAGCCAATACAGGACCAATCCCAATGACCGGTTAGAGTCCCCATACATCATTTAGATCAGCTGGTCAAAACCCCAGCCAACTTAGGCTAATACCTTGGTCGGCTCCATCTGGTCCCTAATCAGCTCAATTCGATACCCTCGTCAACTCAGTTCCCTTTTGGGGCTAGCTAGGTTCTATGTTGTATAATTTTAATTTGCCAAACATTAAAGATTAAATCCAATTAATTTCCCAAAGCAAACAATACACACATAATTTAGTATATTAAAATTTCAAAAAAAATAAAGAATTTAATGGATCATAATTTAATAATGTTGAATTAAAAATTAACTCAAAGGAAATATTAAAGGCCTTCAACAAATTGGAATTTATAACATAAGGAAAATAAATCATTAAAAACCAAAACATGACCAAACAACTACTAAACAACTAAAATAATGAAATGATTGAACAATTTTGAAAGGAATCTTATTGAAATCAAACACCACAAGTTCTACTCTTTCACAAATAAACTTCTCTCAAGCATGCCACTAGTTGGCAAAGAGAATGAAGTCTCTTAAGTTGTTACCTTAAATAGTTGGTTTTAAGTTCAAAAAGTCAAAGCTCCGCCATGTGGGGCCGACCCTAAGCTAATTTGACAATTTAGAAGTCCAAATGAACTTTTCTTCTATTTTGCAATTTTAAAAAAGCATTATGGGCCTTGCCAAATTTTCAAAATCTTACAAAGATCATCCAAAGATCTAGAAGTCAAATTCGTATGAATTTCTCAAATTATAGGAGGTCAAAGCTCTACTGTGCGAGGGCAACCTTAGGCACTAACGAAGAGATTTTCCTTCAAATATAGAGAATTCTTCAAGAAATAAAACCTTGTTTGGATAGAGCTTTCGCATGTGGGGTCAATCCCAAGCGAAGTCTTTTAAATTAAGGTTTTTATTCAATTATTCTTAAGAGTTTGCGTAAATAGAAGAGCTATATATGACAATGTTTAAACTAAACCCTAGATCTCACCAAAATTTTAAAAACAAATTGAATGACACTTGTTCCACAACAACACACAAACAAACTCCAAAGTTGTAGAAGACGCTCCACAGTCACTAGAATGAAGAAAAATATTACAACTAGTCTAAATAAGTGTATCTAGGGCTAAATGAGAATAATTCTAAACTAAATGAGAAAGGAGATCAAAGCTAAGTGAAAAAAAAAAAAAAAAAAAAAAAAAATGAAAGAATGAAGGCAAGGATAGAAGGTCGGCTCAATGGTCTAAGTAAACTCTTCCAACAACGTCTTGTTGTTAGGAATGAAAGAAAAATATGATGCTTAAATCTTAGAGGAGGGTCCTTATACACTAGTTGCAAAGGACCTACCATTAAGATTCACAACAGACTTTTCACTCTATTACCACAAAATATATTTTTAAACTACCCTAATCTATCCCTAGATATTTGTCCATCAAATCTTTGTTTATTCAAAAGGAAGGTTCTTGAAGCAAGTTCCTCAAAAGCTCTAATTAACCTTTGAAATAATATCTAAATCAAATCCGTTGACTTTTGAAAGATTTTGTGAAATCAAATCCTAATTAACTCTAGATATTCTATATTTAACCCAAAGTTAAACCCTAAATAACCTTTGTAAGTCCAAATTGACTTTTTAAGGCAAAATTTGGAAATCTAATCAAATCCAATTTCAAATTTTTCCTAAGATATTTAAAAATTTAACTTTAACTTTATCACAAATTACACTAAAAAGTCAAATTATGAGTTGACCCTCTCTATCTTTTAGAGAACAATTCAAAACACAAAATCAATTGCGCCATCACGTTCAATAGACCCAAAATAGTCAAAGTGACCCCCTTCTCCCTTTTCTCAAGCCGTTCTTCAATGTGCAAACCACCTATGGTATTTCTAAAGAAAAGTGAAAATTCTAACTTTTGGAATTTGTGGTTTTTGAAGAAATTAAGTAGCTAAGGTTGTTTGAAAGATTCAAGAAAGTAAGGAAAGACCCCTTGTTCATACTAATCAGACACCGTGAGGTCCTGGTTCACCGGTCAACCCGCCACCATGTTGTAATTTCTTGGAAAATTCAATGTTGTTGCCGATTCCGGTATTTCTGCTTATCAAAAAGTCTTCAAACTTGACAAGGCGCTTTATTAGCACACAAAATACTATCTTAGTTTTTAGAGGGATTTTACTACACTCCAAGTAATTTCTATGAATTTATCAACAATTTCAAACATGGTTGACTTCCCATGGAGTCATCATGGAAGCTTATAAAATCCTAAAACTTCTTGGGCAACCTTTAGGGAATCCCAAAAAACTTCGGGCAAAATCACACCTCCAATTGCACTATTTGTGAAGAGGCTAAAATTAGCAACTCTGTAATAATTTCCATCTGAGGGAGAAATCATTCTGATATTGGGGTTTGTTGTGGATGATTGACTCCGGTGTTGATCTCCTAGCATGCTTTTATCTTAAAAGCACCTTTTTGTAAGACTAACATAACTAATCCAAATTCTCTATGAATTGGATTCTATTGACTATTGGACTCTTTAGACTTAAAAATAGACCATAATGTTTTACTAGATTGCCACATGCACCTCACAATGGTTATTTGTTACATGGACAAGATACTAGGTTTGACTAACTCTCACATCCTTACTTCACTCAAAACCACTCATTTAACCTCACAATCTCTCAACTAAGGCTTAGAAGTGTGGAAATAAGTTGAAAAGTATATTTCCTCCTATGAAGACTTATAACCCAATTGGCAGGGCCTGCTACCAATTCCACTCAGATACTGTAATTTATGCATAATTGCATAAATAATTGCTAACTGTTGCAAAACATTTGTGAAAAATAATTCTAGAGTTCCAAATGCCAACTTGAGGGTTCACAAGCATTTGGTCTTACATAGAGTGTTTTCTCTGAACTAAACTCAGATTCCGCATAGAAATAGGGTAGAAACCCCAAAATTGTACAAATTATAGTTGTGTAGTAGAAACTACCCAAATTGTCTAAACTTGCCTTGCATGTGACTAAACATGGCTAAATTGGTTCAAAGAAACCTATCTAAGGATCCTAAGTCAATTTCTAGAGAAAAGTTTCCATTTTCCATTTCATGTTGTATATTAGTTGAAACTCCAATTGTTAACCTATGGGTGAAGTAAACTCAAGATGGACCAATCACTAGTAGAAAACTCTGGAATTTCAACAGATTTCTGTTGATTTGGTCGCGTTGTTCCGATCACTATACAATAGAAATCTGTTCATTATATGCCATATTTAATTATTTTGAATTATTTTAAACAAATTTGACTCCAACAAAGGAAACTCTTTTTATGCTAATAACATGATTCAACAAGTTTCAAGACATTTCGATAGTCAAAAGTCCCCAAATGGCATGATCCTCCAATTACTAACAAATTTAAAGATTACGATCAAGTTGATTGTTGACCATCATATTAATAGCATACAAAGTTGGAATGGAGCCCATATTAGGTCTTTTCTTACTCCTTCATACCTATTTAAGAGCCTAAGCTAGTTACTTTGTATAGAAAATTCAATTTTCAAAAATTGGATTTCTAATCTTTAGAGTTTTTAGGTTGGTGCTAGTTTTAAATGAATTTTTGGCAATATAAAAAGGAGCTGGAGATATCTAAGCCCCAAAAACCAATGGCGCTTGTGATTTGGAGTCTTTCTTCCCAATTTAAAGTTCTGGACTAGGGTAGAAAGTCAAAAATTGAAGAACCAAATGAAAACCTTAGATGATAAGATTACCATGTAAGAAAAGAGAAGGTGAGTCTTCTTGGAAATATATAAAAGGGCACTCATTCTCCTCTTAATTCATCTTTTCTAGCCATTTTTTGGCTTGTTAACATGTTAGTCTATTTAGTTGAACTTTTTAGCCATTTTTGGACCAAAGTTGTAAACATGTGTTTTGGAAGCATTTCAAGCTCTATTTGTTGCATTTCTACAAGCTTTGAAGAATTTAAAGGTACCTTCAAATCTTAATAACTTGTATTGAACCTTGTTTTGAGTTGTTTACTAACTTGTTGAATTTTGGAATATTTTATGTTTTTGTAATAGTCCTAAAGCAACCCCCTTTTGTACTTTAGCAATGATCCTTAGGAGAGCTTTTTATGTGGAATTTTGAAGTGTTTATACTAATTTGTTGTATTCTTAATTTTATTTTCGGATTTTCCACTAACAAGTGGTTGCACTAATTTGTTAACTATTTTTGGTTTATACAAAACCACATGTATTAGCATGTCTATGTATATTTTTGTCTAATATTTGAATTGACTCTGTTGGAAACTTGGAATGGTTGTAGTACATTTGTGATTTTGTCAAATATGGCAAAGCTTTGGTTTTGAGTGATTTGTGGTTTGATAGAATTTAGAGTGTTACTAAAATTACAATACAAATTTGGTTTTGAGTGATTTGTATTTTGATAGAATTTATAATGTTATCAAAATTATGGTAAAACTTTGAACCCTTAGTGTCCTTGAAAGTCCCAACAAAATTTGTGTTTGTTTATTTCACCAAGTTTAGTTTTCAAACCGCTAATTAGTTTAGAAAATTCAATTTAATATCCAAAAGTCTAGTGACAAAATTCCAAAGTAGCATTAGACATAGAATCCAAAAGATTAATCACCAAACTCCAAGGATGTAATTTTGTTTGGTATTCAAAAGCCTTGCCTAGCCTTTTAAATTTGATGTTAAAAATAGTGTCTCAATATTTCAAAGAATTGATTAAAAATTCACCAATTGAGAAGTGACTATTTGTATTTCAAAAATATAAGAAAATAATAGAATTCATATTGTAGAAATTTCCAATACATAGGAAGATCCAAAGGCCAAAATTCCCAAAAAATACCAAACTTCCAAACTATCCAAATTGACCTATAGAAGAGTAGCAACCAATAGCTGACCATGTTATACAACCATGTCACAACCAGTGGGTTTAGCTAGTGAAGAGGCAACATGTGGCAGCCTTTAACAAGAAGGGAAGTCATAGTGGTTTTTTAGGGTATTTGACTACTAGATATCCAACTACAAGGTTGTCCAAACTCTTGAAAAAAGAATAGGAAATTAGAAATTAATAAAAAAACTAGAAATCAAAAATTAAGTTGGAAGTTAATTTCAAATTATAAATTAGTAAAACATCAAGGATGAAATTTGACAAATCAATTAGTGGTCAAACTTCATTCATACATAATTTTTACTAGGAGAGTCCAAATTATAAATGTCTTAGCATTCTAGAAATCTAAATTTAACCCCTTTTTGTGAAAAATATAAAGGTTTTAAAAATAATAAACTTTTAGAAGTAGGACTAAGATATAGAATTAAGGATGAACTAAGTAAAGACTTAAGAAGTTATCAAATAAAGGAATTAAAATTGGAAATTCTTAAAAGAAATCTAGAGGAATCCAACTATAGCTTAAACTTTAGAAAAGACTTAAGGCTAGAAATTATAGAAGGACAAAGGTTGGAAGAGAAGTTGGAAAACTTTGTTATAAAATGTCCATTCAAATCCAAATAAAATTGAAATTAAGAACTAGTTGGTAAAAAGGTGGATGAAGTTTTTATAGCCTTTCCAAAGGTTAAACTTCATGTGAACATATCTTTTGCTAGAAAGGTCAGATTATCTTAAGTTTTATGTTTTGGGAATTGACATCATATTTTGCACAATTTGAGCTTGATAAATTTAGACTATAAACACTTTCACAAAATAAATTACAATTGCCTAGCTAATTTAGTCATTTGAGCTATTTATTACAATTAGGATAAATTTTATTGATTCTTTTGTAAGTTGTTGACATTTAGGCACTTGTAAAAGATTCATTTCTTGTAAGGCACAATGGACAACGCTTATGCACCTTTTTAGCATGAAATTATATATGAAACTAGAGCTTGGTTGTGCTCATGTATGTATCAAGGGTAGGTAAATAAACATTTACAATCTACAATAAAAATTTCATGATTTTAAGACTTAGGATTCAAAAATAATATTGGAAAATAATAACGTTACTCCAATTGTGACGAATTAGTGCATGATTTATCATATGTACTACAGTTATAGGTACTTTGGACAAATTTCATTCAATATCCATAATTTGCAAATATTTACCCTGTTGGGTAAGTCCATACACCCTTCCTCGCCGAGGGCTTTCCGATGATACCAAACAAGCAAACTGGAGATGCGTGGTTTGGGAGATCTCAATGTAACAAACAAAACAAAACAAACACCTTAACTTAATAGAAGGATTGTAAAATGATGATGTTTTTTTATGATTATGTCCGGAAATTCATATGCAACTCCTTGTTATGGGAAATAATTCTGGAGCTGCGGGAGCAGCGAGCGAGGTACCAGCCCAGGATTGTTTCCCCTAACAAGGAGTTGCATGTCAATTATCTAGTTCATGAACCATGCTGACTTATCTTCTTCCAGACGAACATCAAAGAGAAAAAAGAATGCAGACCCAACTCCTGGCAAATTGCTCTCGACTTGCCGAGGTGGTCGGTTTGGGAATCTCCTCGTCCTCCTCGCGTGGCTGCTGCTTGGACTCGTAGCTAGTAAATTCTTCCCATCTCGTGCTCGAGATTCCTCCCTGTGGCTCCTTCGTTTTGGCGGTTTCGTGATTCCCTCGAAGCCAGCTGTTGCCATGGACCGATTCTCACCTTGTCGACGCTGCATTGAAATCAGCTCGTGCCTTGGTTGCAATTCTCCTTCCTTTCCTTACAACAAGTGCTTTGCTGTCGCCATTCCCTCTTCAGATTCGGTGCTGCTGGGTCGTCTTGTCTTCACTCTAGTTGTTGATGGTCGAGTTTTGGGGGTTCTCGAAATTCCCCCGTTCTTGCTCGTTTGATGGACTCGTCTTATCTTCGCAACGGGATGCTTGAATTCCGCCCTGATTCTTCGGGGGTTTTGGCTGGGGCTTCCTGGCTTTTGTCTGATCCTCCGTCAACGGTCCACAATCTGGTCCTCTCGTTTGAAGATGCTGCCCCGTGGGGTGGTTGGTTTGGATTTTTGTGGTTCTCATATAGAGAATCTCCCATCCAGCTCTCAATCAAGACCCCTAGTCTATCCCGCATATTTCCCACCGAACCGCCCAAACCGACCAGTGTTCGGGAAACTTTTTGAGTTTTACCAGCTAGTTGCCTTCAATTCTCATATTCAACCAGTTTTTGAAGGAATGACTTACTCCTAGTCTTTTGTTTTTATATATTTTTGGTTTGCAATTATTTTTATTCTAATTTCATTTTCTACTTGTAGTGTTTTGATTCTATTTTGGTTTTGCAATTTTGGTTTTTATTTTGTCATCATTTTATTGTTAGTTTAATTTGTTTTTTCTATAAATCTTGTTTAACATATTTTTTGTTTTAAATCCCTCATTTTTTCCTAGAATTTTTCCTTAATTTTTTCCTAATTGTATTTTCTATCATTTTGCTCTAACTTTTCAAAGTTCCTACCAAAATTAAATGGAAATCTTTCTAATTTATAGTTTTGGTTTAATCTAGAGTATGAATACTCGCTTCCGGACTTTGTAAATTCATACAAACTATTTGTATTTTTCACAATCTAAAAAGTGAATCAACATGGTGATTTACATTAGCTAAAAAAACACTAGTACAAAATGCAAGATTTCTAACAAAATTTTGTTGATTTGGATGTGTTGTCTCGGTCATTATTTTGTTGAATTCAACAAAAATCTATTGATTGTAACAAATTTCTATTGAAATCAACAAAACAATGATTGAGACAACGTATCCAAATCAACAAAATTTTGTTAAAATCTTTATGTTTTCTACTAGTAAACACACAAATAATTCCTTTAAAAACTTATCTCCTATCTTATTGTTATATCATTTCATTTAACTACTTTGGATTTACTTTCCTCAACTTTCAATTTCTTCACCTTGGATTAGAACTTCCAATGTTACAATTTATTGAGCTTTCTTACTACCCAAAATATACACTCACACAATTGAACTAGTTTTTGCTCCCCATTTGCTCCAAAGTAATCAATCCCCCAAATCCTCAGTCAATATCACCATACAAACACACAACAAAACCATATTTCGACGCAAATAAATCATCTTAACTACCACCATTCCATAGTTTCAAAGACAAAGTAGAAATTTTTTTAATCAACAGCATAATACAATCAATAAGGAAATATTACAATCAATTAGTCAAGATGATATAAATTCTAAAATCCAATTACCTGATTCAATGCATATCCCCCATAAAAATCACTACAATTATACAATAAAATTAATAAAGACAACTTATATTTTGAAGGAATTCACTTTATAAAATTTTGATGGTTTGACACATAAAAAAATGAATACAAAGAGAGTGAGGCCAAAACTTCAAATTTGACACACTATATCCTAAACAAAGACACCTATTTGTTTTCCAAAATACCAAACAATTTGTCTCCAAGGCTTTGAATCCAGACTTAATTGTACTTCATGGAATCCTAATGATAATTAACTCCTAAAATTCCTTGACTATGTTTTCACCATAAATGCTCCAAAACTACCATTTTTAAGACAAGTACCAAATAAATTTTTGGACACATTCAACCACAAAGTCTTTTAGTAAATTGATTTGAAAATATGTGGAAAAAATTTCAGAAATTTTCACCAAGTAGATTGCAAGATATTAGCATTTGAATTGACAAAAAGCCTATTTTTGGCTTTGAGAAAAATCAGGCAGCTACACTTTACATGGTCACATTTGTATGAAAAAATGTATAAAATGCTTGCAACTCTTTGGATTCATTTTTGGAGGCAAGTTGGCTACATGATTGAAATTTTTTACATCATTTGGAATTGTACTACACATAGGAAAAAAATTGTAAATAGAAAAAAGTGAGAATGAATCAAATTACTAAATTATTAACAATTTAGTTATGGAATTGAAAAATGCCAATCACAATGGTTGTAATAAACAATATACATCTATTCCAGAAGCTTTCATAGTATTCTATAGTATTCCAGAAGCTTTCATAGTATTCTATAGTATTCCAGAAGCTTTCATAGTGATCTAAAAGCTTTTATAGTATTTTCGTAGGTTCCATAATTTTCTGGAAGGTTCTATAGAATTCTAGAAGAATCTCCCAAATGATAATATATATAGGAATCAAGGTTGAGGTAGTTTTCAATCTTAACAACACCTCATATGTTCTTAGTCTCTTGCCTCTAACTCTAACCTTGTACTTCTTGAATTCTTAAATCAAGTTTTGTTATCCAAAACTCTTGTTTTGTCTTTTTTTGTATTTTGTACATGTGCCATAGTTTGTCAAGACTAACCCTTCAAATTTTGCTTTGCAAAATTTCTTTTCAAATTTCTTAGCAAATGGATAAAGAATCAGTTCAATTCAATTCAAATCTTGTCGTGCTAGTCGTTGATAGGACCAAAGGTAAAAGTAATACTAGAGCTTGTTTTTTTTGGTTGACTGTGGATTACCCTCTTACTTTGAAAATATTGAAGTGCTTAATTAGAGGTTACGGATTACCCTCCTCTAAACTAGTATTATTTATTTTCAACAAAATTATTTTTGATTGTGTGCGGACTACCGCCATCTTTGAATATAACTTTAATATTTAGAGATTGTAGACTACTCATCTATAATTTGGTTCTTAAACAATAGATTAATCTTTTCATATTATTACCAAGTGAATCAAGATGTCAAGAACCAAGAACTCTGATTTGATAGAAATAGATTAGATCTCATTTTGAAGGCCATCAATTCTTTATCTATGAGAACAAATGTTCTTAAAGACTTTGCTGCAACAATCAATACAAATCCAAGAGTGGTAGAGGTACCTCAAAACATACCATTTACCTCCACTTTAGGGACAAGTTTGTCTCCCAAAAGTTTTTACTCGAATATATCATTTATCAAAGAGCCATAAATTAGTCTTTTAGAAAAATATGATGGTTCTAGATCAAAATTTTGAAGGTTTGTGAATCAAATTCAACTCCTCAATTTTTTTCACTTAAAATGATATCCAATAGACAAATCACGAGTGGGCTTGGTTAGAGGCATGTTCACTAGGCATGGTCTACCTTGATTTTCACCCCTATTTGAGAAAAAATCTCCATTTCTAAACTTTGAAATGTTCTTAGTGACATTTTTTGAAACATCTAGAGAACATAACAAGATTTGTTGGGCAACAACTAAAGTTCAATCTTCACAACAAACTTTTCACTCAACTTCATTATATGTATCTGAGTTTCGACAACTTGTTTGCAACATTAACTAGGGCAAAGAAGTTCTTATGAGCCTATTTCAATGGGTTCTAAGAGATAACCTAAAGGATTTATTACAATTGTTTCATGATCATCAAACATTAAACAAAGCGATAAGCTAAGCTATAAAATGTAACAATCAACTATTCCAATGGCATGAGGATTGATGATCATGAATGGCACCAACAACACAAATAAATCTTTCACCAACAGTCAAGTCTACATATATAACAAGTATACTATATGAAGAATATGAGGACATGCAAATCAATGCACTAAGATTTCGATCACTTACCACGCAAAAGAATAAACAACATATTGATGGAGATTTATGCTTATATTGTGGAGGCTTTGGCCACAAAGCGACCAATTGCCACAAAATGCACAAACAACACCTTTTCAAGACAAAAGCCATACATGTATTGGAAAATGAGGATGCTTAGCTACAATCAAGACCATGCGGCTTGAGCCTTTTTTACATACAAAATGAAGTCCTCACTTATTCTTCCAACCTTTTAATTACTTTACCATACCCCTATGTTTGAATCCCAAGAAGAAATTAAGAATTCATACTCTATTAGACTCCAGGGTTTTAACTTGTTTTTTTAAATGAAAAATTTGCAAAATGTCACAAAATTCCTTTAGTAAAAAAACCAACCTCTATACACAAATAAGCTATAAATGGTCAGGCCTTAGCTTTAGGGGATGTCATTAATGAAACTAAACCATTAGAGGTTTCATTCAAAAGACATAAAAATAAAATCATATTTAATGGTATCATGACCCCGTTGAATCCCATGATTTTAGGACTTTTTTGGCTAAAAAAATCCAATCCAGTTGTAAATTGGAAGTTGCAAAACCTATTGTTTTCTTTAGAAATTTGGGCAATGGAATCTTTTCCAAAGCCTTTAAGTATCAAATCCATAATTGTTGAAGTCAAAGTTCTTATCAAAGCAACAAAAACTAAAAATAATTCATGTATTATGTATGCAACTCTAATACACAAAAACAACAACACTATATTGAGTATTCTAATACAATATAAAAAATTTAGAGATGTATTTGAAAAGAAGAATGCCAACATTTTGATAGAACATTAATCATATGTGAGTCCTGATTTCACAACTCGGGATTCCAATTTTCTTTTTAATTTCTTATATGTTTGAGTGCAGTTTTAGGTGTTAAAAGACTTAAAGAGTGTGTTAAATCAAACTTAGTGTTAGACATACCAATACAACTTTTGGTCACATGGCACCTAGTTTTCCCTAAGTACACCCTAACCCCGCATGTAAATAGGATATAAACCCTCATATTATAAATAGTAAATATATTAGTAGAAATTGCTTAATTATCTATACCTATTCGTACAATGAGATACAAATTGGCTAAATTGATCCCAAAAAATCTTGTAAAAACTTTGAGGTAGATTTTCTAAGATAGGTAGTTTTCCCATTCCATCGACAAAATAGTACGAATTCCAATTGTTAAGCTCAAAATAGAGCAACTCAAAATTGAGCAACAAAGGGCATTTATGATTTAAGTATGGTGATTTGGAGTTAAAGTTATGCCAAGAGTCCAACGACATGATCACTTCGCCAAGATTCCCTTTTTGTAGAAGATTCTATCTTCACCAAAAATTAAAAAAGATAGTGAGATTTGTACTCCTTTTCTACATATGCAAGGTAAGAATAGAAACTTGCACATCTTTTGAAGAATTCCATGAGAGGTTCCTTCCAAAGTCTTAGTTTTTTCTTATCACCCAAAGATTTTTTTCCAAGTTATCAACCACCAAAATTCAGTATAGTAAATTCATGAAAATTACCTTAAATGCTATAAAACCTCACTAAAAATTAGTATAGTTTTTTTATGTTCATAAAGCACTCCAACAAATTTTGTGACATTTCGATAGTGGAAGTCCCAAAATTAACATCTTCCAAAAGCAACAAATTTAAAGATCAATTGTGAAATTGATCAGCATATTGGGAGCACACAACATTGGAATAAAACAAACTTAGGGTGAAATTGACTGGCATATTGGGAGCATACAACATCGGAATAAAACAAACTTAAAGTGAAATTGACCAACATATTAGGAGCACACGACGTTGAAATAAAACAAACTTAGGGTCTTTTTTATTTCTTTGAAACTATTTAGAAGCTTAGGCTAGTTACTTTTGGTTAAAAAAGTAAATTCCAAAACTTGAATTTTTACCTTGTTTTGAGTTTCCGATTGCCGCTAGAATTCTTTGAATTTTTGAGGTAGGAAAATGGGTGTAGGAGTCTTTGAAAATATAATTGACCTTTTGAAGCCATTGTCACAATCCATTTGTAATTTGGAGCATTTCTCTAAAAGGTATATGAGTGTAAGTGTAGCATATAAAGTGAAAATGGCGGTTTTAGGATGGAAATTTTAAAATGATAAGATTACCAAAATTAAAGAGAGGGGGGGAGGGTCTTTGAGGGAGTATATAAAGACCTTACTTTTTCTAAAACATCCCTCTAGATTCATTTTAGAATTGCACTATTTCATTTTGTGTTCATTTAGTTGGATATTGGCCATTTGAATCACGTTGCCAACATTGTATTTTTGGAGCACTTCTTGTTCCATTGTTGTTGTTTTTTAAGCTTTTTTGAAGGACATTAGGATCCTTTCAGTATTGACTTGTATTGCATGTGTTTTTTAAGCTTTTCTGGTGAAGTTCATGTTGGTTTTAAGTGTTTTGTGTATTAGTCCTAGAACTACCCTCCATCGTACCTTGGCAATGTTGTTTTAAGAAGCATCGTATCTAGTTTGAAAAATTTACAAATTTTAATCCTCTAAGTGAGGATTCCTTATTTAAAATCCTTCTAGACTTTGTGTATATTTAGAACTAACTTATTGTGACCAAATTTCTTATACTAATAAGTGTTTTGTACTAACCTCTTCTTTTAACTTGTTTCCCTTATACCTTGGTGTAATCCTTGTATTGGTTAGTGTTTTGTGTAAGATGGTGAAACTTTGACCTTAGACCTTAGAATTGTTGGAGAATTTCAGCAATTTCATATAGACGATGAAGCTTTTACTTTAGATCGTAGAATTGTTGGAGAATTTGGGCAATTTCACATAGACGGTGAAGCTTTGACCTTAGACTGTAGAATTGTTTAAGAATTTGGGCAATTTCACATTGGTAGCAAAGCTTTGAACCCCCCTCTGGTATCATTTTTACGTTATTAAGTTATTTGGATTTGTTAGTGGGAGTTCTGCCAAGTTGGCTATTTCTTTATGTTAGTGATTATTCAAAGCCAAGGCCAAGAATAAAAAGAAGAGGCAACAATATACAATTGAATTTAAAATCATAGGTAGTAGAGGATGAGAGGTTTTGAAAAATATAAGATATGAAAGAATCCAAGCTGAAATGAATGAGTTATGAGCGGATGAAGTTTAGTATTTAAGTTAGATGAAGAAGTGTTAAACTCATCCAAATAGAGCAAAAAAGTAGGATTAGGAGATAATAAAAAACTAAAGTTTAGATTTTTAATCAAAAATGGATTTGAGATTACCATCTAAAAATAGTGAGTAGATGAAGTTTTCAAGCACTGATTAGTGGTTAAGGTTCATCCATGCATAACTTCTACTAGGAAGGTCTAATTTGCAAGTGCCTTATCAATTTAGAAAGTTGATTTTAGCCTTTAGAAGAAAAAAATACAAAAGACCTAAAAATAATAATTTGTCAAAAGTTAAACTCAAAGCTAAGATACATAGAAGTAAAATTAGGGAGAAGAAATTTAGCAATTAGAAGAAGAAATTAAAAAATAGAACCATTAATTAGCATCAAAGAGTGTAAAACGTAGCAACTTCTAAATTCATCACTCATTCTCTCAACTATAATTAAAAGAAGTAGATGTTTCAAGAAGAAGAACAAATTTAGAACAAATTGCTACCTTCAATTAGATAGAAGCTTCAATTACAAATTTGAGAGATGAAGTATGAGTGCTCTAATCTCCACCCTCAAGATCAAACATGCACAACTGGGTTCTTTGATAAATTAGATTCTAATGGGTGAGTTAGTCTATAGTAACTAGTTGCCTTCCAAGCAATGGAGCTTTTAACTACATCCTACCAATAATCCTAACTTGAATAATTGAAGTAAAAAGGAAGTTTTGGGAAATGTAAGCTAATCAAACATATAAATTGAAGATAAAGGATTTTGGATGGAAAAAGAAAAGTATGTAATCTAAGTTTCAGAATTTTTTGCACTCTTTCCAAAATGCTAAAACAATTGAAATTCTACCCTGATTCCTAAAAGATATTCAAGGATGAAAATTGGTCATCACTTCTAAGCAAAATTTCATCCATCACTTTCTAATGTACTAGCTATTGGAATTGCGTTTGGATTTTTGAGTAATTTTTATTTTTATTTCCCTAACTAAGTTTGGAAATTGGAATATTTTTAGTAATGTTAACTATGGTTCAATTATTTTTTAACCTTCCTCTACTTCAATGATTTGCCTTTCTTCAAAGGATGCAATAATTAAACAAATTTTTAAATTAAATTGGTTTTGAATTCTAGAATTATTCCCTGTAAGATTATTTCATCCTAGTTTTATTTCAAAATATTCCCTAAAAATTCTTTGACAAGAAAACTAATTCACTATCTCTAGATGGAATTTTTAAATGATTTGTTTGATTTTCTCCTATTACTTATCTTTCTTCCTACATTAAAATAATTTGCTTTTCATTTATCTTTTGAATTTTTTCCTTAATGATTTTCTACCTTTTGACTTCTACGTTAATGAATTTTGTTAATCGAATTTTGACCTCAAGTATTTGTCCAAAATTCAATTATTGAGTTCTTGTTACTCTTATTTTTTAATGGTGAAATTGTTTGTATCGTGGTAACTAATCTTTGAGAGTTAAAACATAAATTATTATTTTTGAAATCAAGGTAAAGGTTATTTAATAGAAGTTTTGACCGTTGACCAGTTTAACCTAAACTTCAAGTAATTTTTGTTTATTGTCAAAATCTCAAAATTACTTATGGTTCTCCCCTTCTTCTATTTTTGCTGAAATCAACTTAATATACATTCTAAGATGCTTTCAAAATATTCTCAAAATATTCTTTGGATGAAAAGATAGATTTTCATCCACTTCTAAGATAATTTCATTCACTCACCAATTCTTCAATTTTTATCAGATTTTTAAGTTTAGCATCTTTTTGGAAAGCTATGGGAATTCTCTACGAGTATCTCAATCAAATGATACTTTTCAAATAATCTTAAAGGTCTAATTCTAAGTCTCGTCTCGGTCCTACTTGCTAACCATAATTGAAAATAAAAATGAACTAAATTTGGTATGGAAATAGAAAATTAAGCAAACTTAAGAGAGGGAAAATTAAGTACTAACCTCTACCACATTAGCTTTGTCCTCACTAGTAGGTACTTTGACTTCCATAGGTTGTTTGTACGCTCCTTCCATCTTGTTTTCAATTCTTGGTAGTTGGTAGATGTTGGGATTTTCCTTTTCTTTCTCTTGTCAAAATTGTTTTGATTTTATATTATCTTTCTTCTTTTTTGAGGGTTTTGTTATCTTTTGATTTTTTTATGATTTTTTCCAATAGTCCCTAAGCTAAATCCTATTAGAATCTCCGCTAATCTAATTTTTTTCAATGGCTTTAAAGTCAAACCAAGCTTACACTAACATTTCTCTAATTTGGCAAGCCTATAGACTTCCTAAAATTCAAATGATTCTTTGTTTCATTTTTTAATGTTTGACTTTCCTATCAAATATATTCTATGGTCCTAAAGTCAACAATACTTGGATTGGGAATTTATTTTGACTTATTCGCCCCCTTCTTTAAACCCCGGTTGATATACTCCCATTCATCTCTCCAACCACAATCTTTCTTCAAAACTTGAGTTTGCTTCAGGAATTGAGAGTTGGGTTAGGCTCTGGCTTACTGCACAGTGCAGCTCTGGATACGAAATGGAGAGTCTGAGTCGAGACCCAACAGGGCTGGTACATATGCTTAGTCAACCTTCAGTTGACTGAGGGGGCTGACTTCTTTGGGGTGCTAACCAGGGCTTCAATCCACTTCCAACTGAACCTTCACCTTCTGGTTTCTTGTTAATCTCCTTTTGTTAACTCAAGTACAGTGCAGAGTCTTGATTTCCATTGAGATGTTGATTTTCCTCCCTGGCTTTGAAATTTCCCTCTGGTGCTCATTGGGTGTGAGAATTAAGGTTTCTAAATTCTGATTTTTCTCTCTGGGCCTTGAATCTCCCACTCTGGCTCACTAGTAAGTTTCCCCTTTAAAAAGGAATTAAAACTCTAAGGCCTGATTTTCCTCTCTGGGCTTTGAATCTCCACTCTGGACTCACTAGGTGTGATAATTCAGACCTCTAAATTCTGATTTTTCTCTCTGGGCATTGAATCTCACACTATGGACTCACTGGGTATGAGATTTCAGAACTCTAATTTCTGATTTTTCTCTTCTGGGCTTTGAATCTCTCCTCTGGAGCTCACTAGTAAGTTTCCCACTTAAAAAGAAATTCAAAGGCAGAATTTTCCCTTTGGCAAGGACAAAATTCCTTCTTGGCAATCAATTTTAAAAGAAAATCAAAACCTGTCCTCCCTTGATGTATGTGAGGAAAAAAGGGTCCAACCCCCCACCCCACTCCCGTCTAGCAACTGACTGGGTGTTCGGGAGTCGGTTTGTGATTGCGTACTGTAGCTACTACACTGCCAGATGTTGGCTGCCGGCTACTAGTCTGATACTTAGCCTGTTTACACTCCCTGCGCCTGCTGGTAGGGAGTCCCAAATTCGACTTGAGTTAAAATGCCTGAACATGCGGCGCACAGGCAGGAAGGAGTTTTTTGACAGCCACTTTCAAGTGGCAGGGGACCTACGGTTTGGTAGGGAACCTACCATGAATTGCTATAAAGGCTACAAATTGTGTAGGCGCTTCTTGGAAATGGGCATAAATACCATTTAGTGTAAAGGATTTAGGGCTAAAGGAGGGTTACTTTTTCTGCCTGCCAGCAGGATGTGGGAACCACTTTCACTCCCTGCCGCAGGCAGATGTAGGTCGCCTGCGCCGGCCAGCAAGGAGTGTAAACGGGCTAACTGGCTAATGAACTGGCTAGTATTGGCTAATGAACTAATTGCTTACTGGCTAATGAACTGGTTTGGTATTGGACTAATGAACTGGCTGCTTAGAGCATTGCCACTAGTTGCCCTTTAAATGACCATTGTACCAAAAAGTGGCAAGGACTTTGGAGTCTTGTGAGATGTTGTACCGTGACCACCCAATGATCCCCACCAACAACTCACTAAAATTGGATTGAGCATTACTTTTGAAGTGCCACCAAGGCGCCATGTCACAAGGAATGCCGCCTTTGTGCTCATAATGTCTTCCTCGTTGTGTTTGGATGGTTTAGAAGTTGTGTTTCTCGAGATTGAGAAACATGGTGGAGAAGTTTTGTTTCTCAAGAACCAAATTCAAATTAGTTGGTGGCTTGGTGAAATGAGTGCGGCCTTGGTGACAGTAGTGCAACTTTGGTGAGGACAATGTGGTCGTCAGTGTGGCTTTGTGGAGGCAGTGCCACCTTGTGAAGATAGTGCGGCTTCTTGGTGGAGCTACAAATTTGAGGATTTAGTTTTGGTTGGGCAATGCAATGGATCCATAGAGGCAACAATTACTACAAAATTTATAAGTGGAGCTTGAGGATGAGGAGGATGAGGAGCAACTGTGGGCCATACTTTCATCTCAACTTGGAGAGGTTTTTGATGAAGAAGATAGAGTGAAGGCTGGTGGTAGTAGGCTTGGAAAAGCTCCCAAAGTTGCTAGGAATTTCGAGAGAGGTCACCTTCGCATCTATCATGATTATTTCTCTAAAAACCTTGTATTTAGTGCACAGATGTTTAAATGCCAATTCCATATGCAAAGAGAATTGTTTGTGAGAATTATAGATGTTGTTCATGCTCATGATCCATATTTTGTTCAAAAGAAGAATTGTACAAGTACTTCGGGTTTATCCCCATTGCAAAAATGTACAACAGCTATGCATATGCTTGCATATGGGGTTCCTGTTGATGCCATTGATGAATATTGCTGTATTGGAAAGAGCTCAACAATGGAATCAATGAAGAGATTTTGTAGGTCAATGCAAGCTTGTTTTCAATCCACATACTTGAGGAAACCCCCACAATCTGATATTATCAATCAAGTACATATTAATGAAGCAAGGGGTTGGCTAGGCATGTTTGCTTCTTTAGATTGTATGTATTGGGTGTGGAAAAACTATCTTATAGCTTGGTATGGGCAATTTCAAGACAAGGATGGTACAACAAGTATTATCTTAGAGGCAATTGTTGACCAATCCTTGTGGATATGGCACGCATTTTTCGGTTTGCCAGGAGGCAATAATGACCTTAATGTTCTAAACAGGTCTATTGTGATTGAAGACATTTTGATCATTTGATGGGAGAGGGACATGATTTATCTTTTACTGTCAATGGTCACACCTACCCTTAGTACTACTTGCTTGTAGATGGCATTTATCCCAAGTGGAGTTGTTTTGTCCAAACAATTCATGAACCTCAAGACAAGAAGAAGACCCATTTTGCAACAGTGCAAGAGACCTCCTACAAAGATGTTGAATGTTGTTTTGGTGTTCTACAAGTCTGTTTTAAAATTGTCAAAAACCCATGTCGCCAATGGGATATGGATACTATAGGTGACATAATGTTGGCTTGTTGCATTATGCATAATATGATCATTGACGATGAAAGAGATTTAGGATTGGAGGTTTTATTTGACTAAAGTATTGTTTCACAAGTATAGAGAGGGATGAATTGGCAATTCATTCATGGCATGGCGAAGATTGAGCATATGGGTAGACATTTCACATTGAGAAATGACTTGATTGAGCACCTATGGCAATTTAAAGGTCAAAACATATATTGATAGATTATACCTTCAATCTCTTTATAAATTCCTTGTTGTTCTTTCTTTGGAAAGAAGTTTCATATATGATATTCATGATTGGAATGATTTGTACTAACTCTAAAGTGTCCAAGCCTTTCAAGTGTGATTCTCCTATAAGAATATTTTTTAGGACATGAGTTCATGCAAAATATAAAATTATAAATAAGTATATGCTTATGCCACAGATATGTATAATGTAAAAGATAAAGTTCTTATTTTTAATTCCAAAGTAATGTGTTAATGTAGATTCTTAATTAATTCATAAAAAATTTAAAATTAGAGATCCTAAAAATGTGAATAAGTATAATGTAAAAGGTGACTTATGGTCTCACAATTATAAAGGAATTACAAATAGATATATCAAATATACTTTGCCATCACAACCTTCAATTTTTTATAATTACTTCTTGTTCACTAGTTTCCATTTCATTCATTATTTGGTGAAGACTACAGAAAATCAACAATGACAAGAGGGCAGAGAGGCAAAGGTAGTGTTACCAAAAAGCTGAAAGTTCATGTACAAGCACAAAAACAAAGATTTTTTAATGAACCCAAGGAAGAGATTGATGTAAGTGCCAAAAAACATGCTATGTAATGGAAAGAGGACACAATTTTGAAGACAGCACTTTAAATGGGACAATAATGGATTCAATTCCAAGGGATTATACTAAGCTTTATGAAAATACTATAGTCATACATGACAAAAGCACAAAAGAAATAGTATTAGTTGTTTCTTTTACTAAATTTGTAGATATAGAATCTACCAAGGATTATAAAGATTTTGAAAAACTCACAATGTCCTTAGCAACATTAAGAAAGGGAAATTGTAGCTTTATAAAAAAAATAAGGCAAAGGTGAATGGAAAGACATTTGCTTTGGAATGGAGAGGGGGTATGGATGCAGGAAAGACATTGGATCAATATGTCATGGGGCGTGGAATTCAAAACTCTAAAGATAGAATACAAAAATGGAAAGAAGATCAAATAAATTTGGTCAAATGGATTTTTTGTTTTTATGAATTTAAATTCAAGAAATTAGCAACATGCCTTTATATGAAAACACGTCATGATGCATTAGAGATAGGTGTTCCTTTACTAGGTCAAACATAATATATAGACCTAGAACAAAGTTTTGAAGGATTTTCAAGCAATTTGACTTATATTGTTGATGATTTTTCAAATAAATTCCATTGTGATGAAGACCACAACTCTTATGCATATGGAATTTGGGCACCGACTAAAAAAGTGAATGGAAAATTGGCAAGAATAAGCGATGGATTTTAGTATATTGGGAGATACTTTGTGGTTCCTAGTTATAAATTGTACATCGACTTTGGCTAACGTGATGGTGTTGTGGAAATCATTTGGAGAGCCAATTATGATTTCTATGCTACTTCACCATCATAAACAGTAGAAGGATTTATCCAAGTTGGAACTTCTATCCAAATTCCAAAAGCTTTAGTACAAAGAATAGAAGGATTGAAGAAAGATAAAGAAAATGGACTAAACGTGAACTCAAGAGTTTGTGGGGTACAAGAAATAGTGGAACAAAAAATGCAAGAATTCCGGGATCATCGATAAAAGTATTATAGTTTATAGTAAAATCTATTACAAAAACATTCACATAGAGAATGTGATGGTTTCACAAGTAGCGCCCTATGTGAAAAATATTTTCTTACAAATTTAATGAGATAGCTTTTAAAATTGAGTATGAATTTTGTAAATGACATACTTGCCTTTCATATGAATAGTGTTTACTTTTTGAACAAATCCAAAAACTCTATTTCCCAAATGTTTCTACAAATGATCTAACTTGTAAACAATGTATGTTTTGATTTTCATTTTTATCCTTGAAAATGTTATAATTAGGAAAAAGACAATGAACAATGAAGTTTTTTTTTTTTCAGAAGATGACTTTTAAATAATTTTGGGTCCCACTTGAACACATACTATTGGATTAAAAATAAAAGCTTTATCTTTTACATTATAAGTATCTATGACTTATATAAGGACTTATTGATATTTATAGAATATATCTATTTTTATATTTGTATGAAATCTTAGATAATTGTATATTCTTATATATAAAGTTTTTTATTATTTTTCAAGAGTATGTGGTGAGTGTATTGGTAACTATTCATTTCAAAGCACCTCCACATCCTTGAAGGTTACATGGTGAATGCATTGAAAACTATTGGTTTCAAAGCATCTCCATATCTTTGAAGGCTACATGGTGAATGCATTGAAAACTATTGGTTTCAAAGCATCTCCACATCTTTGAAGGGGTACACATGGAAAAAGGCTTATTGTTTTTGTTTTTGTGGGTTAGGTATGTTTCCTAACTCATTCTTTTAATGTATGTATCATATATTTAAATCTATTTGGAGTAACGTAAGTTACAAAACATTATAAGATTTTACCATCATATTTACTAATTGATTCTTGATAAGAGTAAATATCGGAGGCCACACTCTAAACATAATGTCCAATAAAAAGTTAGTTTTGTGTGCACCTATTGTTCATTGTGGAATTACATGTTATATGTGCATAATGTAAACAATAAGTAAATCCTAGAAAAGATGTAGACCTTCAAAAAATATAGTGGAATAAACATTCAATTATAAGTGTACCAAACACAAAAAATTTGTAAGGAATGGAAAAGAAGAAGTTCATGTAGTAACTACAAGATAAAAACATGTATCAAGTCATTGTCATTACATGTGTTGTGGATCTTGATATCTCTACCTTAAATTAACATTTTGGCACTATATGTCTTTTCAATGGATATTAATTGTTTGGAGAAATCTTATTGATAGTATAAGAGAGTGTGGCATCATAGTGTCATGAATGAGGATTGTTACAACAACTTACTTAAAGTCATATATATTGAATTGCAAACTCCATCCAAACATTAGATTGTTTTAATTTGCATCCAATTGTGTGCATTTGCATTGAATTGTTTACACTCTATCATCAATCAGTGGAATCTATTTAGCCCATACAAAGATCCAACTTGAAAAAACAAGAACTTTAATATCATAAAAAAATAGGTCAAACATTCAAGTTGAAGTTTACACAATCACCTTGTGTTTCATGAACTATGATTGCACTATCCAATGGAAAGCTATTGTATTGGGATTGAGAGCTTGTGTGATGAAAATTAGGACTAGCATGTCTTTGGCTGTACTTATGATAACTTTGAAATTCGCTCTCTTATAGTGAATATTAATTGTCATAAGTTAGAATTTGGGGCCTAGTGGTGGTTGGAGTGAAGTTCACATCACTTGTTCCTTTGTTGTAACTACCAAAATCAAGGTTGTTTCTACCAAATATTGGCACTCTAGAATTTGGAGGATGGATGTTCAAATTTTGAGTAGGACTAGAATTTGGTGACATGGGTGGAGAACAAGAAGTACCTCTAGGGTTTGAAGTACCATTATGACTTGTAGGTGCTACTAGGGACCTCATAGTGTGAGCAAGTGGTGGGATTGGTGCAACGACACTAGTATGTGAGCATGAGCCTAAGAGCGGTGAGTGGGGATTGTGTGAGCCTAGAGCCTAGAAATTTAGAATATGATGTAATTTCAAAATTTTATTTAAAAAAATCAAAACATTAATTTTTTTTCAACGAAATTTTCTGAATTAAATTTTTTTGACCTATTACCACATGACCCATAATCGTGGATTTGAAATCTAAACCTTGGGAAGTTGGTACTATTGGATGTTTTAAAATTTATATTATATTTTGAGAGGTTGTCCCACAGTGGGTTGATGAAATGAGAATACAAGTAATTTAGAATCAAATCTAAGAATGGGAAGAAGACAAATGTAATAAAAATATCATAGGATGTCAAAAATTGTGTATATAATAAAATATCCTTTCATTGCAGAAGTGAATACACATTGGAATTTAAATATAAGATTTTGCTATTGAAATTTGGGAATTTTGAAGATAATATATTGGTCCTACGTATTTACTTCATATCTACTTCATATCAAGCTAATATCTATCAATTAATTTATTCACTCGCACGTCTTGATGATCCCAGCTCCAAAAAGTACTTACTTCACTTCATCTAAGCTAAGGGTAGAAACATGGATGAATGTATCTATTTTATAATTTAGTTTGCACAAATAATGAAAGATGTAGTAAAGGTGGTTGCACTTTATATACAAGCCGTGCTTTCCAATGGAGGTTCCATTCATACTTCCATAATGGGGACAAGTATAAGATGGGAAATTGCAAAGTGTAATGTTATAAATATGTAGGGTAGGCTCAATTCTAGACAAAAGTGTAATAATAGCCCCAAGTCCAGGATAAGGAAGGAAGTTCATTCCAGTTATACTTGCGGTAACATTCCTTGCGCTTTTCCATTGGTTGCGGTGATTTTCAGTGGAGGCCTTACTACTCCGCCGAATTTGTTTTCCATTCCGAATGGAGGGGATTCTTTCAACATGTGTTGGTCAAGGATGAATCCAGAGTATAGGCTCAAATATTCTAGAGGAGGTGAATAGACGTCGAGGTGACATTGGCACACTAGATTGTAAGCGGAAGCCAACTTCTTCAAGCTCTATGCTTTCAATATGAGTAAGGTTGGTATCTGTGAGAATAGACCAAACTTCAAGGATCTCAGGTCGAGTAAGAACATAGGAATGTTTAGGTTCCATGACACATCGTGCAATTTGGTCAGCATGAAACCAAAAATCTTCGGTCTAAACTGTTGTACCCTTATATTCACGCTTCTGCCCTTTGTAAGTAGGGGCAACAGTGGGTTTACCATGCCTAACAATTAATAGCTTGCATTTGGCTTGTGTATACTTTTGAATGGTGTGACATTGTTTCCTTGACTTGTATGAAATTCTTGTTATATGCCATTTTGATGTATCGTAATCTGTTTCTACCACAGATTGAGTATGGGGTATGACTGTATTAAACTCTTTAATGGTAGTCCCAAGTTGCACTCTAGCAATGATTGATTTAGTTTGAACCTGAGGATGAGAGAAGTTCACCTTGTCAAGACGATGAGAATCACCTTCAAAACCAATTGGAAGATCCAATTTTCTTTTGCTAGATCCAAATACCTCTTTTCTCTCTAAGTATAGAATTCGAGTGCAAATGTCTTTTGCTCCAGGCATCTCATTGAGTGCGTGTGCAATTTTCTTTCCATCTCCAGATGCCATAGCTTTCTTCAATTTCAAATCTTCTTTAGAAGGGCTTTTCCTAGAAAGGCCCTCACAAAGATAAGCTCTATAGTTGGTCATCTGTATAAAGGCTTGAACCCAATCATCACACATGGCAATGAACAAGTCAGACCCGCGTTTGCTAGAAACTTGCATCCATTTGTTATGCATTGTTTCTGCTAGGTTACATGTTGAAATGTTTGCTAGTTCTTCTATTGTCAATTTTTGCAAAAATGATCAATGAAGTTATTATTCAAATGGTTTATTGTTTAGAATAAGAAATAAGGAAAAAATGAAAGTAGAGAAAAGATCATATCGTTTCCATGAATCTACCTCATTGATGATATTGAAAATGCCAAAATGTGAGACAATCCTCGAGTTTATGAATTGTTGATTCTAACGCAACTCCAGAAAAGTACTATCAAGCTCTAATTTCTAGATACATCTTGTCTGCCTCAGACATTGATGTTGCATCCTTGTATTGCCTATAGAATCGGATATGTTGGTATTGGAAGTCTTTGGCAATTAGCTTCTCTGTGTGTTTGTGCATACTTGTTGGCCAATGAAATAAGTAGGTCCTCTCATGATCCACCATTGGAACAGATAGATCCCCTAACCCATACACAATGTGAACTGCTTTAAAGTTGGCTTGAGCACTATCACATATAAATCCCTTGAAGGTTGGATTTGATCCTCCATTTTGTACCATAACTTTATTCAGGTAATGCCAAAAAATGATTTGGCTTTTGGTGCCCTTAGTTTGCATATTACAAATGGCGATGGTCATGACTTTGCAACAAGTAGAGTCATAGACGTGAAAAGCAATAGTTGTCCATAATTTCACCCTCTTTACATGATCAAATATGATAAAGCAATTCTCGAGGTCACCACCTGATTGCATTCGTTGTACAAGATCAATTCCACTACTAGGTCCATCTACAAGCATTTTGAATAAATAGACCTTCTCTTGTCCTTATTCAAGAAACACACTATCGTGGATATACTCCATTTTGGCACGTCCCTTCATGTCAAGAATTCGATCAATTTTGCCACCACCCTTGTTGTTGCTTCGAAAAGAAGATATCATATTGTGTACATTTCGTGAGCTGAGGAGCTAGAATTTATCCATAACATTCTGTAATGCATCACCATGGAGCATCTCCTTTGGTCCTTGTCCATTATGAATAAGAAATGTATCAAGGAACTTCTTGCTTGCTGCCATAGTGATAGCAGAAGTTTTGGCAGTTGGAGTTCTAGCCACTTTGTAAGTAATCAATCCAGTGATTGTTTCAAGAGACTCTCTACATTGGCCATCAGCAACTGGATGCAAATGGATATCCAAATGGACGCATGCACCTAACAAATCTTTGCTTCTAAGTATGTTATATATTCTTGAGTTACATAGATTGAGGCAAGTAGGAGATTGTCTTCAAACTTTACAGAGCATAGTAGAATCTAGTGGAGGAATTTGACCTAGGCTAAAAGGATGTCTAGTAGTCCCCATTCACTCAGTTTCGTTACTTTTCGAAGCTTGCGTGCAATAATTATATCTCGGATTCTCACAGATCAAGTGCCCAATACAAAGTGACTTTTCGAACTTTAAACCTAAGTCATGATGAATGTTAAACGTCATGGTGCGACACCATGCGTGACCATCATACCGCTTATTTATGCCTTCCATACCTCTAGCCCCACATGTAGATCCATGACATGGCGGCAACTTGAAGAGCACATTTCCATCAAAACGAGGCGGGAGAAACTAGACCTTTTGATATTCAATGGAATCAAAATCAATTTGGGCAAATTCATTCTGTGATCCGGGCATAGAAGAAAATTTGCAAAGGCACTGTAATACACTTAGAGAATCGTAATGATTGGGAGGGAGAGGAGGACGAGAAAATCCAGACGATGCATGACTACTAGGAATAGTGCGGAAGATAGTAGGAATGAATGAATCCATTGTAGATGACAAAACAACATTTGAAGAGGAAGGTTGACAAGCTTTAATTAGAATCTTGCTTTCCAAATCACTAGATAACTCTATAACTGGTTCTAGAGACTCGCATTTGACATTGTTGATAGTGAATAAAATATCATTTTGGGAACATCCACTATCTAGAGACTCTACTTTTATTGGTCGTAATAATGGGTGTTCAACATTGGATTGATCAAAAATAGGTGTTTGTATTTGAGTTGAAATTGGCAAAAATTCAGACAAAAGACCGTAAACTTTATAGCGTCTTGTTGGAAGAAGCCAATAGAATCCTTCTTGATTGCTACATCTTGTCTGCAAGATAGTTTCTTTAACAACACTATGGTCACAATGATAGAAGAAGGGGAGAATCCAAAGCAAACATGAAATAAATGGGCAGGCACATGTACGTAACCTTCACTCCCTAAGGGTAAAACAAATGGGATCTCATGACCTCTAGCGACAATACTAGCTATAGTGAAACATTAAAAAAATGAGTGAACAAGCAATAACACTGAAAAGGAAGAAAAAGCAAGCAATTATATTTGAAAGTGCAAGGGTTGTAAATATAAAAAAGGGTCATTCCAAATAGATGAATTGAAATTTGAATTTGGATTGATAATATAAAGGCTTGTTATTATATATCATATAAAGATTTGATATAGAGAAAGGTATATGAAGAATATTTGAAATAAAAGTAGAGAAGACAACATACTATATGACATTAATTAGAAAAGAACATATCGATCTTTGTAAGACCATATTAGTAATGCATGAATGGGCACTGACAGGAGATGGTGATCCACCACATGCTTGTAATTATAATTTCATATTTGGAGACTGCTTAAGAATCTTGTATTTGATTATATTATCAATAGTAAACCACATAAAACGTTAGTTAGTAATGAAATAGAATTTAAATTGTGTAGAGAAGAGCTTCTAAAATCTCTTAGAATATAAAAACTTGCAGAGTAGAATGAAGTAGTATGTAGAAATACATATTCCAAAGAGTGTTCGTGATGTAGTTTTAAGGATGTTGATATTGTAATGCATTGCTAATTGATTATTTCAAATGCATGAAAACTTTTTTCTTCCATTGTTAGCATTGGACACTTCAAGTGAGGGTAGGAGAAATAAAAGGAAGAAAAGTAGCTTTCGTTATTCCAATAGAAAACAATTGTTAAGGGCTAGAACGATTAGACGGTTGCCTCGAATCACTACAATTGATTTGTCGAATACAATAAGGAATTTAACATATGAAGATATTGTTTCTTGTGAAGCAAGTAGGGAAGATATCGTAAAGGCCGAATCCATTTCATATGAAGCTCAACTAGGTATTGCCTCTAGTTGTTGTAATTGGGATCAATACATTAATGAAGAGGAGGAAGATGAAGAAGAAATAGACAAAGAAGAAGAGCAAGAACAAGAAGAATAACAAGCATTGCTAGCATCGGAGTTGGAGGCAAATCTTAGAAGTACAAAGAAAATGGTAAGGAAATAATTATCCCAAGTGCCATTACCTTTGTATGTATATGAAATAATCATGGTTGTCATAGTGGACGGACGTCCGGTTTGCCCGTCCGTTAGAGGTCCTACCCGTCCGATACAATCAACACATAGTTGACTTTCTGATAACAGAAAAATAGGCCACGTGGATGCCATGTGGATTAAGGAACATGCTGGGCGCAGACAAGATCGTCAGGGCGCATTCCAAGGTGACGTGTCATTCCGCAAAATTGCACAAGTTACAAAATTAAAGCCATCCGAACCGTCCGTCCGTCCGTCCATCCCATCCGATGACCCAACTCGCCCGTTATGACAACCATGGAAATAACTTCTTAAATGTAGATTTAGCAACTTTGCATCATTTTTTGCACATCGGAAGCTCAATTCCAACGATGTATAGGATGTAAAAAACTGATACATATTGAGTCTTTTATGGCCTAAAAACTAAAACAACATCTTGGAATCTTTCTTGAAATCTTCTAATTTCGAAGAATTTTAATCAAAATCCAGCACTTTTATTTTTAGTAGTTTTTGCCGATTTTTGTAAAATTGTTGAAGTGTCCAAAAATCTTTAAAAAAAATTGGAGTGAATCTGACCCGTAGATTCTATGGGTAAAAATTTTTTTGGCTTAAAATTTTCAAAATTGAAGAAGTTATTTAGAAGATTCTTTTGAGGTATATCTACCACTCTCTTCCTTGTTTTTTTTGGATTTTTTTGGGACTAGTTTCAACCTAAACCTTGTGTTGCCTCCGAAGGTGCCAAGGCAACATTCCAACGAGGAGGAAGAAGAAGAATCAATGGAGGAAGGGGAAGCTACTACCATGGAGGAGGGGGAGGCTGCAACGGAGTTTGAGCGGCAAGGAAGGCATGGAGAACCACTAAACAAAGCAAATTATGAGGCAGCAATTGCACGAAATGAAGCAAATTCAAGTGTGTTGCTCGATTTTGGATTGCCTTCTTAGACCCCAACCATTAACGGCTACGCTTTGTAAGCTTTAGTCTGCTTTCATGTTAGATTACAATTTGCTGAAATGCTCTTATTTTTTTGAACGTTACAATGGGCGGTTATTAATAGCCATGCTTTCTTTAAATTTCAATTTAGGGTTTCCAGTACTAGAATACTGCAGCCATGAGTAGCTACACTTTTGAGATGCAAACTTTTTCCTTGATCTGTTTGAGTAGTTCATTGCTGAAATTGGTAGGCCCTCCTAGACCCCCAGTCGTTAACGGCTACGCTTTTGAAGGCTCAAATGTGTTCTTCCGTTTTCTCAAAATTAGTTCACTGTTGAAATTTTCAGCCCTCTTAGACCTCCAGTCGTTAACGGCCACGCTTTTGGAGGCTCAAATGTGTTCCTCCGTTTTCTCAAAAACTAGTTCATTGTTGATATTTTCAGCCCTTCTAGACTCCCAGCCGTTAATGGCCACGCTTTTGGAAGCTCAAATGAGTTTTTGCATTTCCTTGAAAACTAGTTTATTGCTGATATTTTCAGCCCTCCTAAACCCCTAGTCGTTAATGGCCACGCTTTTGGAGGTTCAAATGTGTTCCTCCGTTTTCTCAAAAACTAGTTCATTGTTGAAATTTTCAGCCCTCCTGGACCTCCAATTGTTAACGGCCATGCTTTTGGAGGCTCAAATGTGTTCCTCCATTTTCTCAAAAACTAGTTCACTACTGATATTTTCAGCCTTTTTAGACCCCCAGCCGTTAACGACTACACTTTTGGAGGCTCAAATGAGTTTTTGCATTTTTTCAAAAACTAGTTCATTGCTGATATTTTCAGCCCTCCTAGACCCCTAGCCGTTAACGGCCACACTTTTAGAGGCTCAAATGAGTTTCTACGTTTTCTCAAAAATTATTTCATTGTTGATATTTTCAACCCTCCTAGACCTCAAATGTGTTCCTCCATTTTTTCAAAAAACTAGTTCACTGTTGAAATTTTCAACCCTTCTAAACCCCTAGCTCTTAATGGCCACGCTTTTGGAGGCTCAAATGTGCTTCACTACATGGCTGAAATTGCTCTAATGCTCAAATTTTAGTACCTTCCTACACCCCACCTATTAACGGCTACATTTTTAAAGACTCAGATTTGCTTCACTAGATGCTACATATTTGTCTAATGCTGAAATTTTGGAGCCTTACTATTCTCTAGCCGTTAACGGCCATGCTTTTAGACACTTAGATTTGCTTTTGTGTTTTGGCTAAAATTGCTTTAATGCTGAAATTTTTCAACCCCTCTACACCATAGTTGTTAACGGCCATGCTTTTAGTGACTTAGATTTGCTTTTGTATTATAGTTGAAATTTCTTAAATGTATAAATTTTTTAGCCCTTCTATACCCCAGCCGTGAAGGGCCATACTCTTAGAGACTTAGATTGGCTTTCATGTTTTGGCAAAAATTGCTCTAATGTTGAAATTTTCAGTCCTTCTACACCCCAGCCGTTAATGGCCACACTTTTACAAACTTAGAGATGCTTTCTTGTTTTGGCTGAAATTGCTTTAATGATGAAATTTTTCAACCCTTCTACACGCCAACCGTTAATAGTTGAGGTGTTCAATTATGTATTCTACAATGCATATAAAAAGCTACAACTTCTTTTAATTTTCATTTACATGTCATTTCAGAGATGTTGACTCCAAGAGATTCACAAGCACGAAGATTAGGTGCTTTACTTCAATCTCTTTCTGAAGATCCTTTGGAGGTAGAATTACATAGCTTATTGAAGAAAGAGATTGTCCACATTTCTTCTCATCTTGAACGGTTGAAATATCAACCACGAGCAAAATCGAAAATCAATATTCTTTTGTGTTGTATGATTTTTTTGCCGATTGTGAGACCTTTTTAAAGAATGATGTCATGAATTTAACTACATACTTTGTTACTTGTGGTTACATGGAGGGGAATGGAGTTTTTTATGTGGCTTTGGAGAATAATGAAGGGAAGACAGTTGACGTCACGGATGATATTGTGAAATCGTGGAGTGACAATTGGCTGCGAGCTAATACTGCGTTTGAGAAAGAATTGCAAAATGATAAAGATCTCAAAGTTTTTTTTGGCAAGATGTTCATGGTGTGGGATGGCAACCACTGTTTACAAACATGGTTGTCTATTATCAACCGTGATCATGCCAATGGTTTTACATGGCATTATGCTATTGAAAGTATTGTTTTGGAAGTCAAAGGTGACATTGCAACTATGTTGGCAGCATTGTATGAAGTCAATTGGTAATCTCTTCTATTTCATTATCAAATTTGATTTCAATTTCCTACTTAGTCTTTCAAGCTTGTTTGGTTTGGACCATTGTAATTCTTAATATTCTACCTTCTCATTGGTTTGATGTTCACTTCACACATTTTAACACAATGAATTTTATTTTGATACGAGAAACCAGAAATCCCATGTTTTTATCAATCTTATTTACAAGCTTTATCGCATTCAAAATATTGTTGGGCAACGACTCTCATATTTTGAAAACCTTGTCTCTAAAAATGATCTTATTGTAGTTGAAGCTAAACAAAAGTCAAAACAGAGGACTTGGTTCACTCTTACTATTGAAACTCTAAATGGAATCTTATATCAGGTTCATTTTTAATATTTTATTTACTATTTTGTATTTAAATCCAATCTTTAAATCTTTATTTCAGTTATTTTAGTTAATATTAGATTGTTCTAACATGCATAACATTTGTCATCATATGCAATTTTTCTTATTCTCATATATCATTTTTTTTATGCAGCAAGAATTTGGAGATGCTATTGTTATTGCTCAAAGGAAATTTTATGAGAAGTATCTCAATTCAGCAGATTGGACTCCAACAGTAGTTCACAAATGAATTTCCAAAGTTGTTGACAAGGTAAAAGTAGCTTCTCATTCAGAATTGAAGAAGCAACTCCCCATTGCAGATTTGAAGCACGCGACAACATTCTTGGAGCAAGTGAAATATCACTATAAAACTCATGATGACAGTCTGGAGATGACTCAAGAAAAATTGTGAATGTTGACAGCTTCAACAATGGACACTTCTATGAAGGTCAAGTGGTTAGAGAGATGGAATAAGTCTCCCACTCATCGTGAGGCTCTCAAATTTCCTAAGGGAAAATTCAACAACATTGACTTCCTTGAGTGGCTTCATAAAGCTATATAGTGGGTTCAAGTCAGTACTTCTTTTTCCTTCTTATTCTTTTACTATTATTTCTTTGAACTTCTTCATTCAATTGTTACATTCTTCTAATTGAAATTTTGTATGTGGCAGTTGGCTATTGAGATAGAAAAGTTTTTTTATGCTATGGTGACTAATCTTGAGGTGTCTATTAACTATCTTTTAAATGGTATAGATCCTTTATCCACTATTTTTGATTATGTGGAGACAATACGCATATTGTTGTGGGATATTGCCTTCTTTCGTGAATTTGCTGTGAATAAGGGAATTCACAAGAATTATAAGATTGACAAGCAACTCAACTTCAAATTAGCTATGCAAAGGGTTTTATATAAGTACTTCAAGTATGTCCTTTTCCCTACCAAAGCCATTTCCAAATCTCCCACTTTCTTTGCAAATTATTTGGACAAAGAAAGTGAAGAGTGCATGTTCACTAAGGGGATAATGAAGTCTTGGGATCCTAAACATTTAGATAAATGTAGATGGTATTTGAATTGTCCCCTTAAAAGACCTCCTACTTTTGACATTGTGCTTCAAGATTCTATTGAACCTGCTCTCAAAGGTACAGTTGTAGATGTTCTTAAAACAATGGATAAAGATGCAGCCAAGAAGCTCAAGAAGACAAAGGCAAAGACAAAGACAAAGAAGTTATTGATTCAAGTTGATGATTATGATGAAGATGTTTCAGTTCAAGACACTCTCAAGAACCTTGTTGTTACTGAGCCATCTTCTTCAAATGTTGAAGTAGTACCTCTTCCTTCAAAGCGGCAAAAGACAGTTTCTACTCTTGTAGTTTTGGTGTCAATTTCCTCTCCTACAAGGTTGATAAATCTCTACGTCCGCCCCAAAATAGCGTTCGTAACCCGGACGTCCGGACGCCAGCGGACGTAGCATCCCTCCCGCCATCGGAAGGCGAACGGGCGGGGCGGGGCGGACGCCCAGATCGTGCGGACCACATCAGTCCGTGTGTCGATTGGACGGCCGTAACCGGGCGGATGGGTATCGGGGTGGACGCCGGACGGGGCGGATAGGCAGACGCGAATGTCAGCGGATGCTGCGGACACAGCGTCCGCGTCCGACGTCGTGTCAACCCTGCTCTCCTATCTTTGAACTATCTCCCAAGCTTAAAGGTATGATGAGTACTTCGGCTTCTTTGTTTACAAATCATACATCTTTGAATTTAATCTTGAATGATTTATTTGTTAGAATTGTCGAGGAGAAGAAGAAGAATGGTACATTTGGAGTACCATATGATGACATTGTGACTTTTCTATCAAAGGTGAGTTCATTCGTATTATTGGGTTTCTTTTTTAATTCATACTTTCTTGTTATGAAACCTTACATGTTTTATATAATCCATGTTTTTTAATTCTTAATGTTTTGTAGTTTTTACACCTTCAATCATTAATTGAGATGAACTTTTTGAAATTTCTCTTTGTAGGTTGGTGAAGGCAAAGAATTCTTCTTTGATGGCAAACTGCAAAACAGACCTGTTGTAGATCTCATTATTGTAGAATATCCAAATGGTCTTTTAGTTCTAGGGGTTTCAGATCTGCCATCTTTTATTCTACCTTGGAATGCCAACATTTCAAGTTTTTTGACTGTAATGATGGCATTAGCACTTACCTATCTTCACGATAATGGAGCATTCCTTCTATTTTATCCTAACAGTTCTGTGGTAAAGAGAGAAGTGACAGGATTCTTCAAGAACTACAACTTAAAAATCAAGGATGAGTGGACCATCATTAACTGCTTACATTTGACAAATCCTACAAACCCATCTAAAAATGTAAGTAGCAATTTTAAATTTTCATTTTTAGCTTTGATTCAATTTTTATTGCATTTCTTTTAATTTTATGTGCACTTTCTTATTTGATTTTGATTTCCAGATTTTGAAGTTTAAGGCTTTGTTGCTAGTTCGATCATTTACCTCCCCTATTGCAAGACAACCTCAGGAGCTTGTCATTATTATTGATCCTTCCATTATCAAGGTTGATTTAAGCACAAATGATGTTCTCTTCAACTCTATTACTATGACAACCCAATTATGTAGAAAAGGAGATGGCAAGCCATAGAGGGATGCTAAGGAGAAGTCAGAGGTTTTAATGAAGCTTTTTGTTCATGGCGTGAGTCTTGTAAGCGACATTGTGGCAGACATGACTGCCTCTACAAGTATTGTTAAGTACAATTTTGAATTACTTTTTTCTCTATTTTATGTTTGATTGTTGTATCTACACTTCAATTTTGATGTCTTCATAATTTTGTATTATATTTCATGCAGGTTCTTCTATTAGAACAGCTCATTCTTCTAATCGCCATATTCTAGCATTGGAAAGTGATGTCAAACTCTTTGAAGAGGTACTAAAACCTCTTCAAACACCTATAAGCATCTCCAAGACTTTTGATTCTACTTCACATGATGGTATGAAAATTGATGATGACTCTCCAATTGAAGACGTCGCACTACTTGACTTATGTAAAGAAGTTTAGTTTTTGTTTTTGTTTTTCAACAACTTTAGTTATAAATTCAAAACTTTGTATTTTAATTTGCTACTACATACTCTAATATATGGTTTGTTGTTTGCAATTGGATGAATCCATTACCAAGGCAACCCTTGCCTTTTTGTCGGCACCCTAGATTTCTTAGAAGTCCTTCTCTTAGTCCCCATGGCCTCCCTGCTTATGCTGAAGATTTAGCATTAGTTTATGCTAATGTTTCATCTAATTCATCTTCATGTTCTCTATCACCTCATAGATCTTATAATCCTAGAGTATGCTCTTATTTTGAACTCAATGCATTTGAGTTAGAGAATATTTAAGTTTATTTTTATGATTTGGTAATTGATTTCTATTGTGTTGTTTTTTAAATTGAATTTGTCTATATATGATGTGACAACAATTCTATTCAATGGCCTAAAACTTAAAACTATACCCAAATAAAATACTAAATCATGAGTCTTAAATCATACTCCAACCCTTAGTTTTATAAAATTCTACAAAGCAAAGTTTAACTTGGAATTTAATGGCACTACTAATCTACTATCATTGGATTCATTATGTACTCTATTGTTTAGAAACGATTTTTATTTGTAACCAAATAAAATTTGAAAAATGACAATTCAAAAAGAAAAACATTGACTTAAAAAATGATCATTGATTTCAGCTCACTTGCTATGGGGTAATTGGGGTTAATACATTTATTTGTTGTGTAATATATGACTAATAAATTTATTTTAAATTTTCTATGTTCAAGATTTTTTTTAAAGCAAAATTATTAAAAATAAAATAAAATAGGTGGACCACTTTCATTCTTTAAATTTATATGAAGGTTTGTGATCAAGAATAAATTTATCACTTAATCATTCAAAAAAATTATTTATGATTTAATGTTTATAAAGTTGTAATGTTTAGAACTTTTGTTGTTACCATATTTATATTCAACCTCTATTGCCCACTTTTTATGCTCCTTCTATTTTAGACTTTATAAGTATCACCCTTATGATGGTATTATGATGTATTGCAATTTTTTATTTATGTGTTTTATAGTGAGACATCCTAAATCACTACACCTATTATTGTGTATTTGCTTACAAATACTATCTATTATAATTATATCTCAATTTTTAAAAATCTATTTGTTCATTTTTTGGTACAAAACCGCATACCGGCATATTCATTTGTTGTTCATTCAAACTATAGATCTTTACATCTAATTCCATGGTCATAGGTTTCCAACAGAATTACAACCCTTAAATTGAAAAAAAAAATGGAAGCTCACAGGCTCACACGCTCACAAGCTCATACTCACAAGTTCACATATTAGCATCCCCGGGGATTGCTGGTACCTCCACCAATCTTCTTCAAATTCATGCAATTTCCTCTTGTTTCTGCAACAATATAAACTCCCGAGCTAAAGGGCAAGCTGACTCTGTCATGGAGAAGAATGCAAGTACAAATTGGTCTACTAAAATTTGTAACTTCATCTTTGAGGTGGCTACCATTTCTTTGGTTGCCTTTGCTTGACGATGCAATGCACTCTCTTTCATCTTCTCTCCCTGATGCTCCTCTTTTGCAGCTCTGTTGTTGCCAAATCGTTTTAATGCTTGATACTCTTCTATCTCTGACAATGGACAATCATTGACTTTGCCCCACTCTTGTTCATGTTTGTGTGTAGGAGCTAAGGTTTGTGAATATGAGGTAGAACGCTTCATGGTCCCAACCTTTGCTTGCCTTTTAGCCTCCTCTCGTGTTTCTCCCCACCGTGGAACATCCTTCAAGATCTTCCAAGCGTAAACATAAGCAAAACCAATCCCTTTTGGCGACTTCAACTAGTAGAGATCCAAAGCATGCAACAAAATGTCTTCCAAGCTTGTTTAAGACTCCCTCAAATTGTAAACATTTGTGTAAATGCCCACAAACTTAGCTACATTATGTTTGATAACTGACCACTTTGTCTCCAACGATCTTGCTGGTCAAAAGCCTCCACCCTCTAGCTTGTTTGCATTGTAATGCTTTGTGATGCGTCTCCAAAAATTCACACTCTTCTGTCCTGTCCCTTATTTTGAATCCTGTGAAATGCGCAAAAACAAAAAACATAGTTGCTTCTCTTCCGCTTCACAAAAGTTCTTTCCTTTCTTCACACGTCTACCACCACCCTCTATAGCTTCCACGTTGGCATCCATTGAGGATATAATCTACGTTGACTCAAATAACGTGAATGTAATACTGTCCTCTACAAACACCCTCCCTTGCCATGCAAATGTGCATCTGACGGGAGAGACGATAGAATTTCTAGCGTGACGGGTTGTTGGTGTGGAGCCATTGTGCACTACTGTAGTACGGCAAAGAAGGAGTACCATTGCCAAGACCGTTTACTACAACTGGTGGCGATGCTCTTAGTGGGCCAATGAACTAGTGTGGTATTGGGCTAATGAACTAGTCGCTTACTACTTTGTTTTCTTAATACCTTGACTATTGTTTGCCACTAGGTCCCTTTTTGGGACCCCTTAATTCAAAACTAACTTGGAATTGTTTGAGGGAGAAGTATATTCTTCCCCTATCAAAACCAACAACACAAAACGATTTTTGTGAATAGAAAAATTAAATGGAAGAGCAAAGCTCCGCCATTCAAGGGAATTACTTACAATTTTTGGAATACTTCTTAAAAAGGTTTGTGACAACTAACCAATGATAATTTGGTTTCAACTCAATCTTCTTGGGAATGAATTTCTTCTACACTTCGACCACAAGTTCTCCACCAAACTTTGGGGGATGTTCATAATTATTGGAATTCCCACGCTTGGAGCTTGGTGGATGATGATTAGTAAGTAATTCCATTCACAATTGTCAATACTAACTTCAATACATAAAGATGAGCAAGTTTTTCAAAGGTACCCCACGTCCTTTGAAATGAACTCAAAAATACAAAAGAGATCTCAATTTGCAAAGAAAAACAAGGAGTTTGAAGATCATTAAACTTCCTTGACAACTTGGCCTCATATGGCTTATAACGAAATACAAAATGAATGCTTTGTGTTGGTGGGTCTCAAATCACTAGAAAGATTTAGTCTTGGGCGACAAAGGACACAAAACAATCAAAAGGGGTGCAAAGGGAGTCGGTGGGAGCCCTTTCATACGTTTGTAGGGCTCCTACTTACCTCCTTTTACTCTAAAAAATATCTAAATAAAGTAAAAATCACTAAAACTATCAATTACTATGCTTAATTCTATCATACTGTTGAATGTCCTATATCTTTTGGAGGAAAACTCCAATCAAGAAATGGACTGCATTGTTGGCTTCAAAAGACCCTTTTTAGCCTAGGAGACCGTAAACTCCCATCTCCCAAGTCAAAATTCTCACAAAAGATAGTGTTTTCCAACTTCGTGGAAAAGGTGAAAAAACTAACTTCTGGAGTTTGTGATTTTTGCTAATTTTGACTAGCCAAGGTTGTCCAAAAGATCCAAGAATGTAAGATAAGAGTCCAAGATGACTTAATTTGGCTTTTGTATGATCGTGATTTGCTATCAATTGTGAAATGTTTTTAGAATTCCATTAAAATCCATTAGCATCACCAATTCGAGTAGTTATTGATGTCAGAATGTTGTGAAACTTGATAAGGCTCTTATTTAGACTAAAATACACTATCCTAATTTTTAATGGGATTTAACTATCATTAGGTGAATTTCTATGAATTTTCCCAATTTCAGTGACTTCGGTTGACTTCCTATGGAGTCATGTTCTGTAATTCAAAAAATTACGAAACTTTTTGAGTAACTTTTAGGAATCCCCTAAATCCTTTGTGCAAAGTTTCAAGTCAAACTTACGCTTTCCCAAAGAGATACAAATTTACCTCTTCAGATTTCTATTTCTCTACGGAGGAATCATTTATGTATAGGAAATTTGCAGAAGTTTAATTCCTCCGGAGAAGAATCATTCCCTTGCTATATAATCTTGGTAGTGTGTCTTCATTGTTACTCTTCTGGCATGTTTTTTATAATAAAAACACCTTTCTTCTTGGAGTGACCACCTTTCCAAAGTAATTGTAGATTCTACTTGGAATATCAATGTAAGGGCTAATTTCCAACTCTGGCATTTGGAATGCAATCTTAGGAAAGTTTGATCAATTCTAGATTGCTAATTTTAGCCAATTTTGCCACATGCACTTTGTTGGATAACAATCTTCCATTGAATTCAAACTAAGTGTCTTCTCCTATATTATGTCCCTAATTAGAAACTACTAAAATCTCTTATTTGACGTTCAATTACTCATTTAGACTCTTTTGAGTGACAAAAGGAATTACTTACGACACTTCCAGGACTTTTGGAAGACTAATTCCTATAGGTAGGGATTTCCCCCAATTCTCTTCTAAATCCACTTTTCAGATCTTTTGGGCCATAATTACCCATAAAAATGAACAAAAAGCGAAAAAAAAGAAAATTCCAAGACCTAGGTAACATTCACGGGGCTCACATAAAGTGACAAATTGGAAGGTGAAGAGGGATTCGAGATTGATGAAATTTCAAAGGAAATCTTCAAGAAACATTGCAAATCATTAATCCTTTGGATAAGATAATAATTGAATAGAGTAGAGATAAGGAATTCTAAAAGGTCAATAATTATTAAGAAGTTCAAAACATTAAGAATCTTGTCTTTCCAAGAGTCAACCTAAAATTACAATAATTGAGATGAAATAGTGTTAGAGTTAAAGGAAAGAGTAGAAAAGGAAGGGAAAGAAAACCAAAGAGGGACTGACAACTTGTATGAAAATTGACTTTTAAAGCGGTGAACAAAATACCAAGGCAATTTCAAAGATGGCCAATGATGGGGAGTTTGAAGGAATCTTCAACCACCTCTTGGATGAAGCAAACCACAAGGTAAATGTCTACTTAATCTAATTTATATTTCCTTTCCTAGTTACTTTTACACTTTAGTCGAATTAGAAGTGCCATTCAGAGCCTTAGGATTAGGTTTTTCCAAGATACAATATAAAAACCTTATAGGTTTTGCTTAAAGGTTTTCAAAAATATATCATAATTAAAATTTGGAGCTAAAATGAGCAAGATATGAATGGATAAAGTTTAGAGGTGAAAATAAATGAGAGTTAGCAAAAATCATCCAATAAAGATGAAATTAGAAAGTTAGATAGTAATAAAAATTCAAAAGATAAAAGTGAAATCCGAAATAAAAGTTGAATTCTAGATTAGGTAGAAAGTGTGGATAAAGTTTTAGAAGCTTCTTTAAGGCAAAATTTCATCCATCCATAACTTCTACCAGGAAATTTGGATGAAGGCAATTTTTACATTTTTAGAAATGGCATAAGTTCTTCTTTCAATTCAAGAGTATAAATTAAATTTTCTCTACTTTACTTCAAAACCACTATGGCATAATTAACTTATAAAAGTAAGAGTAATTGGTGAAATAGTGATTAAATTATTGGTTAAATTGCAAATTATACATGTTTAGGAATTAGAAAAAGATTCATTGCTTGGAAGGCACAATGAATTGACATTAGACCCGCCTAGGGCAATTTTAACCAAAACTTACAAAAATTGGTTGTACTCGTTATTTACCAAAGGTGGATAAATAAGCGCTTACATTATTATTGTATCATGGTGTTTCTTATCCAAGGAAGAATAGACTTACAAAGCCTTTTAATATTTGATTTTTTGTCCACGAAAAGATGGAGGAAAAGATTGTTTCATGTACCATATACTTTTTGTTGTTTTTATTCATGAAATTGCTTATTTTATATTTTTGTTCATGACTTATTTCATGATTAAATGTATGAGATTATTTTTATATCTTTTTTTTAAATATTTTTATCTTAACAAAAGCCATTACTATTATGTTCTTTAGGTTTGATGAGAGACTTTCCAAAAATTAGAAATTGCCATTGAAACATTTCTAAGAAGAGCACTTTCGAGCTTTGGTTGTTTTGCACAATCAAGATGTATTAGAGACTTTTTCTACTCTAATAGAGCATATGTTCCATGATTCCAAGACCTCTATGAGCCTCGAGGATATCTCTTGAGACTCAAGGTCTACTTTTTTCTATTTTTTACTCATTTCTATGAGTAAATTATGATCAAAAGAAACATTTAAGTGACTTTACAGGAAATTGGGATAAAACCATAAGTGAAAGGGTTAATACCTTGAAGGCATTGAAAATGCCCCAAACATACTCTTTGTGAGTTTTAAGTATTTAGAAAAGGTATTTAAGTATTAGATTATGGATTGGGAGCAATCCCAATTTTGGTCAACACACAAGGAAAAAACACTTAGTTAGATGCTACATGGAATTTTGACAATTGAAGGCATATGTGACGAAGATTGGCTAAAATTAGTAGAATTGGAGTCACTCTAGCTTCCCTAGTAACGTAGAATCCCACTATAAAAGATTAGGTGAAAATCAAGATTAAGAGTGAAAAGTGGAAAATAGCCATTACGTATGACCTTGTAGGTCAAAGTCTACGGAAGTTACAAGTAAGTAATCATTACAAGAGGGAAGGTATTTTTAGCTTAGAAACATGCCTAGAGCATAACGGTGAAGCCAGACCGTCAAGTACAGGAATGATTCCTCCTCGGAGAAATTAAAATCAGGAAAAAATAAATTCTTTCTCCTAAGAAAAGTACAAGTTAGACCCGTAAAATTGCACAAAGTAGTTGGGGACTTCCTAAAAGTTATTCAAAAAGTTTCGTAATTTTTTGAATTACAGGACATGACTCTATGAGAAGTCAACTAAAGTCATTGAAACTAGAAGACTTCATAGAAATTCATCTGGTGATGGTAAAATCCCACTAAAAATTAGGATAGTGTATTTTAGTCTAAATAAAAGCCTAATCAATTTTTGTGACATTTTGACATTGGTAACTACCTAAATTGGCAGCGCTAATGGATTTTAACGAAATTCCAAAAACATTCTGCAATTGACCAGTAAACCATGATCATATGGAGTCCAAATTAAGTCATCTTGGACTCTTTTCTTACATTCTTGGACCTTCCGGACAAGCCCGGCTACTCAAAATTAGCAAAAATCACAAAATCCAAAAGTTAGCTTTTTCACCTTTTTCACTAAGTAGAGAAACATTGTCTTTTGTGAGAATTTTGACATGGAAGTTGGGGGGGGCCCTAGGATAAAAAAGATCTTCTAAAGCTAATGAAATAGTCCGTTTCTCATTTGGAATTTTCCTCCAAAAGTTATAAGACATTTAGCTGTAGGATAGAATTAGGCGTAGTAATTATGGATGTTAGTGAATTTGAAGTTTACTTAGGTAATTTTAGCGTAAAAGGAGGTAAGTGTGAGCCCCAAAAATGTATAAAAGGGCTCCTACTAACTCTCTTTGTACCCCTTTTTTGATTGTTTTGTATCCTTGGTCGCTCAAGATCAAATCACTCTAGTAGTTTGAAACCCATCAACACAAAGCATTCTTTTGCAATTTGATACAAGCCATATGAGGCCACATTATTAAGGGAGTTTGGTGATCACCCAAACCCTCCGTTTTCTTCATATTACAATTTGAGACTTTTTTGTGAGTTAGCCTTCGTTGTGTTTTTGAGGCTGTTTCAAAGGACATAGGGGTCCCTTTGAACATTGCTAATCTTTATGTTTTGAAGCCATTTTGATGTCTTATAAGTTTGGTACTCATCCAAAGTTGTGAGTCATATGAGTGAAGTCATACACTATCATTATCTACCAAAATCCTTGTGTGGAATTTCATAACATGTCGAGGAAAAATTCCCCATGGAATTGTACGTAGGCAAATATGTAGTCCATGTGTTGGTTGGGAAGGTTTGGATGAGATCCAAACTTCCAAGTTTTTGTTATATTTCTTGCCATATTGGTGGGGTTAGTGTAGCCGTATGGCAAAGCTTCACTCCTAAGCAAAACTTCCAAAATTTCAAAACAAATCCTTGTTGTTGGAGGATAATTCCTTCCGTACTAACTTTCCTATTTAGAAGATAATCTTTGGATAGACTTCGCTCTTTAAAAATTCCAATTTAGCTTTTTGTTTAAGGGTCCCCTTAGGAAACCAGATAGTGTGGCAAGCAACTATCTTTATTTTGTTTTTGAGAAATCAAAACAAGAAATCAAGTCACCATGAGTTAGAGACCAGCCGGAGCCAGCTATAGCCCAACCAGTTACAGCTAAAAGACCAGCCAGGTATGAGCCTTGTGTAGACACATTACGAGCCAACAATGCACTCTTAATCGGTTTCCGACCCAATAACCGGTCAGTTGCTAGACCATGGGCCGGCCCTTTCTTTTCCCACATACATACATTTCCTCATGACCAATTTTGGTCTTCTAAATTAAAAATTAGATAGTCTAAGCTTAGCCTTTGCGGCCAGTGAGTGGACAGAGAGGAAAATCAAAAATTAAGAAGAATCCAGGGCTTAGCCTTGCAGCCTGTAAGTGGACAGAAAAAAAAATCAAAAATTAGAGAGTCCAGAGCTTAATCCTTGAGGCTAGAGAGTGATCAGAGAAAAAAAAATCAAAAATTAAGAGGAGTCCAAAGCTTAGCCTTGCGGCCAATATGTGGACAGAGAGGAAAATTAAAAATTAAAAGGAGTCGAGGGCTTAGCCTTGCAGCCAATAAGTGGAAGAGAGGAAAATAAAAAATACTAAAAATACAAAATCATCTCCTATCTTTAGTTGAGAAGGAAGGTAAGAATTCAAATTAAGTGAACTTGACTGCCTTAAATAGCTACTCACTAGTACTGGGTGGTCTTTCTTGATACATATTCACCTTCCTCTCTCCAACAAGAGTTGGATCAACAGAACACAATTGGCTCTCAATTTTGGAGCAAACTCACACTAGAAGAAAAGTTGTGATCCAAAGGAGAAGTAGGAGTATATCAAAGTAAGGTTGGAAGGGAGTACACAAAAGTCAAAATACATTCCCAATCCAATAATCATTGACTTTAAAGCCTTAGAATGTAGTTGATAGAAAGTCAAACAATAAGAAAACGAAATAAAGAATCCTTTAATTGTAGGGAGTCTAGAGAATTGACAAATTAGAGAAAAGTTAGTGCAAGCTTAGTTTGACTTTAAAGACGTTTGAAGAAAACTAGATTAGTGTAGATTCTCATAGGATTTGGCCTAGGAACTATAAAAAAAAAATATTAAAAAATCAAAAGATAAAAAAACCTTCTAAAAATAAGAAAAAATAAGATAAATTCAAGAAAAGATCTTGACAAAGAAAAAGAAGTGAAGTTCCAACTTTGACCAACTACCAAGAATTGAAAATTATATGGAAGGAGTTCACAAGCAAGCCATGGACGTTGAGGTGCCTACCAATGAGGATAAGACACACATGGTGGAGGTTAGTGTCTAATTCCCTCTCTCTTAAGTTTGCTTAATTTTCTATTCCCATACCAAAATTGGTTCATTTTTATTTCTAATTACTTTTAGCAATTAGGACTTTAGGTAGGAAATAAAGTCAGACCATTAGAGTATTTGATCAGTAGAATTTAAGTAAAAAATTAAGTAAAAAATTCCTATGGCTTTCTAAAAAGACACTAAATATAAAAATTCAAAAGAAATTGAAGGAGTAGTGAATGAATGAAGTTAGCTTAGAAGTGGATGAAAAAAAAATTTAATTAAAACTCATCCAAAGCATATTTTGAGGGCATTCTAGGATCCAAATCAGAATTGATTTTTGAAACTATAATCAAAAGTAAAAGAAGATTGAAATCATAAGTGATCTTGAAGTTTGGACGGTAAACAAGAATTACTTTAAGTTTAGGTAAACCGGTCACCAATCAAAACTTATAGTAAATAACCTTTACCTTTACTTCAAAAAAGGGTAACGTATGTTTTAACTTCCTCAGTAGAAGATTAGTTGTCAAATTACAAACAATTTAACCAATAAAGAATAAAAGTAACAAGGACTTAGTAATTGAATTTTGAAGTCAAATTGATTAAAAATTCATTAACATAGAAGTCAACTAGTAGAAAATCATGAAGGATAAAATATAAAAGATAAATGAAAAGTTGATTTATTTCAACAAGAGAAGAAATAAACATAACAGGAATAGAATCACACAGGTGATTCAAAAATGTTGTTTAAGGGTAGAAAATTAGCTTTTTATCGAGGAATCTTTAGGAAATATTCTGAAGTAAAACTAGGTAGAATCTTCTAAAAAATAATTCTAGAGTTCAAAACCAATTTTATCTAAAAATTTGATTAGTTATAGAATCATTTAAAGAAGGGTGAATTATTGAAAGAGAGGAAGGTTAGAAAATAATTGAACCATAGTAACGTTACCAAAATTATTCCAATTTCTAAAATTAGCTAGGAAAATAAAAATAGAAAATTAATCAAAAATTCAACTGCAATTTCGATAACTAGAACATTAGAGAGTGATGGATGAAGGGATGACCAATTTTCATCCTTGAATAACTTTTAGGAATCACAGTAGAATTTCAAATGTTTTAGCATTTTTGGAAAGAGTGCAAAAAACTCTTGAATTTAGCTTAGATACTTTTTTTTTTCCCAAAAAATTCCCTTACCCTCAATTTGCACATTAAATTAGCTTACATTTCCCGAAACTTCCTTTTTACTTCAATTATTCAAGTTAGGATTATCAGGACATAGTAAAAGCTCCATTGCTTAGAAGGCAACTCATTAGTATAGACCAACTCACTCATTAGAATCTAGTTTAACATAGAACTTGATTGTGTATGTTCAATCTCAAGGGTGGAGATCAGAGCACTCACAACCTCTGAGCCTCTCTTCATAGGTCCCATTCAAAATACAAGAAGTCAAGTTTGGTTCAAAAACAGGTTCCAGTTGGTGCAATTACAGTGAGAAGATGATTGAAATAGATGTTGCAAATTAATGTTGTTGAAGGTAATTTTACCAACAACCAATTAAATAATTTCCAAATTAGAATTGACATTGCAACATCATAACAATAGTTACTAGTTACAAATATGATCAAAACATTACAGCAAAAAAAACTAATTACAAATATAATCAAATTCAATTGAAAACTTCACCAACTTTTATGAACCAATTATCATCTTAAGTTTTTCAAAAAGAGCACAAGTATTTAAATATATTGCACTCAAAATTGAAATTGCAGACAAATTCTTGGAAATTCTAATGGATTTGGAGGTGATATTTTAGTTGTAGACAAAACAACCATATCAAAAGAACATGGTTGTTTAGATGAAGAGCTTCCCTTCAAAAATTGTTGTGCATGCCATGCATCAAGTTCTTTCTGTTAGGGGCTTTCTTGTTGCTATATTGTGAGGCTTATGTGTAAAAGCTTAGGCCACTTTCTGCTTGACAATTGTATTGTGATCATACCTAGCAAAAGTCTACTCATTTTTGTGCCTTGTAATATTTGACATGATTTCTTTTGGCACTTGAGCTACTGACATTTTGTAATTGCACTGATCCTACCATTTTTGTTGGAAGCATTGGAACTAGCTTAGAAGTTGTAAATGGTATTGTCCTTGGTGGTCTAAGAAATCAAGTTCTTTATGATGACTCTAATCAATTAGATGACTTTTGGAACAACATCAATCTAGCTTTACTTGAGAAGATCATAGAAGCTTCAATCAAATCTAAGAAATTTAAAGATCAATGGAAAAAAATATGAACTATCTTAAGAAGCTACTGAAAGACTTTAAAATCAAGTTGTGCATTTGATTTTGTAAAGCCCATGCTTCAAGGACTTCATATTGTTCCAATATCAAGAGCTCCAAGTATTGATCACTTGTCTTCTAAAAGCGAGAGAATTTCAATGAAAGGGTCCAAAGATGCCTTATCAAATCCAAATCCCATATTGCCACAATTTGATAGAAATTTTACAAATTTTGTCTTTCATAAAAATATAGATTACATGTAGTTTGGTAGATATTGGCCCTAGTTTTTTTTATTTGTTTTTATCGTGATGAAGCTAAACTTGTAGTGAAGTAATCCTTGTGAATAGAAATTAGTTTGATTTTTATAAGGTTTACAAATTGTAAACATACAAATTTTGCTTTTGTTTTTATAGAGTCCTTGAAAAAACTGAACTTATGAATAGAAAATTGTACTAAAAAATGAGCTTCTGTAATTATGAAATGTGTTAGTTAAATTGAATTATATCAAATTTTCAAACCATTGTCACAATTTGACAATCGTTTGTGGACATTAATTTGATTCTTTGTTATTTGGAATTTTTTGGCATGCAACCTTGAGACAAGTTTTAAAGTCTACTACAAAAAAAATGCATTTGATGAAGAAAGACAGACATGTTGCCAATACTATAAATTGTTAATGAAGATTGATTATGTAAATTGTCAATAAAGATTGATTAAGTACTTTTTCTTTGCATGACATAATTTTTTTTTCTCTGGGTTACATGCCAATTACAAGACATAATTGTATTTATAGTGAAAGTCATTGTTTGTCATAAATCCTCAAAGGATATGGGACAATTTTAAGATGAGATTTTGATTACTCATTGTCAAAATGCAAAAATTATGTTTAATGCAAAATTTCAGACTTCATGTAAGCATAGTAAAATAACTTTGTTCCAAAACTTTGAACTAAAAAAAGTTGATGAATCAATCTAACTTTTATGTTCAAAAACTTGTTTGTAGGACTCCAAAAAAAGTTATGGACAAAATTCTGAGAGGATGTTTGAAATTTATTGTCAAAGAAAATTTCCCTTCCGACTCCTCTTTGAAATTTGTCCATAACTTTTGATTGGAGTTTCAAAATATCAAACGGATTTTTGAAGATGAAATTCAGCTTGATTTACCGATTTTTCTTAGCTCAAATATTTTTGAATAAACTTATTCTACTATACCTAAATACGGCTTAAAGTTCTATTTTAAATACAATTTTTACTTTTAACTAACTATGAATGAGCAACTAAGTTCTTATTAATCTTAATTTATATATCCAACATGGATTGTTTTATCTCTTACGACCTACTTTGATAAGAAACTTGTTTTCTGTCCTCACTTCACTTTTAAGAGTGATATTTTAATTTCAAGTTGGTCTAAGCCAAATCCAAGATTTTAAATGACTTCAGAATCACTTCGGAAATTCAACATCCAAAACAAATTCCAATAGATGCTAGTAAGGCCATGGGAAGGGGGCTCAAAAATAATTACAATATCTTCCAATACACATTGGGCATTCTAACTAACATGCTATTTTGTAACCTACCTTGGTAGGTATTCATAATGCTAAAGTAGCCCCAAGTTATGGACTAAAACTTGCCTCTCTATTTTTGGTAATTGATTGCCATGTCTACAAAAAATGGGCTCCATAATGATTATGTACATGTAAAATTTTGCAGCATTTCAATTCATGATGGAGCTTGCAATGCACGGTGGTCACTCAAATGAGAAGAGTATTTGTAAAAACAAAAAGCATGGGATACTTGTCTTCTCCTTGAATTCATTGGATCTGCCCTTTTCAAGTTAAATCTGACCATATTGGGGTAGGTAAGAATCATATTAATTAGTTGATTTCTTGGTCCATGCCCAAAACAAACCCCAAAAAATGAGTTGTAAACTACACTAGACCATTTAACTTTGAAAATTCCTCGAGACAAAGTTTAACTTGGAATTTGTTGAAACTACCCATATTATATTTAGAATGCAATCTATTTTTTAGAAACGATTTAAATTTATTTGAAAACTCAAAATTTGATAATAGAATACTCAAGAAAGAGGAGCAACAACCAAAAAATGGTCATTTCAATTAAGGCATTAGGGGACAAACAAAATTTCTTAGAGGCAATCCAAATGTCTTTGTAAGAAGACAAAAAAAAGCGCAAATTATTCTAATACAAGAAACACTTTGTGTAGCACATTGAAATTCAAAGGTACAATATGAATAGAGATGACAACAATAAGAAACCAAATACACAAAAAAAATCTTGTCTATATAACTCTAGATTCATTGAGAACTCAATTTCATTTCAGTTGTCAAATATTTGATATAAGTGTTCAATATTTGTGTAGGGTGTGCAAACTCTAAAAACTAAAAACAGAAGAGGAGCAATAAAAGGTCATTTCTTACTAATAGACCTGTACTACAATAGAAGCCATGTATGCCGATTTTTTTATATTGATGGCATAGTAAAGGCATCTTGTGGATGATGAAAGAATAATTAAGATAGTTACCATGAATAATATTTCTTTTTATTGGAACAAAGAAAAATTATACTTCAACGCAAAAACATAGCCTACAACAAGTGCTGAACAAAGCCATCACTCTTGATAGTCATATCATACATCTTCTCTCCATTCAACAATAGTAAATCAGGTCATGCTTTCAAAGAAAAGAATTGTTGGAAAAAAATTTCAAAGCATAATCCATACCAGTCAGTAGTTCTAAATTCACTAATACTCTAGATTACAAAGACATGTTCCATCATTTGTAGGAATTATTTAATAGTAATGAAAGGGTACATTGGTGGATGAAATTGTCCAACAAACAACATGACAAGCCTACAAACTAAAGCCTTGGCCCTTTGGTAGGAGGAAGAGTTCTCCAATTACTAGTCGTGTCTCTCAACTCAGGAAAACATGAATCAGGATGTCGATAGCGATCGTCTACATAACTAAAGTAAACATTTCCGGCAATGAGTGCTTTGATACTCTGCATGTGATTTTGTAAAGTAGAGTTCCAAGCTTGAGACTCCAAATCCAAAATCTCACGACCATATGTGTTTGCCAAATCTATTGCCCTATGCACCGTCTGGACAAAAGGCTTTCCTTCACATTCCGACAACACGGTAATCAAATTGCGAGGGTTTTGTTCTATGGAGCTCTCTTTGTGGTATGAGAAGACATCGTTTACAAATCCAAGGTGGATGCAAGCTGTCTTGGTTAAATTTTTCAAATATGGACTTGTCCTTAGTATATTTGGAATGTAGTTATTAGTGGCAAGCTCTACCATCAGTTGAATAAATGTCCCACCAATATTTCCAGCACGCATATCGGTATAGGACTCCATATTATACAAGCTTAGGTTATGGCCTTGGCGAATATCTGCCTCACTATCAACATTTCCGTGGTGGTGTTCATTGAGACATGCGACAAAATAATTGAACCATTCAGGGTTGGACGTCTCCAACGTGTATTGTCCTGCCTCCTTCATAATGGTTTCAATCAAAGGAGCCGGATTGCTTGGCTCCACTTGTTGACCAAAAACCGCATCTAAGTGGTCGTAATATTCTTGAATTTTGTGAGGGCTTTTACGTACATCATGGGCAATGCCATATTGGTCTTGAAGAAACTCATTTGGATCATCAAAAAAGAGATCATCCACCAAGAATTGTAATCCATAATTAATGGAAATTGCGACAAGACGATCGACACTGATTACATCTGGGTGTCCGTAGGCTGCCGAAGAAAGACCTGCTCGATAATAGGAGGCCAAGGCACTAACATTGTCATAGCGCTCGACGTACTCGTTTAAGCGTTTCTCGGCCTCATCTATATATTTGGCAATATGGCATGGCGGGAGGCCATCAATGGCCATGGAGAGCAAGGATGGAAGTTGATCATCAACACGTTGGGTTGGTGAAATTGGGTCCACGAACTCCAAAGTCTTGGTCCCTGAGTAAGCCAAATTCAACATTTGGGTCCTTAGAATTGATTCAAAACAATGAGAGTGATTAATTCCATGTTTTTTCTAGCAAAAAATGGATGTTTCAAGATTTTATCATCACTTGAGAAGAATCTTCCATAGTAAAAGCAAGTCAAGAGAAAATTTGACATTTATTTAAGTGTCCAGAACTAAGATTTGAAACCAAAAATTGAATCGTAGATTGAATAATAATAGTCCTTACAAATTTGTTTTCCCCGTATGCTCAAATTTGAAGTTTGTTCTACTAATGGTGTTGTTTTAAGATTTGCATTTCACGTCTTTATTCAAGTTTGTTTGGTGGATCATTCTTTGAACTCAAAGGGAATTACCTTTTGAGATGAAACATATTTGTGCCTTTTTGAAATATAGAATATCCACACAACAAAAGTCTTCAGAATTGATATGTTACAAATGTTAGAGAAGTAACACAAAAATCTACAAAGAATTGGACTAGATTTAGAAATTTCCCTTGAAACTTTAAGCACCAAACTATTTATCATGTCTGGTTTCAAAACTCAACCAAATTCTTTTCCCCATATTTATTGGTTCACAGTACGCTAACCAACTACCAGTTCTCCCCGACAGATCATTGACTCCGAGGTGTATGGATGCATCCATGTCAGAAATAGTTGAAAGACCCAATAAGGGAAAGTCCCTCTAGGTTACTGGACTGGACCGGACTGGACAGTGCCCTGGCAAACTCAATGCTTATCGGCCCCTCACTGTTTTAGGAAGAGCAGGGAACTTGTTAGCAATCTCTTTGGTCTGGGAGGGCATTCAGTTGTTCAGCCTGACGGATGCACAACAACATGAGCTGCACTTTGTGAGTTAACCCAAGAAGGACCATGGGTTTCAAGCATCACTCTGTTGGCTGTCGTTTTGCAACTAGATATGAATGAGAAATTTTGTATTTACTTTTCAGAGATGAAGTTGTATGTCATCCAATTTTCAAGTTTTGTGAGGAAAGTTTGAAGTTATTGTGAATTTCTTTAGAAAACATTGAAGAGGTAGTCATTTCCAAAGAAAAAATATACTCAGAACATCTGAAAATTGTATTCACCGTATATGTATATTGTAATGTGTAACGTCGCGGTATAAATGAAAGTTACCTTACCACTCTAAAATGAGAAAATCAACAAACCATGGTTATAGGCCCAAAGTTCATGTTACTATAAAATATTAAAAGTTTACTAATTTTCCAAAATTTCCAATTGGTGTAGAAACTGCACTAGATAAGCTTCATTTCCTTTGTTGAGCTCAAACTAAAGAAAGACATCATTTAATGGCTAAAATTTACATCAAGAGTAGAAAGCCAAAAAATCACCAAAATACACTACAAGGGTGATCTATGGATCAAGCATCCTCTGCTTTAGAAAAGTGAATATTCTCATATTGATGAGGGAATCTGCAATGCTATTCTTTGAAAATACACTCAAGCAACTTCAAAAGAAAATTGGATGAATAAATGCTCTTTTTCATCCTATAGTCTTAAGATAAAGTCATCAGGAGGACGTTTAGCGTTCTCAGCAGGGTTCCAGGATTAAACTACAGGATGCACCATCATGAAGACCGAACTACAACTACGTTGGCATGCCTCCCTCACACTGTCCTTCTAATTCTTTTGCAAATCTTGGGCAACATTTTGTCCAGAAAGCAAGGCAAGCTGAATTGAATGGGAGGAGGCTTACCGGTGTGAGATGCATCTTCAGCGCTGGAGGGGAAGTTCGCCCCTTGCTTGACGGCCGAGGTGCTGGGACTGCCTCGACCCTTTTGGAAGCCGCTGGACCATTGGAGATCCGCTCGTCTCCTCCAGGCCGGAAGTGAGCCCGGGGACTGTGTGGAAGTTCCCAGCTCTGGGATCCGAGGGGAACAGGTACCAACAATCAGCTGCGTGGAAATCATCATTCTGGAGAGCACGTCGCAGACAGAGAATAAGTACGTGAGCTCTGCTACTTGCTACTTATAACTTATCGGCGGACGGACTGGGTTATCAAAAACAATGAAGTGGGTTTTCTTTTATAGGACTCACTGTCCCAGAAAAATGCCAGCGTGGGCCCCTTGCTAAGACGATGCTACACAAGCAATTTCTGAAACATTTCATTTACCACGTTTTCCCTGGTGGCCTGCTCCGAGAGAAAATAAAAAACTGTGCAGTTTACACTCCGCCTATCACAAAGGTAAACCACCTGTGATGAGCAAACCACCTAATAAGTAAGACACACAAATCCCCCAATGACACGCAATGCCCCCATCACACGCAAACCCTCGATAACAAACACCTAGGGAATGATCCATTTCAATCCTGTACCAACCCATGCCAAACTTCTTTCAATAAATGAGAGTCAAGCTACATTGGGTTAGCGGCCACAATCAATATCCTAGGTGATGGTCATGCTGATGATCAATGATTGCAATAGGAACTTTCACCTTTTTAGTGTAAATTCATTCAAGCAAGTGAGCTCTTTAGACCTTCATGTTGTGGTCATGGTAGGAAATGTTGCGGTCATGGTGGGAAATGTTGCGATCATGGTGGGAAATGTTGTGGTCATGGTAGGAAATGTTGTGGTCATGATAGAAAACGTTGTGATTGCTTTAGGTGAGTGAAATGACCATCTTAAATACAATTTTTGTTGATTTTAGGATAGTCTAAAGACTCTTTTAGGCCAACTAGGTAGGCACACTTCAAAAAATTGTAACAAATTCATACTTTGTCAAAGAAATAAAATTTGAATTGTCCTCACCATGTCTCACATTTGTTGTCTTTCTATAGGACGACAAAGAATTAGAAATTTTCAACAATGGCAACAGGGCAAAGCAGTCATTCTGCGTGCCGCCATAGGCTGGTTTACCGGCGCCAGGCTCGTCTAGCCCATCCAAGCGGCAGCCGCCAAATCAACTTAACAAGGGAGAGTGTGGCCCAGCAAACGCCACGGCACGGCAGTGACGGCACGGAAGAGTTCGTCACTTTTCTAGCAACCGGCGCGCGCCACCTGGACTTGCAAGCCCTCTGACAGTTTTGCTGAGCACTCCGACATGCCGTGCTCGTGTCGTTGGCTGCACGCTCCAAAGGTACCGACCCCATTTTCCCGGCCAAAAAACAAGGCAGAGTGCGGTGGCCTGAACACCGCTCACGGTAGAGTGTCTGACACTGTAAGCTGATCATCACTTTTCTGGTAACTAGTCCGAGATACCGCTGGACTTACCATCACGCAGACAGCTTTGCTGAGATATACACACACAATGGGTGCTGATGGCCGGGGTGAACTAATAAGCCCTTCTCCCATGGACGGATCGATGCATGCCAGGGAACGAGGTTCCCCTACGTCGTTCCCCTGTATCGTTCCCGTACGAGGAACCCGTGTGCATGTTTGGGTTCCCTCAATCGATGCCGCAACTGCGTTGCAGCTCATATTGCTGCGATGCGAGAACGCACCAGAGACATATTGCCGCGGAGATTCGATTTAGAATCTGTGCAGCTGCATCAGCCCGCAGGAGGAGATGCCCGAGGTGGAGAATTCCGCGGAGATGATCGAGGGGCTGCTGGGTCATAGCTGGAATACTTCGAATTCAGCTCGCCTTTTTGGACTCCAGTTCCATTTGCAGTTGCCCCTGCTCCGCCATCATCGCCACCTCGGAGTAATTCGAACAGGTAGAACCAAAAGCCGCCATAGCTAGATTGCAATTGCAAATCAAACTGCAAACATGGATTCCGTGTTCTTACTCTCATGTATTTGTGTTTCAAAGCATTTGTACCTGACGTTGGTTTCATGGTCTCACTCTCTTGGGTTTGTGTTTCAAACCATTGGTTCTTGACAAAACGTTGGTTTCGGGGTCTCACTCTTTTGTGTTTGTGTTTCAAAACATTGGTTCCTGACATTGGTTTCGGGGTCTCACTGTCTTGTGTTTGTGTTTTCAAAGCATTCATTCCTAACATTGTTGTAAGCTTTGGTTTCAGGATGTGAGATAGTCCCTTTTCAGCTATTTCAAAGGACGTTTTGAAGCTGGAAAGGAATAGCTCAGAAGCAAGTCAATCCTCCAGGCAAAACTATTCAATTTTGCCACTACTCTGAAAATTCATACCAAATAAAATGCTCTAGCACAAAAACTCTAGCAAAGTACATGCTACACCAAACCATTCAACTCACAAACCATGGCAAAATTGGGCAACCATTATACCTTGGGACAAGAAAAGTGAAAGGAAAAACACATAGTTCATAACATGTATGATTTTGTGAGTTTCTGTCATTGTTGTTAGTACATGTGCCACATCTATTGAATATGCACAAGCCAACACCCCATCTGAGTCTCTTCACAACTTACACAACAATCTATTGTATCTTTGCAATTATATCTTTTCAAGAAAACTCCTCATGCATCGCCCATGTACGCAACTCTTGTATTATACACAGGGGTCATTGGCATTAAAAAGGTTTATGGAGGACGGTTTTTGTAAAAATTATAACAAATTAAGAGACTAAAATGTTAGATGAAGATCACATTAAAAATAAATTTAATGTAGAAAATGTTGCCCATTTCCTCTCCCTCCCTCTCCCTCTCCCTCTCTCAAACACCTATGCTTATTTTTCAAAAGTTCCAAAAAGTTCCACCCAATTAAAATTAAATTTTCATTAAAGAGCCCTTCAAGTTGAGTAGCTCAACCTATGATACATGTATTAAAGAAATTCATATAATTAGGTTTTTAATGCTATTATTGTTTTCAAAAATATTCATTATATATATATATATATAATTACATTCTTGGATTCCTTATTGAAAAGGCTACAAAATTTTTCCACATTAAAAGAAATTATATCGCTTGAGATTGAACTAAAATGCAAATGCATTATAAGTAATTATAACTAGGGCCATATAATACACGAGTTGCATACCCACAATGTATTGCTCCCTATGTATCGAGGTTCCACACCACTTAAAACATCTAAACCCTTAAAACTTAAACTTATAGCATGGAACAAAATTATTAGTTTGCACTAAAATACTAAATACATCTCTTCCAATACTAAATGCACTAATAACAATTCTAGTGTCACAAAAGTAAAGAATCAAATGCCGCTTACAAAACAATAAAATATATCAATTTTGAGTATATTTTCAATAAAAGTATTGCAAATCCCTTCATTACGATATTATTGACTTTCCTAAAAAACAAGATTGACCCCCTTGAAGTGTGTTTTGGCCATTTCTTGCTATTTACTCTCCATGTGAAGTTTTGCTGTAAAAATTATGTGTTTCAAATTTGAGTCCATCTTAGGAAATGAAGGCTATGGAGTGTAGTTGGAAAATTCAAAATAGTTCAATATTTTGTAGCAATATGAACTTCATGCCCATCACCAAGGTTTATTGAGTTTTTAATTTAGAGTGACATGATAAATTTGATTTATATCGTGATGTTATAAAAAATATTATATATGTATAGTGAAAATTGAAAAATGTCAATTCCGATGGATATAATGTCAAAATACTATAAATTTTGCTCAATCTCTTGACCGAAGATTGCAAACAGCAGTAATCCACAGTAAATATGGTGAAGCTAACCCAAAATGAAGTTTATGACTTAATTGCATTCATCAAATTGATGAGAGGATGGTAACCCTGCCAAATAAAGAGTGCATGTAGATGGACAAAAAGGAATTTTTGTAATTATAAACCCTTATATCTGAGGCACAGTATTGTCAGAAAGTAATGCCTTTGTTGTCATTTGTATAATATTAGCACAAACTACAACATCTATGCAGGCTTAATCCAAGTGGATGCAATGTTCTCAAGGGTTGCTAGAAGAATATTAGGTCAAGAGCCAAGAAGCTTCACTCTGGAATAAGAAGTGCATACCATGACAGCAGCAACTCTAGCAAGGGCAACAACTGGATGGATGCAAAATGCATATCAAATCACACAACAAAACATGGAAATTTAGAAAATGATAAGACGAGACATAGATCAACTAATTTCAGCCCTCTCATATCAAATTCATGTTACTACTATGTGCTAACTTAGTGGACAAGTTTATGAAAAAACATCCCAATGGCCAGTTCAATAGTGTCAACATGGCATTTTAGGAGGGGTGCAATCTTGACTGCACCCACAGAAACACCCTCAACTACAAATTTCATTTCATGTGGAGGTTCTATGAGCTTAGCATATTCTTCATTTAACTCTTAAAGGACCAAAGTGCATTTTTTTTTACAAAATAGCAATTTAGGGCAGCTCAATACAATTTTTTTTTTTTTAATTCTTTTAAATTTTCACACAACATGTACTCAAGGAATAGCTTTAGACCTAACAATTTTCATAACTTTTGACTACATGATTAAAAAGTTATTGTATAATATGTCATTTTCAATGCTTGGTGGGCAACCCAAACATTTCTTAAAAAATCACATTATTCAAAAACTAAATTTTTTAATTAGTTTTTTAATTTTCTATATACATGAAAAGCTTTGAATTAATCCATATTGATTTATGAGATGAAATTTACAAGGAGTTTTAGCTTGCAGGTAGTCATGGATTCCTTAATCTAAATCAAATTTGGAGTCTCTTATTTAATTCAATTTATAATTTTTTTTGAAAAAAATGAAAAGATATGATGTAAATTGTTTATTTTGACATTATATCCATCGGAATTGACATTTTTCAATTTTCACTATACATATATAATATTTTTTATAACATCACGATATAAATCAAATTTATCATGTCACTCTAAATTAAAAACTCAATAAACCTTGGTGATGGGCATGAAGTTCATATTGCTACAAAATATTGAACTATTTTGAATTTTCCAACTACACTCCATAGCCTTCATTTCCTAAGATGGACTCAAATTTGAAACACATAATTTTTACAGCAAAACTTCACATGGAGAGTAAATAGCAAGAAATGGCCAAAACACACTTCAAGGGGGTCAATCTTGTTTTTTAGGAAAGTCAATAATATCGTAATGAAGGGATTTGCAATACTTTTATTGAAAATATACTCAAAATTGATATATTTTATTGTTTTGTAAGCGGCATTTGATTCTTTACTTTTGTGACACTAGAATTGTTATTAGTGCATTTAGTATTGGAAGAGATGTATTTAGTATTTTAGTGCAAACTAATAATTTTGTTCCATGCTATAAGTTTAAGTTTTAAGGGTTTAGATGTTTTAAGTGGTGTGGAACCTCGATACATAGGGAGCAATACATTGTGGGTATGCAACTCGTGTATTATATGGCCCTAGTTATAATTACTTATAATGCATTTGCATTTTAGTTCAATCTCAAGCGATATAATTTCTTTTAATGTGGAAAAATTTTGTAGCCTTTTCAATAAGGAATCCAAGAATGTAATTATATATATATATATATAATGAATATTTTTGAAAACAATAATAGCATTAAAAACCTAATTATATGAATTTCTTTAATACATGTATCATAGGTTGAGCTACTCAACTTGAAGGGCTCTTTAATGAAAATTTAATTTTAATTGGGTGGAACTTTTTGGAACTTTTGAAAAATAAGCATAGGTGTTTGAGAGAGGGAGAGGGAGAGGGAGGGAGAGGAAATGGGCAACATTTTCTACATTAAATTTATTTTTAATGTGATCTTCATCTAACATTTTAGTCTCTTAATTTGTTATAATTTTTACAAAAACCGTCCTCCATAAACCTTTTTAATGCCAATGACCCCTGTGTATAATACAAGAGTTGCGTACATGGGCGATGCATGAGGAGTTTTCTTGAAAAGATATAATTGCAAAGATACAATAGATTGTTGTGTAAGTTGTGAAGAGACTCAGATGGGGTGTTGGCTTGTGCATATTCAATAGATGTGGCACATGTACTAACAACAATGACAGAAACTCACAAAATCATACATGTTATGAACTATGTGTTTTTCCTTTCACTTTTCTTGTCCCAAGGTATAATGGTTGCCCAATTTTGCCATGGTTTGTGAGTTGAATGGTTTGGTGTAGCATGTACTTTGCTAGAGTTTTTGTGCTAGAGCATTTTATTTGGTATGAATTTTCAGAGTAGTGGCAAAATTGAATAGTTTTGCCTGGAGGATTGACTTGCTTCTGAGCTATTCCTTTCCAGCTTCAAAACGTCCTTTGAAATAGCTGAAAAGGGACTATCTCACATCCTGAAACCAAAGCTTACAACAATGTTAGGAATGAATGCTTTGAAAACACAAACACAAGACAGTGAGACCCCGAAACCAATGTCAGGAACCAATGTTTTGAAACACAAACACAAAAGAGTGAGACCCCGAAACCAACGTTTTGTCAAGAACCAATGGTTTGAAACACAAACCCAAGAGAGTGAGACCATGAAACCAACGTCAGGTACAAATGCTTTGAAACACAAATACATGAGAGTAAGAACACGGAATCCATGTTTGCAGTTTGATTTGCAATTGCAATCTAGCTATGGCGGCTTTTGGTTCTACCTGTTCGAATTACTCCGAGGTGGCGATGATGGCGGAGCAGGGGCAACTGCAAATGGAACTGGAGTCCAAAAAGGCGAGCTGAATTCGAAGTATTCCAGCTATGACCCAGCAGCCCCTCGATCATCTCCGCGGAATTCTCCACCTCGGGCATCTCCTCCTGCGGGCTGATGCAGCTGCACAGATTCTAAATCGAATCTCCGCGGCAATATGTCTCTGGTGCGTTCTCGCATCGCAGCAATATGAGCTGCAACGCAGTTGCGGCATCGATTGAGGGAACCCAAACATGCACACGGGTTCCTCGTACGGGAACGATACAGGGGAACGACGTAGGGGAACCTCGTTCCCTGGCATGCATCGATCCGTCCATGGGAGAAGGGCTTATTAGTTCACCCCGGCCATCAGCACCCATTGTGTGTGTATATCTCAGCAAAGCTGTCTGCGTGATGGTAAGTCCAGCGGTATCTCGGACTAGTTACCAGAAAAGTGATGATCAGCTTACAGTGTCAGACACTCTACCGTGAGCGGTGTTCAGGCCACCGCACTCTGCCTTGTTTTTTGGCCGGGAAAATGGGGTCGGTACCTTTGGAGCGTGCAGCCAACGACACGAGCACGGCATGTCGGAGTGCTCAGCAAAACTGTCAGAGGGCTTGCAAGTCCAGGTGGCGCGCGCCGGTTGCTAGAAAAGTGACGAACTCTTCCGTGCCGTCACTGCCGTGCCGTGGCGTTTGCTGGGCCACACTCTCCCTTGTTAAGTTGATTTGGCGGCTGCCGCTTGGATGGGCTAGACGAGCCTGGCGCCGGTAAACCAGCCTATGGCGGCACGCAGAATGACTGCTTTGCCCTGTTGCCATTGTTGAAAATTTCTAATTCTTTGTCGTCCTATAGAAAGACAACAAATGTGAGACATGGTGAGGACAATTCAAATTTTATTTCTTTGACAAAGTATGAATTTGTTACAATTTTTTGAAGTGTGCCTACCTAGTTGGCCTAAAAGAGTCTTTAGACTATCCTAAAATCAACAAAAATTGTATTTAAGATGGTCATTTCACTCACCTAAAGCAATCACAACGTTTTCTATCATGACCACAACATTTCCTACCATGACCACAACATTTCCCACCATGATCGCAACATTTCCCACCATGACCGCAACATTTCCTACCATGACCACAACATGAAGGTCTAAAGAGCTCACTTGCTTGAATGAATTTACACTAAAAAGGTGAAAGTTCCTATTGCAATCATTGATCATCAGCATGACCATCACCTAGGATATTGATTGTGGCCGCTAACCCAATGTAGCTTGACTCTCATTTATTGAAAGAAGTTTGGCATGGGTTGGTACAGGATTGAAATGGATCATTCCCTAGGTGTTTGTTATCGAGGGTTTGCGTGTGATGGGGGCATTGCGTGTCATTGGGGGATTTGTGTGTCTTACTTATTAGGTGGTTTGCTCATCACAGGTGGTTTACCTTTGTGATAGGCGGAGTGTAAACTGCACAGTTTTTTATTTTCTCTCGGAGCAGGCCACCAGGGAAAACGTGGTAAATGAAATGTTTCAGAAATTGCTTGTGTAGCATCGTCTTAGCAAGGGGCCCACGCTGGCATTTTTCTGGGACAGTGAGTCCTATAAAAGAAAACCCACTTCATTGTTTTTGATAACCCAGTCCGTCCGCCGATAAGTTATAAGTAGCAAGTAGCAGAGCTCACGTACTTATTCTCTGTCTGCGACGTGCTCTCCAGAATGATGATTTCCACGCAGCTGATTGTTGGTACCTGTTCCCCTCGGATCCCAGAGCTGGGAACTTCCACACAGTCCCCGGGCTCACTTCCGGCCTGGAGGAGACGAGCGGATCTCCAATGGTCCAGCGGCTTCCAAAAGGGTCGAGGCAGTCCCAGCACCTCGGCCGTCAAGCAAGGGGCGAACTTCCCCTCCAGCGCTGAAGATGCATCTCACACCGGTAAGCCTCCTCCCATTCAATTCAGCTTGCCTTGCTTTCTGGACAAAATGTTGCCCAAGATTTGCAAAAGAATTAGAAGGACAGTGTGAGGGAGGCATGCCAACGTAGTTGTAGTTCGGTCTTCATGATGGTGCATCCTGTAGTTTAATCCTGGAACCCTGCTGAGAACGCTAAACGTCCTCCTGATGACTTTATCTTAAGACTATAGGATGAAAAAGAGCATTTATTCATCCAATTTTCTTTTGAAGTTGCTTGAGTGTATTTTCAAAGAATAGCATTGCAGATTCCCTCATCAATATGAGAATATTCACTTTTCTAAAGCAGAGGATGCTTGATCCATAGATCACCCTTGTAGTGTATTTTGGTGATTTTTTGGCTTTCTACTCTTGATGTAAATTTTAGCCATTAAATGATGTCTTTCTTTAGTTTGAGCTCAACAAAGGAAATGAAGCTTATCTAGTGCAGTTTCTACACCAATTGGAAATTTTGGAAAATTAGTAAACTTTTAATATTTTATAGTAACATGAACTTTGGGCCTATAACCATGGTTTGTTGATTTTCTCATTTTAGAGTGGTAAGGTAACTTTCATTTATACCGCGACGTTACACATTACAATATACATATACGGTGAATACAATTTTCAGATGTTCTGAGTATATTTTTTCTTTGGAAATGACTACCTCTTCAATGTTTTCTAAAGAAATTCACAATAACTTCAAACTTTCCTCACAAAACTTGAAAATTGGATGACATACAACTTCATCTCTGAAAAGTAAATACAAAATTTCTCATTCATATCTAGTTGCAAAACGACAGCCAACAGAGTGATGCTTGAAACCCATGGTCCTTCTTGGGTTAACTCACAAAGTGCAGCTCATGTTGTTGTGCATCCGTCAGGCTGAACAACTGAATGCCCTCCCAGACCAAAGAGATTGCTAACAAGTTCCCTGCTCTTCCTAAAACAGTGAGGGGCCGATAAGCATTGAGTTTGCCAGGGCACTGTCCAGTCCGGTCCAGTCCAGTAACCTAGAGGGACTTTCCCTTATTGGGTCTTTCAACTATTTCTGACATGGATGCATCCATACACCTCGGAGTCAATGATCTGTCGGGGAGAACTGGTAGTTGGTTAGCGTACTGTGAACCAATAAATATGGGGAAAAGAATTTGGTTGAGTTTTGAAACCAGACATGATAAATAGTTTGGTGCTTAAAGTTTCAAGGGAAATTTCTAAATCTAGTCCAATTCTTTGTAGATTTTTGTGTTACTTCTCTAACATTTGTAACATATCAATTCTGAAGACTTTTGTTGTGTGGATATTCTATATTTCAAAAAGGCACAAATATGTTTCATCTCAAAAGGTAATTCCCTTTGAGTTCAAAGAATGATCCACCAAACAAACTTGAATAAAGACGTGAAATGCAAATCTTAAAACAACACCATTAGTAGAACAAACTTCAAATTTGAGCATACGGGGAAAACAAATTTGTAAGGACTATTATTATTCAATCTACGATTCAATTTTTGGTTTCAAATCTTAGTTCTGGACACTTAAATAAATGTCAAATTTTCTCTTGACTTGCTTTTACTATGGAAGATTCTTCTCAAGTGATGATAAAATCTTGAAACATCCATTTTTTGCTAGAAAAAACATGGAATTAATCACTCTCATTGTTTTGAATCAATTCTAAGGACCCAAATGTTGAATTTGGCTTACTCAGGGACCAAGACTTTGGAGTTCGTGGACCCAATTTCACCAACCCAACGTGTTGATGATCAACTTCCATCCTTGCTCTCCATGGCCATTGATGGCCTCCCGCCATGCCATATTGCCAAATATATAGATGAGGCCGAGAAACGCTTAAACGAGTACGTCGAGCGCTATGACAATGTTAGTGCCTTGGCCTCCTATTATCGAGCAGGTCTTTCTTCGGCAGCCTACGGACACCCAGATGTAATCAGTGTCGATCGTCTTGTCGCAATTTCCATTAATTATGGATTACAATTCTTGGTGGATGATCTCTTTTTTGATGATCCAAATGAGTTTCTTCAAGACCAATATGGCATTGCCCATGATGTACGTAAAAGCCCTCACAAAATTCAAGAATATTACGACCACTTAGATGCGGTTTTTGGTCAACAAGTGGAGCCAAGCAATCCGGCTCCTTTGATTGAAACCATTATGAAGGAGGCAGGACAATACACGTTGGAGACGTCCAACCCTGAATGGTTCAATTATTTTGTCGCATGTCTCAATGAACACCACCACGGAAATGTTGATAGTGAGGCAGATATTCGCCAAGGCCATAACCTAAGCTTGTATAATATGGAGTCCTATACCGATATGCGTGCTGGAAATATTGGTGGGACATTTATTCAACTGATGGTAGAGCTTGCCACTAATAACTACATTCCAAATATACTAAGGACAAGTCCATATTTGAAAAATTTAACCAAGACAGCTTGCATCCACCTTGGATTTGTAAACGATGTCTTCTCATACCACAAAGAGAGCTCCATAGAACAAAACCCTCGCAATTTGATTACCGTGTTGTCGGAATGTGAAGGAAAGCCTTTTGTCCAGACGGTGCATAGGGCAATAGATTTGGCAAACACATATGGTCGTGAGATTTTGGATTTGGAGTCTCAAGCTTGGAACTCTACTTTACAAAATCACATGCAGAGTATCAAAGCACTCATTGCCGGAAATGTTTACTTTAGTTATGTAGACGATCGCTATCGACATCCTGATTCATGTTTTCCTGAGTTGAGAGACACGACTAGTAATTGGAGAACTCTTCCTCCTACCAAAGGGCCAAGGCTTTAGTTTGTAGGCTTGTCATGTTGTTTGTTGGACAATTTCATCCACCAATGTACCCTTTCATTACTATTAAATAATTCCTACAAATGATGGAACATGTCTTTGTAATCTAGAGTATTAGTGAATTTAGAACTACTGACTGGTATGGATTATGCTTTGAAATTTTTTTCCAACAATTCTTTTCTTTGAAAGCATGACCTGATTTACTATTGTTGAATGGAGAGAAGATGTATGATATGACTATCAAGAGTGATGGCTTTGTTCAGCACTTGTTGTAGGCTATGTTTTTGCGTTGAAGTATAATTTTTCTTTGTTCCAATAAAAAGAAATATTATTCATGGTAACTATCTTAATTATTCTTTCATCATCCACAAGATGCCTTTACTATGCCATCAATATAAAAAAATCGGCATACATGGCTTCTATTGTAGTACAGGTCTATTAGTAAGAAATGACCTTTTATTGCTCCTCTTCTGTTTTTAGTTTTTAGAGTTTGCACACCCTACACAAATATTGAACACTTATATCAAATATTTGACAACTGAAATGAAATTGAGTTCTCAATGAATCTAGAGTTATATAGACAAGATTTTTTTTGTGTATTTGGTTTCTTATTGTTGTCATCTCTATTCATATTGTACCTTTGAATTTCAATGTGCTACACAAAGTGTTTCTTGTATTAGAATAATTTGCGCTTTTTTTTGTCTTCTTACAAAGACATTTGGATTGCCTCTAAGAAATTTTGTTTGTCCCCTAATGCCTTAATTGAAATGACCATTTTTTGGTTGTTGCTCCTCTTTCTTGAGTATTCTATTATCAAATTTTGAGTTTTCAAATAAATTTAAATCGTTTCTAAAAAATAGATTGCATTCTAAATATAATATGGGTAGTTTCAACAAATTCCAAGTTAAACTTTGTCTCGAGGAATTTTCAAAGTTAAATGGTCTAGTGTAGTTTACAACTCATTTTTTGGGGTTTGTTTTGGGCATGGACCAAGAAATCAACTAATTAATATGATTCTTACCTACCCCAATATGGTCAGATTTAACTTGAAAAGGGCAGATCCAATGAGTTCAAGGAGAAGACAAGTGTCCCATGCTTTTTGTTTTTACAAATACTCTTCTCATTTGAGTGACCACCGTGCATTGCAAGCTCCATCATGAATTGAAATGCTGCAAAATTTTACATGTACATAATCATTATGGAGCCCATTTTTTGTAGACATGGCAATCAATTACCAAAAATAGAGAGGCAAGTTTTAGTCCATAACTTGGGGCTACTTTAGCATTATGAATACCTACCAAGGTAGGTTACAAAATAGCATGTTAGTTAGAATGCCCAATGTGTATTGGAAGATATTGTAATTATTTTTGAGCCCCCTTCCCATGGCCTTACTAGCATCTATTGGAATTTGTTTTGGATGTTGAATTTCCGAAGTGATTCTGAAGTCATTTAAAATCTTGGATTTGGCTTAGACCAACTTGAAATTAAAATATCACTCTTAAAAGTGAAGTGAGGACAGAAAACAAGTTTCTTATCAAAGTAGGTCGTAAGAGATAAAACAATCCATGTTGGATATATAAATTAAGATTAATAAGAACTTAGTTGCTCATTCATAGTTAGTTAAAAGTAAAAATTGTATTTAAAATAGAACTTTAAGCCGTATTTAGGTATAGTAGAATAAGTTTATTCAAAAATATTTGAGCTAAGAAAAATCGGTAAATCAAGCTGAATTTCATCTTCAAAAATCCGTTTGATATTTTGAAACTCCAATCAAAAGTTATGGACAAATTTCAAAGAGGAGTCGGAAGGGAAATTTTCTTTGACAATAAATTTCAAACATCCTCTCAGAATTTTGTCCATAACTTTTTTTGGAGTCCTACAAACAAGTTTTTGAACATAAAAGTTAGATTGATTCATCAACTTTTTTTAGTTCAAAGTTTTGGAACAAAGTTATTTTACTATGCTTACATGAAGTCTGAAATTTTGCATTAAACATAATTTTTGCATTTTGACAATGAGTAATCAAAATCTCATCTTAAAATTGTCCCATATCCTTTGAGGATTTATGACAAACAATGACTTTCACTATAAATACAATTATGTCTTGTAATTGGCATGTAACCCAGAGAAAAAAAAATTATGTCATGCAAAGAAAAAGTACTTAATCAATCTTTATTGACAATTTACATAATCAATCTTCATTAACAATTTATAGTATTGGCAACATGTCTGTCTTTCTTCATCAAATGCATTTTTTTTGTAGTAGACTTTAAAACTTGTCTCAAGGTTGCATGCCAAAAAATTCCAAATAACAAAGAATCAAATTAATGTCCACAAACGATTGTCAAATTGTGACAATGGTTTGAAAATTTGATATAATTCAATTTAACTAACACATTTCATAATTACAGAAGCTCATTTTTTAGTACAATTTTCTATTCATAAGTTCAGTTTTTTCAAGGACTCTATAAAAACAAAAGCAAAATTTGTATGTTTACAATTTGTAAACCTTATAAAAATCAAACTAATTTCTATTCACAAGGATTACTTCACTACAAGTTTAGCTTCATCACGATAAAAACAAATAAAAAAAACTAGGGCCAATATCTACCAAACTACACGTAATCTATATTTTTATGAAAGACAAAATTTGTAAAATTTCTATCAAATTGTGGCAATATGGGATTTGGATTTGATAAGGCATCTTTGGACCCTTTCATTGAAATTCTCTCGCTTTTAGAAGACAAGTGATCAATACTTGGAGCTCTTGATATTGGAACAATATGAAGTCCTTGAAGCATGGGCTTTACAAAATCAAATGCACAACTTGATTTTAAAGTCTTTCAGTAGCTTCTTAAGATAGTTCATATTTTTTTCCATTGATCTTTAAATTTCTTAGATTTGATTGAAGCTTCTATGATCTTCTCAAGTAAAGCTAGATTGATGTTGTTCCAAAAGTCATCTAATTGATTAGAGTCATCATAAAGAACTTGATTTCTTAGACCACCAAGGACAATACCATTTACAACTTCTAAGCTAGTTCCAATGCTTCCAACAAAAATGGTAGGATCAGTGCAATTACAAAATGTCAGTAGCTCAAGTGCCAAAAGAAATCATGTCAAATATTACAAGGCACAAAAATGAGTAGACTTTTGCTAGGTATGATCACAATACAATTGTCAAGCAGAAAGTGGCCTAAGCTTTTACACATAAGCCTCACAATATAGCAACAAGAAAGCCCCTAACAGAAAGAACTTGATGCATGGCATGCACAACAATTTTTGAAGGGAAGCTCTTCATCTAAACAACCATGTTCTTTTGATATGGTTGTTTTGTCTACAACTAAAATATCACCTCCAAATCCATTAGAATTTCCAAGGATTTGTCTGCAATTTCAATTTTGAGTGCAAAATATTTCATCTAATCTAGAGGAGTATAAGGCAATGTAAATTTTATTCCATATTAGAAAATAGAAATCGTGGGAATTGCAATTTCTTTTGGTAATTTTATGCTTTGAATTGAAAAAACTATGAATTTTGAAAGCCGATACTTGATTTAAGCCCATACTCAATATTTAAAGTTGCAATTCCAATCATTCAAGAACTACTACACTTTCCCACTCACTTCTTTAAGACATATGTCATGATTTGATTAAATCCAACTTTAAAAAGGAGAAAAAACACATTTTAAGCTTTGGTTGAAAAAAAATTCAAGCCTTGGTCGGAAATAGTTGCACCCTACAAGTTGGGAATAGCTCCTTTGTTGGGAATGGGTGTTTCCACCATAAATTAGGAGAAGAATTTCTTCATGCAGTTGGAGCCTGATAAGTGCGACATTGGCATGCAAGCCATCCCAATAAGCTGGTCGCCTTTGAGATGGCTCCAGTCATAGATTTCCATGGAAAGATGCACAATTAATTTGGAAACAGGCATTGTCAATTTTGAACCAGAACATGTAGTTCCAGTGATGACTTGTCCTACCATTAAAGTTACTCAATGTGTTCACTGTGAAGGCCTTATCAATGTATAGCTCTACTCTTGGGTTCATGTTGCCAAAGTATCTCCAATTCCTGAGATTGTGTGCTCACAGAACTGACAACTCCACAAGCTCTGTGTTGGCCTCATCTTTCAAATGAATATTATCAACTCATTAATAAAATATCAAATAATCAGGAATGTGCAAGGTTCCAAAGAAAAGGTAATTAAATTACAATGTTTGAAAATCATAGTGTTCACCCTAAATACTAGTCCATATTTTGAAGTTTCAAGTCACTAGGACTAGAGGAGCTGAGGAGGTACTCCCTAAACCACCACTTTTTACTATTGAGCCTATTTTCTATTATTAAACTGGTCAGATTTTCGTATGTTCTTGTTGGCAAGTGAAAGGAGGTTTTAACACACAAGAGAATATGGCATTTGGATATTGTATGCAAAAATTATTAAGGAATAAAGTTTGGTTCTAAAAGCTTTTCTTCCACATAGGTACATAATTGACTTTGGAGATGTACACATAATATAGATGGTGGTTTAAAGTCAGTGGTACATTTGGGTGTACCTACCTTATATCACTTAATTAGCACATTGTGCCGGAAATTCTATGACTCTCTATAAAGTTGTAGAAGTTCGCTTACAATTTAAACAATGTTGTCTATGTTGGAAGTTCTAGGGAAACTTATAATTTCTAAAAAACTATCATCACATTCTAAAATATAAAAGCACATAAAAAAAAGTAAAAGGAGGAATTATTCAACATTGTGGAGAGACACTCTATAAGCAAATGTTACTTAGACAGTGCTCAATCACTTCTTCTCCTCCTTTGCTACCCTAATGTTGTTCAAATGTTGCTAAAAAATGTTGCAAATCTCCTTGTCTCTAGTAGTGTCTACAATTACTATATGTACCTAGATTTCAAATTTCATAGAAAATGGATGTATGACACAAAAGTAATAAGCAAAAAAGCACATGTACAAACAAAGGGGACAAAAAAAAGGGCAAGTATTTCGTATAACAACCCCTAATGAAGGGAGAAAATAGGCATATGGGAGAACTACCCTTTAATCACCATCATCACAAATAGTGTGCAATCTATTGGATTGATTTTGAATAGGATTCTTGCAATCTTGGAGAATGTTAGGGAATCCAAATTGCCTAGTTCTACCCACTTGCCTACCCACTTAGGGTTTAGACAAGAAGTGAAACTCCAAGCCTAGACTTGTTCACCGATCACCAAACTTTGTGTACAAAAAAAAATGCACTCTTTTTTTTGTGACTACAAAGATTATGGCCCTCTCTGACTTCAATTTTTTAAATCTTGTTGCTACTATTGCATAGGTCAACTACTCAATCAAATGTGCTAAATTGATAGTAGAAAGGTTCCCATTTTATGTTAGGGAAAAAAAGGTCAAAGGTTGTGCTTCATGAATTCTCAAGCTCTATGAAGCCACTCATTTGCAACATTTTATTTTCTAAAGACCAACACATACAACTTACCAACTTTCACTTTGGAGGATCTCATATATAGAGGGCTCATGGATCACACCAAATGAATGTCTTTATCATTGGAAGGATTGCAATGACAATGATGGTGCCAAGCGTATTAACCCCTAAAGGACCGGCCTTGTATTCTTGGCATTATAATTTTTTGGGGTAGGCACCAGTGAGCCAGGGTTGACACGATGTCTGGACGTTGTGTCCGTAGCGTCCGTTGACATTCGCGGTCCCCGCGTCCACAACGTCCGTCAGGACCGCCCCGTCCGCCTGTCACCCCATCCGCCCCGTCCGCCCCGTCCGCTTTGACGGCCCTATTTCCCCCGACCGCCCTACCCAAACTGCCCCGTGGTCACTCCCTTAATCTTTAAACAATTAAATGTTAAAGGAAGTGCAATGGTTCGCGATTTGTCATTAAAACAATGTCTCTTATAAGTTGAAAGATTATAAAGTTTGACTATGAGTCCATGATAGTCTTGAAACTATAAAAAAATTCCAATTCATTTTCAAAAGGCAAACTAAAAAAGTTTGTGACTTCAAATATATATATATATATACTATTTAAAAAATCGAGATCAACACAAATACAAACATAATTAATATGGGCAAAATGTATTGAATTTAATATAGAATACTATACATTGTGCACATTTGGCTAATTGCACATATAATTTTTTTCATTCCAACTCTATATTTCTAAAATAATTTTTAATGCCTATATAACCTATTCAACTACTACTTCTGTACTACCAATCTAATATAAATGGTGGAAATGTTCATCTGGCATCGGCCAACGATATGTATTAGAAAACCGCATAATCACATGGGCCAAACTAGTATTTTCATCGTCAGTCTTCGAAGAAATGCGCTTCAAGTAAGCATAAAATACTTTTGCAAAGTCATGAAAGGAAAATTGTGTCGCACTAGGTGTTTTAAGTAGCAAGTTGAAATACGCCTTTGACATGTTGTTTCCATTCATCGGCCGAGCAATTTTTCGAATGGCACTCTTCCGACTTACGTGAATACATCGGAATGACTTCCACATCTGCACCTGCTTTATGCAAATATGCAATACGTGGATCCACCCACCATCTCCTCTGCAAAGTTTGTTTCATCTCATCTGCTGATGTGAATGTGTACAAAGACTTCATTGGCTGAGAAGCTAAGGTGGTCATGTCCCAATCGCAAACTCCAATGTACACACGTAACTCATCCTCTGGAAAATGCAACAAGATGTTGTCCGGAGAAAGATCATTGTGCAAATGTCCAGCAAGATGCACTGCATACATTATATGCATAAAGGCCCATGTTAGCTCCGTGCGCTTCTTCCGATATCACCCTAAATGGTGAGCTTTTACAACCTTCTCTTTGGTTGGATTCGTATACATGAAACGGATTTGAATGTTGTCTGGAAAGTCTTTATCTATATTCAACATTTGTCGAAGAGTTCCACCATTCCACCAATACGCATAACCTTCACACGTCGTTCCGTGCACCGCAGCAAACCGTATCACACCCGCGTGTGGAATTCGAACAGCCATTGATTCGTTTTGATGTTCTAACTTTGCAAGATCGGGTTGAGTTTGGTGGTGAATGGATTTCTTTGCCGCAAACTCCCAATAAAGAAGTACTCCTGGACATCCTTCAATTCGAACCTTTCGAATCGTTGCATATCCACCTCTCATCATTCTATCATCAACAGCAATCATGCGTGCTGTATCTGGAAGTGCTATTAGGTGCCGTTTGGTCCTTTCTGCTTCAGCAACTCCATCATTGCTTTTCCACCAAGCAATCGAACCAACTTGATTGTGCCTTTTGGCGAATGGAGCACATCGCCCCCTAAACAAGTCCACTTTCAAAATCACTTCTTCAAACTGGGCATCATTGGGTCGATATTCCTTGCCATATTTAACCAAAATGACTTTGGAATTCCACAAAGCGTCATGAACCTTGTTCTCCAAACATTTGGTGAAGTGCATTTTATGCATTTCGTCATGCCACTTTGCCACATTCAATGCATCCAACAACATCTGTGTCATGTCTACCTTGAATTTAGACACGCACTCCTCTTGATATCTGATGTACTTATTGTCTAAAGACCATGTTGTTTCTGATTCATAAAATTGAACAATGCGCTCAATCATGAATTTTTTGCATTCCTCCGAAGGACTTTGGCGAGTTACCTTCAAGTTTGATGGTCCCTCTCCATGTTTAAGCTTTGCAACCTTCTTCTTCCCCTTCGTCATCGTGACAAATGAAACTGATATAGATGAAATTTTTTAATTTAAATGTGAATTCCACGTGCAAATGTTAAAAAAATTGGCAACAAGGGGGCTCCAATAAACCACTCTTGCCTTGCCTAGGAAAGGAGCCAATGGAGGATGAACCACCAAGCTCTCCGCTCCACCTTGCATTCACAAGGGGCAAAACAAAAGTGACAATGTGGACAGCCCGACCGCCCCTCTTATAAGGGCGGACGGCCTGTCCGCCCCATCAGACAGCCCCAAACCGTCCGCTCGATCGGACGGTCCGGGGGTGGCGGACGCATCGGCCGTAACCGGGCGGACGGGTATCGGGGCGGACGGGGTCTGGGCAGATGGGGTGAATGGGTATGAGGGCGGACGGGGCGGTTTGACCCTGAAGCGCTCTGACGTCCATATTTTGCACGATAAACAAAGGTCTTCATGGCACTGTATAGTTCAACTAACTTTTCATTCATTCAATGTAAAATTTGAAATTAAAAAAGGTAGCCTTCCTTTATGACCAAATTTATGAATTCTTGGTAAATGATATTTTTGTACAAAGATATGAGCTAAAATGTGCAAAAATTCACAAAAGGATTGCGACGTTTAATATATGTACCCAAATATTCACGTTGCATTGTGTATAAAGCAATTGTAAGAAGGTAGTTGAATAAAAATTCTACTATTAAATTGAATTAGTTGATGTTTAATCACTTAGTAAACCGCTAAATGTCCAAGTCTTTGCAAGTGTCTTTTGGCTATCGAAAAAGAACATGGACTTATAATTATCCCTAATGAAGCAAATTGTTCTTTTTTCAAAATCTCACGGTATAGATGTTTAACCCCTAAAGTTCTTTTCACTAAAAACACTTCAAAACTGCCATTAGTAGTGCAAATATCAAGTCTTAGAAGAAAAATACTTTTGGGCATATGTAACCGTAGGATCTTGTAGTAAATTAGTTGAAAAAGATGTGGAAAAAATTTTAGACAAATCCACCATTTGGATTGTAAGATATTAGATATTGAGTGTTTTATTTAAGGGGGCTACTCAATTATGTCTATTAATGAACAATTGGTAGGCTAACAAACCTAATTTAGCATGTATTTTAATATTTGTTGCAATTGTTTTAGGAATATTATAACATAACACTATTATAATATTCTTATAAATGATATAGTACTAAATCATTTCAAAATCAACAACATTTGAAAACAATCTGTCAATCTTGTCTTCCATAGTCCTTTAATGATATATATATATATATATATATATATATATATATATATATATATATATATATATATATATATATATATATATATATATATATATATATATATATATATATATAATATATTAGATAAATCAACATGAACAAATCAATGATTATATATTTCATAGATCTATTCTTCATCAATCAAATAAGAGTGCATGTGCAAATATAGACAAATATGGTTTTCCAAAAAATAGATAAACAAATAGAGAAAGATATGAAGTGAATGTTACTTGGAGAATTGGAGGGAAAGAAATTGAAGTACTCAATTGCATTTTATTAAATTGGAAAATTGCATGTGGATGGCATGAATTAATCTTCATAGATGCTAAACTCATACGAGTTGCATTTCAACATTTATGATTTATACAATTGATTGAATTGAAAGCTCTTGTAATTACATTTTCAAATTTTCGATTCAATCATTCAAATTTGCAAGAGTGATTTATGATAGATTTATAACTTTAAATGTGAAAGCATTCAATGCCTTTATGCGTTTGTTCATCAATATATTAATTTTAAATAAATAATTTTTTTTTTATAACATATGCATAAACCATTGCATTAAAAAAAAAAAAAACTAAGAGCCAAGCCAAATAGGCTGGTCAAATGAAGAGAACAAGAGAACAAGAGCCCTACGAGAAAGCAAAGGAAAAAAAAGAAAATATCAAAAGGATTCAAAGGAAGGAGCAAGATGCATTCTTGCAAGACCGTAGAATACATAATGATTTCAAAATCCAAACACAAATATATTCTCTATTTCAATGAGAGTCAAAAATGAACTACCCTGCTCTCAAAGATTGTACAATGTACATGTTATACAAAATGAACATATAACAGAAAGAGTAGAAGACATCATTTATCATGATTGAAAACTGAAATGATTTTTTCTTTCTATATAGAATATTTTATGAAATGTAACAATGTATTTAATTATCATAGTAATTGGTAGAAATCTTTGTGCAACACATAGAAACATTTGATTCATGTGGAGTTTTTTCATTTATTTAGGATTAAAATTGAAGTATTATACTCTACAAAGTACAAACCGAAAACAATACCATATACCTAAGTTCAAAAGTTTGCAATTGTTTCGTGAATTCATTTTGAAAACTCAAACGAAGAAATATTTTATAATCAATATCTTGTTCATTTGAATCATTTCAAAATTCGAATTCCGAATTCAATTCCTATTTATAATAGAAATTATGTTTGTCAATTTTTTAGATCTTTAAACAATGAACCCTTTTTTTTTAAATTAATATTTAAAAACATCTGAAATAAGAATATTGGAATTACCCTTCAAAATAAATATAGCATATGTATAAGTGTATAATGTATTTTACTCAACCAACTCAAGTAACAAATTTTTCTATGTTTTTAAGGAAAAATATAGCCATACATGATTTGAAAGTTAAAACATTGATTCTTTTTCTTTGTTTTCAAATGTAATCAAAATTTCATTAAAAAATATAAAAGACTCGATGTTCATTTGAAGATCGTGATGCACTTTTAATGAGAAATCACAACCTTTCATTAAATATCATGAGGTTGAAATCCATTAAACTGTTATTCTAATTATGTATTGGAGCCTTTTTTTAAAATTTCATTTGCTTACAATGAAAAAGGATTTGATTATTGCTGAAAAACATTTGATTTCCTAATGAACTTTAAAAAAATCCCCACCATCTTCAGATCTTCTCAAAACCTATTTAGAGGGATAATATCAGTAAATAATCCAAACATATTCAACTTAACCACATTCCCCTCATTCATAAAACAATTTAGGGGAGAAAAGAAAATGTTTAGGGTAATTAAGGTATAGGGTTTAGGGTTTACATTTAAAAATAAAATAAAATGATAAATCAATTACATTGATCCTCATTTAGCAGTGATTATTAGGCTGTTTTTTTTGGAAATGTTACCGCTCTTTTTGAGTAATATTGGCCTCATAGGATGCTCCAATGGATAGCTGGGCGGACGCCGTCGGCGGTCAGTGTTTAAGTGGGGCGGTCGGCGTGTCCAAAGCGCAGACGGCGTCGAAAGGCGGACAGTGCGGACAGTCCCGTCCAACCACCCCGTCTGACCGCTCCATCCGCCACGTTCGACCCATTTATCCGATCCATCTAGCCTGTCCGCCCGCTTTGTTCGTCCGCTTCAGCCCCGTCCGGGGCGTTGCTTGTTTCTGAATGGAAACCCTAAAAATGAACCTTAAATTTTCTAGAGGGGACTATAAATGTTAGAAAAGAAGCTTTGGTATTCACTCTCGAAAAACCAAACGCTAAGATTTCTAAGGGCTATGAGCTTCAATTTATTGAGTCTCTTGCTTGGTAATGCATAGTTCGGTAGATGGGGGGGCTTTGATTTTCAAAGCTTTGTGTGACTAATTTCATTGATATTGTATACATTGTCACGTTGTGGGTTTCAAATTTAAAACATTCTATTGGTTTCTTTTGAAATTGAGGTAAAACATACACTTGTCAGTATGGTGGCCAAACCGACGGGGGATTTTTCTCCTTGGTATAGTGTGCCAGAGGATGGTAAAGTAAAATGTAGGCTTTGCAAAGCGATCATGTCAAGGAGGCTTAGCCGTATGTTCAGCTACTTAGGCTACTCTGGGCCTGGAGGTATACGTGATAAAGGGGTGAACCTTTGTCTACGATTACTAATGGCAGTTCGAGATTTATTTCGGCATTGCGAAGGAGTTTTTCCAAAACGCGTTGTAATGGACAATGTGGATGGCAACCCTGGCCCTTTAGATGTCCAAGAGTTTTCGGCCGGAAAGGCTGTGTCGCATTCTGACCACGAAGACTCTTGTCCAGCGTCCAAAGAATTGGTATCAATGGTATATGCCACAACTGAAATGACTTTGAGTACGGAAGCTTTTGGTGAACGTGAAACTCCGAGGGCATCAAGTTCTAGGCCTCAGAGGCAAGGCAGCTTAGTGAATGGGTTTGAAGAAGGTCATAGACGCAAATTACATTCAGTGTGGGCAAATTTTTTTTATTCAACGAACATACCATTTTCCATGGCTCGAAATCCAGCTTTTAAAGAAGCAGTGAAGAAAACGGCTGCGTTCGGTAGGCCATACATTCCTCCCTCATACCACGACCTTCGGTACAAATTGTTGAATGAGGTGAAGACCAACATTCAAACACAGTTGAATGCACGGACCGAAGATAGCATTCGAAAATTTGGAGCAACATTGTCCATTGATGGATGGAGCTCAGTGACTAATCGACCTCTCATCAATGCCATGCTTGTATCATCCGTAGGTGAAGAATTTCTTGGATCTGTAGATACAAGTGGTTGTGAAAAAAATGCGGAGTACTTGGTAGCTGTGTTGGAAAAGTTCATTGAACAAGTGGGGTCCAAGAACGTCGTGTTAATAACTACGGATAATGCTCCCGTGAATCCGTCTGCATGGGATGTAATATCTGCAAAATATCCTCATATTTTTTACCAAGGGTGCGTGGTACATGCATTGAATTTGTTGTTGAAGGATTGGGCTGCAGAGAAATGGATTGCTTCCAAATTGGATAAAGGAGTTCTTGTAGCTAAATTTATCAGGAAGAGACATATGCCGCTAGCTCTATTGCGAAAGTATTCGCCAAATCTTGGTCTCTTGATGCCTGGGGATACAAGGTTCGCCTCTAAATTTATGATGATGGAGCGTTTGACAAAATTGAGAGGAGCATTGGAACAAATGGTGGTAGATCCGCAATGGGTTGAGTATGTACATACTCTCAAGAAGAAACGTGGATCCGAAGTCCAACCAAAAGACTTGGCCTTAGCGGTGAAGAAAATTGTTCTTGATGACCATTTCTGGAATCAGTCCATCAATTATGTAGAGATGGTTGAACCAATCATATGTGCACTCCGCGATTTGGATTCAAAATCACCATGCATGGGGAAGGTGTTGCATATCATGAGGAAGTTAGAGAAGCACGTGAACGGATTACAAAGTCCACCATTTTGTTTGCTAGAAGAATTTGCAATTCCATTGGTACAGTCTTTTTATGCCCGAAGAAGAATGGTGGACAACGATCTCCAATCAGCTGCAGCTCTTTTGAATCCATACCTTCTTCATGACAAAGAGCTAGCGGATGACGCAGATGCAATGTCAGGATGTAAGAAAGTTTTGGAGAGAATATGTAAACCGGATGAATATGCAGCAGTGGTGAAGGAATTTGTGGCTTTTCGACACAAGGAACCTCCATTCCACAATATGTTGAATCCGGGAGATCAAATGTTGTCCGTACATGCTTGGTGGGATTTTGAAGGTGCATGTGGCAAGTTTATAGCTCCATTAGTGAAGAGGATATTGGCTCAACCGGTGTCATCATCTTCATGTGAACGGAATTGGAGCAACTATTCTTTTGTTCACAACAAATCTCGAAATAAATTGAAGCCGGAGAGAGCAGCGGATTTGGTATACGTGTATACCAATTCCAAAGTATTAAACGCATCGAAGGAAAAAGATGAAAAAAAATGGTATAATGATAATGTGGATCCGATGGAATCAGAGGATTCAGATAGATCGACATTAGAAGACGATGATGACGATGATTTGGAAAGGGCCCTTTCAGCTGTAGATGGCGGAGATGACTTCAATCGTGCGACAGCATGGGGAGATGAAGACGTTATGCAAGACTTTCCCGATTTGGTGAATGATACGCATGATTATCATCTAAACCGCAAGGATGTCGTTCCCGACAATGCAAACGATGCAAATACCTTTTATGAAGACCAGGACAATGTAAGGGTACAGGAGAATCTATCTTCTTTAACTGCATATTGCAATGGAACGGGATACTTGAATAGCGAAAACATTCTATCGAAAAAGGCAAACGCTATTGCCAAAGAGGTGAAAATCAATGAGAATGCTATTGGTGATGAGGGGAGAAATGAAGAAGTTTTAATTTCTCAATCTCCATCTGTGGCATTAAATGTAGTGCAAGGAAACGACAAAAGAGAAGATGTGGTCATGGAGGTGAACGTTCCAAAAGATGTGGGCAACAATAGTGGTGATGAGGGGGAACCAAATATTGCGGTACAGAAAAATAGTGATTCAGTTGGGATGGCAGTCACAAATTCGGCAATTGTAAAGAGTGATAAAGGAAAAGAGCCAATGAAGTCAATTTTTGAAGGACCGAGATCTAGTGCTCTTCCACCAATACCGTTGAAGTTTGTTAGCACACGATTGGTCGGATTGGATGATTCTCAGAGCTTTGGATATGGAAAACGCCTAGTGAACATTTCCAAAGAAATTTCTACAGGTGGTAATCTACGGAAAGTAGCGTCATCACCTACAAGCCTAAGTGATACGGATAGTGATCGGATGCCATTGGCATCTTTGCATGATCGCATTTTAGGAAAAGGAATGGCGCAAGAATCCATCAAATCAACAAACGACACTCTATTACTTCAAAAGAAAGCCAAAGTGGAGATAACCGTTCATGGACATGTCGACTCTACATCAAGATTGATGGTTCAAGAATCGAGTAAGGTGAAAGCGAAAAGAGAAATGCAACCTTTTGCTATCTCTCCAGTGAAGAATAGGACCCCTTTTGATGAAAATGTTGTTACTTTGTCAAATAGAAAGAAAAGAAAGGTTCCTATTCAAAAAGCCTGTAATCGTTTTGTCAAAGTAAAAAAATTAAATTAAATTCGAAAGAAGGGAGTAAACCTACTTCGAGAGAAGACTTGAAGGAGACAACAATACTTGATTCCAACAATGAAGATGATTCCGACAATGAAGATGACTCCAATAATGAAGATTTTGAACGGAGAGCTGCAGGAAAGAGTAGTGGAGCTGAAGTTAAAGGAGATGTGGATTGGCGTCCATAGGAATTGTGGAGATGTGAATTTAGATGTTTGATTGTTTAGTTGCTCATGATATATGGAGCTCATGTTAACAAATGACAATGGTTTCTTTAATCATTTTATTATAAAATTGTTTGTTTATTGATGATATACATCTCGCTGGATTTTAAAGTGATTTTGTTTCTAAATCAAAATGAAATTCAACAAAAAAAATTAAAAATATATTTCATATTTTAGCTTTTACATAAATAGTGATATACAACTCTATTGAATCGCAATTGCAATATAAGAAAAATCAAAATCAAAATGACTTCACTCTCAATCTCTCATTGGTGAAAACAATCAAAACAAAAAACCCAAAACGGGTTTTCTAAACCACCCCGTCCGTCCGCCCCGCCCGTCTGCCTTCCGACGGCGGGAGGGACGCTGCGTCTGCTAGCGTCTGTGCGTCCGGACGTCTGGAAAACGGACGCTATTTTGGGGCGGACGTAGAGATTCGTCAACCCTGCTGTGAGCAGAGATTTGATTTATTTTAGCTCAAATTTTTTCACAAGGTGAGGACAAGGAATATCTTTTAGTGCATCAAATTTCAAGACATTTGGAAATACGAGTCAAAAGTTATTAAGCAATATGTTGTTTGCATGTCAACTCGAGCAGCTCTAAAAAAATCACTTTTTCCAAAAGTTAAAATTTGAAATTGGTTTATTATATTTATGTATGCATGGAAAGCTTTGAATCATTCCATTTCATTAAGTGAGTCAAAAGTTATGAGGATTTTTAGTTTGCGGGGAGTTTTGGACTTTCTACTCTAGAATAAACTTTGAAGTCCTATATTTAATTCAATTTTCAATATTTTTGGAAAAGGATAATTGATATAATGTAGATTTTTTATTTCAACATGTCCACCATTGGGATTGTTGTTTTTCAATTTTATAAATAAATTATTAATAATTTAGTATTTTGCATCATTCCCTACTTCATTCTACTTACTAATTTTTTTTCTAAATGTTAAACAATTCCAAATGATTTGATAATTTTCAAGCATGTAGACAACTTGTCGTTAACAAAGAAAGTCTGAAGTTACAATCATTTTGTCTTTTTTTTCATGTAAATCTGACCTACTAAACTGCAGCTGCCCGGATTTCAGCAGGGTCAAATAATGGCACTTTTGCAAGTTCAAACACTAAAATCTTGCAATCCACACGGTGGATTCTTTTGAAATTTTTTCCACGTCTTTTTAAACTACTATACTACAAGATCCTATGGTTAAATGCTTTCAAAAATGTTTTTTTTCAAAAATTCGGTACTTGTACTAAAAATGGCAGTTTTGGAGTGTTTTTAATGAAAACATAGTCAAGGAACTTTAGGAGTTAAGTAAAGAAGCAAGTTTGCCTCGCATCTTTGCCCATCTATGGTAATAGACTCATGAATTGACCATTCAAGAAAGAAATATAAAGCTATTGATAAAACTACACACTAGAATATTTTCCTTTTTTTGATAGACCAAAAAACTGAAAACAATTGAATAACAATTTTTTTTCATAATCTTTTAACTCTAATTGAATTAAATATGATTTTTTTGAAGAGAAATGGACTTAGGTTGCTATAGGCGTACATAGACTAGGGCAATAATCAAATCAAATGAGCCTTTAAATAGAGAAAGAGAGTCTAAATAGTGATTAAAAAGATGATTAATCCCTAAAAGAACAAGGCCATTTTTTTTTGTCAAAAAACACTTAAAATTGTCATTTTTGTTGCGTTCATTTAAGAAAACAAAACAAAAATACATTTTAAAGAATCTAACTATAGTATCTTATAATTTCTTTATTTGAGATCATATAGAAAGAATTTCATATAGCTTGACCATATTGATTGGAAGATATTAACATTCAAAGTTGGAAAATAAAGCTTTTTGGAGTGCTAGCTTGAAATTTCAAATGACTTTGATTGCCATTTGCATAAATAATTTGCACTACAAAATTTGAATTTAATTTTTTTTTTGTAGAAAACTTATATTGAAAATCATGAAAACAAGATTTTAAAAAAACTAAATCGTCAATAGCTCTAAGATGGGATTGAAACACAATAATCTCAATGGTGAGATTGTTTTAACAAGAAAACTTGACCTTGTAAAAAAATTATGAATTGTGAAAGTTGCATTCAAAAATTAATCCTATAGGTTATTTTTTCAAGAAGATGTTAGATTGCTCAAAAAACAAGATTGTTTGTAACTTTCACATCACTAATCCAAATGAAATGAATCAAAGTTTTACATGTAGAAAATAATACAATCTCACTAGAAGAAAAGCATGTCAGAGCGAACAAAAAATGTCATCTAAAAGTTGTTGAAAACCATATTTCCAGCACGTGGAACGTGCTAGAGTGTGTTGGAAACACGGTTTTCAACAAATTTCAGATGACGTTTTTTGTTCACTCCAACATGCTTTTCTTCTAGTGTCTATAATGAAAAAAAAAATGAAAAATTGTCATTTCAAGTTTTTGTGGATCTTTTTTCTACCCGGCAACATGAAAATTATATTTAAGATGGCATAACTTTTGCCCCTGAGCATTGATTGAACTAAAAACTATATTCCTACAAAGCTAATAAGTTTTTTCTATCTTAGGGAAAAGTCTCAAAAAGTTTTACTAAAAATTGAGGTCATAGAAACGTGCCCAAACTACTATGAGTCCCCTAAACGGACTCGTGGTCCTTTCGGGATTAAAGCACTTGGATAGTGTCCAAAATAGATCAATTTCCAATTATTGAGAGAATATTTTTACAACAATACTTTGGCGCACCAATCCAACTACCAAATCTCAATCTTGATGTCGATTTCTAGCTAGGTGATTTAACCCTACAAGACCAAATGGTGTTTTTTTGGCAACATAGCAATTTAAGGTAGTTCACTATGAATGGAAGTTTGTTTTCTTTTTCTTTAAAATTTTCATATTATATCCAAGGAGTTTCTTTAAGCCCAACACTTTCATAACTTTTGACTACAAAATTAAAAGTTATTCTATAATATGTCATTTTTGGTTAAGTGCAAACAACTTGGATAGTTCAAAAAGGTTCTTATAAAATTAATTTTTCTTAAAGTAAAAATTTGAAATTATTTTTCTAGATTTAAATATATCTAGAAATCTTTGAATCATTCTATTTTGATTGTTGACATGAAAATTATGAGGAGTTTTAGTTTGTAGATAGTTACAGAATCTCTACTCTAAAATAAACTTTGAAGTTCTTTATTTAATTCAATTTGAATTTTTTTTTGGAAAAAACATAAAAACATTGAGTGTAGATTATTTATTGCAACATTATAATTGTTGAGATTGGCATATTTCAATTCCATAACTAAATTCTTAACAATTTAGTGTTTTGATACATTCTTTATTTCTTTATACTTTGTATTTTCTATATGTTGTACAATTCCAAATGATTTGAAATTTTTAAAGCATGTAACCAACTTGATATTTAAAATGAATCCAAAGAGTAACCACCATTTATGACAATGTTTCATACAAATGTGACCTTGTGATGTATAGCTACTCAATTTTTCACAAGGTAAAAAAAAAAGGATTTTTGTCAATTCAAATGCTAATATCTTGCAATCTACATAGTGGAATTTTTTGAATTTTTTTCTACATCCTCTTAAATGAGCACACTACAATATCCTATGGTTATATGTGTTCCAAAATGTTTAAAAAAAATTGGTACTTATCCTAGAAATGGCAATTTTGGAGTGTTTCTGGTGAGAACATAGTCAAAAATCTTTTGGGGGGTTTAGTACTCATTTATAAGTCATACATGACACATAATGGTACCCTTTATTCACTATTAATTAGACTTCCATGAACCTTGCACTTAATATGGGATTCTCTCCCTTAGAAATTCTTATCCATTTCACACCCATCTAAATTGTTTCAAACCCTTTCCTAGGGGTGATTCTTAATGCCAAAGGTCTTCAACCATTTAAGATCTTGTTAGCTTAGTAATTGAGGAGACAAAATTTACCTTTGCTAACACTTCTAAAATTCCATGATACACTAGGGTGGATGTTTGGTTTAGTGTCTCAAATTCTCGATAACCATGTTAGAATGTTGATTTCAAAGAGGGGTATGTATTTCAAAGGAATATCATACAAAATATTACATTTTAATGCTATTTTGGAATTAAAAACATAAAAATTTAATTAAAAAAATATTTGTGTATTTTTTTGGACACCTAAGGCTTATCAAAATTGATTTATGGATTCTTAAAGATACATGTATGAATTGTTGCATCAATTATGTTTAATGCATACATGGACTTTTCTTAACCCCTGAAGGACCAAGGTGCATTCTTTGGCAATATAACTTTTTGGGGCAGGTGCATGTGAGATGAGATTTCTATATTTTTGGCCCAAATTTTAATTTAAAGTGTGGATGAAGAAAATCTTTCATGTGCACTAAATTTCATGACATTTGGAAATATGAATCAAAGGTTATGGCCTAATATGTAGTTTGTTTTTTAACTCGAGCAATCTGGGCAGATCTGAAAAAATCAATTTTTTCTAAAACCAAAATTTGAAATTAATTTTCAAGATTTATATATACATAGAAAGCTTTGAATCATTCCATTTTGATCAATGAGTCAAAATTTATGAGGTGTTTTAGTTTGCAGGTGGTTATGGATTCTCTACTCCAAAATAAACTTTGAAGTTCTTTATTGAACTCAATTTTCAATATTTTTTGAAAAAAATAAAAATATTAGGTGAAGATTTTTTATTAAAAAATTACAACCATAGCAATTGACATTTTTCAATTCCATAACTAAATTATAAACAATTTAGTATTTTGATTCATTCTTTGCTTCTTTCTACTTACTATTTTTTCCTATATGTTGTGCAACTCTAAAATATTTGAAATTTTTCAAGCATGTAGCCAACTTGACTTGAAGAATGAATTCAAATAGTTGCAACCATTTTGGATATTTTTTCATACAAATATGACCTTCTGAAGTTCAACTGCTCAATTTTTTGTAGGGTCAAAAAAGGCTTTTTGTCAATTGAAATGCTAATATCTTGCAATCTACATAGTGGAAATTTCTGAAATTTTTTCCATGTCTCCTCATATTATCATGATACAAGATTCTATGGTTGGATGTGTCAAAAAAAAAATTTTTTTTTTTTTGAAACTTGTTCTAAATATGGCAGTTTAGAAGTGTTTTTGGTGAAAACATAGTCAAGGAACTGTAGGGGTTAAAAGATAAACACTTAGAATTGGCTTATAGTGATTAATGGAAGATTAAATGGAAACATTCATTATCTAAAAATGAATTTTTGGTGCTAGGGTCATTGCAAGAAACATTGGGCGTTTTCCTAATAGCGTCTTGGCAAAAACTATGTTTTTGTTGCAAAATACTATGAGTACTACATAGCGAAACATATCAACTATTGATTGGAAAAATTAACAACTAATAGTATTTTTGGACTAATTGCTAGTACGAAAATAGTATTATGGAAAAAAAAAGACACATTATTACAGAAAATAAAAACAATGAGGTATAAATTGATAATAAATTGGAAAAACCATGAACAAAAACCCCCTAAAATTTTGCCATTTGAGAAGACTTGATGATGATCAAATTTCACCCCAAAAAATGAAGTTGACACCATATTCAATTTTCAAAATTGCTTGTACAAGGGAGCCCTATTTGCATAGACCTAGAGGACATAAAATAATATATTCATAGATATCCCTTGATAGGCATATGCTTACCTTGTATGAATGTAAACCACCAAAATTTCAACCCTAAATCATTTAATTTGGGTACTCCAAAGGTAATAAAAAAACCCTGAATCTCAAAAGTGTGACAAATTAAGGAAATTAAAATTTTAATGTAAAATATATATTTTTAATTTCTGAAAAATAAAAAATTTGATTACCATCAAGTTAGACATCTTTAATAAAAATTTGAAGTTCTTAGGACTTGGGATTCAAAAATTATACTAGAAGACAATAATGTCACTCTTATTGTGATACAAAATAAGATTGGTGTTTTATACCATTACAAAAATCTGAGTGTTGTAGAAGGTCGTTAAGATTTTAATTTCTCACACCCCGTAGTGTAATTATAGGAAAATTAAAAAATAATTAAAAAAATTAAAAAATAACTAAAAAGTATGAAAACCTGACATGGCGCTGACATGGCATGAGTAGTGCCACATCAGCAACTTTCATTAAAAAATAAAAAACTGTGGAATTCCTCTCTAATTGCACTGAGGTAGTTGCAAGCAATTCAAAACTTGTAGCCTTTCTGAGGCCTAAATTTTTTTGTAATGAATGACTTGCTAACATCATTGCATTTCATATAGTTATGGAGTTTTATAGAGTGAAAACAAATTCAATCTTTGGAAGTCATTTTCTTATGTATTTCATTTAAATATTTTTTTTCTTTCCTTTGTATACATGTATAGGATATTTGAAATTCTAAGTGGGCATATTTTCTATTAAAAAAAAGTAAAACACTTATGAAAGCTCAGTTGAACATTTATAATTCTTACAAAAGCTCTCTTTTTAAATGGTTGATTTAGTGAATCAACTAATGACAATCATTAAGACACCAAACCATGCATCCATCCACCATGCCGATCATCGATGTGGATATTCCCTTCAAGTTACCCAAAATTATTTTGGATTATCACTTAAGTTTGATTTCATAATGGTCTTTGAGCCAATTTCATTTGTTCATGTACCTTTCTCTAATGGTCATGACATAGACTATGATCACTTAGTATTGCATCCATTTAGGCAACTTTTTTTGTGTCATAATTGCATCTACTAGTGCCAAAGTTGTGATGTTAGGTACATTACTAAAGTACAAAATTGAAAGTGTCAAGCTAATAGAACTCTACTAATATAATCAAATAAGTGTTGGTGACCATTTTGAGTGTACATACCTAAATTGAATAATTATTTAACCCATAAATTCCCAAGGCCATTTTTTTTGTCAAAAATCACTCAAAACTATTGTTTTTGTTGCGTTCATCCAAGAATCTGAAAAATATCAATTTTTTAAAATCTAACAGTAGGATCTTGTACTTTACTTGTCTTAGCTCACATAGTAAAAATTTCATGAAGTTTGACCATATAGATTGGAAGATATTAGCATTCAAAGTTGAAAAAAAAAAATTTTTGAACATTGGCTTGCAATTTCAAATGACTTTGATAGCCAATTGTGAAATTTTTTTGCACTACAAACTTTGAATTAAAAAAATTTTATGTTGAAGAGTCAAGTTGAAAGTCTAGAAATTAAAAAAAAAAAAAAAAACTTGATTTTCATTCTTTAAGAAAATGCTAAATAGAAGTAGGTCCAAGATTGGAAAAAAAATTAAACCATTAATAACTCCAAAATGGGGTTGAAAGATAAGAATCCCAATGGTGAGATTGTTTTAGCAATTGAACACAACATTTTCAAAAAAAATTGTGAAAAATTGTGAAAATTGCATTCAGAAATGAACCCTACAAGTTATTTTTTCAAGAAGATGTTGAAATTGCCTGAAAAACAAAATTGTCTTTAAATTTCTCATTATTAGTCCAAATAGAACAAATCAAAGCTTCACATGCAAACAAAAGAAAACATTTCAAGAGAAAAAATGATTCATATTTATTTTGATTTTTTGCAATTTTTTTTGTATTGCCCATTGAGTTCGGTTTCAAGCTTTTTGTAGTATAACTTTTGCTCTTGGTCACCAATTGAAATAAAAATTATATTCCCATGTAGATAATCAATTTTTCTATCGTACGGGAAAGTTTCAAAACAAATCACAAAAAATTGAGATCACAAAAACTTGCCCAAAATTTGATTTGTCCCTCAAGGAGACAATGGGAGTTCAGGGGTTAAACCAAATTCACACATGAATTTTGCCATCAATGCAATAGTGTCTTTGTCTCCTTTATTTTTGTAAATAAAGGAGTCAACTCCTTTCCGACCATTTAAGCAATAGTGCATATTTAGAGCATAGTTTTTTGAGTGTGGAATTTTTCTTTTGAATAGAAAAAGAGTTCAAAAGGGTTGCATATTTTTTTCATAATTCTATCACACAAAACATAATTACTATGAATTTTCTAGTAGAAGATTTTTTTTAACCTATAATAATGACATAGACCTTTCTATTTCTGACCATAGGCTGATTGCAAAATTTACTAAAGGCTAGACCAACTATAATGTGCGACAACTATTCCAAAAACTGAGCCATAAGCCCATAGCTTGTTGGAAAGACAACAAGTGAATGCAAGAAACATCTTCCTATTTTGTTGCATTGGCCATAATACTCATGATTTTTTCAATAGTACTATAAAATTAGAAAAAAAATTTGAAAAAAATTTGAAAAAAATTTGAAAAATATGTTTCATGTATAAGCCTTTAAGGAGAAGGTATCCTACGAAGGAAAAGCATAGAAGTTTTTTTTGAGTAGAAGAACTAGAAAAGTGCAAAATCTCATGAAAAATAGATACTTTGACATTTTAATATGTAAAAAATAAGAAAGATAATTTTTAAAGAAAAAAAATTTGACAATTTGAGAAGACTTCATGATTAATAGATTTTACTAAATAAATGACCTTCAAACCATTTTCATTATTTAGAATTGCCCTTGCAAGGGAGCCATGTTTGCATGAATGTAGAGGACACAAAATAATGTTTTTTTAAGTTTTTTGTGGTAGGCACATGCATCTCTAGTGTAGGAATAAAGCCCAAAAATTTCATCTCTAGATCATTAATTTTGGGTAGTCTTCAATATTAGAAACCCCTAAACCGCAAAGTGTGACAAATTAGCTAAATTTAAATTTAAATAGAAAATGATTTTTGAAATTTTTAAAAAAATAAGTTCTCTAATTATTGTCTAAATGTTGATCTTTACAAAAATTCAAGTACATTGGCTTCAATTTGCAAAAGATGTGGCCAATCACAACTTAAAAACTATAAATGTGATACAAAATAGTACAAGTGTTTCTTGCATTTACCCCAACCTAAAGATTGGAAATGCCTGGGGGACAGAGATGGTGAGGATTGGAAAGGGATTGGCTCCCTTAGAGCATCCCCATTAAGGGCATTCCCTATCTTGATGAATTTCATCTAGATAGGGAAGAAAACTTCCTACCAAAGTTTCCTATTCCTAAATATTGAAGAAACTCAATGCCTAATTCCCTATACAAAGGGAGATTTAGGGAACTCAAAATCACCTTTCTCTATATGTTTGGGATAGAAGAAGATTAGTGGAGAAGAATGTTCTCTATCTCTATATTTGATCTTTCTTCATCTACATAGAGATAGGGATAGGGAAGAACTAGTGAGGATGTTCTTACAATCTACCCGTAGACCAACTGCCAATTTGATCCAGATCCAGAGTCTGCATTTTTCTTGTTGGCAAACTGGCCATGGCATGAGCACTCTTGACTCCACGTGAAATGTACACAAGTGTGCTGCAGTCTAAGTTATTATTAGCATGACATGCAAGTGTACGTGCACGATACTCTCAAATTCCAATTTACAAAACTTTAAACATCAATTTCGTTAAATTGGCAATAACCACGGTCTGAAACCAAAATCTACTTGTCTTAATTTTGGCCTGAAATTAGACCTTCGTAAGATTACGTCACGATTTTTGGCGTTTTTATATCAATCAAATGGGTTGGTCGATGATGATATCCATCGATCAGAGACTAAATATATAAATTAATTCACACACATTCAGTTCAGTATTACTGTACATTTCGAACTCTGCACACGCCCTTTGAATGAATCATCACCATGCGGGGGAACGGTTACCCCCCGGTACAAACTTGGGGGTTGCAGCTTGACACGCACACACAAAATTTTCTTAAAACAGAAAGTGGCTGGGGTGGGGGTGTCAAGCTGCAACCCCAAGTTTGTACTGGGGGTAACGCCTCCCCGATCTCCGTCATGCCATGTCGTCGGCGTTCTGAAACGGACCACTGCTCCGATTCATGATGGTTCCAACCAATCCCCCGAACTCGGGGTCCTTGGCACTCCAGGAGCTACGCGCTTACGTCCCCAGTACTAGCAAACTGGCATCATTTGGGTGGGTACGTAAAATAATCCTGTTTACAACTAATTAACCTAACTAGCATGCATATTTCGATCTGTTCACAGAATACAGAATCGGATGGCTCCTTCTATGTACGCAGTAACCTGCAAGATTGAGATCGATTCATCCATATATATATATAAATGGAGTGCCAGGTTTCCCCTCTACACTTCACTTCCACTTGCATCACATACGCTGCACGCATCATTCACGTGGCTAGCTTGAGCCACAGCAGTTCATATCTACCGGCCTAGCGAGCGATGGAGCGAGCCAGCGCGCGTTAATTAGTTCCCGACCCTGGTTTACTTCCATTCCAGTCCTGGTCGATCGAGCCTCAACGACAGTCCGGGATCCCAATATTCGATCGATCGATCGATCAGTTTGTGAGTGCAGCAATTCCTTTGATTGATTGATACGTCTATCGATTTATTTATCGATCAATCAAGATGGAAAATTGTAGGGGTGGGGTGACTTGTGTTCTTCCTGTGGCAGCGTTGGTGCTGGTAGCGATGCTGGCGCTGGCGGAGGCGGCGAAGATCCAGACGTTCAACCCGAATAATTGCGACGGGGCTCCCACCAATACGTTCCTGGTGGCCGAGAATACATGCCAGACGTTCATCGACCAGGGCGCCGTGCTCATCAGCGAAGTGGACACCGCCACGCGCGTGTCTATTCACAACCAGCGAGACTGCGAGCAGTACAGCAGCGTAGCGCAAATCTACGACCCCGGCTGCGTCGTGCAGGGCAACACCAAGCTGCGCGCTGTCTGGATCCAGGGCTAGTAAGCATAGTCTGTAGAACTAGCGACCTCTTGGCACCATCACCAAAAGAATGGCCGGGTGTCCCGTCCAGGGCAAGATGTAGTTCGTTGGTTATCCACCACCTTTCATCGCCTTCTCACATTATGATAATATAATAATATTGTAGCACCTATATATCCTTCATACATTTCATACATTTCTAAATAGAGTTTCATACATCTTTAAATAGAGTTTCATTTGACTTTTTGGTGAAATTGATCTTGGTGTGGTGAAATTCTAAAGAGTTTGAGCTCATTTTGAATGACATAGGTCATGATGACCCAATGTACATTTAGTCTTGTGGATGCTCTTGCCTCACAAAAGAGCAACAACGTTGCAAAGGTAATCCATTTATGTGAAGCTCCATGAGATTATGTATGTTGGAGAATTCTCTAGAGCACACCTCATTCAAAGACTTAAAATTTTTTGCAAGGAATTAGATCATGATTAAATTAGGCAAGGATAATGACTCATAGTCAATTTCTGGCAAGGACCACTGATGAGAAGCTCCCAATCCTTAGTCACCTAAATGTCACGACCACCAGAGATAAGCTCAAAGTCCGTCCACCTGTAGCCAAATAACAGATAAAAATCAAATAAATACTGATGAATTTGATACCATTTTGGTGTGCCTCTCAAACTCTTGTATGATCAAACCTGCAATTAAACATCGAACATCAAGACAAAAATAATCGAGAATAGCAGAAACATAACAAACAAGCCTACCTTTTCATCGGTGTCCGTATAGTTTCGCACATAAGTCACATCGAAGCCTACGCTCTTCAAATACCTAATCCAGTCCAACAACCAAGTTCACAATTCATTTGAAATTGAGAGTACAAATCGTGTGCAATAGAAGCAGATTAGGTCAAGTCCTGTTCTCTCGCTGGAAAAGGACATCAAAGGCATGGTGTGACTATATTTGTAAGAAGTCACGCCGCACACATACATGCTCACTTTCCCCAGCACAAGGGACTGAAAAAACTCTTTCTGTCTCCTCACGGTATTGAACAACTGAATCTGCACTTCATTCGCACTGTTAGGGCTGCTAGCGCTGGAGCAACGTATCGTTCTGTGTTGCTGTATTCGCGACTGCTCTTCACGTAACTCTGCTCCATACAAAGACACCCCTACTTTGATATGACGATGAATACAATGAGGCCTGATGACCACAACTCGGGACAGAAGCGCCGTGCTGCAGCAGCTCATCATGTGAGCGGCCATGGCCGTATCTTTCAAAAGTCGAAATCGACAATGTCATTCGAAGACTAGCAGGTAATGTCATTGCATCTCAAATCCACCATTGAAAAGGGGGAAATGCTAGGTGATCGAGGTTGCTCCGGCTACAGACAATCCAACAAAACTAAAGTGTAAGTGTCAGAGTAGATTGCTATCTCACGCTGTCTACAGAACAACAGTGCATAATTCAATACTGTTCAGTAGGTTTTGGAATTCCTTCCAGAGGAAAAGAGAAAGTATGACGTGCAAAATGTAATGAGGTATCTGCATAGAAGCTCTCAAGCACCCTCACATTTCTAAGAACGTCCCTAGAGTCGCAAACATTTTCCACATTCTTACAAAGCACATCCAAGTTGGATTCTCAATTAGAACAAACAGATTGTGGCATGCAAATCAAGCGCAAGCATCCGTACACATTGGATCCCACACACGTCCTCCTCAGAAAATTAAAGGCAGGACACTAATCAACTAGAATACGAAAGTACTCAGAAACCCTGCAATCCACAACCCGAAATTCAAAACACACAACAGAAACCTCAATTCTCTGGACTACCATCAAATCAACACAAGCCAGCTGAGGAAATTGTGACAGAGAAGCCCAAACACACATGAAGGTGGAAAACCTTCTTGAGACCTCAAAGGTCGATGATGCCCTGACCGATACGGGAAGACGGATGTGGAAGACTGGATATGATCAAGCGCGTATGGAAGATGGAAACGGGGAGGTAAACAAATATGGGAAGACGGATGTGCGTAGACCAATTCTGGCAGACTTATTACAGATACAAGTAGATTGAAATGGGCAGACCAAGCCGAGCGATGTCTCCCTATTGGTGGTCCAAGAAGAGCTGCCCCCATTGCCCCATTTTCACCCTGGATAAAATGTATGAACTTATTATTATTTACAATCGATAATCAATTTTGGAAAGATGGAATTCACATTTGAAATCAAAGATTCTAAATTAGTGAGGAAGGGTTAAGAATTCAAAGACTAAAAAAAACACAAAATTAGGGTCTCATTATTCCTTAAATATAACTTTGAGGAACCTAGTTGGGGCAATGAGGGTTGAGGGACAATTGACCCTATTTTCACCCATCTAAGTTCTCTTGGTATAAATGGAATTTTTTATTATTATTTTGTAATATTTGTTTATATATTTCTTGACTTTTACTAGATAATTAATTGTTTTTGATTCCAAAGTTGAGTTCAAATTTTCGAAATTTAATTTCTAAAAGACCAAGGAAACAAACATAGATGCTTCTGCACATAAATACATCATCCTATATATTTTGATCTATTGAATTTAATTATTACATTGTATATATCTAATTGTCTCAAAATTCCCAGAAAAGGGTCTCATTGTACATAGAACATGAAACATAATTATATGAAAACCCCACTTTATACTCCGTGCACGCAATGTAAGAATAAGATACCATCAATCTTTCATTCTTTCTATATTTCCTTCTTTAATTTGTATAACAAAACAAAAAATTTCATTCTAATGCAAAAGGTAGCCAATACCAAAATGCCAAACACACCCATCACTATAGATGGTAATACCATATATCTTTTTTCTAATCATTGATAGCAAACCATGTCATGTTTTCAAAGTGAATAATTATTGAAAAACAAATTAAAAGCATAATACAAATACAAATTAGTACTTAAAAATTCATTAGTATTGTATATTTCACAAACAATGTCCTATTTGCTTCTATGAATTAAAAGTAATGAAAGTATACATTACTGGATGAAATTGTCCATGGAAGAATATGTAAAGCGATAAAACGAAAATCCTTGCCCTTTCAATTGGAATGAGGAAGGATTTTCCAATTACTAGTTATGTCTTTCAATTCAAGAAGAACTAAATTTGATTGCCGATAGCAATAGTCCATGGAATTAAAGTAAATATTCCCAACAATGAGTGCTTTGATACCATGTATGTAATTTTTCAAAATAGAATTCCAAGCTTGAGACTCCAAATCCAAGATCACACGAGCATGTGTATTTGTCAAGCTTATTGCTATATGTACCATCCAGACAAAAGGCTTTCCTTCACATTCCAACAACATAGAGATGAAATTGTGAGGGTTTTGTTCTAGCAAGTTCTCTTTGTGGTATGAGAAAACATCATTTCCAAATCCAAGGTGGATGGAAGTTGCTGTTGTTAAATTTTCAAAGTATGGATTTGTCCTTAGTATACTTGGAATGTAATTATCACTTACAAGCTCTACCATCAACTAAATAAATGTTCCACCAATGTTTGTAGCATGCATAATGCCATAGGTCTCCACATTTTGCAAGCTTATGTTATAACCTTGGCAAATATCTACCTCACTATCAACATTTCCATGGTGGTGTTCATTGAGACATGCAACAAAATAATTGAACCATTTAGGGTTAGACATCTCCAATGTGTATTGCCCCGCCTCCCACATAATGGTTTCAATCAAGGGAGTAGAACTACATGGCTGCACTTGTTGACCAAAAATCGCATCTAAATGGTCGAAATACTCTTGAATTTATTGGGAGCTTCCATGTGCATTATAGTTTATGCCATATTGGTCTTAAAGAAACTCATTTGGGTTGTTGAAGAAGAGATCATCCACCAAGAACTATAATGCATAATTAATGGAAACTAGTATGCCCCGTGCCGTTGCCACAATCAAAAAATAATAATTTTTAAAAAAAATTGAATTTTTTTAATTCATAAAAATTTCAAAATTCAATAACTTTCAAGCTTTAGGTTGGAATGCTACAAAACCAAGCCCTTGCACTCCTCCTCGCCAAGGGCTTTCCGACAATACCAAACACGCAAATAGGAGATACACAATCTGGGAGATCTCAACATAACAAACAAACAAATCAAATAAACTAACTAACTAATTTAATAGGAGAATTGCCACAAGACGACTGACATTTATTACTTTAGGGTGTCTGTAGGTTGTTGAAGAAAGGTCGGCACAATAATAGGAGTCCAAAGATATGACATTTTGATAGTGCTCAACATAGTGGTACAAGCATTTTTCGGCCTCGTCTACATACTTGGAGATTTGCAATGGCAGGAGGCCATCAATGACCATGGAGAGCAAAGATGGAAGTTGATCATCAACGAGTTTAGTTGATAAAACTAGATCCATGAGCTCCACACTCTTGGTCTCTAAGTAAACCAAATTCAATAATTGGATCTTCAAAATTGACACAAAATAAGAAAAATAATTAATCCTATGTTTTTTAGGTAAAGGATGGATGTTTTAGGATTTTATCATTACTTGTAAATCTTCCATAGAATAGACAAGTCAATAGAAAATTTGACATTTATAAATGTCTAGAACTAAGACTTTCAACCAAAAATGAAAAATTCTTTTGAAAATGAATTGTAGATTGAATAATAATAATTTTCATAAGATATTTTCAAACATCCATTGTTCACTCCAAGTCTTAAAATTACTTGTCTCATAGCACCAAGTATTTAGGGCTCAAAACTCTATACAACATGAATTTGACTTTTCAACTAAAATTGTCCCAATTAAGTGACATCATTATTTTGAATAATTTAGAGTGAAAATTGAAGTGAAACATAAATATGACACACTCCATTGCTCTAAACAATATTCATGACCTTCACTAGCTATTATCCTTCAATTCCCATGTTTCTTTGTTTTTTCACATACCTGCTCTATTTATTGCCTCCGTTTAGACTAGAATTACAAATTTTCCTTGAAATTTTTAACCATTCTTTATCGTGTTAGTCATAACATTCAGTAGCAAGTCTTGATGTTACCTTGGTTCTATAGTGATAGTGTAGTATATTCCACACTCCAACACTGCTTCACCAATAGCTTTATTGGGGTGTGGAATATACCACACTATCACTATACTGCTACTAAATGTTATGGTAGTTTCAAAACTCAACCAAATTATTTTTCCCATTTTCACTCGTTCACAATATGCTAAGTACTAGTTTTACTTGATCATTGGCTCTAAGGAGCAAGCATGCATAAATGTCAAAAATAGTTAAAAGTCCCAATAAAAGAAACTCTCTATAATAGACAATGCCCTTGCAAACTCATCTACTTATTAGGGCTTTTATTTTTGGCGAAATTTCACCAGATTGTTAGAAAACTAACCTGTTTGGCTTCATCCCTCCCAAAACTGGCCTCTAGAATGAAGCTAGCAAGGGAGACACTGTTCCCCAAAAAAACCTTTGTTACTTATTAGCCCCTCACTATTTTTCAAAGAGTAGGTAACTTATTAGTCATCCAATTTTCAAATTTTGTGAGGAAAATTTCAAGTTATTGTGAATTTTTTAAGAAAACAATGAAGAAAATTCATATCCAAAACAAAGTACAATATACTCAAAAGTTTGACAATTTTGCCATAGAAAATATACTCAAGCAACTTCAATTTTTTTGGATGAATAGACATTTGTTTTCATCCTACAATCTTAAGCGAAGTCATCCCATGGACATTTTGTATCCTCAACATGGTTGCAAGGTTAAAGTGCAAGATGTACCAAGAAGATTGTACTTCGGCATGCTTCCATCATAAGGTAGGAGGCTCAAATGTTGGAGGGTCATTTAGAACCACCCATGTAAACTCTCATGTAATGGACTTGAGGTCTTTTTTAAATGAACCTTCTATAATCACTGAATGGATCAATAAATAATAATAATAATAATAATAATTTTTTTTTTTAAAATTAAAAGAATAAAAGAATATATATATATATATATATATATATATTTATTGCAAGAGTCAATCATTCTCTTTGCTTTCCCCATTTTTCTCTAGAAGTTGCAAGTGAACGATTTATGAAAGACCTAGAATTAGAAATAGGGACTTATGACTCATCTTGTTTGAAAATTCATAAGTAATTCAAAAATGTTTCAAAAAATATGAAACAACTTGGATTACAATCAAAATCTATTTCTCTTTGTCCGAAAAATGAGCTAAAAATAATCCCATCCAACTATCCAAGAAACCATATGACAGAGACGGACCAGTCCTTAAATGCACACTTGAAGAGCCTCCTACCTTACTGTCCATCTAATTTTGGGCAAAATTTTGTCCAGAAACAAGGGCAAGCTGAATTAAATGGGAGGAGGCTTACCAGTAAAATCAGGCACACCAGTGTCCTTGGCAGGGACTTCATCATCAGATGCATCCTCATCCTCAGGGCTGGAGGAGAAAGACGACGCTTGCTTTGAGGCCAAGTTGCAGTAACCTTGGCCCTTTCAAAAGCCACTGGACCATTTGAGACCTGCTCTTCTCCTCGAAGGGGAATGTGAGCCCAGGGACTTGATGCAAGTTCCTGACTGTGGGATACAAGGGGAACACAAACACAGTGTCTGCTTTGAAATCATCATTCTGGATTGGTCCTCACTGGGAACTTGACATAAGCAGGGACTGAGTTATCAAAACAATGATGTGAGCCTTTGACTTAGAAGGCACACTACTGTCCCCTAAAACCGCTTGGGTGTTTGTCATGGATTTTTTGCATGTCATGAGGAGGTGTATGACACAAGTCATTTCTGAAATATTTCATTTACCATGGTTTCTATTACAAAAAATTTCAGCCCTCCAGAAGGCTGCGAGTATGGAACCTTCTTTACCTCCCCCTGGTGTAAATAGAGAGGAATTTAAACTGTTTTTCTTGGGTTTTTTTCCTTATTTTTTTAATGAAAGTTAATGATGTGGCACTACTTGTGTCACATCAATGCCACATCAAATTTTAAATTTTAAATTTTTTTTTTTAAATTAAAAAATATATATATTAAAAAAAAAAATTGTACTTGCACTACAGGCTGCCAAAAAATGCATCCTTGATGGCCTTCTACAGGGTTCAGATTTTTTCTAATGCCTACTTGGTTGCTTGGCCTAGTCCTCCACTCCTGCTCATTTTTTGGCAAAAAAGATTTAAGAAAAAAAAGCTTTGCAGTTTACACTCTGAAGGTAAACCACTTATAATGGGCAAACCACCTAAGAATGGCATGCACACACCCTACATGGCATACACCACCTCATGACATGCAAAAAAATCTATGACATCACTATAAGAAAACTTTGTTTTAGGTGATGGATTGGCATCAAAAGGAACAGATTTTAGGTGACATTCAAGGTGACATCGAAAAAAAAACATATTTTTATATCAACAATGATGTCCATTGATGTTATATTGGACATCATTGTTGACATAAAAACATGGGTTATTTTTTTTGATGTCACCTAAAATTCGTTCCTTTTGACATTAATAAACTTTAGTTTCTTATAGTACATGCACTCGAACAATCACTAAGGTAAACCACTTAATATTATGATGGACAAACCATCTAAGCATGATCTATATAGTATGCAAACCCACTATGATTTGCACCTCTATTACAGACAAAATCCTGATGACAAACACTAGGATTATCACTCACATTAACTGCCTAAGTACGACACCCAACTTCCTCATCATATCCAACCTCCCATAATTCAGCCACCTTCTATGCATCCCCTCCCATATCCCTACCTTCATGACAAGCAAAATCCTAATGAAAATTACTCAAACTACCTATGACTCGCAAACCACCTAAATATGCCCCCCCCCCCCGCCCCCCGCCCCCCACCTCGTCTTTTATGATATCCCCTAGGATATGTACCCCCTACAACATGTAAACCTTTCATGACAAATATCTATGGAATATGGTAGAACCACCCATTCACAACTAGGGACCCATACCCAATTTATAAGTGAAACTATTTCCAACCAAGGATGAAACAAATTTTCAACCAAAACTTAAATTTTTATTTTTATTTTTCAAAGAAAAAAAGTAATTCTCAAATGATCAGAATTATAAGACTTTATATATTGGACATTGACTTAAACTTCCAAAATTCATAGTAATTTCAACTCAAAGCATAAAATTACCCCCCAAAATTTCAATCCCTATGATTTCTAAAATTAAAAAATCAACAAACCATATTTTTATATAGGCCCAAAGTTCATATTTTTGTAAAACATTGAAATTTACAAATTTTTCAAATTTCCAATTAGAGCAGAAACTATACTTGATCATCTTCATTTCCTAAGTTGAACTCAATTATTTCTTAAAACATCATTTTTATGGTTAAATTTCACATCAAGAATAAATTTAAAAAAATGGCCAAAATACATTGCAAAGGTGATTCATGGATTAAGCATCTTCTTCTTTAAAAAAGTGAATAATACCATAATGAGGGGACTTGCAATAATATTATTTGGAAATTTACTCTAGAAACTTCAAATAAAATTAGGTGAATTTTTTTTTCATCCTACAGTCATCCAAATGGACACTTACTATTTGCAACAATATTACAAAGTTAAGCACCCATGGCCATGGACTACCACTCCCGTTTTCCACACGGCCAACAGTCTTGCATTACAAGATTAATGAATATCTCCATTCATATGTTCAAAGTTAGCTCATGAAATTGGGGAAAAAAATTGTTGCATTCTAAAAACATTTCCAAAAAAACAGTGAAAAAATCTATAAGGTAGAATTGTCCATTATCACCATTCACTCAATTTTGCTACCTACTAGACCCTTCCATTTCTGTCAATAGCCCATCCATTACCACAATTTTAGAAACCCATTATCATGATGGCAATGCACTTGGGAAGTGGGCACATTATTTTAGCTTTGAAAAATGACAAAAATTCACTTCTTATTTGAATGTCTTCATTCTTTTTACAAATAGCTTCTTTCAAACTTTTTAATCTCAAAAAAATATGGGAGTTAATAAATAGCTTTTGCAAAGAACCTAGACAACAAATTTGTATGTTGATGGGTAGTTCTATCTTAACAAGACTCGGTACTTGAAGAATCCATTCAATATGAGAATTGGAGGAAATTGACTAGCAAAACTAAAAAAAAACTTCCCAAACTCTGCTTTAGTGCATGGAGCCAAGAATACCAAGCAACACCCCTTGAAATAGAACAACCCAATTCCGTCACCTACACTTTGGCCCCAATTCCGCGGATTGCAAAACCCATATCCATTCACTTTTTTGACAATTTCAGTGCATTAATGCCTAAAGGGGTAACATGCCAATCCTTCATTGGTGGGAACTTAAGTGCCAATAGATACATGTTAAGACGATAATGGGTTGTTTATGAGACATTTTTGACCCCCACTCTATGGACGATTTTGTAACTTCAGGGCAGCCTACTTTAAAAATTCACAGAAATTACAATTTTGATCGGAAAATTATAATTCCACTTGGGTTTGATTTGTGAAACAAGCACATAGCTCTGAAAAATACTTACTTCTCTTTAAATTGGCCCCAAGATAGTCAGATCGCAAATCTGGATGGTAATAGGTTGTTCTACCTTATACGTGTATTCAACAAAATTGTCTCGAGTAACTGTGTACTTGTCTTTTGAACACACAATTCCATTAACAGATAACAATTTAAATGTACTTGTACACATCACATCTAGTGATAAGACATTTAAAAAGAAAATCCCAAATTCCAACCCAAACTACACACACCCTATTTGTAATTTCAAATTATAACTTTTGATGCAATTGATATGGAATATATTTTCATATCCATATCTATATTTTGTAATCTATATCTTATCTGTATTATATACATATATGTCTTCTATATTTGAATCCATATCCATATCCATATGTAAGAGTGACAATCATTGATTTTTGGCAAATGGATGGCATCAACTGTACTTTTGTTTATTTATTTTGACAAATGGGTGGCATCAACGGTACTTTTGTTTATTTATTTTTTGGCAAATCAGATGGCTAGGGATTTTACATGTGTGTGTGTTTGGCAGGGGCATTAGCACCTTTTCAGGAGATAGTAAGTCCAGAGGGCTTGAGCCAGTTACCAGAAAAGGGGTGATGGAAACAGCGTCAGCCACTGTACCTTGTGCGGTGTTTGTGAGGTCAGCTTACTTAAGTTACTCTGCCTTGTTTTGATGGAAAAAGGGAGGGTATCTTTTGTGTGTGCAGCTGGTTACATGAGCATGGCGTGTAGGAGTGCTCAGCAGAACTGTATGAGTAATTGTAAGCCCAGTGGCTTGCGCTAGTTGCTAGAAATGTGACAAATTTGGCCACTGTACCCTGGTATATAATAGGCCACACTCTATCATGTGATGGTGTTTATTTTGTGCATGCTGCTAAGGTGGGCCAGTAACCCTGTAAAGATGCTTCTGTGCTATAGTGGATGACTTCATTGTTCATTGTCTTATGGCCACTTCACACATGGGCCCAAGGTTGAGAGTTCATTGGCCTTTACCAATCAAATTTCAGAAAACCCCGACTTTGGCCTTTCAACCCTTCACATAAAATGGTACAATCCAAAGTCCATTACCCTCCAAAGTGCCTACATGGAAGCCTAAGTTCCTACATGGCAATGGTGGAGAGTCCTATATATAAAGAATTTTCTTCTACATTACAGGGCATTTGAGGGCAACAAAATCGTGTTTTAGGCTTATTCCCTTTATAGTTTTCCCTTGCAAGAAAGGAACAATTGATTGTTAGAAAAAAAAATTCAAAAAAAATCTTAAACTCTTAAAATGCAAAAAAAAATTGAATTATTTTTTTTTGAGAAATGACATGGCACTATTTTGACCAGGTCAGAGTGCGTCTTTGGCAACATTTTTGAGCATTTTCAGGGCAAGGGAACCTACAATTTTGTAGAGATCTCAAATCTCATGTAATGCATATAGTACACAAATTATGAATGGCTTCCTAAACAAGATAAATATCTTAAATTGGCCAAACCATTGATATCAATGCACTTATTTATATTTTGTAGAAAGTTTTATTCAAAAATATTTATTTTGCTACTAACTCTAATATATCGTTGTGACCTAATTAATCAACGTAATGTATAGTAGTTGCTAACAATTATTGATGCGTGCTCCCATAGCTACTAATGGGTGTGAAATATTCCATACCATTCAATTGAGGGAAGGGTACATAGTCTCCTATATTGCTTCTAAGTGTTACATTTTGCCCTTAGCTTGATTCAATCTAAGTTACTTCCAACCTTTATTGTGCATGAAAAATGCTACAAGTTTGCAAGAGTTTGTTTGTGGATAGTGAAAGACACACCAATTTTCAATTACCCCCCTAAAGTTCTTTAACTATGTTTTCAACAAAAACACTCTAAAACTGCCATTTCTACTATAACTACCAAATTTTAGAAAAATATATTTTGTTATGCATATACCTATAGAATCTAGTAATACACTGGTCTAGAAATTCATGGAAAACAATTTCAAAAGTTTTCATCTTGTGGATTGCAAGATATTAGCATTTGAATTGATAAAATCCTTTTTTTCGCCTTACAATAAATCATGCAACTGCATTTCACAAGGTCACATTTGTATGAAAAAATGTCCAAAATGATGGTTTTTCTTTGTATTGATTCTTTAAGTTAAATTGACTACATGCTTGAAAATTTTCAAATCATTTGGAATTGTATAACATATTGGAAAAGAATAATAAGTCAAAAGAAGTAGAAAATGATTTGAAATACTAAATTGTTAAGAATTTAGTTATAGAATTGAAAAATGTCAATCCCAAAGGTTCTAATGTTGTAATAAACAATGTACATCCTATGATTTTATTTTTTTCAAAAAAAATCCAAGATTGAGTTAAATAAAGGACTTTGAAGTTTATTTTAGAGTAGAGATTCCATAACTTTCCACAAACTAAACTTTTCACAATTTTCAAAATGGAATGATTTAAAGCTTTATATATATATATATCAAGTACATACATAAATATAATATTATATATCCTCTAGGTCCAAGCAAATAGGGCTCCCTTGCATGAGCAATTTTGAACATTGAATATAATGTCAACTTCATTTTTTGGGTGAAATTTGATCACCATCAAGTCCTCTCAAATGGCTAATTTTTAGTTTTCTTTTGTTCATAGTTTTCTATTTATTATTAATTTATACCTCATTTTTTTTTTGGTAATAATCTGTCATTTTTTTTCCAAAATACTATTTTAGTACTTGCAAGTAGTCCAACAATACTTATAGCCATCGATTTTTCCAATCAATAGTTGAGATATTTTGTTACTTAAACTCATAGTACTCTATGGCAAGAATGTAATTTTGCCAAAATGCTACAGAAAACGCTCGGTGCTTCTTGCAATGATCCCATACAATAACTTCTTAACCATGTACTCAAAAAATATGAAAATTGTTGGGCCTTAATTCCTAAAGTCCCAAGGCCATTTTTTTGTCAAAAACCACTCAAAACTGCCATTTTGCTACATTCATCCAAGAAAACAAAAAAAATCATTTTTTTAGAATCTAATTGTAAGTTCTTGTACTTCACTTGTCTTAGTTCATGTGGTAAGAATTTTATGAAGTTTGATTGTTTAGATTGGAAGATATTAGCATTCAAAGTTGAAAAAGAAAGTTTTTGTGAACATTGGCCTACAATTTCAAATGACTTTGACCGCCAATTGTGGAATTTTTTGCACTACAAACTTTGAATTAAAAAAAAATTATGTTGAAGAATTGAGCTGAAAGTCTAGGGAAAAAAACTAAAAAAAAACGCACTTGATTTTCATTCTTTAAAAAAATGCTAAGTAGAAGTAGGTCCAAGATTGGAAAAAAAAATTAAATCATTAATAACTCTAAGATGGGATTGAAAGATAATAGTTCCAATGGTGAGATTGTTTTAGTAAGAAAACGCAACATTCTCAAAAAAGAAATGTGAAAAATTGTGAAAATTGCATTTAGAAATGAATCCTACAGGTTATTTTTTCAAGAAGGTGCTAAAATTGCCCCCAAAACTAGATTGTCCATAACTTTCTCATTATTAGTCCAAATAGAACAAATCAAAGCTTCACATGTAGACAAAAAAAAATTTAAGGGAAAAAAAATTAGAATTTATTTTGATTTTTTGTGATTTTTTTTGTGCTATGTGCTGAGTTCAATTTTAGGCTTTTTGTGTTATAACTTTTGCTCCTAGGCACAAATTGAAATAAAAATTATATTCACACATAGATAATCAGTTTTTCTATCTTATGAAAAAGTTTCAAAACAAGTTGCCAAAAATTGAGGTCACAGGAACTTGCTTGAAATTTGATTTGTCCCCTAAGGGGACAATTGGACTTTAGGGGTTAAAGAAAATCCTTGTCTTCATATTTTGTGAAAATTTCAAAGAAAAAAAAAAATTCATTTGTAGTGAGTTGCCCAAAATTTCTATGTTGCCAAAAAAAAAATACTTAGTCCTTTATAGGTTAACCCCCAAAGGACCGAGGCCTTTTTTCTGCCAAAAAACACTGAAAACCGCCATTTCTATAGCAAAGATTAAAAATTAATTAATTTTTTTTTCACATCCAACCGTAGGATCTTACACCTCACTAGTATAAAAAACTGTGGAAAAAATTTCAGAATTTTTCATCGCACAAATTGCAAGATATCTGCATTTAAAGTGGAAAAAACAAGTTTTTCAGCACATTGCGGGACTGGATTTTTTGACTTTGAACACTTTTAATTGAAAATTTTTGCACCACAGAGTCTTGAGCTTTAAATATTTATAGTAAAGAATAGAGTTGAGAGTCTAGGGAAAAAAAAATTCAAAAAAACGTAATTTTCATTCTTAAAAAAATTGTTAAGTAGAAGTAGGTACGAGATAGAAGGAAAATCTAAAGTATTCATATATTTTAGATGGAATTAAAATGCACTAATCTCAATGGTGAGATTGTTCTATCAAGTAAACTAAACCACACAAAATTAAAAAATTTGAAAAATTTGAAAAATTGCATTCAGAAATTAATTCTACAAGTTATTTTTCTCAAGAAGATGCTCTAACTACCCGAAAAACAAGAATATCCATAACTTTCTCATAACAAATCCAATTGAAATGAATCAAAGATTTTCAAATAGACAAAAATACAATCTATGAGGGAAAAAAATGTATTTTTTGCAAATTCAAATTTTTGCATTTTTTTTTTTGCTGCCCGGACTACCCCCATCCCCTCATTTGAGCTTATTTGGTCATAACTATTGTTCCTGGGCATTGATTGTGAAAAAAATTATACTCTTATAAAGCTTATCAGTTTTTCTATCTTCAACAAAAGTATTAAAAAATCACCACAAAAATTCAGCCCATAGGTACTTGCCCAAAATCCCATTTGTCCCCCAAAGGGACAATGGTCCTTTAGGGGTTAAATTCACACTACTTAAAATTTAAATTAAAGTAAATTTTCAATATAATTCTTGGACCCTTCCCTCCACCCCTACATACTTGTATTTTTTGAACTTAGTTCCTAATATATTTGGTATGGGATATTTGAGTCAAATTTTGTATTTGTATTTATATTTTTGTATCTTAAATTGCACTTGTATTTTATATCCATTTCAGACGTCTGAGATTCATGGCTGATTTTGATCTGACTGCTGACTTTAACATAAGATCTGATGGCAAAAGGGGGGGAAGTGGGGAAGGATTTTGTTTTTTAAATTCCAATCAATGGTTCTTGTTTTTTGGAGGGAGGGGCTAAGGCAAAGGTGGGAGTAGGTGGCATTATCCCAAGAGATAGTTTGTCAAGAAATGCGAAGTAAAATAAAAGAAGATGATGTTCAAGCTCTTTAACATAATGATCCATTCTTATACTAAGGTATGTATCTCCAAATACGCCACTAATTGCTATTGCATCTAATTACTATTATTAGATTATTCAAATATTTATATGCTCAAATGATAAGTGAAAGGAGGTTTCAATGCACCAAAGAATGCAACATTTGGATATGTATGCAAAAAAATTAAGAAACAAAATTTGGATCTAAAAGTGTTTCTACCACATAGGTACAGAAAAGATTTTGGAGATGTACATAGAGTGAAAATGCCTGGTGGTTTAAGGTCAGTGTTGCATTTGGGGGTGCCCACCATATACCAAGAACTTGAAAGGCAAACAATATGTTGTGCATTGTAGACATTAGGCTCCTGGAGGAGAAGGTCCTTGCCATGTTGACAAAGTGATGGAAACACGTGAGAGGCAGAGGAGCATGTGAAGAGGAAGGGCTTCTGGATGCATGAAAATAAGCCAAGAAGCACAAATTCTATCATGTGGGGGAAGTTCAAGTAAAGCCTGGATTTCTTTATCCTTGCTTTTGCTTACCATCATCATACCTATTTCGTCAACTCTGGGGCTCTTTGACAAGTCAAGCTTTACAGTATCATATACCATTTGTGGGAAATTGATTCTTTGCTTGGCCAAGACTATTGATTCTCAATGAATTAGTGTCATGCCTGGCTTCCATACTACAGGGGTTTGTATCTCAGGTGTTGAACTGTGTTCTATGCTTCCATAATTTGTTGATTTCTTATTCTATAAATGTACGGTAGGTCAGTCCAAAATCCAAACCAGAAGTTATTAGCTGTTACTGATGAAGTATAACTATACTCTCTGTGTCATTGACATTGCCACAGGCCAATCGGTCACTACATGAAGCTTATTACTGGAGTCACTGAACATATGAAATGGACTAAGGATAATGATACAATATTCCACATAACTCAAGATGAAGTGCACTGTCCTTACAAAGTCTCACTGCAAATTCACCTTTTTCCATTCACTTGCCATCAAGAATTGGTTACAAGCTGAGAATGTCTCACATTCCAACTTTTTTGAAGGAAATTACAAAATATATTATGCTCTACAGTGCTACTGTTATCTAGTAAATATAGGTACTTTTGAACTAGACCAAAGCATACTCTGGTACTATACGAAATTGTCCCATCAAGCAAGAGCATAACAAGGGATTTTCCAACTACTGGTCATGCCTCTCAATTCTTGAAAAGGTGAATCAGGATGCCGATACCGATGGTCCATGATACTGAAGTAAACATTTCCGGCAATGAGTGCTTTGATATCTTGCAAATGGTTTTGCAAAGTTGAGTTCCAAGCTTCACCCTCCAAATCCAAGATCGCACGAGCATATGCATTCGTCAAGTCTATTGCCGTATAAACCATCTCGACGAAAGGCTTCCCTTCACTTCCCATCAACACAGTGATCAAATTGCGAGGGTTTTGTTCTAGCATGCTTTCCTTGTGGTATGAGAAGATATCGTTTGCAAATCCAATATGGATGCAAGTTGTTGTAGTTAAATTTTCCAAGTATGGATTTGCCCTCAACACACTTGGAATGTAGGTATTGCTGGCAAACTCCATCAACATCTGAACAAATCTACCACCAACATTTCCAATACGCATAGCAATATATGACTCCAAGTCTTGGAAGCATAAGTTACGACCTTGGACAATATCTGCTTGGCTATCAACACTTGCACGGTGGCATTCCATGACACATGCAACATAGTGATTGAACCATTCAAGGTTGGACAATTCCAATGTGTCCCGTCCTAACTCCCACATCATGGTCTCAATCAAGGGAGCATCATTGCTTGGTTGCACTTGCTGAATGAAAACCGCATCTAAGTGGTCGAGATATTCTTGAATTTTTTGGGGGCTTTCACATGTACTACGGCTAACGCCATATTGGTCCTGAAGAGACTCATTTGGAGTGTCAAAAAAGAGATCATCCAACAAGAACGTTAATGCATAGTTAAGGGAAATCACCACAAGGCGATCAACGTTGATTACTCCAGGGTGCCCATAGCTTCCCAAAGAAAGGCCTACACGACAATAGGGGCCCAAAGAAAAGACATTTGGATAGTGCTCGAGATGTTGGTGCAAGCGTTTTTCAGCCTCGTTTACATACTTGGATTGTTGCAATGGTGGAAGGCCATCGATGATCATAGAGAGCAAGGGGGGAAGTTGATCATTAACTGCGGATGCAAGTTTGGTAGGTGAAATTTGATTCGTGAGCTTGATAGTTTTGGTGCCTGAACAAGAGAAATTCAATCATTTGGGGCTTTAGAATTGACTTGAAATAAGAGGTATTATTGATTTCATGTTCACTAGTAAAGAATTAATGTTTTTAGATTTCAATGCCACTTGTTTTTTTAAGAAAGATTTTTGAGAAGTGAATAGAAAATTTGAGAGCAACTAGCTAGGCATTGGGGGAGCCAAGTTGCATGATTACATAATGACTATCAACTTTGGTGATCAAGAACTACATCTTTTTTTGAAATCTTTATTTTTGAGATCTTAAAAAAAATTGGATGAATGTAGGATGAAAACAACCATGAACATGACTTCCAAGTGATTTACTATTTTGAAGGTTGATGGTTTTTTGTTGGTAAGTTTTTAAAATTGAAAGAATAATGGTTACAATGATTTAACATCTTAAGGACAAAGAAGTAAATCAAATGCCTTGTATCATGAAGGTCTAGTGAAGAATGCAACTAAGAGGAATAAATAAATGGTGGATTTTTTGAAACTTATAAAACATGATTCATAGAATATATCCACAATGTTGTTTTTGACTACTACACTTACCAATATTTATTTGTCACATTATATACCAAAATTGATCATTCTGGTTAAATTTATTTCTAGATTGAATACTAATATTTTTCACAACTTCATGAGTTCACAATACACTAACAGTTGTACTGCCAATTCTCCCTGTCACTGACTCTGCATTGTAAGTATACATATGGATGTCAAAAACAGTTTGTTATGTGAGCTTGGACTGTCACTGTTGAGACACAATCTGTTCAGCAGTGTCCCATACAACAAATTTCAATGGTAAAGTAGAAACTCATTTGAAGCTATTGCACAATGCCTGGATTTACACTTGTAACCACACACAAGCGAAGAATGGGAAAAATTTGCAGGAAAATCCCAGGACAGGAAAAGCTCTGTCCAGTGCCCTCCCCAAAGGATGGTTCCCCCCTTCTTCTCCCTTTCAGCTGTCTACTGGGAGGGCACTGGACAGTACAGCTCTGGCATGATGCACACCAACACACACTGCATATGGCAAATGGAACTGCAGGAGGCACTGAGAAGATGACCTTTGGCATGATCCACTCATACTGAACTCTTGCCCAAATAACAAGCTTGTTGGAGGCTTACCATTCAAATTGGGCACACCAGCATCCTTTGCCACAGCAGACACATCTTCGGCAGCATGGGAGAAGAGAGGCGATGCTTGCTCCATGATCAACGAAGGGGCTGTAAACACACAGGAAATTGGACTTTTGTGCACTCTTGCTAATGAACTGGCTCATGAAAACAACAAAGGCAGAGTCTCTGTTTTATAGGTCACTCTGTCCCAGAGCCTTGCTAAGCCAATGTTAACAGTGGGTAAGCAAACTTTGAAATCCCCATTCCACTGGCCACCTTGGCCTGGGTTATTTTGCACATTGTTTGGTAAAAAAAATAGTCAAAAATAAGGAAACTTTGCACTGTTTGTAGCATACACTCTAACTATCACTACTACTCTGTATCACTCTGCTGTACCCATACATTTGTCACCCATGACCAAGGTAGTCACCAAACTACACCTTTTACTAAACTAATAGGTGTTTTGACAGTCACCAGTGAGGTCATTCATTGTACCACTATGGTATGTAGCGTACTTCCAGGGTAACACATGGGCAAAATAAACACTGTGACATGATGGAGTGTGGCCTAATAAACACCATGGTACAGTGGCCAAATTCGTCACTTCTCTAGCCAAATTCGTCACTTTTCTAGCAAAGAGCCCAAGCCACTGGACTTACAATCACTCATACAGTTTTGCTGAACACTCCAACATGCCGTGCTCATGTCACCAGCTGTGCACACAAAAGACTCCAACACCTTTTTTTTTACAGCAAAACAAGGCAGAGTAAGGTGACCTGATAAACACTGCTCAACGTACAGTGGCTGACACTGTATCATCACTTTCTAGTAACTGGCCTAAGCCGCCTGGACTTATGTCACTCAGACAGCTTTGCTGAGTATCATACACAAATAACGGGTAAAACAGCCTATGACGACCCTGATTTGCAATTTGAATATTTTGGGGCCAATTCCAAGAGGGGCACATAATTTTGAGTGGTGTGCACTTGTATTGTGAAATTACCGTTAGGAAAAATTTCAGCCTTTGGAAAGTTTGCGCACAAGTTTTGAACACACATAACTTACCCCTTTGCAATTAAAGAGGGATTTTATTTTTTTGTCATTTTTTGTCATAAAAGCATCTGATGTGGCACTAATGGTACCATGTCAATACCACGTTAGGTTTTATTATTTTTTATTATTTAAAAAAAATTACTTTAAAAAAAAAAATTGTACTTGCACTGTGGGCTGCCAAAAAATGAAAGATTAATGGCTCTCCCCAGGGTTCAGATTTTGCCTAATGAGAATTGTCCATAGTCTAGAATCATAAACATCCTATCAACAACCTATGACCACCCTTCTATGTATCTATTAACACTTAAGAATCCACCAATCTAGGGTTGACACATTACCCCATATGAACATTAAAGTAAGAATCTTGTCAAATATTGTTAGAATCAAATGCTATAGGATATTTTTTGGACAAATTTGGATGGAACAATGAACACAATTGGGGCCAAACAGTAGAGCACAGAATTAGGAAACGAACGATGAAGGGTTGATTCACCAGAAGTGTTGCCTAGTGTTATTAGCTCCACATTTTTAAGGCAAAATTCGAGAAGTCTTATCAGTTTTGCAAGCCAATTTCCTCCAATTTCCATATTGAACTTGTTTTTCAAGTACCAAATCTTATTATAGATTTTTTCACTGCTTTTTTGCTAATGTTTTCAAAAAGCAACCAGGGGTTTTCTTAATTCCTTAGGCTAACTTTGAATTCACTGCCGGTTCTTCCCAAACATATGACTACAGATATCCATTCATCTTGTAATGCAAGCCCCTTGGTTACACGGAAAACAAGAGTGGTGTTCCATTGGCATGGGTGTTTAACTTTGTAAACTAAGTATCCATTTGGATGATTGTAGGATGGAAAAAAAAATTATTCATTTTTATTTATAGTTTCTTGAGTACATTTTCAAAGAATATTATTGCAAATTCCCTCATTATGGTATTATTGACTTTAAAAGAAGATGCTTAATCCACGGACCACCTTTGCATTGTATTTGGGCCATTTCTTGCTATATATTTTTAATGTGAATTTAGTCATAAAAATGATGTTTTTTGAATTTGAGTCCAATTTAGAAAATAGAGGCTATCAAGTTTAGTTTCTACTCCAATGAAAATTTTGAAAAAATAGTAAATTTCAATATTTTATACCAGTATGAATTTTGGGCCTATAACCATGGTTTGCTGAATTTTAAATTTTAAAGAGATATGGTATTTTTTTATTTATATTGTGATATCAAACACCATAATGTACATCTATGGTAAAAAATTAAGATTTTTCAAGTCTATTTTGTATTGGATATGAATTTTCTTCATTGTTTTCTTATAAAATTCACAATAATTTCAAATTTTCCCCAAAAAATTTGAAAATTTCATGATTTGTAATAGACATATAATTTCATCTTTGAAATACAAATATAATTTTTTTCATTCATATCTAGTTGCAAAATGGCAATGTAATAGACAATTAATGAGGCTTGAAAACAATGATCATAGGTTTGTCTTTCTAGGTTTAAATCATGAATCATACTAGGCTTGCATCCTTTTTAAAACCACTATCATTAGTCTATGAACATCTCCAAAATCAATATGTATGTATGTATGTTGTAGTCATAGTATGAAATATTGTGATTATGATAAGAAATATTGTGACTACTTTAGGTGAGTAAAATGAGCATTACAAATACATTTTTCAATTGGTTTGGAGGTAGCCTAGAGACTCTTTAGACCAATTGGATACCACACTTCAAAAATTCATAACAAATTTGTACTTTGTTAAAGAAATAAAATTTGAATTGTTCTCCTCATTTTTCACATTTGTCTTTCAACATGAAGAAAAAAATTAAAAATTTTCAACAATGACAATGTGGCAAAGTAGTCATTGGACATGTTGTCCCAAAATAGTTTACTAGTATCAAACTCATATAGCTCATCTAAGCAGCAACCGCCAAATTCAACTTAAGGTAGCATGCTCAAAAAGAGACCATTTCCAAGTTGTTTTGCCTTTTCTATAGGCTTTTATAGATTGTAATTTTTTTTTCTTATTTTTTAAAGAAAGACAAATGAATGCAACATCTAATACAAATGGTTTCATAATTTTCTAAGCAATAAAGAATTAGTTATGATTTTCCAAAGTTTTTAGTCCCAAGCACCTATTTATGACAATAGGTTTGGCAAAATCAACACACATGCAATCTATAAAGGGAGATGAGGAAACCAAGAATAAGCATAGGAATTTGCAATAAGTAATAAGCAAGGATAATTAAAGTGACCATTCTTACCATGGAGCATGGAACATGTCCTCAACACCTTCACATTTGCCATGTAAGTCTAAGAGCATTTTGAGGACGCTTGACGTATCGTAGACATCACCACTTCTCTTACTTGGAAGGAAATTGCTATTGGTATTCCTCCGGGCACTACCTTGACCAATGACGAATACCCCCTAGTTGCTTACACCCCAAACATTGTAAGCAACATTTTTAAATCATTTATTCTTTGGCACATGTGGTATACTAAGAATAGATATGTTTTTGAAAGGAAGCTCATTACCAACCACCAAGTTTGGAGACAAGTCTATTACACCACCATCTTGGGCAACATGGCCTAGTGTAACAATTACCTTTCCTTCTAACATCAATGTAGTGAGGAGTGAAAATAAATCATTAGCAAAGATTTTTAGGACACTTGGTGTAAAAATGGAGTTTTTTGCTCTAGTAGTTTCTACAAGCTTGAATGCACTAGTAGAAAATTTAGTTTTTTTTGTTGATTTGGACAACAATCTGTTGATTTGAACAAAAATCAATAGAAAAGTGAACCAAATCAATGTGACCAAATCAATAAAAAAACTACATTTTCTATTAGTGATGGCACCTCTCTTAATCCTCTTCCAAAGTTGCCTTAGCCTTAGGAACAAACTAATTGTTCCTTTCCTTGTCTATATTAACCTCTAAAGGTTGGAGACTATGTTTTCACCAAAAAAGCTTCAAAACTACCATGTTTGATACAAGCATCAAATTTTAAATGAAAAACATTTTTGGACACATCTAACTAAAGGATCCTGTATTAAACTAGTTTAAAAAGATGTAGAAAAAACTTCAGAATTTTTCACCATGTAGATTGCAGGAAATTAACGTTTGAAGTGACAAAAATCATTTTTTTGGCCTTGTGAAAATATGGGAAATTGTACTTCACAAGGTCACATTTGTATAAATAAATGTCCAAAATGATGATTACTCTTTGGATTCATTCTTCAAAGCAAGTTGGCTACATGCTTGAAAATTTTTACATCATTTGGAATTGCACAACATATAGGAAAAAAATAGTAAGTAGAAAGAAGTTCAAAGTGATTCAAAACACTAAATTGTTAAGAATTTAATTATAAAATTGAAAAATTCCAATCCCAACAGTGATAATGTATTAATAAACAATCTACATCGTCTCTTTTATTTTTTCACAAAATATTAAAAATTGAGTTGAATAAAGGACTTCAAAGTTTATTTTTGAGTAGAGAATCCATGACTACCTGCAAACTAGAACACCTCATAACTTTCATCTCGTAAATTAAAATGGAATGGCTCAAAGTTTTTGATGTACATATAAATCTAAAAAATCAACTTTTAATTTTATTTTTGGAAAAAAGTGATTTTTAAAGAAATTTTTGGGCTGCTCATTGAACATTGAAAATTACATATCATACAATAATTTTTGAATTATGTAGTCAAAAGTTATTAAAATTTTTGGACCTTAAAGATACTCCTTGGTCACATGTTGCATGAAAATTTTAGCAAAAAAAATAAAAATCCCATTCATAGTGAGCTGTCTAAAATCTATATGTTGCCAAAAACCGCAGTTTTTGACCTTTTGGGGTTAATGCAATGGTTACTATTTCTTTGGATAAAAAACAACCATACATGTATCCAATCAATTTTCAAATTTTGCATTCTCCCAATAAAGTAGTTGGCTTTTTAACTTCTTATTTAAATACATAAATGCTCACCTATCACTACATTTTAAAATGAACCCAACTACATGCTTTAACCACACATTTAATCCTTAAAGTGATCTTTAACACACCTAATTATAAGGTCCATTTGAACAAGATGGGTGCTTTTAGAGCATACTAGTATAACATGCCCGGAGAGTATAGCCTAATAAGCACCAAGGTAGAGTTTGTCAATTTTCTAGCAACCAAACCAAGACACCTAGACTTGCAATTACTCAAACAATTTTGCTAAGCACTTCAACATGTTGTACCCATGTCATTGGTTGCACACGCAAAAAAATATCATTAACTTTTAGCCCTTAACCCTAGACCGCCCAAGAGGACAAAAAGTGTCCTCACTTAGTTTTAAGTTCAATTTAAAGTATTGTAACTTTTGCATCCCATGTCCAAATTCAATAAAACTTGTTGGAAATTTTGAGCCTTTTCTTCTAGTTTGTGTGGTAAAATTTTCAGGTCAATCCAAGAGGTAATGATTTTCTGGAAGCCAATCAAAGTTCACAGGTTTTATTTGATTCACCAAAGTGCACTTCATGGCTGCAACTTCAGGGGCTTGTATCTCCTTCATCTAATCTATGATTTCAATAAAATTTGTTGGGTTATATTTCCCTTGAAGTCTAGTTATTGTGCTAAAATTTTCATATCAATCCAAATTGTTTTTAATGTTTGGGAGCAATTCGAAATTCAAAATCCCGCCATTTATGGACTATAGTGAACTTCGGCGGCTTGTATCTTCTTCATACAATGTCCGTTTCCAATAAATGTTTTTGGAAAAGTTGCGCATACTAATCTAGTTTGTGTGGATAAAATTTCATATCAATCTAAAAAGTAATGAATTACTGAAAATCATTTTAGTAGAAGGAGGTTCAGCTCTAGATGTGTTTTTTGCAACTTTTCTTGCCTATTTTTTGACATTTGCAAGCCATTTTGCAAACACATTGAGTCAAATGAATGATGTTTTTTTTCACCAATGTGTTTGTATGCTGGTTTTGAAGCACTTCGTAGTTTAAAGTTTTTTCATTTGATTAGGTTTAGAAATCAAATTTCGCCTCTAAATGTGTTTTCAGGAAAATTTCAGCATTCTTTTTCAACACTAAAACATTATAATCTCACAATCTATGCAACCAAATGACTTCAAATTTGATGCACATCATTAACAACATGTACACATCAAGATTGCACGGTTAAGATCTCTATAGCTTAGTGACATTTAGATCTATATTACTTCAAAAACAATGATGTTTTTGAACCCAAAATGGCCTTGGGCCTTCTAGGATTAATCCCTCAAAGTCTAAGGTCTTTAGGGGTTCAAAAGCATCATTGCTTTTGAAGTGCTTTTGAAGTGCTTTTGAAGATCTAAATAAAGATCATGTCACTAAATCATAGAGATCTTAACCGTGCAATCTTGTTGTGTATATGTTGTTAATGATGTGCATCAAATTTGAAGCCATTTGGTTGCATAGATTGTGAGATTATAATGTTTTAGTGTTGGAAAAAGATGCTGAAAATTTTCTAGCAAAACATTTGGAAGTAAAATTTGATTTCTAAACCTACTTAAATGAAAAACTTTAAACAATGAAGTGATTTAAAACCAATATACAAACACATTGGTGATAGAAAATATCATTCAATTGATTCATTGTGTTCGCAAAATGACTTTGAAATGTCAAAAAATAGGAAGAAAAGTCACAAAAAACACTTTTAACACTGAACCTCTTTCTACTAGAATGCTTCTCAATCACTCATAACTTCTTGGATTCATATGAATTTTAGAAACACAAACTAGACTAGTGTGCACAACTTTTTCCAATAAATGATTAGACATGGACACTGTTTGAAGAAGAAACAAGCTGCCAAAGTTCACTATGATCCAAAAATGTTGAAATTTTTAACTTCAAATTGTTCCCTGACATTCGAAATAGCTTGGATTGGCATGAAAAATTTACCACAATAACTAGACTTCAAGGGAAGCATAATACAATAAATTTTATTGAAATTTTTTTTTGATGAAGGCTCCAAAATTGTAGTCATCAAATTTAGTTTGGTGAATTCAAATTTAACTTGTGAACTTTGATTGAATTCCAAAATATTAGTACATCTTTGATTGATCTAAAAATTCTACCACACAAATTTAATGATTTTGGACATTGGATGCAAAAACATTAGCCTTTGAATTGGAGTTGAAATTTTGTGAGGACACTTTTGGTCCCCTTAGGCAATGAGAGTTTAACCCCTTAACACCTCAATCCTTTTTTGTTTTTTTGCACATTTTTGCTTATATCTTTTCATAGAAATATCATTTACTGCAATTTTAAAAAAAGGGGCATTGAAAAAGGTTGTCTTTTCAAGATTCAAGTATTACATTGGATGATTGAGAAGTTGGTTAGACTACAAAGTGCCTACAAGCCCTCCATTCATCGTCCAATATATGGATGTTGGAGCCCTTCAAGCTTGAAGGGCAAGCATATGACTATAGAAGTCATCCCTTCTCATATTGTGTGAATTATTGTCCTAAAAAAATATGAAAATACTCATTGGAAGTTGAATGCATACTATTGTCCAAGACTTCCTCTTTTCACACAAAATTTCAAAGATTGGTAATTGCCCTTCTACCATACATAGAAGAATTCTTTGTCACTCATCGGATAGAAAACTACTACAGCATCCTTGAAGGTTTAATAGTGAATTCCCATAGGTTTTTGACTATGTTTTCATCAAAAATACTCCAAAACTGCCATTTCTACTACAACTAATTTTAGGAAAAAAAACATTTTTAGATATATGTAACTCTATGGTCTTATTGTACGTTGATTTGAAAAGTTGTAGAAAAAATTTTAGAATATTCAAAATTTTCCACCATGTAGATGGCAAGATATTAGTGTTTGAATTAACAAATTTCATTTTTTTGGCCTTGCAAAAAATCGGGCAACTGTACTTTAGAAGGTCACATTTGTATGAAAAAAATGTCCAAAATGGTGATAATCTTTGGATTCATTCTTCAAGGTAAGTTGGCTACAGTGCTTGAAAAAATTTAGACCATTTGGAATTGTACAATATATAAAAAATCATTTAGTATTTTGAATCATTCTTGAAAATGAATGATTATTATTTTTTTATTCAAGATTTTGTGCAAGGTTTCCCATTGCAAATCTTGATTTTCTAGTCTTGAGGGCTATTGGAAAGGAGCCTCAAATACCGTAGATTATGGAGACAAAAATCACACTAGAAATTCTTTTATAAAATTATAAAATAGATTTTGAGAAATAGTAAATTGATTGGGTTTATGCATGTTATGTTTTTTTACCTCATATTTTTTGGTGAATTTCTTTTAGATTTGACATGTCAAAAGAGGATTGAAAGACTTCAAATCACTTTCATAGTTTAAACACCTTCATGACTAAACACTTTAATCTTTCAATCCATAAGCAATAAATATTTTTTTCTTATATGATTTCTAACATGTCTACTTTGAATTTGTACAATTACAATTTTTAAAAATTGATAAAACTTATCAAAATGTTTTATTTTTTTAGAATTTAGAGCAAATATGAAGAAGTTCAAAAAAGGCCTTGGGCATTTGGGAGTTAAACACCATAGTAGAGTGGCTAATATTGTATTGTCACTTTTTTAGCAACCAAAAAAAGCCATCTTATTATAAGAAACCTATATTTTTGGAGACAAGCCCTAATTTTTTAAACAAATTTGAGGCGATGTTTAATGCAACAAACCCATATTTTTTATGTCAATATTGATGTTCTTTGGATGTTTTTTTTGACATAAATCATGGGTTTGTCACATTGAACATCACCTAAAATCCATTTACAAAAATCAGGCTTGTCACCTAAAACGCGGGTTTCTTATAGTGTCTAGACTTCCAATCACTCAAATAGTTTTGCTAAGTACATACATGTGGTGTTGATGTCATAGACTCCACACTTTGTGTATATTCATCAAGAGCATGGCCTCTTTTATGTGCTAGAGGTTCAACACTTTTAAAATGTGGATGAAAAGCAATATGGCCCTTTATAATATTTTCTTGACATTCAAACCTAGTGAGTCAAAGAATGACCCTAAAAATCACTATTCATCCTAAATTTAGTTGCTTTACCTTTTATTCTACTTGATGAATAGTCACTCAACTACTTATGTGTGATATTTGGTGAGCAAGGGTGACGGACAATAAAATTGAGGACTCTTCAAAATTAGATAGAAAATTTGAACGTGCTAAGTTTGGCAAGTAAGGTAGGAGGCTTGAATGTTGGAGGGTCATTAGAACCACCCACGTAGACTCTCTTGTAATGGACTCGAGGTGTTCTTTAAATGGACCTTCTACAATCATTGAATGGATCAATAAAAAAATGATTATTTATTACAAGAGCCAATCATTCTCTTTGCTTTCCCCATTTCTCTCTAAAAGATGCAAGTGAATGATTAATGAAAGACCTCTGGTCAAAAATAAGGATCTATGACTCATCTTGTTTGAAAATTCATAAGTAATTCAAAAAATACGAAATGACTTGAGTTACAATCAGAATCTATTTCTCTTTGTCTGAAAAATGAGCTAAAAATAATATCATCCAAGAAACCATGTGAAAAAGGCAGACCAGCCCTTAAATGCACGCTTTAAGAACCTCCTACCTAAGGGTGGCCATGCTCTAATCCTGTCACATTGCACTCTTGGCCATGTGGAAAACAGGAGCGGTGGTCCATGGTTGTAGGTGTTTTAATCATGAAATTTGTAGCTCAGGGTGTTATCTAAATCAAGCATAAGCTGAGTCCTGAGGAGAAAATGTGAAGCCAGATTGCCTTGCCGAGTGGAATTAATGGTGTGCACCTCCATCAATTTTTAGAGAGAGATAACATGTAACCCTGCATTAGGCAATTCACATAGCTTAGACCCTGCATCAACTCTTGCATTCTTAACCCCTAAAATGCCCAAGGCACCAAATCTGGTGTTTGCAAAACTTTGAATTTAAATAAACCTAACCAAGTTTCTATTTGTAGTATTTATATTTTTGAAAGATTCTTCTTGAAGCCTAGTTTTAGCATAAAAAATCCAATCTTGAAAATAAATGATAGTGATTTTTCTATTGAAGATTTTGTGCAAGGGTACCTGTTGCAATCTTGATTTCTTGTAGTATTGAGAGCTTATGTAAATGAGCCTCAAATACACTAGGACTTGAAGAAAAAATCACATTCAAAACTCATTTAAAAAAATTGTAGAGTAGATTTTGAAAAGCAATAAATTGATTGGGATTATTCATGTTAGCCCTTAAACCTCATATTTTTTTGGTCACCAACTTTTTAAGTTTGACTTGTGAAAAGTGAAATGAAAATTTTTCATAGTTTAATTTGGTGATTGAGCCATTACTACTTCATTTCATATAGAACTTTAAACCAATCATAGATTCCATGATAATTTGATAGAGTTTCAAATCTCATACGTGCCTTATTTACATATCACTCCTAATTGACTCAAATCTGGAATTTTCTTATTAGAAACAAAACATGCTATAGAAGCACAACAAATTCTATTTCTTTAACAACCAAGCACTATATATGAGTTAATTTATATATGCTATCATAGTATTAGTGTTGGCAAAAATTCATTGAAAAAACATAAATTGAATGTTTTTGGAAATTACTTTATAAGCTAGCTTGTAAATCAATAATGAATTTTTTCCACATTAATGTTGAGTACTTCCCAAAATATGACAAATGAAAGATTAAATGATGTCCAATAATGCACTATTCACAACAACAAAAAGGAGACACAAAGTTGACAAAATGATAGTGAATGAAGAAGCCTACAAACACTTACAAATGAACAAATGGACAAGTGAAAAGATGCCATACTCAAATCTTAGAAGTACAAGTTGGCCACCCTTTCAACATTTCTATAATTAAGATGTGTAATTCTTGAAAACTATTTAAAACAATTTAATTTTAACAACAATTATTAAATCTTTTTTTCAAACTTTAATTTACTATTTAGCATGGAATGCCTTCTTGTTAATTGGGTACAATAATCTCAATGAATCTCAATGACAAGAATGAAATAACTCTTAGTCTTTTAGAATTAGGTTAAATTTAAGAATCTCTTCAATTAAAGTTTCTTAACAATACCCATTGGGTAATGTATAAGACTCAAAACTACAATACATTCTTGTATTAGAGAGTAGACTCTATACCATCTACTATGATATTTTTTAAGTGGTATATTAAAGTTTTAGAAGTATATGGTGTGAGGTGTATTGGATTAGCATATGTATATTAAAACTATGATAGCCTAGTTTGTTTTAATTGGCAATGAGAAACTTAGTATCTACAATCATATATCACTTTCCAAATATTAGAAAAAGCAAAACTTGAAATGAGGTGTATGATTGCATAATATAAAAGAGCATTTTTTTTCAAATTTTTCTTATATACATAGAAGAAGTGCCGTACCCAGCAACTCCTAAGAACAATGTAGTAGTCTACTCTAAATGCACCTATGCTCTAAAAGCGATCATGACACTGAGGTACATTTTCCTTTTCTTCAATGTACTAGTAGTGTACATTTCAAGAGGTGGTCGCTTTTAGTGACCACTGCATTTCAACTTCAAAAATTTGTAACTAATTCCACAATGGTCCAAAGATATGAAACAACTTGGGTTAGATGCCATTTCCATTTTTCTTCCTCGGGAATTTACTGAAAATTGTTTCGAGGAGTTTAGTTTCCCCTCAAAGGCAATCAGCTCTTAAGTGGTCACTTTATGAGCAGATTACCTTAGTGTGTTATATTACCAATGTCTTTCAGTTGAGTACTGGTGAAAAACTATTTGGGAGTGGATAATTAAATTGGCTATCTACGTATCATTTGTGAACGTAACCTGATCTTCAGTAGAGGCCCATTCCAGTTCCACATCCACAGATCCTGAAATAATAGTCAAGTGGATGTACTGGAAAGTCAGTACTGCCATGACACCAGATTGATCTCCATTTCAACAAAGCCATTGAACAATGCAAAAGGCTGATGAGATAAATTGGTATATCCTCTACATGGAGCTGTCATGCATTTTGAAATTTTCATCTACATGTTGGAACCAGATTTTTTTTTTTTTTTTTTTTTTTTTTCATTTTTTATGAGGTACCAAGGTGGCAATATAAAATTTTATAATGGTGCTCCAAATTTCAACATTCATCCACATATTGGATAGAAATATTACTTTAGCACAAATCACATGTCCGTAATTCTATTTTTGTCCACGATTTGGCAATTTCATCCAATTTTTATTTATTTGAAGTTTTCTGGTGACAAATAGCCATATTCTTTTTTTCTGATCCAATCTGGCACCAAAAAGCCCAAAAAAAAGCCCTGGTTGGAACCATGTCAACCAAAATTGAGTGGAGGAAAGTCTCCGCCAAGTACTTGAAATGAATGATGAATCACTCAACAAATGAAGAGAACTGTTTCCTGCTACGCTGACAACTCGAAATGAATGTTGCATCACTAAACTAATCAAGAAGATTGCTTCCTGCCACGCTGATGTGCGAAGAACACGATTGAGCCAATCCCAGCTGCCGTATATGGGAGTAGTGTCCAGATACCCTGAAAGCAAATCAGAAAACATGTGTCAGCAGGGAAGAAAATCACAGCTTGAAATACTCGAAATTATGCTCAAACTCTGAACCAAAGATTGCAAACACCAGTACCTCATCGTGAAGCTAACCAAACAATGAGGTTTATGACAAGGTTGCACTGACCGAATTGACAAGAGGATGGAAAACTTGTCATAAAAAAGGTGTAAGTATAGAGTGATGGCCGAGAAGAAATGTCTGAAATTATAAAACTTTGTATCTGCGACAAAATATTGCCAGACTATTGCTCTTCATAGTATAATACCTTCGTTAACATTCGTGTATTCTCAGCAAGAACGATGACATCTATGCAGATTAAGCAGTGCTCTCAAGGGTTGCTACAAAAGTATTAGGCCAACAGACAAGAAGCTTAACACAGGAATAAGAAGTGCATACCACGACAGCAGCAACTCCAGCAAGGGCGGCTACAGGACGGTCTCGGAGAACAAGGCCAATGCCCATCTGTAATTATTTATGGTACCAGGTTCAGAGATGCAAAGTGCATATCGAATCACACAATAAACATGGAAACTTTAAATATGATTAGATAAGATATAAACAACCGAAAGCAAATTTGTGTTATGAGCATCGTACTAGTTGACAAATTTATAAGGAACATCTCAATGGCTATCGTATTAGTGTTAACATCGGGTTTGTGCAGCAGCTCACAGAGAGAAAACACAAATGAGACTAATGTTAAGTTTCTTTCATATACGTAAGTACGTTGCAAATATCATCTGTAAGTGAAGGACTAAATTAAAAGGTGTTTACCTGTAACGGTAGCGTAATAAGACCACCAACGCAAACTCCAGCAAAGAAGTTCGTTGCCTTGATACCCTAGAGATATAACATAAGAGGTAAGTGAACATAATCGCTGGAAAAGGTATGAAGAAATCACTACTGAGATATTACCAAAACCTGACTGCCAACTTTCAAAATATATATCAAGTTCTATCCCTATGATACATGTCGAAATCCGAACATCGATTCGTACTTCAACAATAATTAATTAATTCAGATGAGAGAAGACTGAGAATGACATACCACAAATCCAGCAAGAAATGAGGTGGGGTTGCGCATGCCTAACGAAAATCGCTCAACTGTGCACAATTTCCAAAGAAATTCGGTAAATGAGGATAGAAACTCCCATCAATAATCAAGCTAGGAATTGGTTGTTCTATATAATGCTGTTAAACTATGCAAATGCAAATGTTGATAACAAAAGGGAAAATGCAAACGAGAAAATGGGAAAAAATAATCTGAGAGGACAAAGTCGAACCAATTCCAATCAAATTGCCATATCGTTGCACATTGGCTCTTACTTGATCAAACTTCTCCTGACTCACCCCAAGCTGCATGGCACAACAGAGATGGCACACTTAGTATAATTTCAAAGGGCGAACGACCACCTTAATTCTCGAATGTTTATTGCTTCCAGGCTCGAGAGGTGAAGCAGTAAAAATATTTATCCTTCTATAACATGTGCAGAAACAACTTAGAAGCACATCATAAGACCAGAAGCTTGCAGTTTTCGGGTGGGAGTAAGATGCACCTTCTCACGTATTACGTTCCCAGTTCCAGATTTGGCAGCTTGTCTGCCTGCAAAATACGGCACCATATCACTGATGCAAACTCCCCTGAAACATGCACAACACTGTTCAGACGAAACAACTCTGAGGCAATCCAAGCATCTTCTCAAAAGCCAAAGAAAGACCAGATGATTCTATTCTACAGCAGACTACATAGAAAATTGTGTCTCAAACAAGAATGGAGAAGACAACGAGGAGAAAACTATTGTTCGTATAACACCAGATTAAGAACATAGTTTCAATTCAGTTGCCAAATATTTGACATAACCATTCAATATTCAGGTGGAGGTGTGCAAACTCTACAAAAATAAAAACATAAGAGGAGCAATGAAAAGCATTTTCTTACCAGTAGACCCATGCTACAGTGGAGGCAATGTATGGCAAATTTTCTGATATTGATGACATAAAGGCATCTCGAGATTGGTTCCATATCAATAAACGTCCCAAGGTTCCACCAACCTGCAGATATTTCAGCATTTGGAGGGAAGTTTGGAATGCGCTTTACAAAAGCAAGACCCTGAATGTTGAAAATTGCCAACGAATGGATGATCACACCTTCAATAAGTCTCAAAAAAAGAGACATCACTGCCAAGGATAAACCTGCGCTGTGTACAGTACTCGTATAAAAGACAGAGGGTGTATTTGGACTCCAAAGGACCAGAAAGCGCAATATGTTTTTATAGCAGTTTTGAGGTCGCGTGAGGCACTTGTTTGCTCAACTATATATATTTTTATCTTCACAAGCAGTACGTGTTCTTCACTAAAACTAATGATGTATAATTTGGTCCCAGCTGAAATATACTTCAATTCACAATATGATCGATCAAATTGGTCACAAAAAGACTATCCTTTCTCTATTAAGGGTTAATACTATACCAGCAGGAGAGACGCACCCAAACATTCAATGCCTCCTCGCTCACAAATAGACCAAAACCTGCTGCCATCAGCAACAGAAAGTACATATACCTGCAATGCACCAAAACACAAATCAATCCTCACAGCACAATAGTCCAAGTGAATTCTAAACATTGCTTCTACATTACACAACAGTATAATGAGAATGGAAGTAAAACATTGTACATAAACGTCAAGAGGCATCCCTAATGCAACCAACGGCCCTTGAATACACTTACCCTGGAGACTTTTCAGCAAGAGAAATTTGACGCCCAAACCACTTCACAGTGAACTGCGATGCTTCCTGTGAAGAAGCAGACGAGCAAAAATCTGCAATCAGCTGCGATGCTACCCTTGGATGACTATTTCTTCGGAGGATACCCGACACTGCCAGTCCAATGGCAACAATGGCCACTCCAATTGCCACCCGCACTTTTGGAGGTTTCCATCTTGAAGTATTCACTGATTCAATGCTATTCTCGGGGAGTGCGGGTACGTCAGCCGGTGCAGCATCACCACTTGCGGAAGACGAAGCTGAGCATCTTGCTCTGAATCCTTCTTGAAACCTCCTGTGAACTCACCCAAACTATCAGAAGAAATTTATTTCTTAGACAAGAAAAAACATTAACCGCACCTATTGTTCCTTAACCTCTCAAGAACAAAGGTTTCATGGTTTAAACTGATCATGTCGATCAATCATATGCTGAAATAATAGAATTCAGACGGCCAAAATTTTACATCGATAGAATCAGTGGTGAAAATCGCATACGTTCGTCAAAAAATGCATAAACATTGTCAAAAGAAAGTCCTGATCAGACCTGATGTAGAGGCTCCACTATCCATACAATCCATTTGAGGCTCTCTTGACCATGCAGGTGAACTTTGATTTTGTTAAATGTGAAAACACTTAAACTTGTGACATTTAGTATTTTTGGCAGTTGATTTTTAGCTTAACATGAGATGAACATGCAAGATTTCAGATAATGCAAGTTTCTAGATAGATGTACGGAAAGGTTCAAAGTTCACGTGTGTGGTGAATGAAATTTTTCCCTTGCTATATTGTGAATAGGGACTTTACATTACTCAGAACTGTGGAAAATAACATGGGACCGAATTTAGGGTCAATTTAGGCGTTTTGGTGCTGGCAAGTTTAATTTGAAGGATTCTCAAGCATCTTGCAGTGTAAAAGCTTCAAACCATAGCACAATTGCACACAATTCAATTCCTCACAATAATTCCGAGGAGTACCACTACTCGGCGAAGCCCTAATCGAGGAGCTTGCATTTTCAAACCCCAGGATGACCCGTTTCTCGCATTGCCCCAGCCTGAAATTGCCAAACAACAACAACAACTACTAGAGAACCATTCAGTCGGTTCCTGTCCTCCGACGAGATTTGGAAATTGTGGGTAAGTGAGCTCACCAATGCCGTGAATGTTGACTCTCCAGCTTCGCAACGGGACCGACCACGAGCTTGTTCTGGACAAAAGTTCCGTGTCGAAAGAATTGAAAGCAATGTCCCTGCCAGCGATGGCGAGGAAGAGGGCAGCACAGCGGCAAAGATGCTGCCATGACCCTTCCTGGACGGGACCCAAGGTTCTGTCTGCTACACGGATTGATGCATTTGGCAGCTGGGGACTTGGGGGTTCTGGAACGAATGGAATTTTTGACTGGGTTGGAGGAATTTGAGCTTGTGGAGATGCTGCAATGCAGTCAGAAAGGTTGAATGGGATGGGGTAGCCAAGGGAGAATATGCCAAATTCGCTCACGCAGGTTGCGACGGAGAGAAAGAGACGGGAGGGGACGATGAGTGGGTTTAGGGCTCTTGATGGACACATTGGGGGAAACCCCCGGAGAAAGCCTCGCAAGCTGGACAGTAGCCACTGGTTCATGAAACATTCTTAACTGGCCATTCTCCAACCCCTCTGAGGTAGGAAAGGAGATAACTTAGGTCTTCCCAGATGACGTCCTGCAGGGCATAACTTATGGGACAAGATTTGAGCCAGTTGCAACACAAAAGGCACAGTATTTTATCATTGAAGGATACCTCCTTACAAAGACAATTGAAAGGCCAAATGTAAAGGTAGTTAGCCAATTAAGCGACCATTTAAGAGCTGATTGCCTTTTGGGGGAAACTAAACTCCTTGAAACAATTTTCAGTAAATTTTTGTAGGAAGAAAAATGGAATTGGTATCTAACCCAAGTCATCTCATATTTTTACTGGACCTTCTTGGAAGTAGTTATGAATTTTTTAAGTTAAAATGCAATAATCACTCCAAGTGACCACCTCTTGAAATGTGCATTGTTAGTACATTGAAAAAAACAAAATGTACCATTGTGTCATGAATACTTTAAGAGCATAAGCACTTTTAGAACATGGGCGCTTATAGAGTAGACCAACTTATGAACATTCTTAACTCCTTGTGGTGGTGTGTGTTTGCTTTCCTCACAAGAAGTTGACAAGCAAAATTTTCCAAAACATCAAATTAATGTGTTTTAAATCGCAACATGTGAAGTGCTAGAATATGCCACATCTTCACCCTAATGAAAAAATGAAGTGTATAGTGATAAGACCTTGCCTTTCTTTTGGGGAAAACCAATTTTTGAGAGTAGGGTTGCTATTTTGTGAGTGTGAGTGTGTGAGCCTATGAACGTAAATGTGTGAGCTTGTAAGCCTACGAGCATATATTTTTTTGGTTTAGAAATTGACAAGGTACCTATGACCATGAACTTTAGAATACATTCTAGCCATTTTTTTCTATTTACTAATGATGTCCAACTAATAAAATGTAACTTATAAAATGCAATTTCTACTCAAATTTGTAATTTTAGAAAGATTTGAAATTTAAATACTTCCAAGTAATAGAAAGTTGAACATATAACAATTTTTTTATTTGGATTTTGAGAATGATAAGTTAACTTTGCTTTATACCATGAAATTTGACAATAGAGTGAAAATTCCAAATTTTTGATATTTGACAAAAAATTGCTTCATTTTCTTCATTTACAATGCACATTAATTACAAATTTTTTCCTTATAATTTCAAAATACCATGACTTTTCGTAGGCATATGACATCATTTCCAAATCATAAACATATTTATTTCACTCATGTGTAGTTCACTATAAGAAAACCATGTTTTAAATGACAAGATCTAAATTTTTTTAATGGATTTTGGATGACATCTAATGCAACAAACACATGTTTTTATGTCAACATTAATGTAATGTTGGACATTTTGTTGACATAAAAACATGGTTTTGTTGCATTAAACACCACCTAAAATCCATTTAAAAAAACTAGGCTTGTCACCTCAAACACAGGTTTTTTATAGTGGTTGTGAAATGGCTGCAAATAGAGTGATAATCCACTAGCCTTTGAATCAATGATCATAAGCTCTTCCTATTACAAATAAATATTAAATGAACATTATATTTTAGCAACACTACAATATCATGATTACAATATCATATGTAACCTATAAATTTCTAAAATAAGAAAAAACTTAGAACATAACAATTTGAAGTACATAGAATATTGATGATTGAAGTATAGGAAACAACATATAATAAACAATACAATAAAATCCAACAAGTGCAATGCAACAAACAAAAGAATCACATAGAAGATGTAGACATAGACTAAAAGTGACCACTACTATTAGTCAAAAATGTCTCTTTGTCTCATTCTATGGTTGTCACATCTACAAATTGTAAAACTATTGGATCTAAAGAACCAATTTTTTTCCATATAGCCATATAGGAAATTTTTGCTAAGATGCAAATGTTGAAGCTAAAGCCTTTGCATACAACAACAATATGTAAGACTTCTCTAGGCTTAGGAAAATCCCACATAAAGTGAAAAAGGCTGATAAGCTACCTCAATAGAAATCATACTACAAATAGAAAATAAAGTACTAGAAATGATTTCAATATCACATTGATGATAAAAAAAAATGTGCAATGTAAATATAAATGGAATATAACAACGGGTTTAGGATTATACATATAAATAGGAAAAAATGCTAACTATGGATAGACTTACTTATTGAAATGAGATTTTTTCACAATGTGAGGAACTTCAACTTCCAATGCATCCTGGTCGACCACCTCAATTGCAACGGTGAGAACATGAATTACTGGAAGGAGACATCCAATTACATCCCCCCCGAAGGAGGTAGATCATGCTTTATGATGGCCTTTTTAGTAGCAACTTGTACTTCAAATACTTGTAGAAATAAAGAATGTCAACAAAAGAAAATAATGTTTCATAGCCAAAGATTAATAAATTCACCTAATTATAAAACAATGACAATATGAAATGAAATTCATACTAAGAAATCATTGAGTGATGCGTTGAAGACATTATTCTCAACATTTCACATTGGCCCTGATGCAATTTTCTTGGCATCAGACATCTACTCCATCTCTCCTTGCTCATTAGTGACTGACACGTAAAATACGAAGGATCCATCTCTGTAACCATACACAAAGTCCTCCTCTAGTCTTGTAATATCACATTGAAGCACTAGATGTACCATGGGTAGTAAAATGGCATAAGGGAATCCTCAAACGAGATATCAAATGAGGTTTCAATCTCAAGGTGGCAATGGAGGCAATAAAGTTTAAAGTTTCTGGGCTCTCTAAAAAGTACTTCCAATTTTCATCTCCATTGATGTGCTCATTGCTCAAAGCTTGAAATTGTAGAAGATTTGAAACAACAGTCACCTCTTGTAATGGAAATGAGACATTAGAAGAAATTGAGTAGTAATAGAGGATGCAATAACATGGATGGAACATTGTCAATGACATTATAAGTACCTTCTTTATGAACTAGTTGGTAAACAACCTTCGATGGAAATTCAATGTTCAAACAAAATTGTTGAGCTAGACCAATCCAAAAGATTATCACCCTTCTATTGACACCAAAGGCAGCCTTTCAAGTCTCAACTTTGAATTGTATAGTAGAATTATTATAAATAATAAAGCAAATAAGTTAATTAAAAAGTAGACTAAAATGATTCAAACAAAACAAGATGAATGAGATGAGATCTTTATGCCCCAAACAACATCTTCCTTTCGACATTGAGGGCTATCCTTGACACATGTTGACTATATCAAACTTCATATAATCAAACTATATCAATGCATAGATGTCACCAAAATTACTCATGTATTACAAAATAGTTAATTCTTCATTAGAGAAAACATGAGGCCCTACTCTAGAGCCCTCCAAAGACCCTACTAATTACCTTTATTTTGACTCAAGTAATAGTTTTTTTTCCTATAGGATTTAGAAATGAAGCGAAGGAAAAACCTGGTAGGATAACCCTTGGTGCCGAGGTTTAAGATTTGGCCATCACCAGTTGATCTATTCGAACTCTAAAAATATGAATGAGTGATCACATTATTACAATTGTTGAGTTGTCCTTGACACCGATGCAAATTTATAAGGCATGCCTGTTTGATGCCAACTCAAAATTTGGGATAATTTAATACATATGGTGATTGGGTATACATCTCATGAAATCAACTTTTTGTATTTCATTGCAAGCTGTCAACGTCATAGGCAACATACCATAGTCTTGATTCAAAGTTAATCCAACTAGTATTCTAGTCATGATTTGTACAATGTATAGGATAATTGCTCAAATTGCAACGCCATGAATGAACCCTCGGCACCAATGGCTGCTACCTAGCCTTCAATTCTTGGGCACCAATTCTTCTTTAATTTACTCAATTAGATAATTGAAATTTTCTTGATTTGAGATTTTTACAATTTGAAATTTGTTGAGCTTGAAAAATAGTATGAGAAATTTAATTCCCTAGTTTAGAAATATAGTGGTTAAAAAATTATCAGCCTTCGTGGTGTTTGGAATTAAAAAAAGCTGCAAGAATGGAAGCCTTAGTTCCAATGGTTGTTGGCTAGCCTTCCAGTCTTGAACCAAATTGGTGCTCATTCTAAATTGTGATATCAAATTGGTACTTGAGAAGTTTAGCCTCGGTGTGACGGTGCTATGGGCAGGCTTCATGCCAAAGTAGTTTTGATCATACATTTTTTTGGAGAGGGTCCAAAATTCAAATCCTTTTCAAATTCAAGTGAGTGTGAAACATGATTCTTATAAACCCTTGGAGCCGAGGGCATCTTAGAGGTCACAATAGTTTGATCAAGCATTTTTGAATTCTTTGATGAATTTCAATTTTGTTTGATATTCCAACCCTTGTTTGACGATATTACATGCCAATTAAATTCCTTGTAATTATTGTTTCAAAATTCCATTCCTTATCAATATTTTATATTTCAATTTTGGATTTACTTAATCAATAATGTATGTTCCATTAAGAGTCTTCGGTGCTCAGGGAAATGAATTGGCAACACCTTGGTAACTTGACCATCATGATTATGTTTGGAATTAATCAAAGTGCTTGGGAAATCAATTTAGTTCTTTGATATGTTTTATAGCTCTTTTATAATTTCAAATGCTCATAATGTAAAGTCTCAACTCTAAAGAGAACTTCATATCTTTTGAATTTTGCACACACTGCTTGTAATGGTTTGTGAATCAAACATTTTATAATTTCATTTATCTGATCTAGTGCAAGAAAATTGTTCCCTTGGTGTTGACAGAACTTGACTTGGATTGACAAAATGAGAAGTGATTTTATGAATCCTCCCAATAATGAATAAGTTGTTTTAGCTAATTTAGAATAAGTTGTATGATTTTTATATTTACTTATCAAGACAAATCTAGGGAGTGGTTGGCTTAGGTGCCGAGGGGAGATTCTAGCCCATGCATTATAGAAAAAATGAGGCCTTCATTCTAAAAAAATGTAGCAAATTTGTATCATTAGTTTGTCTGATTCCACAAAGACACTCATTATTATAATCAAAGTATAGCACAATGTCTAGGAAGAACCGGTAGTTAGTTCATTGTTAGCCGGTGCCTTTGGAAAAATAACCGGTTGGAGTGTGAAAATGGAGGATGGAAAACTAGACAAAACATTAGTAGGACTAGCAACCTACCAGTTTGCAAAAATAAATGGGGGCTATTTAGTTGCCACTTCCATGAAATTATCGGATCTTAGCCACTTGCAATTTAGAATTCAAGGCTAATACCCAGGTTACTAGAGGTGGGTATCTTCCTGGACAAGGTGGACACTACTTCTTCTTAAACTAACTTTCAAGATGTATACAAAGATTGAGGCTTTGTCTAGTATTTGAATCTTTCTTATTGTAGAGGTGGCTTGGTGGTAGAACAAGAGTATTACATAGTTTTTGGAGTAATCATGAAGAAGTTGTCAAGTTTTTTATAGGAGCTAAATTTCTTGAAAATGAAGATTTTCATTGATTCTTTGTGGTATTACAAATTAATATTTATTTGTGCCTATCACTTAGAAATGTCATAGCTATCTAGTTGTGTTTAGGGTTGTTTAGCACCATTATTAGTTGCTTGCTTACCACACTACAATTAGTAATGATGTTTGAGGGTTGATATTAAAGTTGGATTTGGGCACCGTGACAAATAACATCAATGACATACAAGTTTTACAAGTAATCTGTGCAAAACTTGCATATCAATATTCAAGCTATGTTGAATCAAGTTATTGCATCAACCAAGAAGTCTTGCTCATTGACATCAAGTTGCAAATACTTTGATCAATGAAGAGTTGATAAATTTGAGACATGCGAGAACAATACATACTTAAATGACATTTGCAATAGTTTTGAACCTAATTGCCATGAAAAATAGATTATTTCCAACTTATATGGAGGATGTATTGCAACCTTTATAAATTTGAAGTTGAAGGAAATTGTCCGGTGAGAATTTGATACTAGAGGAAATAAATCGGAAGATTTTGATAAGGAGAGGATGCAACTGGTGTCTCTAGGAAAAAAAAAAAAGTTTTTTTCTAAGAGGAGGAAAATTACCAGGGCTACTAAAAAAACGGCCCGAATGCTGGTACAACAAGACGTCAATTTGTTTGACTTAATTGAAATAAATTAAGTTCAGTGAAATTAAATGAAGCCTCAATGGATTTGACTTCAATGGATTTCATTGCACCTAATTTGTTTCAATTAAGCCAAATTACGCTAGGTGTCTATTGAAGCCAATTATCAAAGGCAACCAACTTCAATATCCACTTATTTAGAAGGTTGAGAACTAAGTTGAGAACTTTATAGAAGTAGGGTAGTGATAGGGTTAACAACCTATGTGGAATATGTATCTTCACTCATTTGACAATGAGTAAACTATCTTTACATTAACCCATAGCCTTTGTAGATTCATGGTGGACAATCAATTTTTCTATAAAACCAACCTCTTCATCTTTTGTTTAAACCAAAAGTTAATGAAGTATTTTTCTAACATTGAAACCTAGAAAAACAAATTTGGTGGTAGATGGTCATTGGATTCTTATTCAACATTTGATTTTTTTTGTACAATTTGGTTGGAGTGCAAGGTGCATCAAAATGAAAAATGTTAAACAATCAAGGTTAAGGTGCATTAGAATTAAATGATTAATATATGCACATTTGAACTTCAACTTTCTAATAATTGTTCTTAGATCAAGAGTCTAATCTGAAAATAAAGAATATCTTACAAAATCTAGATTTGGAGGTCAAGCACAAGTTGAATTACTTACACATGAATTTTGTATTGCTCCTAGGATGCATAGCTTGGGTAGATCCACCTCCACATTTGATACCTCTTGGAAATTTCCTTCTTTTCATCAACTATCATATCTTCTTCGATACAAATGATGCAACTTCCCCTTGGAGGTATCATTTTCATCCCTACAACTATCATGCCTCTTCTTTTAGACTATTACAACTCCTTCACCGAAGAGTATAGTAGTTTACCTCTCTTCCTTATTTTTCTAAAATTATCCTAGGAACTACTCTTGGTTATAACTTTTGCAATATGCATGAGACTAATGGAATATATGGTGGAATGGCATAAAAGGAAGTGGATCTTAGTTTGAGTAGCAATAAAAGTGAAAATTCAAAAGTACACTTCACATTAATGTCAATACTTCACATAAACTTTTGAATTCAATTCCTACTATATTCAATAGAATTGCAAGACTATGACCTCAAGCTTTATGTTATAGGATGACTAGACATGGGTGGTAACGGAATTTAAGTTTGTAAATCATCTTTGCCAATCTTAAGAATTATTTCTTCACATATATGACAGCTTTTTAATGTTAAGTATTCCATTATGGCAATCTGATGTAGGTCACCAAATAGTTTCAAAATTCACTTGCATCTTCCAATTACTAAAAAATGTGAATGCTATGACATCACTACTTAAATAAGAAAAATAGTGAAGTTGTCTAGAAATAGTAATGAGTGGTGAGGTATGGTGGTAGCACCTATAACCATCAAAACAAGCAATTTCGCACGACAAGAGGAACTTTTGTCTAAAAAAACATATTTTTGTAGCATTAATAATTACAATTAATGAATTGTAGAAAATAAAAAATGATTTCTTGGACTTGGCATGTAATTTCTATGAATTTCGAAAGTGGAAACTTCCTAGCCCTCTAAGCCTTCATATGAAACCATTTAATGACACTTTTTGAAGACACTTTAATGGAAGTCTAGGAATGGTTAAATGAAAGTTTAGGATACATTAATGACTCCAAAGAAAAAAAATGGTATTTTCACCCTAACCATGCACAAGTACTTGGCAATTTGTTCTTGGTGGCTATCATTTGGAGCAACCTTAGAAGAGGCATTGCGTGAATTGAAGTTGTGGCTAGCATTTTGGCACTTCCGATATTGCCAATGGAGAGGCTTTATGCAAATGGTACTTTAATCAATCCTTATTTTTTTCTATAATATCTTCCCTAGAGGTGCACTTGCATTTCATAATGCCTTTCTTGGAGAAGTAATTTGCATTTTTTTCTTGTACAAAGACCCAATAATGAAGATGGGATTTTGATCACTATAGGAAGTGGGTGACTTTTTCCTCAGCACCGAGGGGAAACTTTGTCTTATACTAAAAAGATCAACCTTGTAGTGGTATGCCTACATTGAGACTATGTCTTCATTTTTTTTATGTGATTGCATTTTGAACTTAACTACATATTTTTTTCTTTCCAAGCTTGAATCTTGAGGAAATGGCAAATATGCCATCATGCAACTTATTAGAAACAATTCATAACATATGGTTGTAGCAATTGGTTAATTGAAGTAATGATTTGTTTGCTACCATTTGTGATGACTACATTCAAGCCTTCATGCAAATGACAAATTATCGAGCACTCTTAAATGGTACAACATCAAGGTTAGGGCCATCAAAAGAAGAATTGAAGTGAAGAGGCACTAGATGCAAGGGGGAGCCAAAAAATATTGCAAAGGCATTAAATGACCTTCTTGGCATGACTCATGTTGGAACACATATTCCACATTTGGAAGGCAAAGAAGTATTTGGTAGTAGTAAACGCAAGCTTGATGTCCCTATTGATTCGGATGGTGATTCTCTTCATCCGGACAAGGTCAACTTTTCTTAGCCTTTAGTACAAAAACAATCTACTTGTACACCCACTATACCCTCCAATGAACTAGACATGTTGGTTAACTCTACACATGTACTACATGTCACGACTGCAATAGAGAGTGATTGTGATATGTCGCAATGGCATATTGCAAGATTATGCCATAAATCAAGTTGCAAATGTCATGCCTAATAGAGAGGTTCAAACATCCATTGCGTTGTAAAAATTGTAAAGGGATCTAAAGGCACTTCAACCCTGCCATATTGTGGTCACAAAAAACAATATGGTAGAAACAAGGAGATCATGACCAAATTCTAGTTTTGTCTAGATGATATTGAACGATGTATACAAGGCTCTAAATGTGCATGGGTAATTGACTAGCCCCAAGTACTAGACGTTTGGCCTGTACTAAGTGACACCAGTTTGACCTGCCAAGAAATACTATTGTTACAAGAAGTCAACTTTCAACTCCAAGAACGACCTCTTATGTCACCTTGACGTTTGTTCACAATGTCAAATGTTTTCAATGCAATCCTTTATGATCAACCTAGCCCTTTGCATGCGGATACATATCCATCAACTTCAAGGAGCAAGGTGATTTGATGTATTGCAAATACCCCTACTACAGAACATCACAAAAATGGGAGATTGTTGATAATGTTAAAAGAATGATCTTGGAGGTAATCATGCTCTCTTTTACTAGACTTGGAGCCATAATCTCCCTTCAATCTATAATAAAGCTCAAATAGAAGGTTTATCAAATCACACTTGGCATGTACTTTGAATGCACTTGTCTTGATTTTGTAGACATGGCTGTTTCAACAATTGGTGGGGGCCATCAATACGTGAATTGCAAACATCTTTACTACAAATTTTGTTACTTTTACAAAATGATTCTGATAGATGATAAGTTTATATATTCTCCAAGCTTCAACTTCAAATCTTCGATGAGATAAAGCTCCTTTTCATTAAAGCTAGTATCATCAAGACTTCAATTGAGAATTTTGAATACACCCAGAAGAGTCAAAGTCTTTGAGCAACTTACATTTGAAAGTGGAAGATTCTAGATTGAAATTAAATATATAGCTAAAGAAACATCTATTTCTATTTGGACAAATATTTTATTTGCCAACATATTCAATGGAGCCTATTTTTAATCTCAATTCGAATTTATTGTGCTTCAATTATTTGCCTCATATAATATATCCTTTTAATATTTTAAAAACTAATGCAAAACTAAAATCCTACACAAATTGTACATAAGCACAGTTATAGGTCTATAGTTATAATTTCCACAATAATGGATTCACATTCAATCATTCATTGTTCCATGGTAATAGATGCTACAACTTATTAAAATAGTAAATTTAGTAAAAATTTAAAAATATTGTCTATTTTTAGAAAGATTTTTTATTTTTAAAGATTTTCCAAATTTTAGATCTCAATGCTTACATAATCCCCGCTCAGCGCTTGAAGGCTCGTGCTTGTAGGCTCACAATCTAGCACCATTGTTCTTGGGAAGTAGTGATTGGTAGCTATCTATTTATAATGCAAGTTGGAGGGCACAATATATATGTCAATAATGCAGTGCAAGAGGAAAAATTTATTATTTCTAATAATAATAATCTTGGCATTATTCTTATTTTGAACCCTACTTTTGCCCATTCTTGTAGAACAACTATATTTTTGGTGATCCTATCCTTCATATTGGACTTTATTAGACATGCTCATATTTACTACATGTAGAGGGGGCTTTTGAACAAAATCCAATCATCAAAGAAAGAGCATTTTATCAATATGATAAATCAAAATGGTCATTTTAAAATTATGAATCTTTTGTCTATAACCCTTAAAAGATAAGGGAACATTTTCCACAAGAAATTGACAAAATTGTCATTATTTGAAAATTGACAAAAGTAAGTACTAACATCTAAGTATGTATGTGAACTTTGTTTTTCAAAATCAATATAGTACATTTGTTTTGAGATTTTCACATCTTGAAGTTAGTCCAATCCAAAATTAGGATTCACGACCACCATGCACCATCTTGGCTAAATTGTAATACAAAGTTGAAGTCTTGTCATTTGCCCATTTGTGTATAATAGGCATTGCTCCATCTTCATCCATTTCTACTTTTGAGATACTCTCACAGTAAACCTAACAATTGTGTTGGCCACAACAATCTCATATTGCACAAATGCAATATGATACAATTAGAAAAATGTTGACTCAAATGAAAGGCTAGAAAATACTTTGATTTGTAATAACAAGATAACTTTGATTAAGAACAAGATATGCAAAATATGAATGAGGTAAAAAAACTCAAATGGCATAGAATACTATATTTTAGCACTCACTTGGTTGTTGACAAACTCTTCAGTGCTCAGAAGCTCTTTGAACTCATACATGGGCATGATTCTATACTTTGGGATTTGATATAAGGTATGAACCAATTTTGTTTTGACATATGAATCTTTTGCATCCTTGTAGATTAAAACATATCATAGAAATTATTTCAAAAAACATTAACAATAGCATCAATTTCAATAGCAAATTTTACAAGAAATAATGATACAAAATTAGAGACTTACTTATTGATGTTACAAATCAATTGCATGACAATGTATGTACATATTTTTGTCTCTAATACTATACTATTGATGTTGATGTGCCAAATTGGATCTACAATCAATAATGCCTCATTCTATGAGATATCTATACTTTATAACAACGATTACCATCATAAATGAAGAACTTTACATTCTTCAAGTGTTAGAGCCTATGTTCACTATATAGAAATGTGTCAAACTTTTTCACCTTTGCTTCTTGTAATAGATTGAGAGAATCTCTTTCTTTTCTTGGTATTGCCTCCACCTTGTTGCTCTCATTGGTGGTAGAGGCATAAGGCATGCATGCCCCATGACGATAGCCATGCATAAACTCTTGCTCAAGCTTTGTAAGATTGCATATTAAAATAGGTCTTACCATGGACATTAGCATCAAAAGACAAAGTAGAATGCATATGCAGGATAGTCAAAATGGCTTCAAATCATAAACTACTAATGGTACCAATCAAATTGACTTTGTGTTAGCATCAAATATCTACTCAAGTAATGTTAGACCTCTCCATTGTTTCATTTTATTCTCTTCATAGAGCTCTTCAACATCTGTACCATTTTTCCTAAACTCCAATCACTTCATTCCCTCAAAATTAGGTATAATCACTTATGATTGTATGAATTGTCTCAATATAAAAGTGCATAGTACATAGATGCAAATCATTAAGAATTCAACTAGGATAAAAGAAATTACAAATCATATATTAAACCTTACACAAAAAAAGTTGAAAACATTCATGACTAAATTGATCAATAGAAATGAAGAATGTCAAGTACATTTTTCCCCAATATATTTGGAAATATTTCAAATAATTCACAAAGTCATTATCTAAACATGATAAGACTTGATGAAAATCAAGTCACTTTATTAAACAATAGTGCCCAACTACATCCAAAACCAAGAACGTTAGCAATTCACATCTAGACTATGAGTTTGGCCTATGCTTGATGAACATTAGATCATGGAGGGATCAATCTTCATCACTTGAATACTTAATGTCACTACTGGACGGGGTTATTGGTATTCCACGAACCTAAATTGCAAGGCCAACACTTACTTTTGATTTTTTAAAGAACTAATATCTATCTATAGCTTCTAGAATCTCATGAAGCTAAGGCTTCTGGATTCTGGAGTAGGGGCTTTGCTATTCAATTAATTATTTTGAAATCATTCAAGAATAGAGTCAATGTCTTCCATTCACGAAGTATTGCAATCTTAGTCCAAATGAAAATTGCAATTGTATTTAATATAATATATCATTAAATCACTTGAATGCCACCATCTCACTTTATAATAGATTGTAAATGAATCTCACCAAATTGGAGTTAGCATTCCTAAATTTCATTTGCATTAGAGGATTTTCAACAACTTTAGAGGGCTTTGAGTTCCCCGGATTGCTAGCGTTGGGGGAACGGCCTTGTAGCTACTGCCTAACATGGCATGGCAATTGCCACATCACCAAAAAAAATTCTATTTTTTTTCCATTCTAATTTTTTTGGTTTTAAATGGCAATAGGAACAACATTGGGGGAACAGGCCTAAAATGGCCCTCCCAACCCTCCAGAAATCCTCTATTGGATTGTCTTATTAATGGCATCTAGAAAAAATTGAAAATTCACTAGTCAAATCTTAAGTTGCTCTAATAAAGGCATAAGAGAAATACACTAACAAGTACTAACCAAAATAGAACTTAATATGTAAAACAAAAAAATCATGACTACAAGGTTTCAAAAAAATAAAATTAGTATTTATGGTTACATGAAAAGTAGTCAATTTTATGTTGTGGTATCACAAGGAAAAATAGGACTAAATTATGTTCAATGGTTATAGGATACCTATCATTTTTATATTTATAGGTATAATTAGTTTTCTAAAAATCAAAATTTCCTTCAAAATGTCTACCTATTTACAAATTTTTAAAGGATAATCTTAAAATTTTACTTTTTTAAGTTTTCAAGCTCAAGGCTCACCAAACCCAAGATCAAGGCTTGTAAGTTCATATTTCTAGATTCACACACCAAAGTCACATTGAAAAACCTTGGGACCTTTAGGAGTTAAAAAATGACATTACATACCTTACCTACTAAAGTCATATTTGACTATTGTATATTGTGGACAAAGAGTTGGCATTCTTTGGTGAATATTTGTTTGATGTGTCAAAAATGGGAATATTTTGCCAATATTTTGCAATATTCTTTTTTTTATCCATTCAAAATAAATTTCCAAAAAATTTGGCATCCATTTAAAAAAATTGTTTTTTGCCGACCTTGCCTACTGACTTTGGAAACCATTTCATGAACTAGAATGTCTTGAAATGTAGGAGAAACATACTTGTGCTCTTTGAACTATAGAATATTTTCAAAGACAAGTTCTAAATATCCATGACCTCTACGTTTATTAAATTAAGACAAGAATCTTAGAAATATTACATGAGTGAAATGTAAAGAATCTATTGGAAAAAATAGAGTTTGAGAGGATGAACAAGGGAGGAAATCTATAAAGCACCCACTTTAGCGTTGGAAATTAATTTGGGATGTACAAATTTCTTGAAACATTTTTTAGTAAATTTTCATTGAAAGATGAATGGAATTGGCATTTAATCCAAGTCATTTCATATTTTTTAGAGCTTTGTAGAATTAGTTATGAAATTTAGAAGTTAAAAGACAATGGCCACTAAAAGCATCCACTTCCTAAAATGGACACTATTTGCACATTGTTGAAGCAATGAGAAAGAAAAATGTATAAATTTTGTACATAAGAAATAGGAAATAGGTGCTTTTATAGCCTAAATGAACCTTCTACCTTAAATTAGACCATCACCAATGCAAATTCAATTCAGACTAAATAGGCCCTGTTCAATGAATTTCAAACTTTTCTTTGTTTTTTAAGAATTAGAATGTTGAAATTTTTATCATTAGAAGCACATTGAAAAGTACTTTGCATAAGTACAAAATAACTCAAATTTAAATTTAGACATTGAACAATGAAAATAATTCACTTCTAAGTTAGCTAAAAGACAAAAAAATATAGAAGAGTTGACAAATCATTGTTACCAATGTACATTTCACTCCAAACTAATGTGCCTTGTGTTGTTGCTACAAGTCAAAATAAAGGTAAAAGTAATTTTTCTAATTTTTAATTCATATAAAATTCAAAATTCAATATCTTTAACACTATAATTCCAAACACCATCAAACAAAGCCATGTGTATCCTTCCTTTTAAAGAGTTTTCCAATAGTATAAAGAATTTAACCAAACGACATATAGTTCATAAGCTCTCACTATAACAAACAAAACGAAACGAAACATCTCATTCAAGCAATGTAATTTGGAGTGCAAAGTGCATTGGTTACCATGATTTACCAATACTAACATATTATAATTTTTGTCTTGTAGCTAGCTTAAAAAGTAGTTTATTCTCTTTATCTAATGTCTAAATTTGAATTTTTCTTGTACATGCCTATTCAAAGTACTTTGGAATGCACTTCCAATGATAGAAATTTTGACATCTAATTCTAAAATAGTAAAAAGTTCAGAATTCATTTGGGGAGCCAAATTTTGGATTGCATTGGAGCATCTCCAATTCACGAATGAAAACAAGGATAGATGGCTAGAATTTTGAAGTGGAGGCAAACATACCTCATTTTATTTTGATGACTTTTAAAAAAAATTGACCCAATGCAAAGCTAACAATCCAAATCTCAAATGAGTGTTTCCTCATTATTAAAAAGAGTGGAATAAATTCTACATGCAAAAAAGGGAAGTTTCAATTTTTGACACACATGACAAAACTTGAAAAGGTATGAAAATTATGTCTTTTGCTATTGTGAGTCAACTTGCAAGCTCTCCATATTTTGACAACTAGCCAAGCTTGGAAAGGAAAATGGTAGGTTTGGGAATAAAGAGAGCCCTAAACTAGTTGTGTTTCTTTACTTGTCCCATCATTATGCCGTTGCCGTTGCTGCGTTGGTTTCCGGGTGAATTGCAGCTGCTCTGAGGACCCAAAATTGGTCACTGAAACGATCTAGGGTTCAAGTAACTTCCTGATTCCTAGGTCCTAGACTCTTATCATGTTTCTGACTTGGTAATCATATCTGACTTGGCAATTGAATCCAAGTTTCCAACGTCGTCTGCAAGAGTGCTACTCATGTACTTTTGCAGGTACTTCGTCCAGACCATGAACGACAAGAACACCATGAAAGGGCACTGGCAGTGTAGCAGAATATGGAAGCAGCGTACTGGCAAAACATGGAAAAAGGGCACTAGCAAAACAACTGAACTGCTGTCTTAACCCAAACACAATCTTGGTTCCTGTACTTATGCACATTCTGCTTTCAGGCCAGGAAACCATAAAATAATACCCCAAACAAGTAAAAAGACTCTTAAATCGTAAAAAAGGTTGTCGCTGATTTGGAAGGTAACACTCACACCCAGTCGTCGCCTAAGAGATTCGAACTCTTGCGGGGAGACCCCATGTACTTAGCAGGCACACGCCTTAACCACTCGGCCAAAGCGACACAGCATAGAGCTCTCACATCCAAGGATGCTCAGGCTCCGGATGCTTTCGCAGCTCCACCACTCTACACCTAACTACAACGTCGAAGTGGGCCATCGCACCAGAAAGCTGTAAAGAACAAGTGGAAAAAAGATTATAAGCTTACCCGTCAGAACGACCTCCGTCTATCGTCGCCTGCGGGATGGTCTATCGGGACGTTCATCTGACAAGCCAAGTCCGAACTCCAAGGAGCTCAGACTCAGCTGGGGTAATCGCGCTCAGAACGGAGGCCCTAAATCATCGTCCGGAATGAAGGTCTTGTCTATGTTGGAGATCACAGATCAGATGCACGTATTGTAGAATAGATCCTGTTCAAGTACAGTGGAGCTTGGCACTTGTGCATGTGCAGTAACTATACCTGATGCATTCTACGCTTACAAACGATATGGTGAAATAAGGTATCCAAAGACTAATGTCTAATGGGCAGACTGTTACATTCCGTATGGCTGACCTCACAAACACTCCATCTCGAGGGGCGAGGAACTGAGCCTATCTATGTCCTACATGCTACACCATACCATTCTGACATGCTGTTGGAAAGTACAGAGCTATTTGACGTACCTCGTTGTGTGGTCTGACTAGGGTTCTGAACCAATCCAGTGAGGTCTCTTAGTCAAGAGACACTCTGGTTCCATCTTCAACGAGAAATCTCACAGAAAGCATTAGATATTCTATACTCAAAGAGATAGTTGACATCTAGAAAGTCTTAATTTACACACAAGGTTTGAGACATGTTATGCGTTTAACGAAGAAGTTGTCAGTATTTCACAAGATTTACTCATCAAATTCACCTGTCAGGATGATGTTGAAGTCAACAGAAACTCCACTGGCTGTCAAGTACGTTGCTAGGATTTCTGACTAAAAGGGTTCCTTTAAGTACACAATATGGTACTCTCATTAATCCTACGAAGCGATCTTGTATCAGTGCACACAGCTTCCATGTGCCAGGGGGATGGTAGCGTCACCTTCTGGAATTAGTGTAGACCAATTGACAGAAAGAGCTGGTCCAAGGAGGCTTGATCTTCCATCGTTGCTCCCAGATTGTCTAGACCTGAAATGTCTAAGACGTGTTGAAAGAGAGCCCCTGTCGCTCTACGTCGAGTTGCACCCGGGATCTTCACGTCGTTCTTCAATCATCAAAATCACTGGAATTTCTTTGATTCACCATTTTGAGACGGGACACTAGATCTAGGTGTGCTGGCAGGAGTCACGGTTGTCGAAAAGATTTTGACCAAATCGTCGAGAGTTCCATCCAACATCTCCTCAAATTCTGAGTCGATTGAGCACCTTTCCTCGGACCCTGACTCAGAAACTGAGTCGTTAGTATCCTGTGTCACAATTAACACGTCCGCTACTGGAGCATTGGTTTCTGACACGTCGGCCTTCTCTGACACTATTAACCTATTCGTTGTGGAAGAATTGGCTTCATACTCGTCAGTTCCACTAGTGACGATCGACCAGTCCATTGACGAAGAGTTACCTTCCTTAAAAGACCGTGTTTCATCTTCGACCACATCCTGAGGTGAATCAGGAAGCAGAAGTTCCACAGAGGATTCTTGCAAGCTGGACGTTTCAGGCAACTCTTTTGTAGGGTCCAACTGTGTCATCATCCTAGATAACGGGGAGATTGACGATGCTTCAAAACGCTCAACCAAAAACGATCTCACTGAAGCTGATTCCTCCTCAAGGGAGCTCTCTGCAGCAGTGGCTGTTGAAGCCTCCAAACTATTTGCATGGCCATCCCGATTATTACCTGCTTTGAACAAGTACCTTCCGGAACTTTCAATGCCCTGTCGATGACTTCTTACTTGTCGCACATGTGGAGAATACTCTTCAAATATAGGCACAAAATCAGCATCTGGAGTACCGGCATCCATCACTTGATCTACCTCAAGAGGAACATACCTATCCTTCTGTTGTACAACCCATGTATTGTGATCATTTTTCTCTTCTTCAACAGGTATTGATCTGCTCTCTGAATCTTGGAATTCCACAAAAGACCCTAAGCTGTGTTGAAGATATTGGGGCACATCCGCGTTGACAATATTCTGTCGGTACAAGTCCTTGTCACCCTCTGATTTAGAGGCCCAATTTCCAGATGAAAAAATATCCGTATCGCTTCCACTGGCGTAGTCGTGGGCAAATGATTTTTTTCTACGCCCATTCTTTCCATCCCATTTTGACGAGAATTTTCGACTCTTCATAGCAAGGGGTTCTGAAGCGCCCACTCGGAAATGATAGTCGTCATCAACCATCTCCCTGAGCATATAATCCGGCGAAATTTGGTTTCTAGAAAGTGTGCTGCTGTCTGAAGCATCGGAGTCTTGTCGTCTATGTCGAATAGTGCCAGCCCAACTGGTATTACTTCCCTGAGCAGCATGTCTGAAAAGACCAAACACATATTAGGAACATACAATGCATGAAGCCCATAAAAATAGAATGTGCAACGATCAGGCAATTAATCGAGGAAAAAAGGCTCATACTTCGCAAGAACACTTGAGGAATTGAATTTCATGTGTATAACATCATATGAGACCATCTCCGCCGGATTAGGTTGTGCCATTAGCGGTAAGTCAGCGTTTTTATCCTGTCAAATAAGACAGATGGAGACGACCAAGTTAGTGAAAATCTAGCAATAAACCTTTCAGGAATGTTTTTGATGATTCTTCTCAATCTCCTGCATTTCAAGTCGGCGACCTATACAAGGCAAGAAGGAAAATAGATATGCTGCGAACACATGCAATATACCCTGTAGAGGGAGAAAATCAAAATTAAGCTGGAAGATAATATGAATGTCTCCCAGACCTGTAGCTTTGCCACAATGGGCGTCAAAAGCTGAAAGGATGTTGAGAGCTGTTGAACTTCCAAGGCAGTCTGTTTTGCCTGCTCTTCCTGTCATCACAAAAATAATCCACGACATAAAAAAATTGGATAGGCTTTCACAAATTTACATTTAATCGATGATGACCATCTCAAGTAGTGCTGCACATGCACTTAAGCCATTATTCTTGCACACGAAAAATCTGGAGCTTCATATTGTCTTCATTCAAGCCACAAAACGCTGGTTGATGACACTTGCATACCTGTGCAGCGATCTTCTCAGCAAGACCACATATTAGAGCAGCTACATGAAGTGATTGCTCGTTGCGAACTTCGTCAATGCTGTCCTGAGTAAGATTTGAATTGTTTCGCCGGAGCTCGGAAATTTTAGCGTCGTATTTCCTAATATCTGCCATCTCGTCCTCCACACGCTTACACTTTGCTACTTCAATCGAATTGATATCGAGTTCATTCACCTAAACGCAAAAAAGACAATACACATCATTAGAACTTCAATCTGGAACCAACAAAGGTTGTCTCACCTTCGAGAGGATAAGAAGTTACCAGGCCATGGCAAAATGTAGAACACACGAAATCTAAGGAGCTCAGGAGGGCATCATGGACATCTTCAGTGTAAGTAGATTACGGTAGATGCTTTGGAGGTCAATGTCCATGTTCCACAGGAAGGAATTATCTCAGAAAATGTCTTGCAGTCTTCTAAGATCATTTTTGCTTGCTTAATATAGACATCCACCTCATTCAGTCATTAGAGCAAGCAGTAGTGAAATCAACGTCAACGACGCAGACGAATCCTTGAGCACGTCAGGCTGCAGATGAATAAATATTCTATCAAAATATTTCGAGTAATTATTTACATGAGCAGGAGTTGCCAAACTCGTTGATGATGAAAGATGCTGACTCAAATGCAAACACTCAGAATCTTTATATTTCAAAGTTCCAGGAACTGAATCCAAAATAAGCAACATAGTGTCCTTCTTGCCTTCCACCTACTCACCGAATTTATTCGAATTCAAATTAGTAAACCATCGCCAGGAAGGAGATAAATTCGAATAAATAACTCCCTTGGCCTAAAAGTATGATCAATGACTATCAAAGAATGACAATACGTGAAATCGTTCGTATGAGTATTACTCCTGCTCAGCTAATACATGTCATGTCGTAAGTCCACTCAATTGCTTGATTATTCACCACCTTCTAAAATTTTAACTATCTCACATAGACTCTGATTGTGGATCACCATCAGCAGAGCAATGTGCGAGTTACCTGAAGATCTTTAACAAACCTCGTTGCTTGTTCCTTCTGCCCGGTTACCTGCAAAGAACGATCATGATCCAGCCTCATCAGCAATGCGAAACTTATATTTGGACAAGTTATTTCTTTTCCTGACCTTCATTTTTTGGCAGTTCACCTAAAACGAAAAAGGTGAACACTCTATCATATCGTCAATTAACGTGAATGAAACGATTGTGAAAAACTCTAATGCTCAGATCCATTATCAAATTAAATTCACCTACTTTCGATCCGGGCACAAGAGCTGCCGTGAGCTGCTCCACCTCCAGCTGCAAGGCTGCCACCACGCTATCAAAAACAGCAGGATCTTTGATGTTTTCGGGGAAGTCCGATTTAAATTCATGACCTGTATGTATGGGTTTAGGGTCATCTCGATCTTGAGGAAGGTGACTTGAGCTATCGGACATTGCAGTACTGGTTGAAGAGATGATCTCTTCATTGTTATGCAGGTCACGGAGACTTAATCCGCTCGAACTTAAATTGTAGATACAAGTGTCAAGTTTTGCCTTGAAGAGTCTGAAAGGTTCCATCTCTTCAATCTGTCACACAAGACTTCATAAAGGTGTAAGAACCCAGAAACAAACACCTAGGAACATTTCAAAGAGAAAACCCAATAAAGAGCACATTCACAGAAAATTCGAATAAATAAATAATTGCAGAAGCTAGCGCATCATATCAACCTGAACTTGCAGCCTAGAAGTCAATCGAAGGAGTTCTTCTTGAGTCTTGTTCAGCGCTTGCTCCTTTACAGAGACGAGCGTTGTCTGCTCCTTCAGCGCAGATTCCAGATGGTCCACTTTCTCAACCATTGAGTTGTACTCCTGAAGTAGGGCTTGCCTTTCAATTTCTCTTGCAGTTGTTTCCATTTTCAATCGATCCAAAGCCTCTTTCAACTTCGTAAGCTCCATCAAAGTAAAATTCGTATCCTGCAAAGACATGAACACACCTCAATGCTGATATTCACGACTATTTGAGACATACTAACTCTCTCGATCAAATGATTTGATTCACTGCATCATACTTTGAATACAGTTTTGCCCTGAAGAGTCCAAAAGATTCCATCTCTTCAATCTGTCACACAAGACTTCATAAAGATGTAAGAACCCAGAAACAAACACCTAGGAACATTTCAAAGAGAAAACCCAATAAAGAGCACATTCACAGAAAATTCGAATAAATAAATAATTGCAGAAGCTAGCGCATCATATCAACCTGAACTTGCAGCCTAGAAGTCAATCGAAGGAGTTCTTCTTGAGTCCTGTTCAGCGCTTGCTCCTTTTCAGAAACGAGCGTTGTCTGCTCCTTCAGCGCAGATTCCACATGGTCCACTTTCTCAACCATTGAGTTGTACTCCTGAAGTAAGGCTTGCCTTTCAATTTCTCTTGCAGTTGTTTCCATTTTCAATCGATCCAAAGCCTCTCTTAACTTCGTAAGCTCCAACAAAGTTAAATTCATATCCTGTAAGGACATGAACACACCTCAAATGCTGAAGTTCATGCCTATTTGAGACATACTAACCCTCCCGACTAAACGATTTGATTCGCAACAAAGACGAATAAATTAATAATTTCAAAAACGCATGATATCAACCTGAACTTGTAGCCTAGAAGTCAATCGAAGGAGTTCTTCTTGAGTCTTGTTCAGCGCTTGCTCCTTTTCAGAAACGAGCGTTGTCTGCTCCTTCAGGGCACATTCCAGATGGCCCACTTTCTCAACCATTGAGTTGTACTCCTGAAGAAGGGTTTGCCTTTCAATTTCTCTTGCAGGCGTTTCCATTTTCAATCGATCCAGAACCTCTCTTAACTTCGTAAACTCCAACAAAGTTAAATTCATATCCTGCAAAGACATGAACAGACCTCAAAATGCTGATACTAACTCTCCTGGCTAAAGGGTTTGACTCACTGCATCATACTTAAGATATCTTTGAATCCGAAGACTAAATCGAATATTTCGGGATTCTCCGACAGGCCCTTGCCGAAAGACTCGTGACTTTCGACACAATCGTGATTTTGAACAGCGAAACTTACTCTGCGTTCACCTCCACAAGTGGTGGCCGATTCAGCACCTCCAGCTGTAGACTCACTGCAATCTTCGGTGCTTGCAGCAAACTTCACAAAATTGGCCAGCTGATTCCGAAAAAGACGAACCTCCAGGTCCAAGTTAGTGAGTACCCCGCTGGCCACCTCAAGACGAGATTGCAATTCAGACACGTGGGCATCAGACAGAGACGAACTTCTCTCATTCTCAGAAATCTGAACCTGCATGCGCAAAATCATCTCATCCCGACTCTTCAGTTGTTTCCGCAGCCTGTGCACCATATCCCTCTTCGCTGTACGACCAATCTGCACACCTGCAAAATGGAAGACGTTCCCTTTAGATATTTCTGCGAAATCCACTCTTTCCACACTTCAAATGTTACTTCGAATCGTTAAACAACGACTAATTGGACCCTTCGCAAGTCCTAGAAGAACATTGTTACTTGCTTTCATTAAGCAACCATTACCTTGCTGATTACTGTGGCGCACATCCTCATGAGAGAATGTAACTCTCCTTTGGAATTGCTTCTCCTCTTCAGTGAACTCCACTGAAGGGGGAGATTGTTTGCTATCACGAGGATTGTTTGCAAGTAACGCATCAGCAAGTCCTGTGCTGGTTCCTCGTGAAAGCGCTCGAGCTATTGGCAACCCTGCTTAGAGCAAGTTCACCATTCATCATTGTAGGTAATGTGAACAGAGCCGATGAAATTTGCTCAAAAACACTACACCCTACGAAGATAACCCTACTTTTCTGTAGACACTGTACAGCTAATATAACGCAAGAGCAGGATAAAGAGTCTGACCTGAGTGCATAGAGTTAGTAATGGAGCTCGAAGCTACACTCTCCACTGAATCTTGATGAGGGCAGGCTTCAGGTGTTTCTATACCCCAATAATCAGGCTCAAAACCGTCTGCGAGGAAGTAGAAACATTTACAGACTTAATGCATCTTGACCAACGGGAAACTTGGCAGAAGGTATGTGTTCAAATTTTCACATCAAAAAGATTAAGTAGACTCAAGACATGATTGTATATAGCAGAACAGTTCATGGAATTGGTGAAACTCCTCTGCGTAAGCTAAGCTTGCCCAACCCAACAATCAATAAATAAGTTACAAGGTACCTCGTTGAATTTACACTTGCAATTTTAGAATTCCAATCAGGATTAAAAGTAATGAAGTAGCCATCACCTCAAACCAGCATATAGATTCAAAATACTTAATTGATTCCACCATATAAATATGAAGTCACTCGCCAATCTGCTGACATCTATGGCATGTTCCCTATGCACCCGATTGAAGTTTTCCGAAAATCAACATGAATTCTGTCAAAACATTTGAATGAGGGTTACCATCGTAATTCGCACGCTGCGCTTTGCCTGATTTCCTCTCACCATCTTCCTCTGTATCTTCAAATTCATGCTTCTGTTTTCGTCTAATGAGATAACTCAGAGCTGTAACAGCGGCTCCTCCAGCAAGGAGAATCCAATTCGGTCCCTCACTACCTCCCGGCATGGCTTTTCCTTCGTGGATCCTCGCCCTTAGAGCCTGGACATTGAGCTACGATAATGAAACAATTTTTTTCTCATAGTTTCAAAATGATGCAGACGTTGAGTCTTAAGGCTTCATATCGGTGCCGCAAAATGTTCCAGCAATACACCTACAACGGCAATAGAATGAATTCAGAGATAGTGTTCGATTAACATACTCTGCTTTCAAGGGAACATTCTCATTCCATTCATCAAAGCATGAGCAATCACGTACATCAATCAATGTTCGTGAAGCTCATTGGCTTTACAGATGCAATCACTTACATGTGCACTCTTATATGAAGGTAGTCCAGATTATCACGAAAACAGCACAAATAGAACATGGCCAAGCTGAGTCATTAACAACCCTTAGCATAACTGTAATACCCTGAGGAAAAAATGAGACTTCAGCTTAAAAAATTATAAAGAATAATGAAATGAAGAAATACCTTAACACGAGCAGCATCTCAATAAACTACATCAAACATCCATCATTGTATTCGTCCTCGGCTGCGCCTACAAGCACAATATTCGCCACTGTCTTTATCCTGTTCAAGCTTGGGAACTGACGTGATACCATTACTCCGTGCTGCACATCTCCCAAGTTCGCTTTCAGAAAGCTTTGCAACACGCGATTTCGAGTAGCTTACAAGCATTTCAACAACCTGTTTCGGATTCTAGCCCGCTGTCAAAAGTTACTATCAATACTAGTTTAGCGCGTCCTGCCTTGCTTCGAGTAAAAGAATACAATATCACCCTCCAATCTGCTCCTCAGAAACAGCCGAAAACCTACTTACTCACGACATACGTAGTCCAACCACAGCAACACCAGTCTTGTTCCCACGGTCTCCACTAAAGTGATTGTTCACTACGTCTTCAAATTGACAGACCTGGCCGCAGATCTTAGTTCACTTCTTTCACATCAACCGGTCCCGCTCCTCCTCCTACGTCGCAATATCACTACTATCGCATTCCCAATAACGTTTTTCGCAAACTACCGTTGATAGCACGACGTACCAAAATCACTCCACAGCACTCCTCCGTCCGTCTCCAACTCACTCAAAATTTCTCAAGAAGGGCAAAGACTCTGACTCAGCAATGGTCCTCAAATTAGAATACGAGTTCCCGAAACTTCCGCACCTCCACTTGCAAGTCCCGTGCTCAGCGTACATCGCAAGCGAAAGCACTAGCGTTCTTTCCAGAAAGAGCGGGATACAAAGCTCCACTAAAATTTCTTCCGAAATCCATCCACAGAATCATAGAAATTCCTCCTCATTCACTCACGAAAAAGAATCAGAAACCAGGATTGCCTCCGCACGGATTGCGCCACGAGAACGCGATCGACCAAGATCCAACCGGAAATTCATGGAAAAAAACTCCAAGAACGAGGGTAGCACTATTCTCCTCCGAGCGAGAAATGGAACAAGAGAAAGCTCCTCGTGCCAGGAATCAGGTAGCAAGAAATTCAGAGTCAACGAATCAAAGGACGTAAACATGAAGGGAGCTCCAATACGCGCGGCACACGTCTGGAGGTTGCGCTACAGGGGCTACGCTTCCTGCTCCTCTTTCTTTGCAGCCGGAAGGAGAAGACTACGGTGTCGTGACACTATACGTCCTCGTAGTTTCGTATAGTATATTCTAGAAAAGACCACTGCATGTGTACAGTATGTGTAGGTGAAAACGCCGAGGAAAATTATGAACAAGATAAGACTAGAGGTACGGTTCCTAATGATGGTGCTGGAAATCATGGGCGTACAATTCAATGTATCTATATGTTTCATTATAGAAGTTTGAAAAGTTCTCAGTTTCTCCTGCCACTATTTCTGCAAGAGGATCATCAATGCCCCTGTAATTGCCACTGCAACGTGAAAAGTACCGCATGGGATCAGGTTCAACTCCATAATCGAACCCAACGCAGAGGAACGCTCCCCTCATCCCCTCACTTTTTCTCCGTTCATAGGTGCTCCAAAGATCAAGCTTGGGAACGATGGAAATTGTCCATGTTTTGTTTTATTTTAAACTTAAGAGCTAGGGAGCTGACAAAAAAATTTATTTTTCCAATGCATTGTACACTCTGTCGGATAAATTCGTTGACAACTTGATGGCTGCCAGTGAGGCATCCATAGTCCAGAAAGTCTTGCTAACGTGGTTAACCCCTAAATGCCCAAGGCCCTTTTATCAGCTTGTAGCTAGGAATTTGCTCTAAATTGAACAAAAAATCAACATTTTGATAAGTTGTATGGAGTATCAATTTTATTTTGATTGTAATTGTATAAATTCAAACTAGATATGTTAGCCCCTAAAGGACCAAGCTGTGTTTTTTGGCTGAATAAACTTTTGGGCAAGCGCACATGACTCAAGATTTCTATGTTTTGGGCTTGAATTTAAATAGAAGGTGGGGATAAGGAATATCTTTCATATGCACTAAATTTCATGACATTTGAAAATAGGAGTTAGAAGTTATAGCATAATATGTTTTGTTTTTTTATAATTGGGCAATTTGGGAAGATTAAAAAAATCACTTTTTTCATAAACAAAAATTTGAAATTGGTTTTCTAGAGTTATATACATGGAAAGCCATTTGAAGAGTTTTGGAGGGACACGAGGGCTCTTTCAAGCCTATGTTCCCTGTAGTTCCTCTACAATTAAGGAACACCAAGTTTTTAGAATTTCTTTTGTAAATAATAATAATAATAATAATTCTTAAAATGAAAGAAAAAAAGTTGAAATTTTTTAAAAATTAATTTTTTTTTTTAATTTTTTTTAAAAATTAAATAACATGGCAGCTGCCTTGTTTTTTGCAAGTCCCAAAAAATGATTTCTGTGAATTTAAATGCTTATATCTCCCAATTCACATGGTGAAAATTTCTAAAATTTTTACTACATGTTTTCAAGTCAGCATACTACAAGATTCTGTGGTTACATGTGTTAAAAAAAGTTTTTTTCAAAAACTTCGTACTTGTACTAGAAATGGCAGTTTTTGAGTGTTATTCATAGGAACATGGGTCATGGAACTTTAGGGGTTAGAGATCACACGAAAAAAAAAAACATTGAAAATAGCACTTATAGATTGAAAAATTATAATGTTTGACCATGAGGGTGTTAAAACTATGAAAGTGATTTGAAGTCATTCAATCCTCTTTTCACATGTCAAATCTAAAAGTTTGGTCACCAAAAAAATATGAAGTTAAAGGACATAACATACGTGTCCCCAATCAATTTCCGGCTTTTCAAAATCTCTTCTACAGTTTCTTTGTTTGAAGTTCTAATGTGAAATTTTCTCTAACATCTAGTGTATTTGACACTCATTTCTAAGAGCTCTCAACATTGGCAGAAAGTCAAGATTGCAATGGACACCTTTACACAAAATCTTGAATAGAAAAATCATAATCAATCATTTTCAAAATCAATTTGTTGATGCTAAAACTAGACTTCAAAAAGATTTTTTGAAAAATATAAACTACTAAAAATAGCAACTTAATTAGGTTGTATTTAATTTCAAAGTATTGTCAACACCAAAATTTGGTCCCTCAAACATTTAGGGATTAACTTGTAAAGTCCAAAGGCCCTTTTCTATCACAAAAAACACTTGAAATTGTCATTTCTATTGCAAAGAAAAAAAAAACTTTTCAAATTTCTTTTCTTGCAATATCTAATCGTAAAATCTTGCACTAGACTAGTATAAAAATGTGGGGAAGAAATTTTATAAACATTCACCATGTAGATTGCAAGATAAATGCATTCGAAGTCAAGAAAATAAGATTTTGAGCACATTCTTTGACTTATTATTTGACTTTGAATCTTCTTCACTTCAAATTTTTGCATCAAAAATTTTGATTTAAAGAAAATTATGTTGAAGATTTAAGTTGAAAGTCTAGAATAAAAAACTTAGAAAAAAATATGTAATTTTCACTCTTTAAAAAATTATTAAATAGAAGTAGATACAAGATAGACCAAACTAAACTATTAATAAGTTTAAGATGGAATTGAACACTTTAATCCCAACAATGATATTGTTCTTGCAAGCTTATTTAACCTTGTAAATTTATTTATATTAATCATGAAATTAAATTTTTTTTAAATCTAATAATTTCATTTCTTAGTAAGATGTTCCTATGATTGCCCACAAAACAAGACAATCCATAATTTTCACATCATTGATCCAAATGGAACAAATCTAAATGTAGACAATGCAACATCCATTCTAAACCACTTTGCATCAACAATTCAACTAGTTATCATTTGGAGTGGTAGTAAGAAAATGTGAGTAGTTTGTATTATATTAATAATCACAAAAACTACTATAAAGTACTCATAGACTCTACTACGTGTCTTCAAATCACTATAAATAATGAAATCATAATTTTCAATTAAATTGTGACAAGATTGTTAGATATTATGTGCCAAACTTATAGTTCAAGGATCCATTCAATTTAGCTAGACTATTAATCTTTATTACTCAACTAGATCCCTTCTTGATTTACAAATGTAGACAAAATCACATGTAATTTATGACAAAATCACAAATAATTCAAAAACACATGATCATAATATTGGGAAGAGTTACAATTGATTATCATCCTTGGTGGCAAAAGCAATGTGGATATTGTCCGAAGAACAAATTATCAAGTTCAATAAATCCATTGATAATTTTGCCTTTTGGATTGAATACACCTTCCCTAAACTAGTCGAAGGGTTTTTTGGCTATATTGACTCCCCCTATTATTAAAGAAGAAGATTCCAAGTCTTTTGATTTATTTGAAATATTATACATCATGGCAAAAATAACTAAATAGAAACTTGTCGTGAAGAATGAACTAACAAGTGTCATGTGAGTTCTAACTTCTTTTTCCAATGACAGACCAGAGCAAAGTTTCTTTTTGAGGTGCTATAAATTTCACACTTTGACAAATTTGGGCAATAAAGAAATTATAATATAAATAAAATTTATTAAATAATTAATTTAATAGATTTGGACAATATTTGCACAATTTGGGCCTATATAACTTAGTCCCTCCAAATATTTTGTAGTGACATTAGGAGATCTAATATTCATTAAGGACATTATTTATTAAAATAAGACAATTTGCAGTCTCATTCTATCTTTAAACCCTAAATGTTTTAGACTACGTTTTCATCAAAACCGCTCCAAAATTGCCATTTCTAGTGCAAGTACCAAATTTTTTTTAAATACTTTTTCAGACACATTAAACTATAGGATCTTGTATTAATTTGGTTTGAAAATATGTGGAAAAATTTCCAGAAATTTCCACCTTAAAGATTGCAAGATATTAGCATTTGAAGTGAGAAAAATCCTTTTTTGGGCCCTACAAATAATTGAGCAACTACACTTCACAAGGTCACATCTGCATGAAAAAATGTTCTAAATGGTAGTTCTTCTTTGGATTCATTCTTCAAGTCAAGTTGTCTACATTCTTAAAAACTTTTAGATCATTTGGAATTGTACAACATATAGAAAAACAATAGTAAATAGAAAGAAGTAGAAAATTGAAAAATGACAATCCCAGCGGTTGTAATGTAGTAATAAATAATCTACATCATATGCTTTCATTTTTTTCAAAAAATATTAAAAAATGAGTTAAATAAAGGACTCCAAAGTTTATTTTAGAATACGGAATCTATAACTACCCACAAACTAGAACACCTCATAACTTTGATCTCATAAATTAGAATGGAATGATTCAAATCTTTCCTCATATATATGAATCTAGAAAAAAAAATTCAAAATTTTATTTTTGAAAAAAGTGATATTTAAAGAAATTTTTGGGCTACACACTGAGTATTGAAAATGACACATCAAACAATAATTTTTCAAACATGTAGTCAAAAGTTATAAAAATTGTTGAACCTTAAAGCTACTCATTGGGCACATGTTATGTGAAAATTTCAAAGAAAAAAAAAAAGACTCTATTTGCAGTGAGTTGCCCAAAATCACTATATTGTAAAAAAACATAGTTTGGTCCTTTAGGAGTTAACTTTACATTTAGATGATAATAAGTATTTGATATTGAAATTATTTGGTGATTTGAGACATTGATATACTAACACATTCAAAAACCTTTGATTTTTTAAAGCTTTCTATATTCATAAAATTTTTATTTGTTAGAATACAGGTCTTAAATAATAAGGTTGAAGTCTCAAAATGTTCATTTTATCTCAATTTAATGAATATGGCCATATCAATGATTGGGCTCTCAAAATTGCTCCAATACAAGGTTTATATATGGTTTATTCAAAACTAAAGAATTGAAATGGAAGAGTCTATAACTTGCATTGGCATCATGTTTAGAAAGAACATGAAGTAAAGATAGATGATATTAAAACCACAAATGGATGAAAATCAAATGGCTACTATAGCACACAAAATAAATCATAAAGAAAAGAAAAGCAATAAATTTTGCAAGATGTGTGTATAAATTGGATGTGTTTAGGGTGTCTTTAGGGTAATTTGTGGATTCATGTGCATTTCATGTAAATACAATTTGATCTTGTTTTCAATACATCATGGTTCATTAAATGAACTCAACTACGTAATTTTTATTACATCTATAAATCCAAATAGTAGCCTACTACCTTTCACTTTAAGAAACTAGCTAGATGCAAACCAATTCTAAAATTATGAAACTTTTGCATTCACTATAGAATTCATCCTTCTTTTGCTAAAAAATAATTGAATATTGTTTCACTATGTCTACCACTCATTGTTTAATTTCCCTTCACTTTATAAATGGTGAATATTTGGACTTCTTGCCTTAGTTCAAAAAACAAACACTAATCCAAAAGTTGTCACTTAATTCTATACCAACACAACCTAAAAGTGTCTTATAAATGACTTTCTGAATCATTGTAGAAATGAAGAATGTGCCTATTGATACAAAAATCAAATCATTTTTTGAGTGAATACCTTGGTCTTAGGTTGATGTCCTCCCTAAGTAATAATTCTATGACAAAAATCAAATTGCTCCAAAAACAATTATTTCACAAATCCATTGACAAAAAATAATTCATGTAATATGATGTTAAAAAGTAATTAAAGGAAAGAACTAAAAAGTGATTAAAGGAAAGAGCCAAAAAGTCTTTACTTCACATATGGTAAACTAGTGTGCCCAATGCCATTGCCATAGTCAAAATAAAAATAAATTAAAATTTTTTTTTTTTAATGCATATAAACTTCAAAATTCAATAACTTTCACATTGTGGTTGAAACGCCACGAAACAAAACCTCTCCAACCCTCCTTTTTGACAGTACCAAGAACGCAACCAAGGGACACACGGTCCAGGAGATCTCACCGTAACAATCTAACAATCTCCTTTACAAGATGTTTCCTTTTTCAAGACGTCTCCAATGAAAACATTTTACATCCGTCTCCCCTCTCAGCTGCCTCCAATGCAAGTTGCAAATCATGGTGACCATAAAATCTTCACATGTAACTTACAGAACAACGAGGTTGACAGAGCATTCCGCTGGATGTAAAGACGAAAATTTCGCATTCAAATACAAATTCAGTCACAATTTCACATAAAACAACGCAAACGATTATAAATTCACATTGGCCAGTGCAACTTCACATGTGCAAACTCGCTCCTCTCTTTCAACTCAAACCAAAATTTCAAGCAACCACAAGGGATAGTTGAGTACCTCGGCAGCAGATCGTCACTCCGATCAGGCTTTATTACAAATATAGTTACCAATTCACATTATTAAAGTGCACGAACAGATACAAATGCACGTTCGCCTGCGCTTCTTCACAGCTAAGCTAGTCATGTACAAACTCGCTCATCTCCTTCAACTCAAACCAAGATTTCAACCGCAACAACCGCAAGGGAAAGTACCTTCGCATGTCATCTTTCAGCAACAGATGTAGGGCAGATCTTCATTCTGACCCAGCTTTGCTCCTGCCCTTGCGAGTCGTCTCTTAGTATCAGTTTGTAAATTCAACGAAAAGGGTCCCTTCGATGAAATTCGCCCCCTTTTCGTTGAAATTACAAGCTGATGCTTGAGACACAGACTTGTTGGCCTCACCAATTCTTCAGTGGCTATGGCGATGTTGTGTGAAGCTTTACAACCCCGACATAGCCACTGAAGATCGCAACTCAAGCTCAGGGATACCCTAAGGGCTTCTCTAGCTAGTCTCAACCCGCAACCTGGTTCTCCGAGTAAAGTATGTCTGCGAGATCGCCGCCTTGCCATTCTTTATTGGCAAATTTGGCATGGTTGCTGAGAACGTTGGGCTAAGGAAGCTGCGTCTGATTGTGACTTGTTTCTAAAACGGACTTGTACATATTTTTGACTAAAATGTACAACTATTTATGAGAGCTTAGTGTTCATTTAAATTCTTAAAATTCCTTGACTCAAAAATAAGAAAATACTCTTTAAATTGTACCCAAACAATATTTTGAGCAAAAAGGGTTGTCAATAAATGTTTATGTATTTTTTTGTTTTTTTTGAAACGCATGGACAATTTCCATTGATAAAAAAGAAATAGTACAACAAACCAAGGGACAAGTCCTCGATGAGAGTAAAATGTTTATGCATTTTGAAGAACTTCTAACCATAGGATCTCATTGATTTCTTCACTTGTGCTACAATTTAAGTCTTCAAGGCACTATGTGAGTGAGATTCATGCATGCAGAAAAAATCTTTTGCTACTTCAATTAAGGTCACCAAAACAATCCTAAACCATTTTGGATTTCACCCCTCATCACCAAAGTCTCACTTGGGTTCATAAACATCATTGCTTTTGAAATTTCATTGATATAGATGTAAATTTCACTAAGTTATAAAGATCTTAACCGTACAATATTGTAATGAACATGTTGTAGATGATGTGGTACAAATTTGGAGTCATTTGACCATATAGATTGAAAGATTATAATGTTTTAGTGTTGAAAAAAGACGCTGAAATTTTCCTAGCAACACACTTGGAGGTGAAATTCAATTTCTAAACATACTCAAATGAAAAAACTTAAACTATAAAGTTATTCAAAACCAACATACAAATACATTAGTGGAAAAAATATCAATAAATTGACTCAACATGTTTGCAAAAGGATTTGCAAATGTCAAAAAATAGGTCAAAACAGTTGCAAAAAACACATATGAGGCTAAACCTCCTTCTACTAAAATGCTTCTCAATCACTCATAAATTCTTAAATTGATATGAAATTTTAGCCACAAAAGCTAGACTAGTATGCACAACTTTTCTAAAAAAATTGATTAGAAACAAACATTTTATGGAGAAGAAATAAGCCGCCAAAGTTCACTGTAATCCAAAAATGTTGGGATTTTGAACTTTGAATTGCTCTCAAACATACTAAAAAACTTGGATTGACATGAAAATTTTACCACAATAACTAGACTGAAAGGGAAACATAATATAGCAAATTTTATTGAAAACAAATATTAGATGAAGGAAATACAACCCCCCGAAATTGCAACCATCAAATGTAGTTTGGTGGACTCAAATTGAACTTGTGAACTTTGATTGGCTTCCAATTATTGTGTACATCTTGAATCAATTTGAAAATTCTACTATTCAAACTAGAAGAGAGAGCACAAATTTTCCTGCAACTTTTATTGAATTCGGACATTGGATGCAAAAGTTATAGGACTTCGAAAATTATGTGAGGACACTTTTGGTCCACTTCGGTGATGGGGGGTTAAAAGAACTTTAGGGGTTAAGGTTGATTTTGATTATATTTGTTCTCAACACTTTGAAAAATCAAAGCTTATTCATATAGTGACCTAAAATGTATGCTTAGAGATTTTAGAATATCTTCTTTTTTTTCCAAAAGGATTCTACAAAAATCTAAATAATTTAATGATGGGAATTATGTTCAAATGCTTATTCGGATAATTGTAGGTGTATTTTTCTTAATACATAGAAAATGCATTCAATTTATAAAAAAAAACTATTGTTACAAAAGAAAAAGAAAATTTGTATAATATTAACCTATTGCAATGTTTGGGAAAATGAAGGATGAAAGTATTCCTAATACACTAGCATTATAAATGGATTTTTTCCCATCAAAGATGTGAGCATCCATTACAAAAAAATGTCCACTAATATCTACACTCAAAATACAAGTATGAATGGTAGAGAAAGGCATGATAAACATGAATAGAGAAAGCCATTTTGAAAAATAATTGAGTATGTATCATTTTGTGAATCTAATATTTTGTGTGCTCATAATATTCATCTTGACATATGTTGTGCTTAAATTATAGGTAGCTATACCATTGATTATTAATACTCCCCTTAGCTAAGTGAACTTTAAAAATGAACATTTTTTTTCAGTTTTGACCAAGGTTCTCTACCTTCTTTTCTATTTGCAAAGATACACACATTATTCCTTCATCATTAGAAGATTTTTGAGGGCATTGAAAGCCTATGGGTTTCCCAACTCTAAAAACACTACAAACGTAGTTAGTAATGCAATTTGACGTGGCTAAGGCTGTACCATTTCATTTCTCAAAAAAAAATTCCAACTTTTTTTTGGCATTTTAAGAATTTGTAATTTTTTTTGATAGCTAGTCATTTCCTTCATTGCAGGGGGACAACAAGGGGAACAAAGCTGAAATAGGCCTCCAATGCCCTCAAAAATCTTCTAATGAGAGATTCTAGTCGGTAATTGCTCAATTGCAATGGATGGCAATTTACAAATGCAAATACATTACTTACAGGGGTGTCAAACAACCCATAATTGACATCCCTTATGAACTTATAAATTATAGAGCAAGGAACCCATTTTCGACCACCACCCCATTTCCACAACACAAACTACTCGATTTCTACAATATAGGCTACACCACCCTCCACTTTCCACAGTAAATGTCCAAGCACTATACATTAAAAGCATAAAATGATCATATCATGTATATTGATTCACTTGCATCAATTTTGTAACCAGCCTATGGTGGGAATTCCAATAGCCTACATAACAAGAATTTTCAAGAAAAAAATTCACAATAATTTCAATTTTGACCCAAAAAATGTAACTTTTTAAAATCCTCCTTAAATCAATTTTCCTACATGGAAAAAATATATCCTTGAATTACACCCTGAGTGCAGCTATGCTGAATTCCTTAAGTGGTCGGAAATGGGTCGTCATCCCATAGGTATCTTTGATGCAATCCTGCTGCTTTGCCCTATTCATACACCACGTTGTACCTTAACTTGCCATATTACTTCAGTACTGCAAAGAAATCTGTGTTCCTAAGAAATAATTTAGGTCAGTTTTGTGGAATCTGTATAACTTAAGTACAAACCTTCATGACGGACGCTAAGCTTAAACATTGCGTACTGCTCAACCTTAGTCAGGAGACACGGATTTATATTTACACGAGATTTTATTTTCATAAATTTGACACAGGCAAATAAACTTTATTTTCACTCAATTCACTGCCAGACTGCCATGCAGGCACGTCCAGTGTCCAGTGTACAAAACGTGTTTTTTTATTTTTATTCCTCTAATCTTGGCAGGACGTTAAATCATGCCCAGGAAATAGGCCCAGGAGGCTGAATTTACCCCAGGGGAAAACGCAGGAATTTTTTTATTTTTCACACAATTTTTTTTTTGCAAATTCTGAATTCATATTTGCAATCGGAGACCTCAAATTAGCTCATAGAGTTTTAGAACATAACCTAGATACGGCTCAAAATAGGGGGCTTCTTAAAACTTTTACTCGAGGAAACCTCCAAATTACCATGGGCATGATTTAACGTCCTGCCTAATCTTGAGAAGATGAAACCTATCATCAAGGTACTTTGTCAAAAAGGATCTAATTTATGGACCAATGGATGCATTTTTTTATTTTAATAATAACCTTGAAAGTCATTCATCAACCACTTTTTGGCATGTGCAATGTTTCAAGGTTAATTAATCCATAAAGGTCCAAGTTGTGTTTTTTAGCAACATGGAAATTTTGGGTAGGTGCGTGTGACTAGAGATTTTCATGTTTTTGGCCCCAATTTTAATAGAAGGTGTGAACGAGGAATATCTTTGATGTGCACTAAATTCCAGGACATTTGAAAATATGAGTCAAAAGTTATGGCTTAATATATAGTTTGTTTCTCAACTCAAGTAGTTTGGCAAATTTGAAAAAATAGTTTTTTTCAAAAATCCAAATTTGAAATTGGTTTTCTCTCTTTCTATATGTGTGTATAAAAAGCTTTGAATCATTCCTTTCTGATCAATGAGTCAAAAGTTTTGAGGTGTTTTAGTTTGTGGATAGTTATAGATGCTTTACTTCAAAATAAACTTTGAGGTCTTTAATTGAACTCAATTTTCAATATTTTTGGAAAAAAAATAAAAACATTAGGTGAAGATTGTTTATTACAACATTACAACCATTGGGATTGGCATTTTTTGATTCCATAAATATATTGTTAACAATTTAGTATAATTTTGAATCATCCTCTATATTTTTCTACTTATTATTTTTTTCTTATATATTGTACAATTTCAAATGATCTAAAAAATTTCAAGCATGTAGTCAATATGCCTTGAAGAATGAACCCAAAGAAGCACCACCATTTTGAACATCTTTTCATACCAATGTGACCTTGTGATGGGCAACTGCCCAGTTTTTTGGCAAGGACAAAAAAATGATTTTTGTCACTTCAAATGTTAATATCTTGCAATCTACACAATGGAAATTTCTGAATTTTTTTCTACATCTTTTCAAATTAGTGTACACCAAGATTCTATGGTTACATGTGTCCAAAAATGTTTTTTTTTCTAAATATTGAAACTTGTACAAGAAATGGTAGTTTTGGAGCATTTTTGGTGAAAACATAGTCAAGGAATTTTAGGAGTAAAACATTTGAAACTAGTACTTCTTCCACCCCAAAATTATCTTCCTATTGTACTTTGTGATTTTGAAAATTGGTTAGATCTAGCTTTCAATTGCTATCCAGGATCAACGAAACAACTCTAAGTTGTAGTTCAACAAATGGTTTTGGGCTCATACTAATTGCCCATAAAATGACAACCTTACACTCAACAATTAAGTGCCTATTGAAAATGTCCAAAAAATTCCACTTTCTAATACTCCAAAATTTCATTTTTAAAAGGGCTTTGATATTCAAAAAATTTAGGATAATAAGAGTTCACCGAATTCTACTTATAATGTGAAACATGTCTAAAAAATTTTAGTCTTAGTTTTAATCCAAAATAATTTGTCCAATGTCACAAAGTACAACAAGAAAATCATTTTGGAATGGAGGAAGTAATGTATTATAGAATCACATTTTTTAGGATGGCCATTTAAAATAATATGAGAATTTCCAATTTGCTCTTTCAAATTGTATGTAGTTTTGCAATTATAAGCCTAGCAAAATTTTGAGTAGACAAGGTGACCAATATATATCCCAAGGTAAAATGTTTATAAAGAGCCCATTTAAGAGTTGATAATTGATTTGGGGAGGTTAAACTTCTTAAAATATTTTTTAGTAGAAGATGAATGGAATTAGGAAGTCATTTCATATTTTTTTTTGGAGCTTTGTAGAATTTATTATGAAATTTTGAAGTTGAAACACAAGAGTTACTAAAAGCGTCCACCTCTTGAAATGTACTCTATTTGTACATTGTTGGTGCATTGAGAAAGCAAAAATGTACCTTTGTGTTAAAAGACTCTTTACATAACTCCTACCTTAGGAAGTATGGATGGCTACAACAACTTGGAGACTTGATAGTCTAACTTTTGACAAATGCATCAATATGGAATTGCTTCCACTACATAAAATTGTATACCAATGAGGGAGGAGCCCCTTTTTACATCCTTGAAAGGAGACCCAAACAATGAACGATATTATCTTACATGGCTCCTCAATCCACTCCAGTCTTTGAATTACAGAATAAGTCCCTCCTAGAATAAGTCCCTCCCAAGTATCTAACAAAGCATAATATCTCCCTAACATGGGGAAGACCATTGCCTCATTATACAATGTTATGCCACCATGGTGTAGTGTTTTATTTATTGCTACACAATAGAAGATAAAAAGCTAGAAAATACAAGATGAGTGAACATTCTTGTGCATTTCTCCATGCAACAAAGTACAAGGCTTTACAATCTAGAGTTAGGGCCACAAATAGGGTACAAGTTTGCACTATGAAGCCTACATAAGAAGTGCAATTCTTTCATACAATTAGTTGTCATCTCCAAATTACTCTAGCATCATTACCATACATTGGGGCCAGATTTGTTAAACCCCATATAAAATAATTTCTTTTTCAGTTTATTTCCAGTTGCTTAACTCGATTTAGAATTTTTAGAATTTCATTTTACAAGATTTGTAATATTTCATGACTCTGGAATGGTTGAAAATATTCTATAACATTTAGTAGTTTCACAATTTTATTGGTACTCAGGGCTTTATCAATACTTGCAACTTTATCAATATTCATAGCTTTGGTTTCTTGTTTTTTTTTGAGGATTAAGATTTTTTCTATCAATATTTTTTTTGCTATTCAATTATGCCACATTATAATTTTTGAAAATTTCATTACATGCCATATTTGTTTATATTTTGAGTTAATTTTTTAACAAATCTGACCCTAACATAGGGTAGTTCAACAAGTCCTAATTTAATGTGATACCAATAAAGTAGCCAACCCATTTTTGAGAACTTAAGCAATTACACATATTTGAAACACAAGTTTCTTGAATGGAGAAATTTTCCTATGTACATAAAATAGAGTTTAGAAGGATTGCATACTTTTCAGAATTTTATTTCTCAAAACATAATTAGTATTAATTTTTTAGTTGATTCTATTCGACCTATTCTTGTCATATAGGACTTCCTATTTCCAATCATGTGTTGGTCGCAAAATCAACCAAGACTGGAGCCAATCATAATGTGCCACAACTGCATTGGAAATTGTGCCATTAGTTAATCTCCTGCTTTCTTGTGCTGATTGGAAAGAGTGTAGCCTATATAGAATAGGTTCCTGGTCAGAAATGGGTCGGTTCCCTTAGTACTTAAACAAATGTGAGCAGCCTGTGGTGCCTTCCTAATAACAGAAACTCAAGCTAAATTGCTGAAAAAGACCACAAAAAAGTTAGAGCTTGAAAGAGCACTTGCCAAGAGCCCTTGTACTAATGAATACCTGACCCTCTCAGCTGTCTTGGATGCTGGTCACAAATCATGCTGGTCAATAAATCGCCCTGCTCTGCCTTCACAAGTACAAACCATACAGGCTGACACAGCAGTCGGCCAGATGTACAGATCCAAATTCACCAGTAAGCTTAGACCCTTCACAGAATGGCGACCAATGGAAAATCTAGGTCTGGAAGTCAAAGGAGTTCTATATAAACATCACCTTCATCCAGTGATAAAGCCTCTTCATCATGAGCCAGGTACCAGCTCTTCCAAAATTTGCAGAGTGCAGTGGCAAATGCTGATAATCTCTTAAATCAGAAAATCGGACTCTGTCTGTGTCTGACAAAATTGAAGTTCACCAAAGGAGCAGGAAGCAGGCATAGAATTTTTGAAACAACCTACAAACAACTTGTCCGAAGTCCTAAATCAACGAAGAATCAGGGTGTCTCAGATGCTGCAACACTCGTTGGTAACATCTTCGTTGGTGCAGATCCTCCCACATCTTCAGTTCAAGAATGAAAGAGTTGAATCTCAGTCAACTGTCGTGGACAAGTTGAGTGGTTCCTGCCAACTGCTGACAATGGAGCTACAGTGAATAGGATAGGCAATGTCATGAGGCCCGGTCAAGTTTAGTAGATTTTTTGATCTGGAGAAGCACATCATAAACTACCCAGGGAAAACTCAAGAGGTGGACCTCACGTCTCCCAATTGCAGAAACCTTGATAAGGTCAGGATGGTATGTGGCATGATACCAAGCCGATGCTTTGGCATGAATGTCATCATCCACCATATCATCAGCATTCCTCTCAAAGCACTGGCGAGTCTCGTCAATTAAGGAGCTCACACCATCCCGAATCCTCTCGATGACATTCCCTTTCCGCCGTGTCCCCGTATGATGTCGTGCCAGGTTCAGAATGTTTCCACTCACAGCCTCGGCCTCAGTTTCAATACCATACTGGTTCATCAAGCCAATGAGTTTGCGGTCATACAGGTTCTTGTGATACTTGGCCATGTCTATGAAGTCCTCAAAGCCTTTCACAATCATGTCGGTATCGAATGCCTGTTCAATGGCTTCCCTTGGCGTTTCCAAGGGCAACTTCTTTAAGGACGCCGCCTTCACTTGGCGGAAGAGCTTTCCAAGGACGCGCTCTGATTCGTACGTTTGTTTGTCATCCTTCTCCATGAAGTCTGGGTACTTCTGGGGTCGCAAGTTCTGAGGGATGATCGCAGGCACTCCTGTTTTGGGGAAATCAACGGCAATGGAGACCAGCTTGGCAAGCTCTTGACATTGGATGCTGCGTGCCATCGCTGGCTGGCTGTCAGCGTGCACAACATGTGCATTTGAAATCACACCCAGGCTGTCAGTTACCATGTACTTTGCAAAGAACTCTTGAATCTCCTGCACACAGTGAAACACCATCAACCATTGACGCACAACGTCAACCCATCCCACAAAGGTTTTCTAGAAAACCTAGTCACGCTGCAATTGACAGGAATTTATGACAAACTGCGTCAAATGGCGTTACAATTGGCAGAGTTTACCACGGCTAGATTTTCCAGAAGACCTCTGGGGGCGGAGGTTTTCTACGAGTGAAGCAAAGAACCTCCAGCATACTTAATTTACCCAGATCAATTCTATGTTTGCACTCAATGAAAGTATCAGAGCAAGTGGCTTGCCTCAATTGTGACGGGGTGGTCAAGATTCAAGGCTCCCGGGGAAGTGTAATCCATGGGATCGTCAGTCTTGGGTGGGATTAGCTCCTTATCCCAGCTCACGAAATACAGGTCACCATCCAAGTCACTTCCAGAGCACTCATTTGGATGTGGCCTACAAGGTTCACAACAATCAGTTTCAGCCAAAACATGAAAAAAAACTTTGCATAAATCGTAATTTTTAATGTAAATTAGTATACAATTACCCCCCCAATAGGTGTTGTAGAATAGCTGGCTGCATTACAACTGGCAGGGTTTACAATAGAAACTGCCAGAAATGCTACGATATAGGAGAGAGGTTTTCTAATAGATACTACAAACAATTCATTTCTCTGCATATCAAAGCACAAGGGTTGTTAAAATGCAGGGAGTCTGAAACCCACCTGTGGCCCTTTTGGGGAAACACCAAACAATCCACCATGTGCCGAAGACCAGGGACGTTGCGAGCCTTGAGCTTCCGGACGTCACCAGGATGTAAACACGGATTCTTCGCAACAACAACCCATCCCTCAACCACATGTGCTACATTTCCATTCGCTTCAGGACCGACTGGATACAGGTTGAAGTCTTCAAGCCCATCTTTCAGTCCTTGCCTACGCCCAGGAGCTGGTGTAACTTGCAGAAAAACTTCACCATAAGAAAGAGCTTTTGTTTCATCAAGACATCCTATCAGTACTCTTCCCTTGGGTTGAAGAATACGAGATCGTGTCCGCAAATCAAACAGCTGAGTTGCTCTAAACGCTTGCAGCAGCATCTTGACATATGGTTCACGCTGTGGCTGATATCCGGCTGCCAGTATCTCTACCAATCTTGTATGCATCTCTCCTGAATGATTAATCTAGAATCCACCAAGAGAAACCTTTCTTTCGTTAAACCTGCACATGTTATATGCACACTAATTTTGCAAAAATGCGGCTTGACGACGGCCAATACCCTAACACCTGTGCAAGGCCCCTGCTAAAATCTTGCAAAAACAACATTGGGAGGTTGAAACAACACCCCGATCTCATGAATTATCAATGTTGTTTCAACAGGAGGTTTGCACTAATTTGCACTAACAAACATTTCATAGGATAAGGTTCCAAGAAGTGTCTATAAAGGGTCCTTGCAATCGCCAATTCCTTCAAATTCTCAGTCCAAAATCAAAAAGGATTCGGGTACAATATGCAATTTGTATACCCCATGTGCAGTTTCAACAAATACGGCGTTGGACATTCTGTAATCCTGCAACAGGACTACTGGTAACAAACATAATTTATAGTCAAAGGCAAAAAATTGGGAATCCAAATATAAGTTAAGAAAGAGGGAGATATTAAGGACCTGCAGAACATCTCGTGCAACATCCGCATCCTCCATCATTTCATCCAGCTTAGCAACCACGCGGTGTTGCATTTGCTCAAACACAGAATCCTGTACTCCTAGTGTGGATAAAAGCATGATGATCTGGCGGTTCAAGTACGAGGGGAGAAACCGGGAGTAGTTCAGAATATCAAGACCCACATACTTTGAAGAAAATTTTCGCATACTGGGTCGTAATGAAAGCTTGGCCTTCGAGTGAGGATCAACTGCCACCACACCTTTATACCCTCCGTACCGGATCTGAAAAGCAGATGGCACAATGACCCCTATCTCCCGTCTTTTCGTCCTATACTTCTTAGAGACCTCACTAGCAAATTCTTTAGAGATTTTCCCAATGCCATCCGAGAAACAGTACTTGGACATCCCAAACTCGTCCTCTCTTTCAATATCAGGGATTTGATCCACTTCATGCTCTTGCACTTGCAGAGTTGGTGTGGACGAGGAGAAGCACTGCCCCATGCGAGCAGCACACTTGGCCACATTACGAATAGTGAGGAAATCTCCCATCCATTCCCTAATGCTTGCAGCTGTCACCTTCGCATCGGATGCGAACATCCACACAGATTGCTCCCTCAACTGGCTTGAAGAGAATGCAAGAAACTCAAATCTGAGACCTCCAAGAACAAATCCCTCCTTCAAAGCTGCTAAAATTCTGTCATAGACTGGCGACCTTTCAGCATCCACTCCAGCTTGAGCTCCCCCTCTCGTAGGCACTGAGAGGGCATTCGACATCAGAGGCTCCAAATTCTCATCTACAAATGACATACGCATGAAGCGATCTGCGTAACTCGAAAAATGGCGTGTTACACGATTTGAGGTATCAACCTCGGGCCCTGTACAATAAACCTTAGTGGGAGTGACGAGCACTCTGCGTACCCAACTCAAGCCTGGAGAAAGTCTAATAGAAACAGGGTCCAAGTTGAGAGTGTTTTCCATCTCTTCCTGGATCTCTTTCACAGGCTCCCAGCATGGAGCATCCCCCTTCCCTATTTTGTCCAGAGCCAGCTTTGCTTTTGCATCAGGGGGTTGTAGCAAATGATAGAAAGAAGAGTCAAGAGCTTCTCCACTTAGCTTCGAGGTTTGCACCAGCTGGTTCACCCTGAATATGAGGTCGAATTTGACTTTCACCCCTGGAGGTGGTTCCACTAGTGGAACAAGCACCTGAGAAGTGGCAAAGGAGGTACCCTTCTGGAGAGTGATTTCTTGGATTATAGGGGGGTGCGCTGCCAACCGAAAATCAGCCAGTTTTTTGAAAAGGTCGTTCATGTCGTCACCTGTTCTGGCGGAAGAAATCTCGAGTATATAAGTGAGGCACTGACCTATGCTTTTCTTAGGAGTGATATCCACCGTTCTTACCCAGAGTTCCACTTCCTCTGTGTTGACGTTGTATGGATCCACTGCAGGGATGATACCTGAGAAAAGATCTCCTATGATGTCTCTGGATTTTGAGGTGATTGCTCTGCGAACATAGAGGTGTGGTGGAGTCCTCAGCTGCATGAATCAGAAGCACCGCAGAATTTCTGAAGTGAACATCATATGTAAATGCTCGAGTGTGAAAGTACAACTACCATAACCAACGCCATATTAAATTGATCACAGAACAGCAAAGCAGTAAGATAACACTGAGCGTGTGGGAGGGCATCTCTGAATTCAGTACTATTCTGTTCCTTCCTACCAATGTTCTCGACCCATTCTTATCACAATCACCAACGATGGACTCAAGCAATACATACGTATGAAAAAACTGGTATCGTTTTTTTTATAAAAACATAACAACAAATTTACAAGAAATGAGCCAAAAGGTTCAAGCCCAGTATTCAGTCTTGCATGTGCATAACGTGTCTAGTCAGTAATACCGGTATACAATCCCTTGATGCAACCAAAACAAGAGCATCTCTCGCAATACTAATAAATGAATGTGAGAAAAAATTGCCAAGCATGTAGTAGGCCTGCATGACACTAAGTACAAAGAAATTATCAAGTGTCCACAAGGTGAGACTGATTCTCACCTGCAGCAATAAGGCTCGAGTAGGGGCTCCCTGCACAGCAACAAGCTTGACACTCTCGATCTCTTCAAAGTCGATTTCTATTTTGTAATGGTGCTTATCAGAATTGCGAACGACATCAACCATAAACTGCACTTTTCGGATGTCGAAGGCAAACTCTGTGGTCATGTTCGAGCTTGACGACCACTGCCAACTTGCAACAGTTTCAGTGACGAAAGAGCTCAGGTACAGCTTGCCCTGATAAAAAGCCCAACACTCGAAGAATCATTAGTCAAAAGGTGGCATTAAATAACACTTAAAGGACCAAAATTTGGCCTCATACTTTTCTAGCAGTTTGGAGTAGGTAATACGGGAACTTCCTGTTGTTCAATTTCAATCCTTTTTTGACCAACACATGCAATAATCTTCACTGATTTAGGTGACATGAAACTGGGCCCAATCTGAAATAAACTCCTCACAATATGATCAATTGACATAACATTGTTGAGTAGATTTGCCATGGCACATTTGAGGAACAGCGCCAAGTAGAATTGTCAGACCCAAACCATGCCAAATCAGAGCAAAATTCGAAATCTAGCATTCTCACATGCGAAAACAATAACTCATTGACTTGAAGACCTCTCACCCCTTCAAATGACCCCAACTTTGCAAGATGAGGTGTCAGGGACTCCTTTTCATGCAAATTCATAGGGTGCTCAACAAGGTTTCTCTGAACTGTAATTTCAGACCATGAATCGCTGGACCTGGAGGGGTTGCAAAAAACATAAATGGCTTGTCAGAAACGAAAGCAACTGAAACATTGTGGGCAGAATGATGAGAAAGTGGACGAGTACATCTTCCCAAGTCGTGACAGAATGCCGAGGCCGCTTGACTATGTCCCGATCGGCCAGAGTGACTCGGAGTCGGCTGTTGAGCAAAACCAGGTGTCCATTCTCCCCCATCATGGCTGCTCGCTCCGCCGCTTTCTCCGTGTTGAAAGTCACGAAGCCATAGCCTTTGGACTCGCAAGTCTGGGTGTCGGAGATGATGTTCACGCAGTAGATCATCCCCTTGCCCACGAACCTCTCCAGCAATTCCACCAGATCCATCCCTGTGGACGAGCGTGGGATCTTGCCGACGTGCACTTTACACTTCCCCATCATGTGCACAACAAATGGCCCAATCTGAACCTCACGGAGTCTCACGTCATGGAGGCGATATTGGTCCCTGCAAGCAAGCACATTGCACAGGGGAATGCAAACAAACAGTGTCAAGAAACGTTGCACAGAACAACTTCCAACAAATATGGTATCAAGAGCAAAAGACTGAGCAAGAGCAAAAGTGTCAACTGACACTGAAAACCCTATCTGCAAAAGACGGCTGTTTCGCCGACGTGGCGTCTGATGTGGACCTTTGGGGGCCAGGTCGCCGCCCATCCCGTCCATTTATCGCCACTGATTACAAATTATCACTCCCACTTCGCTCTCCGGACGCCTGGATTGTTTCGCCATCGATTTCTTGATCTCGCTTTCATTTCTTCTTTGTAATTGGCAGCGTAGTGGCATGGCGGTGTGATTATTTCGCCACTGGAAATCTTTATTGCACTAGGGGTTTGCCACCTATTGCATGAGGATGTAGGGTTTTTTTCGCTAGGAGGAGAGCATGTTGTAGGGTGTACCCAATGCTCAGTTGTAATTCCCATTCTTTGAATTTGATAGTTCTTCATTAATTCATGCTTTGATTCCTTGCATTTTCTTGAAATGGCTTTATAGTTCCATCATGCTCATTGTGTTCTTTTGCTTGAATCGAAATTGGATTGTGTTGTATGTTTCCACCATGACATTGAATGTTTTCATTGTTGTGTAATTTGCTTCCTAAAGTGTGTGTGTGTGTTGCACAACTGCTAGGGTTTTTCACCTATTTTTTGCGTGCCCACTATTCGTTCTTGTGAGAGTCTATCTTCTTTGATGGAGTCTCCATGTGATAATGGAAATGAGGACACAATTGCAAAAGCCATGAAGGTACTTTTCTTGTGCATAGTGCTCAGAATAAAGCAAACAAAGTGGCCAAAAAGGTATTGGAAGTAGTACATCGTGAGCTGAGATGGAAGGGCAAGATCATCAAGTCACGAAAGGTAGAAATGCACAAGAGGACTATGAATTCCTACTTTCAATCTTCACAAAGGCACTATAGTAGATGAACCGCTTTCTCTCGCATTTGATGGTTGCATGCCTAAGGTACCAAGTGTTGAACTAGTGTTTGGAGAGGAGTATCCGAGCAACAAGGAGGGTGAGCAAATGATCACACATAACTGAAGTATTTATTTGTTTGCGGATACTACTGTATGTCCGGTTCTTCATCTACGTCCGGTGATATTGTTGTTTTGAGTGCCAAGTCATTGATGATTACACTTTTTGAATCCTCTGAAGACAAGGACAATTTGGCATTTGTAGAGGTTCCTATAGAATCTGAGGGCTCTTCCGATGACTCTGATTTCCTATCTCTTTTATTGAAAAAAAGTGGTACAAATTACATAAAGAATAGTAGTTCTTGTTCCAAAGCACAAACTTGATGTGACCATCAATGCAAATTCCAAACCATCTAGGCCACGAAGCTATCGTGGGTGGAAGATATAATAGCAAATGACATGATCCTTTATATAGTGAAGTGTAGAGTTTGTAAAGTGACCGACAAAAAGCCTTGTATGATGGTGCTCATGTCCGACACACTTTTCAAGCATGACAACAAACGCACAACAAAGAAAGACTTCCATGAGTACAAAGTGAAGGTTGGCCAACAATCTATGGCCACTTACTGCAAGCATAGGAAAAATATGCAACTCTATGCTCCAAAGCTTGAAGCTATGGTACTTGAGCAAATCAATTAGTGTACAATCTTGGAGGCACACAAAAAGAAGGTACAATTTGCTACATTATTTCAATTGCTTGCTAATGGCTGTCCTATGATAGAGTTTTAGTTTTATTAAGTTCTCTACAAGATGTTGTGTGTCCCCAACCTTTCTACTGCACACTAGTGTGTTTGTTCTACCTAGATCATGTATAAACAAGTGGTAGAAGAAACAAAATATTTGATTGCTTGTACAAGGTATGTAGCTTTCATCATTGACAAAATAACTACAGTTGATAATAGCAACTCCCTTCTAGTTCACATGTACATTGTATAAGATTAGGTCTGCATTCCTCTTTTGATATCACTACAAAGGATTAAGTACTCACTTATCATAGAAAATCTTATTGAATTGATTGTAGGAGCAATGTATGGTGGTGGGGCCATAGATGTCGAGTTTGTAGCTACGAAATTGTTGAGCTTTAGCACAGATGGAACCTTCATGTTGCAAGGGGTATGTTCTAGGGTAACTCTCCAAATTAAGGAGAAGTATACACCCTTTGTGATTGGTGTTCATTGCATGCTCTACCACTATAACTTGGCATTTAAGGCCTTATCTAGGCTTGGAATCTTCTTTGACAAAGCAAAGTTGCTTTCCATCACTTATGCTTACTTTTGTAAAAGTTCAGAATGATATTCAAGGTTCAAGATGCTTGCTAAACTAATGGAGATCAAAGGCTTCAAAATGCTTCAAAATGTCCAAAACAAGGTGGATTAGCCTAATTGAGCCCATGTGTAACTTACTTTTTGAGTACCGAACCCTAAGTTATAAAATGACTAAGGATTTGAACGACAATAACAAAATAAAGGTTTATTTACGTTTTCATACTCTTGTTTTTGAAAATCTTTTTCTACTTGCTTTTTATTTTTTTCCAATTAGCAACAATAGGTTACTGAGCTTTTTGGTTGGTTTTCAACTTTCATTTTGGTAGTTCTATTTGTTGCTTGCCTTGCCTAGTGCGGTAGGTCTTGCCGAGTCTATTGAAGATTGTATATAGATTCTTGCAAGTAGGCCTACAACTCTTCATTGATCCATTTACATTGCTTAGATCATGTATTATTTTGCCATTGTTTAAGGCCATTGACACACTAGTGCAATTTGCCCAAAAACATCACGTATATGTTGGTGACTTTGTAGTCATTGTCAAAGTATGCCAAGCATCCTTGTACCACATGTATGAGGACAAAAGGATGGCCTATAGTATGGATGAATTCTAGAATTTCACATATCTATTTGACTACGGCCACGAACAAATCCACATTAAGTAAATTACCAACTTAACTAGAATGATTTAGTTGTGTTGTCTTTCATCTACTATAGAAAACAGATACATGCGGAGTACTAGGGATCTCCAATGGATAGAGAGGTGTGGGCTATACTATTGGCTAAGGTTAAATTGGAATGTACTAATAAGTGGCTTTCACCTTCTTCAAGGTTTTTGTATTGCTTGCAATTGTCCACTCCATCTTTTCTTTAGCCTATGCTTTCTTGATACTGATGTTTGGCCTTACCTATTTGGTAGGTGCCACCCAAATATTAGTGGCTAAATTGGATGCCAAATTTCTAGCCTACAATGTCATGAATGCTTTTGGTATATTTTATCCTTAGTACTAGTGTCAACCAAATGCCGAGGATGCGTTTGAAAACCACTTGCATACACTAATGGACACATACGGTCATCGTAAGGTCTTGGGTGAGGGCAACAAAAAGCTCTTCATCAAACCTCTTCTTGATTGAGATACTTTTCAATGCACATTGTTTAAAACATGCATAAAATCTAATGCATGTACAACCATGCTCCCACCCTTTGATCTGAATCCATTGATATAAGTGTTGTGTGTTCTTGATTCCAACAACAACCTCATACAGAATTTCAATGAATTTATGAAGCTCACTCAGATGGCACTGGTTTATGTTTTGGAATTTGTTGAGGACAAGAGATTGTTCTCCAACATTAGTTTTCTCAAGTCAAAGTTGAGCAATAACTTGGAAGAGCACATACAAGTCATCATGGGAATGTTCTCTTACAGAATTTTCACATTCATTAGCTTCCCTTACCAAAAAGGTCTTCAATGACTAATTTATTATTTGAGGATGGGAGAGATATTTTGGCTTCTATTTAGTGTATGCAGGATTTTTGTGTTGTAGCCAAAGCGATGTATTCTAAACCATGGAGGAGACTATACTAGGTAGTTATTTCATATAGGTCTTTGTCAATTGGTGCAAAGTAGGTTCTTCTTGTACCTCTCATGTTTTTCATTGCTTTGTGACTTACTTTCATAGCAAACCTGAAATGTGTAGTTCCATTGGCCTTGTCTATTTTTGTTAACAACTATGTCATAGTATGCAAGTTGGTAGGTTGAATATTGTCTATTAGTGAATGTTTACAATATTGAATCTTTTGTTGTTGTGAATGTATGTCAAATTTGGTAGGTAAGTTCCCTTTGAATCCATGTCATTGATTTCCATTGTTTTATTTTTGTCATTTGGTTGTTCCATCCCAATACTATTTAATTTTGGCATCATAAGGGTGTAGCTGTGGATACAAGTGAATGTGTACAATGAAGTTGTCACTTAACCTTCTTGTCTAGGTGTTGACAACAATTTGTACTATTCATTTCATTTTATAAAGAAAGTTTTTGAAATATGCATCAAAGTAGATTTGAGGTGGGTGTAGGTGATTGTGCATGATATAGTTGTTGTTTCACCTATTGTTTTTGGCAATTGATGTCTACATATTTCTTGTTGAGTTCATTTGGTAAAGTAGATTTCTCATTTAGGCTTCAGAAGGGATTTAGGTTAGGTGCACATGGCGGGTTTTGTTCTAATGCAGGGTGTTCAAAGTCAACCCACATTTGCTAGACACAACCAAATTGCCCCCCAAAAATAAACCGAGGTTTAGAACATCACCAACTCTAGACATCTCAATGTTTGAGTTTTCTAGAAGAATGCCCCACCACACTTTCCAATCACTAGAAAGAACCCACCCTTCATAAACAATTCGCCATAAAAAACTACTCTGATCAAAAATTTTGCCAAATACTACTTCCTAAAATTCATCAAGTCGCCACATTGAAACTACCTAAGACATTCGAGTTATTGCTAATTTCACTTTCACATTAATAAAAATATTTCCTTTTCATTCATTCCTTATATTAACTGAAAAAATGCCCTAGTCAAGAGCAAAAGGGTAACTCCCTATTCTGCACTAAAAAAACAATGTTTTTTTTCACATGGGGCTCTAAACATAGAATGATCAAGGCTAAACATACTATGTCCATAGAGACATCCAAATGTCTGTGGAGCAAATTGCAATTTTAGGTAGATCTAAGTGGCTATTCAAGTGGATACTATAAAATTATAATAAAAACATGTTAGTGTTACCATTGATATGAAGTTTTTCTTAGACATGACTAAAGACACAAGGATGTCTTAAAAGGCCTAAGTTAGAAAAATACAAACTATCACATGAGCTTTGTTAATGAATTTTAATTGTAGATAATTTTGCAAGTTTTTTTTGTAGTCTTCATAAAAATGTTTGCCCAAGGTAAGGAAAAAAAGATGGGCAATCCTCAAGTAGAAAAAACTTTTGGGAACAATAATGTGGCAAATGACATGGTTGGCCACATGGAAATTGACTGATGTAGCAGCAAATTTTGCTGACATGGTAAGCCATGTCAGCATAGAAAATGTACTTCTATATGTTTTCTATGGTTGTTTTGAAAATGTCTACAAAAACATGTAGATGTTTTTTGAAACATCTTAACGGACACTACAACATTTAATTTCTCAATTAGTACATTTTTAAAGACTCAATTACACAAGGCATAACATTTTAGGAGATGTTTTCAATGATTTACAAATGCTTTGAGGGACATCAATTTGACAAGGAGTCAAACACTTTTGCATTTAAATGTTCCTTTTCCTTCTTGTGTTTAAGTAATCTATTCAAGAGTACGTAGCTTGAGAGAAGAACTAAAAGCATCTTCTTACAACGATGACATGCAAAAGCATTAGGTACTGCTATACCAACTTCATCATCTACAATCATCTTAGATTTTGGCCTCTTTGATTTTTTTTTACGTAGACTTTGAAAGACTTTGTCCATTTTTATAATAGCTAGGTGCACGTTCTTATTCAAAATGTTCCAAATAACCATTGAACTCAAAAACCTCACTTTCCTTAAAATTTTGTAAGCATGTGTGTTATCCAAATATTTGTTTGGGAATATTTATTGAATAATTATTATTTTGAAGGATACTTTTAGTAGAAAAAAAAATTTGGTCTTGATTTTAAACACCCTATAAATAATTATAAAGAAAAATTTAACTTCATTTTGGCACGTTGCCAAGCTACAAATGCAGACATTATGTAAAAATATGTATATTTACATTATTTAAATGGGTTTCAATATTTATAACCATTAGAGGATTTCCAACAACTTTGGAGGGCTACGAGTTCCTCAAGCTACTAGCATTGAGGGAATAGCCTCGTAGTTGTTGCCTAACGTGGCATGGTGACTGCCACATCACAAAAAAAAATTAATTAAAAAAAATTATGTTTTTTTTAATTATTATTATTTAATTTTAAATAAAATAAAATAAAACTAATAGTAAGAACATGGTCAAGGGAATAGGCTTGAAACAATCCTTCCGACCCTCCCGAAATCCTCTAATGATAATAAAGGCGATGATGTCATTTGGAGTGGCTTCAAAGTGATACCTTTTCTCTATCGTTACAAACAATTATAAGGAGAAGGATTTACTTGAGAGCTTTATCATATTTGATATTATTTTTCCTGATTTTTCATTTAGATTATATTATGTCAAATATGAGAATTTTTCTTGAGTCTCAAGATGAAAAATCTCAATTGAAGCGTGGGTTTGAATTTTTTTATTGCAACTATTGAATTAACCTCAACTACCACTCAATCTTTTATTGCCGCATGGGTGACCACAAGATGAAGCTAAATCATTTCGATCACCAAAACAACCTTGCATGGAGAAACGATGGCACAAATATCTTCAATGTGACACTTAGACATTGGTAATCTTGTTGTAAATTGAATGCATTAAGCTTAATAGTCGTGAAGTTTTATTTGAAGGATGTTTTAAAGATTTAAATAACAATCAATATTATTGCATGGTTAAGCCTTTTGAAGGAAGTCGTGGTCACCAATGATGGTTAGAAAGGCCAGTTTATCCTTTAATTAAGGCAAATTGTGTTGATTATGTCACTACTACTGTCAAATGTATTCTCAAGTTCTTGTTGATGAAGTGATATTTGAATTAGAACTTTAGTTTTTTACCTCTACTAGTCATATTAACTTTTAGTTCTTTGTTCTATACTTGGAATGTTTTTATTAGTTAATTATATATATATGAAGCTCTACGGGAGAAATATTCAAATAATTTGCCTTCTAGTAACTTTGGGATGGTTTATCCTCTATGTAAAAGTATGAAAATTAGTCTTGTGGTCAATATTCATGACCAATAGATATTAAAGAAAGCCACGTGGTCAATATGTGAACTGAAATCTATTTGACTTGTATAATTTAGGTAGAAGATAAAGTTGAGGGAAAAGGGGGCATGATTCATCGTTTCTTTTGTTGTTGGTAAGGTCCTAAAGTTTTAAAAGCCATTGTGTGTTGTATTTTAGAAATTTTGAATTAAAATTGGCAAAATTTGTGTATTTTGGTGTAAAGTTTTAAAACTAATCTCACTTGCTTGATTTGGAGTTACAAATCAAAAATTGTGCTAATTTAAGTGAAGGGAGGTTTGTCGCCTTCTATATAAAAGAGCAAAGACTTTGATCAGCTATAAAAAAGTGACAGTTCTTTAATTTGCAATGAATTTTGAAAAAAGTGTAGGAAATTGTATTGACTTTTCATAAATCTATCATTCATTGTATTTGGAGTTTTTATAAGTGAATTGAGGATGTTGAAGTGAAGAAGGGTCTGTTACTCCTCTATTCTCAAGGTCAAAATTTTGGATGGTCATAGAAATTGGACAAAATTTTAGAATGAGTTGAAATTTAGAGGAGAAGTAAAAAATTGTCTTGGCTTTTCAAATAGCCATCATTCATCTCATTTGAACTCTAGGAAAACAACAACACTATTTCAAAATTCAACAATGAAGTTTGGAGTTGAAGTTTGGAGTTTGTGAACATGTGAAAAAAAATTTAAAAAGTTTCACATTGGAGATTGCAAGATATTAGCATTTGAATTGACAAAAATCTTTTTATTGGCTTTGTAAAAAAATAGACAACTGCACTTTACAAGATCACATTTGTATGAAAAAATCTTTGATATGGTTGTGCTTCTTTGGATGCATTTTTCAAGGCAAGTTGGATACATACTTGAAAATTTTTAGATCATTTGAAATTATACAATATATAGAAAAAGAATAATAAGTAGAAAAAAATAGAAAATGATTCAAAATACCAAATTGTTAAGAATTTAATTATGGAATTGAAAAATGTCAATTCCAATAGTGGTAATGTTGTAATAAACAATTTTAATCCTACAAATTTTGTGTTTTTCAAAAAATGTTGAAAATTGAATTGAACAAAAGACTTCAAAGTTTATTTTAGAGTAGAGAATTCATAATTGCCCACAAACTAAAAAACCTCATAACTTTCACCTCATTAATCCAAATTAAATGATTTAAGGATTTTCAAGTATATAGAAATCTAGAATACCAATTTCAAATTTGTATTTCTTAAAAAAGTAATTTTTAAGCAATTTTTTGAGTTGCCCGTTGTGGCATGAAAACTACATATTATACGATAACTTTTTAACCATGTAGTTAAAATTTATGAAAATTGTTGGGCCTTGAAGCTACTCTTTGACCACATGTTTTGTAGAAGTTTAAAAAAAAATGAGGATTCCATTTATAGTGAACTGCTCAAAATATCTATAATGCCCAAAACACAATGTTTGGGCCTTTAGGGGTTAAGGAGATTTTTAATTAAAATTTATTATAAATACTAAAAATACTAAAAATGTTTTAAAACTGACTTAAATCACCCCTTTTTCTTAAAATGAAAAAAAATCCTACTTTAAAAATCTTCAAAAGCAAAAGTCTCAAAATTTAAATTAGCTCTATCAACTTTGCTCTTGTACTTATTCCCATCTACAATTCTACACCATTGATAGTTGTACACTGAGAGCAAATAATAAAAGAAACAATATTATATAATGGCTACAAAGTTGCAACAATGTCTAGAACCACCCTCAAAGTACCAAAGTCTTCATTTGTAAAAGATCTAGTTGTTTTGAGAAGCCAAGTAATATATAACAACATTTTAATTATCTCTAAATGTCATAGAATGCTCCAGTTTTACACATTGCCACCTTATATTCTAGCTAGGCTTAGCAATTACTAAGCAATGTACTTGAAAATGTGAATATAGATTATAATATAATAATGGATGATAATACCACTCATTATCATGTAGAAAGAGGTTTGCCTTGAAAAATCACAAAGATTCTGACTGCAAGAATAAATGGCTTAGGAATGAAGAAAGTCATAGGATGATTAAGGCAAGTGCACTTGTCACTTGCAAATTCACCGTATTAACAACTTTCAATCGTTTAAAGATGATGAAGACAAGTGAGCTTGTCACCCGCAAATCCACCAATTAAATAGAAATGGCTTGAGAATTAAAAAAGTAGTAGTTATGTAGAATCTTCAAATTTAATCATTAAAACTTTTACACCATCGTGAAACTACTCCCCATTGATCTATCATGTATGGCTCTAGATTGGCTTATAAATCAAGGTCGAATTTTAAAAATCCATGGGATATAGAATGGATAGAATTGATGGCATACCACAACATACCATTGGTGAAAATGGATCCTAAACTTTCAAATTCATGGTTTGTTGATTATTAATCTAGTCTCATTATGAGAATAAAGTAAGTTTTGACTATGTGGACAATCAACTCTACTTTGTTGCCACAATACAAAATGAAGCTATACAATGGCTTGACTCCATCCTACCTACAACAAAAAAATTTACAAAAAAATGAAAACTACAAACCATAACACACAAGTCTTCAAAGCCTCTTTCGACTTCTAAATTCCAAAATCCAATGACTACTCCTTTGTTGAAATTTGATTTGTTGTTGTTTCATTCAAACTCCAAATAAGATGAATGATAGCTTATTGTAAATCTAGAACAATTTCCTATTTTTCTTCCAAATTTCAAATCATTATAACATTCTGTCTAATTTCTATAACCATTTTAAATTTAGGTTTTGAAAAAAAAAGGTAGCATACACTTCTTCACTTTGTCACTCACAATTCAATTATAAATTTTCAAATAAAATGATTAATAATTTTATAAAAATTCAAAACAATTTTTTACACTTTTTTCTAAATTTTGTTGTAAATAAGAGATTTGTATGTCTTTTATAGTTGGTTGAAGTCTTTGCCTTTTTACATAGAAAGCAACAAACCTCTTTCTACTCAAACTAGTACAATTTTTTATTAAAAACTTCAAATTAAGTAAACGAGATCAATTTAAAAACACAATACTATGATATATAATTTTTCAACTTTTCATTCTAAAATTCTATAAATACAATACACTATGACCTTTCAAATATTTGAGCTTTACAAGCAACAAAGAAAAAAAACTATAAATAGTGCCCTCTTTTATCTTTACCTCATTTTTTTACTTAAACTACACAAGTCAAGTAAACTTCAATCTATATCTTAACCATGTGGGTCTTCTCACACTTATTCAATATGAATTTTAACCATAAGACCAATTTCATATTTTTAGCTAGAAAATAAATCACCCCAAAGTTACTAGAAAGTAAATTATTTGAATATTTTCCTTGTACAACTTCATGCATATGAAATTAATTTAGAAAAACACTCCAAGCATAGAATGAAGAACTAAAAACTAATGTATATCTGATAGAACCAAAAAATAGAGGTTGAATTGGAATATCATTTCATCTGTAAGAATTTGAAAATACATTTGACAATAACAATAACATCATTAACACAATTCACCTTAGTTAAAGAATTGATTGGCCCTCTAACCATCATTAGTGACTACAAGTTCCTTCTATAGGCCTAATTAAGCAATAATATTGATTATTGTTTAAACCTTCAAAACTTTTATCAAATGTCACTTTACGACTATTGGGCTCAATGCATTCAACTTGTAACAAGATTACTAATGCTTGAGCGTCATATTAAAGATTTTTAAATTATCGTTGCTCCACGGGAAGTTGTTTTGGTAGTCGAAGTGGCTCAGTTCATCTTATAATTGCCCATGTGACAATGAAAGATTTAATGATAGTAGAGGTTGATCCAACAGTTGCAATAAAAAAATTTTAACTCATGCTCTAATTGAATTTTTTCATCTTGAGACTCAAAACCCCCCTCCAATTTGATATAGCATAGTTTAAAGTTAAAAAAAACAAAGAAAAATAACATCAAATACAATGATGCTCTCAAATGAACATTTCTCTTTAAAGTTGCTTGTCATGACAATGAAAAGGCGTCATTTTAATGTCACTTCAAATGATGACATCTCTTTTACTATATTATAAATATCAAAATTCATTTAAATAATGTAAATGTGCATATTTTTATATAATGTGTGCATTTCCAACACAATACAATAAAGCCAAGTGGGAACATTTGTAAAGCCATTGACTTAAAACAAATATAATTATAGATTCAACAAATTCTAGCTATGTTCCAACAAGTGATAAGTATTTGCAACACTAAATTTGTTGAATTTGGACCTTTTGTTTTGAAATTAGAGTCCATTCGAAATTAGATGGAGGTTCAATTTTTTAATTTATGTTGTTTGCAAATCAATCAAGAGCAAATCAAAGATTAGTGACGTAATCAACTTAGTCACTCAATGTTTTATGTTTTTTGTACAAAGTTTTTTGAATCAATTCATGTAAAGATGGAAATCACTCTAAAACTTTAAAACAATAAAGATTTTTTATTTCTAAATTCTTGTCAAACTGAATTTTTTTTTCCAAAAGCTTGATACTTACATTACCCCCAACTATACTCTCTTAAAGCATCTTCAATGCACAACCTTAATTCATTCATTAATGCATTCTTCAATAAATTGCTAACTTTTCAAATTGTTAAATTAAAAAACTTGAAACTTTTATCATTGGAAGCACTTCCAATGATAAAGATTTCAAGTTTTTTAATTTTAGTAATTTATTGAGGAGTGAATTTAAGTTTTGCATTGAAGATGCACTTTAAGATAAATGGTCGTACCTTGATTTGGGTGTAAGGTCCTGTAAATTACTTATGAGTTGTGATTAGGGATGTATAATACATTATTGTACAAACAAGTTGGCATCACCTTTGGGTGGTAGCTTAGTTCAATACAAAGGAATTTCCAATGAATTTGTATTGCCAAATTGACACTTGAATATGAATTAAATCCTAATAAATCATGACAATTATGAGTATTGTCTTAAAGAAGAAGAGTAATATCTGGCCTCAAACCATCATGTTACTCAAGCATTTGTTGCAGTAGTTTAGATGTCATCTTGAATCTTCTAAATTGATCTATTTTATAGTAGTATTGTAGATAGGGCATTCTTTTGTAGATTGAGAAAGTTAACCTATTTTATTGGCTTCTCTAGCTACAAGAGCTTGTATCTTGAAATGTTGGTATGGTGAAATTTAAAGCATCCCAATGGATTTATTACTAAATGAAGCCATTAGTTGTGGAAGAGTCCATGGATTGGTGGGGGCAATTAATAATGTGCCCCAACTAAACCTTTAGAATACCTTGCACTTTTATAATCCATGGTATTTTATATTCTTGCTTGGCATTTTGTCACAATTTCTTGACCTTACAATAGACCTCATTAAGCCAAAGATTTTGATAGGTTTTTCAAAGTATTGAAGATAGGTACTATATTTTTAATAGAGTTTGAATTAATGTTTTTAGAAACCAATGGCTTCTAACATAGATCTTTTTTATGTGTTTGCTAGGGACTTTTTAATGACTTTTCAAAGATTGAATTTTCCAAACTCTTTTTTTTTTAGCAATTTTTTTTTTTCAAAAATATAATAATTTTCTAGGTCTACATGTGCTTGAAAAGTTAGGTACTTTTAAATTTTTCTAAAAATTTGTTTCTTATAAAATTCACTCCCAAGTATTTCACTCTCAAACATTTTACTCACAAAAAGGACTTTTTGGACTTGAATTTTTGACAAAAATGAGGCACTCAACCATACACACACCTTTTGAGGTTGCTTTAAAGCATTAAGATAATTGCACTTAATTGTGGCATGTTTGTAGTATTGACCCATACAAATTCTTCCCTAAAATGTACAACTTCCATTCATAAGAGTCTTGGATTGCTATTAGGTACTGTAACACCTTTTTTCAACACTTTGAAAAACAATAATATATTTGTATAGTATCCCAATAATTAAGGCTTGCAAAAATAATTATGAATCCCTTGGACTTCATCCAAGATCCAACAAAAAATTCCCTAATTGCATATTAGAACCCGTGCTCACAAACTTACTCAAATGGGTTATTTATTTTTTATTGTGGCACAAAAGAAACAAATTGTATTCCTATGCAAAATGTAAGTCTTAACTCCCAAACAACATGCCAAGCAGAGCCAAAGCTCTTGCTGGTCAACAACACCCATACTCAAGGATTCAGACAATTTTAGGTGCAATTGCCTTGGTCTATTCAGTCCAGGTCCATTTCAAAGCCACCAAAGCGCAAAGGACAGTGAGGACTATTTTTGCCTATTCATTACCTTCCCACACTTAAACTCTTTGTGCACAATGTGTGTGAACATATACTGTACAATAACTTAAATGATAGTTCAACATGCTGTGAAAGTGAGTGTCCTTGCATTTTGATGTGAAATCTTAGAAAATATTAATAATTGAAACCACTCTGTTTTTATCATATAGACAAATCATTATGTCTGATAACTGCACAAGACTTTAACACAAAAGTAAAGAGTGAACAAGGCAAAAACAAGAGTGAATGGTGATCTGAATTGCAAACACACATCAAGATGCAATTCATGCAAATTAGGGTTGCAGCTGCACTCGTAAAATCAGCCAAATCTCAGCAAACACACATCAAGATGCAATTCATGCAAATTAGGTTTGAAGCTGCATATTAAAGTCAAACAAACCTCAGCATGCAGAATCCAAAGTCTAAGGGAGAATCAGTGCTGCTTGACAAAGGCCTTCAAATTCAAGAGGTAGTGCAATCCCATGCTCTTACCAATCGTCATGAGACATAATATTCCTTTAGCTGAACCTATCAAACTTTGAAAAGAAGTGACCGTGGATTATTTATCTGCAATAAGAGAATATTGAAGATGATAAGAAAAAAAATTAGAATTTGAGATAATTTTTGATGGTGTGTTAGGTGGCTATAAAATGATATGGACTTCCTAGAATGTTGTATTCTGAAATGATTCTACCACATTCTGGAAGTGGGTACTAATTAACTTGAAGATGTTTGCAAATGCCAGGGTTGGCAATGTCCATCTTGTGTGAAGATCTTCTCAAATGTCATGTATTTGGTACCATTGCTCAAACCATGCACTCTACTTTTGGGTTTTAATTAGAAGTTTTGTAAAAGCGAAGATGCTGTAGTGAATTGTGTTTTGATGTAGGATGTACACAAAGCCCTGCAACATAACCCCAAAATGGACTTGTCAACGGGCAAGATGGTTGTGCACAAATTGGTGGAGTCAGCATCCAAAGTCCAGCAGGCTGCAGCCAAGAACCAACCCTTTGTGAAACCCTAATTCTTAAATTTTCTTTGATGCCTGTTTTTGTGAAAATAAATTTCCCCTGGCTTGACTAGGGGTGTGATCTTGTGTTTAGGTGAAACAAGAGGCTGCTGAATCCATGCAAGAAAAACTCCAAAGGATGCAAGAGATTTCAGAAGTACGTCAACAATTTCACAGACAATAGAGAATCCTTGAAATAATCTTGAATCTTGTCACACTGGTTTTGACATTGTGAGAATAAAAATGTAATCAATCTAAAACTATCCAACAAACTCGTGACCTAAATTAAATCTGAGGGTGTTTTGAAATGGATTGAAAACCTTAAGAGTTGAAAGGATAGCTCTACTATTTTAATGCCTTTGTTGTAATCTAAGAGAACAGAAACTGAATGCTGAAAAATTAATCAGGGCTCATACAGTGATGCAAATGTACAAAGATTCTCATAATTATTAGGTTACCCTTGGGAATGCAGAGGAAGCTGCATCTTACTGAATTAGCAGCAATGAAACAGGTTAAATTCAGTGACATTTCAAACAAATTGCATTACTTTCTAAAGGGTTTAGGGTCTAGGCCTTCACATTTGATGAGCTTCCATAGTCCTTCACTAAGGTAGATACACCCAAATGTGCCATTGACCTTAAACCACCATCTACACTGTGTACATCTCCAAAGTCAGTTCTATACCTATGTGGAAGAAACACTTTTAGAACCAAACTTTGTTCCTTAATTACTTTTGCATACAGTATCCAAATGCCACATTCTCTGGTGTGTTGGAACCTCCTTTCACTTGCCACCAAGAACACATAAAAATCTGACCAGTTTAAGGAAAGCAAATAGGCTCAGTAGCAAAAAGTGGCGGTTTGGGGAGTACCCACATTAGTGGAAACATAGTGTGTGTAAACCTGAGTAATGTCCCAATTGATCAGCTAAACCAGTTATTCAATATGCATGTTTGGCCTCCAAATGTTTAGCTCTTTGGCTTTACTAAACTTGGAGGATTTTCAATTTGCACAACTTTTGGAGGATTTTCAATTTGGTTTTGACTGATAAGAAATGTCCTTCAAGCTCAGAAACACCCTACTGTCAGAAACAAAATTTTGATAAGTGTGTAACCTTTCTACAAATGGATGATCGGAAATTGCATGGAACTCAAGGACCAAATTTGAATCTCAGTTGATTACATACAATTAGTCAATCTCATTGAATTGACACAATTTCATATGCTACAAAATTGTAATATTCTCTCAATAAAACTACAAAAATTAGGACTGGTATCACTACTGCAAACCCCATCGCTTTTCATTCCTTGAAATAGCAACAAAATGTGGGGTGAGTGAAAAAAGTCGCAATAGACAAAACATGGGGCTGACTCCGCTACTAACATTAGATCATTTCCAATGAGAAGCAAAGCAATGCAAGTCTGGATCTCTGCAATGAAAAACAATGGGGTTTGTTCTAGTGTATAGATTTTTGTCTAAGGTCTCCTACCCTAAGAAGGGTCAAAGTCATGAAATTTTGTCAATTTAATGAAATTGACATTGCAAGATTCAACCTTTTTGTGCGCTTGTTTTTCAACACATACTGTATCAATATTCAGATGCTGCAAACTTGGGCTTATGGCAGAGACAGAACCCAAGCAATCAAATGATTCAAGAGCCTGCAAAGGGGACAGAATGCTGAGCTCAATTCAAGCAAGAGGTGCAAAATCAGCCCCACAGTGCCAATAATACTACATACATAGGGATGATGGGGATGATAATCTAGGGCATGCTTAAAAATTGCTTTGTTGTCAAAAAAAACATGCTACCATGGCATAACTATATTAGTAGAACTATCCCAACAGATTTTTCATCAACCCATAAATGACACAACTGTCATTTCCTGCCCAATGGATGATAGAGAATTTTTCTATGTAAGACAAGTGCAAATGTTTATCCTTGGAATTTTGTGTGGAAAGTGAAGGTCTTGAATAGTAATTTTAGTTTTTACCCCCAATGAATGCTCTTGTTTTTTTTAAGGGAATGATTCGTATGGTACCCTCAAAGGATGAATTCCTTAGTGACCCACCTGTCTTTTAAAGGTTGAAGACTATAGTTCTTCTATTTCAAAAATCTTAAGATAGAATTCATTTTAATCATGGCTTCCATTCCAAGACTTTGACATCAACAAGACTTGAAACTATATCTTAAATAATTTTCAGTTTCTACCTTAGGTTTTTGAACACAACTAGATTTTCAAACATGACCAACGTAACTAAGTGATAAATAAACCTTGATAAAGCCCATTACTATGGAGGTAGAAATAAAAAATTATTTAGCATGGCTACATCTTATGATATTGTCTTTTCTTTGCATAGGGTGTATTTTGTTTCTAAGATTTGTCATTGCATTAATATGATTGAGTAAGACCTAACCATTGAAGTTATGTTGAGTATTGTAAAAGAGCAAAATATTATCAAAATTACATTCTTTGTTCAATTTTTTACCCTTTTGAAAATCATTACTCATTTGTAGGAAAGGAGTATTTTGTACAAATTTAAATTTGAATCTTTAGACTCTCAATATGAATCATTCAATTACATCATATGTATTACAATAAAAGTTTGAAAAGTTTTGAAAAATTTCTTACCATAGTAGATAGCTTTACAATAGAGGCTTGATCACTTAGAAACCAAGATCAAAAATCTAGAGGAACAAGTTAATTCTCTTATCTAGGTACATATGTCAAACCATACACACCTTGTTATAATGAATATGATTTTTCATGTATAGAATTCACTATCATGCATGATGTTGTTCATTACATTATAAGAGTTTTTCTCCAATATCATGGATGGATTTGTACTTAGTGATGAACATAAAGGTAAATGTTCAGCTTGTTGCGGAGCTAGAAAGAGAATGGTACAAAACAACTAAAGATTTAACAAAGCCTAACTCAATGGCAAGGCATACAAAGGAGTGCTAGACCCTTCACACCCAAGTAGGTCGCTTTTCTCATGATTTTGATTTCCCAGAGCGAGATTTGTCAAAATTTGTTGTCACAATCTAAGAAAGAAGACAAATGGATTGTGTTAGATATCATAGGGTGGAATAATCCAATTGCAACCTACATAGTTGGACCCAATTCTACTCTATTCCTTCCTAATATAGTGAAACTCTAGTTTATTCACATGGAGACAAGTTGAAAGTAGAATGGGGGTTTAAAGGGTTGGAATTGAGCTTCAAAATGACAATTTCATGGATTTTATGGATGAACCTATTCATTCAATCTTAGAACTTGGAAGATGTTTATAGAAGTTGAGAGAGGCATGTTACCATTCAAAAGGACAAAAATAGCACATACAAATAACTTATATCAATTTGTAGGATGTTGTGGAAGTAATGCACCTCGACTTCAAAGGAAAGGTTAAGAATCTGACAATTGGTCATTGTATGACTAATAGCAAGTTTGAATTGCTCAAACTCCATAAAGCAAAAGTGCAAATCATGTCCATCAAATTGTTTTTAAAAAGTGCTCTAATGTCAGCGTATCTAGAGATTTTGAGCAGCGACTATATTAACAATTAACACGAAGTCCTTTAGGAATGAATGTAGTCACAGAACACACATCTGTACACAAGCTGTATGGAGAAAGGAGAGAACAGCTTACAAAGTCTCTCAAAATGCATCAGTTAGACTTTCTTCACCATATTTGTGGCTTGCTCATCTTTGAAGACAAATTTAAAATCTTCCCCTTTTGCATTCTTTACTCTGAATGGTAGCCTTAAGCCTCCCTTTTCAACTACTCTGGTATTCAAATTGACTAGTGTGCCCTGTGCCATTGCCACGGTCAAAACAAAAGAAAAAATATTTTTTCTAATTTTTTTAATTCATAAGAACTTCAAAATTCAAAAACTTTCATGCCTTAGGTTGGAAAGCCACGAAACCAAGCCCATGCACCCCTTCTTGCCAAGGGCTGTCTGACAATACCAAACATGAGAACAAGAGATGCATGGTCCAGGAGATCTCAACATATCAAACAAACAAAACAAACAACTTAACTTAATAGGAGGATGTTGAAGTATCATTGCATTAGTTTAACACAAGACTACATCCGGGTTATAAGGTTAATTTTGTTAAAGTGGCATGGTTCCAGGCTCCAGAAATTGTGACAATCATCTCCACAAAGGTCTAGAAACTAGTTAGGACCAATATAACTGACGGATATACAGTTACGCTTCAGGCTGTGTGCTGAAGATGTGGAATTCACCCAATTTGGCAAATTGATGTTACGAGATTTGCTATTGAAAGTGCCAAAGTCATGAAACTCTGCCAATTTAACAAAATTGGTGTTATGAGATTCAATTGTCACTGAAATTGAATTGTACTGACATTGACAATCTGGTTGGAGAGCAGGACCCCACAGCTTCTTGCAGTGGAGGTATGAGTGAGCCCAGATGTGATGTCAGAAGTGATGCAGAAGTTACCATTGCGAATTGGAAGGCAGCTTGACAAACCAATTGTGTCCGTATGAATTACACCAATGAAGAGAAGGTCAGACATCCTCTCACCAAAAAACAACCAAAAAGAGACAGAATCTTTTGAAATTCTGTCAGGCTCTGTCATAGTCCTCCTCTTGCCAAATTTTGCGTCGGGGTGTATACACAAAGCATTGGATAAAATGCTCAACTGAAGAAGTATCTGCTAAGTAAAGCATTGTCAACATTTTTCTCAATCACAATTTTAGGAGGGGGTTCATAGTCAAATTTGAAATTGCAATATTCTTCTGCATAACTAAGGATCACACAAAAAAAACCAATCATTTATCCAATGTGAAAATTTATGCCAATGCTTTACATATACCTCATTCAATGCTTTGAGAAGGCCCTCTTCATGCTCTGCCTTCCACGTTGGACCTGTTTTTTTCTCGGAATTCTATCTTTGGAGAGCATTTCCATATTCCTCATCCAAAACTCATATACCTCATCCATTGCTCATCTACCTCAGCCATTGCTAGTCCTCTGCAGTTGGTGGAGCCAGAGTGCTGCAGTTGTAGTAGCTCGGATACAAGCTCCGAAAGTGATGACAGCCCAGCTCGTTGCCGCAGAAGAGCCCAACCTCCACGGAAACTGAAAGGAAAACTCAAGAGAATTGCGCCTGCAAGACGAGGGAGACCTGCAAGCAAACGAGTGTTAGACACGGACAGCACAAGTAGCGACGAGAGCTCCGGCACTCCACCGCGACACAGGGTTACTGGAAGACTCCCAGAAGAAGAAAACATACTTAATTATGCTACAATGAACTGTTTTAAGAAAATTCATCACCAAATGCGGCCGACCCTGGGTAAGGGTTGTAAACCTGCTTGAATGGGTGCAAATTTTCAATAGACAGTAGAAATAATGTATAGGGCAATGCCCGAGGAGGAGAGCATTTCAGGAAATAAAGGGCTGATGAGGAGGGTGGAGCCCCACGAGGAGGCTCTTTATTTCCCGAAATGTGCAACAACAAGAGGCATTGCTTGACATAAACCACTGGCGGGCCACTAAATATTTTTGGATGACAAAATGTTTGTGGATGAAAGACTCATAATGCCTGATTACATGGGCAAGATTGTGTAATCAAGCAATACGGGCATAGAAACCCTAATTGCGGAACAAAATGTTCCTGCAAAATGAACAAGAGTATTCCCGGTAGTGGTTTACGTCTAAACCAACCTATCTAGATTGTCCAATTCTGTGGAATAATGTCAATTATTTTGGACAAATTGTGACAAAGAATGATGGTTCAGACATTGTTTTCCACTCTCCACTCAATGTTCTGTGAAGACATTTATAAGGTATGTTCTAGAGTGGTGGTGAGGAAGGAGACCATATTTTACAACACAATTGAGAAGCCCACCTTGTTTGTGATAGTATGTATCAATACACAACTCATGATTGTCACTAATAACACATCTTTAAGAAAAAGTTAACATTTATTGGTCTTTGATGTGAACCAAGGCATGAATGTTAACATTAATGTCTGTAATTTCATTACAACTCAATTTTATCAAACTTTAGGTTAAGTGTTATTTTACATTTGCTCCCAAGTGATGTTGTTATAGAGCATGAATTGTAGCTAGGCTTGACTTGCAAGTGGCATTTCTATTGGTTAAAGATTCATGAAGAGTACAAAAAAGTGTGACTTTGATTTATGGTGTAGTAATGATAAAGATTTTCCTTTGTAATATTGCTATTGGTAAATGAACTATCCTATTTAAGATATTGAATTGACTTCAATATTTTATTTAGTGTGTAGGGGTGTGATTCTTAAGAGACCACCAAAGATTTGTGGACCAAGCTAAATTGGGTCCCAACAAGAGGGTACAAATTTGGATTGGATGCCATTTTGGGTAAACATTCCTTAGTATTGTACATCTTAGTGTTTCTTTAAGGTTTCATTGCTATTTTTGATGGGTGTATTGTTAATATCAATAATATTGAATATAGTGGTTGTAAGCTCTACCTTTCAACTTAACTACTTAGATACTTTGTCAACAAATTAGTTGAATTGTCAAATCAAACTAACTTACAAAGGAGAAGGCCCTTGGTCTAGCAGATTGGCTCCCTACAACTTTGAGAGATAAAGGCAAGTTAGGCAACTTACCACAATCGAAACTCATTACCTTATCTAAGAATCATCATCCCCCATTTTGTGAACTTAACCTTTGAATGATGCAAGGGATCTCAATGGAAATCATTTGTTTTGATACTATGTGCATTAACGGCTTAAAAAAATGAAAAAGCACTTGTAGATGACCTTCCCTTTTTCCACAAAATTTGGAAGACAAATAGTTGGACTTCTTATCCTACACAACAAGATTCTCTATCTGTCATCAACCAAAAAATGTATGCAATGTTGTTTATGGATTAAAATGGAGATTACAATTTTTTTAATTCAAATTTAAATTTTGACCAACAAATGCAATGCTCTTCATTGATGCTAGTGATATTAAAATTTGTCCCCCTTTTAATGACATTTCCCACTAAATGATCCATCACCATGGTCATGTACATATACCATAAAACCTTGTGGTTTTAAAATTTTGGATTAACCTTGAAGCACTTCAATGTCCAATTTGTGGACAATGAACAAATTCATATTCTTGTTTCTTTCTCATTATTGCTTGGATGAAAGTCATCCTAATTTGTGGAGATACTTTATCAAATCCTTGTCCTATCTAGTGGTTAGATTTGATGTTATTTAAATATATTATTTTTCTAAAATTACAAATGCAGAAATACATCAAGTGGTTGACCAAGCCAAATTTGCATTGACTCTAATTCATAATTGGATTTGTAAAAATGAAGTCATATATTTAATTCCTAAATGCCCAAGGCTTCTCAAGTGTGTTTTGACTATAAAAAGAAAGAACATGGGCTTATACTTAACCCCAATGAAGCAAATTGTATTTTTTTTCAAAATCTAACCATATAGATATTCAAAGAGCTTGCTTATTAGTATGTTCATCAATTTTGAGTTCAAAATTGCTTAAGAATTGTGAGATTATAACAAGAGAAATTTACATTTTCTATTTTTAGTATGTTGCCCCTCTCCACAATGTTTTAGAAATTTGCACATAAATTTTTTTTGGAATTGGAGGTGACATGAACAACTACAAATTGTGTTAGCACACTAAAATGCACTTTCAAAAAACTTAATTTCACATGAAAAGCTATCAAATTCATTATACAATCCACCTTGCAATTGTTGAAATGCAATTTTTTGTTATAAATATAAATCACAAATATCTCCAAATCAACAATTGCATGTTTAAATTTTCAATGGTGAAAATCATGACAACACTTTACTCTTTCCATTGGCACCATTTTCAAAGCAAATAGATAAGTAGAAGTTTTAAGATCTCAAATCAAGTGAAATTGGCAAAGTTGGGAAAATGAAGTAAAGTTAGCAAGCTTTATTCTATCAATAGTGAACATACATGGCTTTGAAGATGTTTAAAAAATTAAAAGTTCATCTTTTTTGTGAAAAGTGAAAGTTTTGAATAGTTAATCCTAAAAAATGGCCTAAAAAATTTTTAAAACGATCAAACGAATTTAACTACCCATCCCAAAATGAGCCTTAAATTTCAGATCAACCATATATGGTTGATTAGGCAGTTAAGGGTTAAAGAACAAAAATAAATTCAAAAAATAACCATGTGAAGGGAACCTCATTTCAAATCCATTCCAACAAGTTTTATTCAAAAAATGATAAATATTTTTCTTGTAATTGAATTTAGAAGGAATTTTAAAATTCTCCTTTCAAAATTTATCAAAAATATTGGTGATAACATTGGTGAAATTAACCATACAGATGGAATCTAAAACTCAAGATCTACAACTTTTATTTGTATATCAATTCCAAAATATTCTTCCAATAGTTCTTTAAAGTGATTTTTTCCAAATCGTCAACTCTGGAGAAGGATCTGGACGTTTAGGGGTGAAGTAACTGCTGTAAAAGCCTCCACGGCGGCAAGGGTGTTTGGAGGATACATGACCTCTCCTGCATATATGATTTGTTCGAGTGGCGGCAGCAATAGTGAGAGTGCACATCATTGAGCTAGCTTGCAAGCTTCCATGTGCTTGAATTACTGCATCAAACAGTGATTCGATAAATAAAAACTCTGAAGTTGTTAGCACATTCATTGTAAATTATCATGCAGAAATGTACCCACACCATCTTGCTAAGTGTCCTTACAAACATCAATTGGTTGAAACAGTGTGATAACCATAGTTTCAGTTATTCTGACGAACATGAAAAAAGAGATTGTTTAATCGAAACAGAGTGATAACCATAATTTCAGTTATTCTGACGAACATGAACGAAGAAATTGTTTGAGGTAGTTCTACCTACTGGTGAAAAAAATGCATGAGGTAGAGAATAACGGAGTTCACAAATATGCCCAATTCAACCAAAATCGCTCTTGCATTGCCGTGGTAAGACCCCTCTTTTCATTAGATTGATACAGTAGAATCAGATTCAGAACCAAAAGCATGCAATTCAACCATTTCTTGGGATCACAAGACGTACCAGCAGTGATAACAAAACCTTACAGATATTTCCAATATTTACAAAAACACTGAGTTTATAACAAGGTGGTTTGGAGCTGCAAAGTCCCGTCAATCAGTATACAGTATATGCTAAACTTACAGCCTGTGAAATCCTTGTACAATAGGAACTTCAAAAAGCCCAGATAAAACGCTAGTAATGCAACAATGCAAGTCGAATAATCGAATTTCAGTGTACCTCGCATTGAACCTGTGTTCCTAGCTAATAGCTCTCGCGTGCAACTTCACTTTAATGGAAATAGCTTCATGGCACCTAGCTACACCCTGAAATCAATGGCGATGACGCAAAAAACTCAAATCTACTCCACAGACTGAGTATCGAGGGTTTAGGCCAACCCAAACTTTGCTAAAGAGTCTTCCCTCCAGCGAATGAAATAGTTTTAAACGTCTTTAGAAGTGACCTGTAAATCCACAGCAAGTTCACACACAGCCCTCCAAAATAATCCGAGACTTTAGAGATGTCCTCTGAACTCAGAACTCATCTAGTCCAGACGACCTCCATTACGCACAAGACTGACAACTGTGAAATGACTCGAAATTAAGAATCTCAGCCCCCTCCGAAGAATCGACATATTTTTAGAGATATTTAGAGGTGATCTATGAACTTATACCGGATATTTCCGCAGTCAAACCTCCATTGTTGCCCATAAGATAAAACGACTCTCATTTGCTTTGGCCTAAAGATCAGTACCATGTACTGGACTATTAGTACATACCGTCAGAGGGTTTACTTAAACTGGTGTAAGAATGAACATACACTGGTGTAAGAATGGACATGAACTGGTGTGAGAATGGACATACACTGGTGTAAGAATGGACATGAACTGGTGTGAGAATGGACATACACTGGTGTAAGAATGGACATGAACTGGTGTGAGAATGGACATGAACTGGTGTGAGAATGGACATAAACTGGTGTAAAATGGACAAACTGCTGTAAGAAAGGACATAAACTCCTGTAAGATTGGACATAAACTGGTGTAAGAATTGTCATAAGAATATATGAACCTCGCTCTAGAGTTGACATAAACTAGCGATTGAAAAGGTGGAACAATGAAACAGTCAGAGCTTGACTGTTTTCTTGCAGTCATATCGACTCAAAGTGGAGTTACTAAGAATCACATCCACCGTGCAGTTGGCTATGGCGGTGACATGCTTCTTGATAATGCGAGCCAAGTTGACTCGCCCTGACAACACTGCATTGATGTTGAAGGTGGCCACATCGGAGGCGATGTCCTGGACTGCGTTGAACAGCAGCCTCACCGCCTGCACGGTGACGACCGCAGGCAGATCCACCGTCTTACGAGACCGAATGGTGCCCGCCCCGAGCTCAATCACGCCCACTTCCTCGTTATGATACAACATCATCATGCGGCTGTCACTGTACCTGCACATAATTTCCAAAACGAAATCCAAAATTTTTTAGTGAATCCCCCAGATTCTTCTGCTTGGAGATGAATTGAGTAAATATGAATATTAGTGGATTCACAATATCCAACCCCAATACTGGAAACAGTTTCAAGTCGATCCTCTAAAATTTGCGAGCTCGGATGCAAATTTCTTCCAAAGCTACAGAGTCTGTACTTCAGGAACACATAACTACGCCAAATGCAGTTTACAATCACCAACCCAAAACCAAAATCAGAGGGTACGTCTTCTAGTGAATCCACTAAAGTTCTTTTTCTGGAGATGAACGAAGTATAATGTCAAGTCTCTATTCACCATACAGCAGTAAGGGAGAGGTTCCGTACACCATACAGGAGAAGTTTGAACCTTTCCCTACAATAGTCGAGAAACTTGCACCATCATGTATTTGCACATTTAGTTTGCTAAGTAATTGTCCATAGATTAAGTATTTTCACACTTAGTAGGAAGCAAAGCTCATATGTATGATCAATGGAACTCTAATGTACTTCATGGTTAATGAAGCCTCTACCTTATATATGACAATCGGTTCAAAGATCACAAGCGCTGGCAGTTTATGCTATTCAAAGTAACAAGGTAGTGAGATTGATCACCATTTTATTTAAATTGATGCAAGTCCTTCAAAATGGCAGTGGACCCTCAAGAACGGGAGGAAATGAATTGATTCAGGGGGCTGGGAGAGGAAAAAATCCTAGCTTATTGGTGCACAATGTAGTGGACGAAATTTAATTTGCTATCAATCGGCACAACAGGCCATGTAAATGTCAAAACGGTACATGGAATACAGCCAACATAGCGGGATTGAGGTTTTAGGACATTCAATTCTTGTGTGTTTGTATCTGGAAATGAGGTCTCAAACCTCATTTTGCGAATTTTCCTGATTCAGATACAGCAGGCATTCATTTCCAGTAAGTGAATTCATTTATCTGTATTCAAGAAATTGTGATAACTTATATCAGTTCAGCTAATTCGTATCCATTCTTTTTTTCAAATTTCCAGCAAAACTCTGAAAAAGAAAATGGATTTGCAGGCAAGAGACTCATTCTGTATCACAAATCCCCCAACTTCAATTCCACCTTCAATACTGAGATAGAAGAGCTTCTGAATTCTCAAAGCTTACGAATTATCAATTTCTCTTTGGTGGTTCAGCTTGTTTTCAGAAATCTCATTGATTCCTGGAACAAAAACATTCAAATTCCAGAGATCGATTATTAGAACTGCAGTTTCAAGTTGTTGAACAGACATATTAGAACACCTGTGAGATCGAATGCTCATTCTTATACATCCAAAACGTGAAAAAATTAGTAGGTAGAGAGTATAAAAATTCATTATTAAATAGGTATGGAAAAAATATGAGGTGTACCGAGATCAATTTCTCACTGGTGATTCATCTTGTTTTCAAAAACTTCTGGAATCGAAACTTCAGAAACTGCTGGAACAAAAATATTCTAATTCCAGTGACTTGCCATCTGCAGTGACGAGTTCTTGTACCGAAATAGAACCCTGTGAAAATGCTCACCCTTCTAAATCGTGAAAAAATATTAGATAGGGCCTGTAGTAATCCATTTTATAAACAGGTATGGAAAAAATGTACCTGAACTCGTAATAGTTGGGATTCTGCACCCTCACGTCCGCCGACACCGAGACGTTCAATACGGTCGAGATGGACGCCAAGTCGAAGTTGAGGGAGATGCTCTGCAACCTCATGTCCTCCACGGAGATCTTGGGATCACGGAACTTGAAAATAGTCTGACTCAATGCAATCGCCACGACTGCGAGAGAGATTAAGATTACTAAACAAACGCCACAGCAGACTTGACACTTGCGGCGCTTGTACAAGGGCATCGGTTTCTGGGGCTTCAACCCTTGCGCCTCCGTCGCCGCGGGACTCATCGTCATCTTCTCAAATTCTTGCTTCTCCCCCATGCCCACAAATAACCCTAACTCCTTCACAAATTTTCCTCACAGCGTACAGTCACCAACCCCAATACACGGAACAGCTTAAAGTCCTCTACAATTCGCGAACTCCAGCGTAAATTTCTTCCAAAGCTGAAGAGTCTACACAACGCCAAATGCAGCATACAATCACCAAACCAAAACCCCAAACAACTCCAAGTCCTCTACAATTTCCGTCCTCGGCTGCAAATTTATTCCAAAGCTGCAGTGTCCGTACTACAGCAACACTTTACTACGCCTAATGCAATTTACAATCGCCAACCTGAGACCCAAAACAGCTTCAAGTTCTCTAAAACTTGTGACCTCGGACGCAAATTACTTTCAAAGCTGCAGATTTTGTACAATAGCAACACAGTTTCCTACGCCAAACGGGGCGCACAAGCACCAACCCAAAACCCAAAACAGCTTCAAGTCCTCGATCTAAAATTACCTCCAAAGCTGTAGAGTCTGTACCACAGCAACATATTCAATTCCTTCGCCAAATGCAGCGTCCAATTAGGTTACCAACCCAAAACAGCTTCAACCTAGAACAGCTTCAACGCTAACCTGCAGAATCTGCACTGCAGCAACAGAACAGAAACGCGTTGAATTCTACACCAACCGCTCCAACATTCAATGCAAGGCGTCGAGGTAAGTTGTAAGTTAATATGATTGTTGTTCAGCTGGGAGCTAGCGTTCCTGAGATTGTTTATTTTGGTTAATTGATTACTTTGTATTACTTTGCATTGATCAATTTGTAGCCATGAGGGTGTGCAATGCGGGGATTTCGATCTGATGATGAGTGAGTTGTGTATTATTTAACTTATATATATAATTTGATGAGCAAAATTCTATGAGTTTGTTGTTGAGAAAGTGCAGAGGGCTGTGAGTCCTGTGACATGACGCATGGCAGGAGGTTGGTGGCCATCAATGGGGAGTTGGGTACTATGGATAGCCGGTCGTCGCGGTTGCTGGATAAAGAAATCTAAAACTTCGGTGAACCGCTGCCTCGTTGCCTTGGAAGTAGCTCCTTGGAAATGACGGACCTGAGGTATTGCTGAGGTGTTGCTATTGTCAAGGTGCTTTGAATTGAGTTGGCTCGCATTCAGTGGGTGAAGGTTAACCCGGGAAGGACACTGGCCTATGACCAAGGTAGTCACTGGAAAAAAATTTGATTTTTGGATCAATAGGTGTATCTTTCACTTCAACATTCATCTGCAAAGTCATCCATCATATACTTTCAAGGTGCCACATCATTACACAATTAATCCTAAAAGGATGAGACCTATAACTAAGGTACTTTGGCAAACATGATGTGATTCATAGACCATTAGGTGCATTCTTCATTTCTACAATGTTCTAGAAAATCATCCAACTACCATTTTTTGGCCTCATTATATTTACTATAGTAAGTTAACTTAATTACCTTTTAAGGTAGGAGGTTCATTAATTATAGTAACCACATTCTACAAGTGTTCTCTAATACAAAAGATACATATTGTTTATTTCAATGTATTCATTACATTCATCAATGTATCACAAGTGAATATATTAGGGGACCACTACTAATGTCCTATGTGACTCAACTTCAAAATTCATAACTAATTCGTTGAATGTTCAAAAAATATGAAACTTCTTGAGTTAGATATCAATCCCATTTATCTTTCAAGAAAAATTTATTAAAAAAATATTCCCATATATCGAACCTTCTAAATTATGAATCAATTGGTAAGTGTTTATTTTATAAATCTCCTACTTTGATTAGCCATGTAACATTGTAAAAGACAAAAATTAAACTCGGCAATGTAAAAGTAGAGTCTCAATATCAGAAATAATATGCCATAACTTAGGATTGGCAAAGGATGGGATTTTTCATATAGAGACTCTATTTTCATGTTACCAACTATAATCTCAATGGTTGAATGGTTAGATCTTGGTCAACCATGCTCAATCAAGGAGCTAAAAAGTTCTAAGGCTTCATGACAATAAAGCCTAAACCCCACATTGTGCAAGGTAACATGCCCTGTCTCATCCAATGAGGAATTGTCATTTGTATTTAAATAGTGGCCATTGACATTTTATGTTTTATAAATGACTCTAAGGTGAGATTCTTGTAGGACAACGAAAACAACCACTAATCTTGTTAGAGCCTAATTATTTGACTAACTATTTTGATGATAGGTCCATCATTTTAGGCTTAAGTTATAATGGACAATAGACTTTGAGAGTTTCTTTTCAAGTTTCTATTTCAAAAAAATACTTGCAAAAAAGAGATGCAAGTTTTTATTGTTGGAATATGTGGTCATATATTATTATTTTCTCACTAGGTGAAATTGCAAAATTGCTACAAAATCTTGAAATATTATCAATATTTTTATAGTGAACATACACATTTATAGATGAATCATTGAATTTTCATTCATTTTTCTATATTTCATCCATCTCAATGGATGAAAATAGCCTTGTCATTCTAATAAAGACTACTTTGTAAGTTGCCCAAAGAACTGTCTAAGAATCATGTGGGGTTATACTAAATCTAGATGTATTAAATGAAATACTAATTTGGTAATATATATGAATATATATACTAGGTACAAAATATGTTTGTTAATCCTATATCAATTGCAATTTAGCATAGTCACAAAAATATAGATACAAGGGGTAATGAAAATACAAATATAAGAGGGTATTAATTCATTCACTTATTAAGTGAATGGCTGACATTCTTTCACTATCCTCATAAAAAAAGGCATCCTCCTTCTTTCTATCTAATTAAATAAAATAAAACATTTGATTAACCCACCCTAAAATCCAAATCCAATTTCCAAAACTTTAATATGGATACAATATACCAAATATGTATGGAATAAATATGAGTATAATAAATGGAATATAGAAGAGATTCAGACTAAACACCACTTAACAGGGCTTCACTTTTCACAACCTAACTTTGTTGCAAACTTGAGCAAAGCAATACTTTATATTACATCAGTTCTTTGTAAATATCACCCAAACATCACAAATTGAATAGCCCAAGTCTTGAGATTCTGCTTGTAAATGCAATAACCCCACTATATATCAATTTAACAATGTATAAGCATAGTAATAGGAAAATAAATCCATGTGCTTGCCATAAGTCTTGAATTCCAATTTGGAGGAATCAGATTTGAAGGTGCAACCTTACCTATACCTATCTCAATACACACAACAAACCAATTTTATGTTAGTAAGGTTGTAATAGGTGTTTGCAACTACCATCAATTGCTATCTATGTCACAAATCCAAAATATTGTACAAAAAAAATTTACACAAAGCTAGGTCACAAGAAAGGAAGCAAATCACAAATCGTCACATCCAAGTTCTTTCCAATCAATCCAACACAGGCAAGAGACCTTTGCCATTCCCATAGCATGATTGAAGTCCAAGTGTTCCCCACACTGATCCTAATGGGTAATTATAGCTAATTTGAAAAAAAGGCGGCACCCATCATGGGTAGGTGGGTGTACCATCTAGGCCATTTTTAGATTTATTTCTCACATTATGTGGTGGTCTCATCAAAGTTGCATGACACCTGGGAACTTTCTTAGAGTCCTTCCAGTGAGTAAGAAGCTTCCATGGTGATTTCTTTAAAACCAAAGTGGGCCATGAAATTATTTATGCCTCTAATTAAATCAATTAGAAAACTTGTATGGAAGATCCATTAGTGTAAAAATGGTCCATAGAGGTTACTTTTCCCTATCCAAATTATTTGTTAAAAAATCTCCACTAGAGTCTTTAGGTATTTTAATGTTACACATAAAAAAAACAAGAGAATAAAAATACTCTTAAGCATGCATCTTGATTAAATAATGGGACAACCTATATAACTATAGGAATTATTCTTATGAGGAAGATGGTCAAGCCACATCCACATGATTGAAGGTATATATTTGGTAAAAGATTAAAATCCAATTCTTGGTATAAAAATCATTTCCCAAATTTGCCAAAGAAAAAGAAGAAAAAGAAGGAACAAGACTGAAACACCCAAAAACAAGGCTCCATCTTTTCACAGCTTGTCTTAAGGCAAAATAGATACCATGGCCTTACAATAGACTATTTTAAATCAAATCTCAAATCAACTTATCTCAGGTTGTACAAGTAGTGTAAAAATTGTTTATTATAACAATGCTTCATCCTATGTAGGAAAGAAGTGTCACAAATCATAATAAAATTATCCATAAGAATAAGCACAATAATGTAGGAAAGAGTTGTCTATGTGCTTGAGAAACTTGTCTCAAGAAATCCACAAACTTGGGAAATCAGGATCTGAAGGCTCAACCTCACTTGTACCCATCCCAAACATGCAACAAACCAATGTATAGTGAGCGAGGATGCATCAGGTGTTTACAAGTGAAAGCCAATTGCTATCTATGTCACATATCCTAAAATAACAAAAAGTGGTGAGAAAACATAGGTCAAAAGATCACATCAGTGAGCAAAGCAAATATTGTATGTGAAAAAACATCCCCAAATACACTAAAACTCCACACAACCTTTGCTATCCTTGTAGACAAACAACTTGTTGGAAGTTCAAAAGTCACTCCAAAACTCCACAATGAAAGTCTCATAGAAAATAAATCGTCACTCCACAAGCTCCTCACAAAACCAAGCAAATAAGATGGTATGTGGTTACATGAAGTAAATAATTAGTCACAAGCTTGGAGGGAGAACCAAAGAGATGCATGAACAAGGCAGATTGGGAAATAAATACCCACTTTTGGTAGTGGAGTAGTCTAATAAAGTCACACCTTTAGTGGGTGGGTGGGTGGTTTTTCCACTTAATAGACATGGTTTAAATAACTCCATGGTGATCCATTGCCATTAACAACTGGCCTAGGAGATAGAATATATGAGACATGCCCTATTTGTATGCTCAAAGTATTAAGGGGACTTGTAAGCACCTTAAAAATAATATAAGCAAATAGGTAAATTATAACAAATAATTATTTAAACTTCAACAAAACTAATTTGTTAAAGTCTCATAACAAATAATTAATTATAGGGCAACTAAAATCTATAAGGAATATATGAAGTAAATGAACTATAAATAGTAAATTGGAATATAATCAATTAGGTATAAATTATTCAATGATAATTTATTGGCAAAACTTATAAGGCTTCTTTATATAAAAGGAACAAGAACATTAATAAATGTAAATTGTTCTAAAGCTGAAGAAGAGACTAAGATTGAAACACCCCTGTATAAGGCTTCATTTTTGTCAATATTGAACCCTTTGCCTCATTCTGAATCAAATCACACTTACATTATAAATAAAATTTGGGTATCCCTAGAGCTAAATTTAGAGATTTCCAACCAAAATATTGAGAACCATAAGATTTGCTATATCCAAAAAGTGCTTGTAACCCATCACTGTCTATTCATAAGCATCAAACTTAGGATAAAAAATCCCATCAATAGAAATCCATGTACTTGTTACTAAAAACTTGCACTAAATCCATGTTGTAAGAACCGGATTTGAAGGTTGTACCTCACTTGTGTCCGTCCCAAATACAACACAAACCAATGTGAAGTCAATGAAGATGCACGAGGTGTCTTCAGCAACAACCAATTGCTATCTATGTCACAAATCCAACAAAAACAAAACCAAGAACTAGTAAACATGGTCACAAAGTAAATTACATCAAAGTCACAACAATATCCAAACACAATCTACAAAGATGCAAAATGCTAGGAGACCTTTGCCATTCCTCCCACAAGGTAAAAGCCTGAGAGACAAGTACAAAATGAGGAAAATTGCTCCAAGGTAAAACCGCCACAGCCACGGTCACAAGAAGTGAGGCAAATGGAATGTGGAAGGCCGTCATATGCTTAACCTAATTGGAGGGAAAACACTCCAACTAATAATTTAGGTAGTTGGAAATAACTCCAGACAAGGTAGTGCTAGTGTAGGCTATAAAGATGCCATCAAGGCCACACCCATAGTGGGTGGGTGGGAAGTAACCCATCAAACTTGAAATTGCATAAATCTTCCATGAAAAGGACTAAAAATAGAAATCATGCCTCGTGGGAATTTAGGACACTATAAATTCACAATTTAAGTCCTAAAATGCCCATATTTTTCTGATTTTATTTCATGCTTTTACTAATGTTTATTTGGCTTTAGAAGAAGAAGCAGTATGATAAGGGAACCACACACAGTCTCACACTTGAACGCATTTGTAAGTGCACATACCTTACAGCCGTGCGGATCCGAGGGTTGTCTCTCTGGCTTGTAAGACACTCCAGCGACGAAATGACGCAGCAGAGAGGAACTTGACAGGGAAAAAAAACGTCACATGCATGAGAGCAGGGCCTCGTCTCATCCTCCTTGTGTGCATAAGCTCCGACGATGAAGCGGATACGCCATAGCTCGAGAACTACCAACAAGCGGGAGCAAATAGGACGCAGACAAGAAAAGGTGTAGAGGCTGGGTTCTGGGGAAGTCGATGGGAGTCGCCAGAGAATGGCAGACCGAGAGCCTGGAACGTGATGGAGTTGCTTTGGGCAGGACCGGCAATAATGGTACCATTACGTTAGTGTCAGACGTCGCACACTGTTTCGTACTGCGTGGGATCCGTGTGAGCCAGGGCTAGCCAGAGCTTGAGAGCAACCCCACGGCAACTCGCCAAAGGGGCTGACACGGCCAGTAGGCGTGCCCAGGCTTAAAGTCTTGCCCCACGGCAGGCACGCCAAGCTGAAAATTATGAGCGGCCACGCTAGAATATAAGGAAGGCACTGGCAAATGGTGAGTCTTGAGCGCGCCTCGCTATGTGGAGAGGTGGTACTTTTGGTCTAACTTTAGAGGCGCTGTGTGTACTGTACATTAACATGAGATGGCTACAAGGCAGAGGTTGGCATTAGAGGCGCCAATGTGCCATAATGACGTCGCATCTGATTCTCTTGGGCTGCGTGTTTGGTGAGTCCCACCATGGGGCAAACTACAAGCACAGACGTAGGCCTCTCCAGGAACCCACCCCAAAGCCCTTGCTTTCCCGTCTGGCGCGCCTGCCGTGGGGTTGCCCTAAGTTATCGGTCTGGTATTTTCTTCAATGCGGGGGAAAACGTATGAACTCAGTTGAGGGAGCCGACCCATTTCCGACCACTTAAGTAATTAAGTGAGCAGGACGTTAAATCCTCCATTCAAAGTGGGTCCAGCAGCCTGGATTTACCCTTGGGAAAATGCTGAAATTTTTTATCTTTCACCAAAAAAAGTTTTGCAAATTTTGAATTCATATTTACAATCAGAGGCTCCAATTCAGCTAAGGGCAAATTAGAGCATCCCCAAAATATGGCTTAAAATAGGGGGCTTTTTTTACTTTTATCCCTAGTGAACCCCAAACTTACCCTGTTGAATCCACTTCAAATGGAGGATTTAATGTCTTGCATTAAGCTATGTGTTTTTTGAAGACAAGTTTCGTAAGTGGAGAAATTTTCCCATGTACAAAAATAGAATTCATAAGGATTCTATATTTTCTCATCATTTTATTTCTCAAAATATAAATACTACTCTAGAGTATGAGTTTTTTAGTTGAAGAATCTATTTGACCTATTGTTGTCATATAGGTCTTTCTATTTCCAACCATGGGTTGATTGCAAAATTGACCTAGACTAAAGCCATCATAATGCACCATGACTACATTGGAAATTGTGCCATAATTAATCATTGCTTTTCTCTTGCTAATTGGAAAGAAAATAGCCTTTATAATGAGAATAGGTCCTTAGTCAAAGAAGGTATTGTACCTCAAAGAGGATTTACCTTGAATGAAATTACGGAAAACTTTGATGGTTGTCATCGTCTCTTCTACCTGTTTGAGAGATACACCCCATCTACTTCCAATTTTAGTACCTGTGAGCAACCATGTCTAATCAAACACCCTAAGCACTTCGATTGGCATGTACCTCTATGTATTGGTTGCTTTCATTTTCATCCTCAACCTCCGTGAAGTTTAATAGTACCTTGGAGAAAGAATATTGAGGTTCTTTGTAAAAAGGAATTGTGTGGATTTTCTATGGATTTTCTGCTAGGGTGGACTTTGACTGATTAAGTTTGCAATGTCTTCACAGCACTTGAATAGCAAGACTTTAAGTCCTTATTGTAGATGTTATAGTGAGTCTTGTGATTATCACACTTCTTGTAATCTTAATTGCATAGGAATCGCAATAGGGGATGTAAGAGTTGGTTCCCAAGAAAAGAGAAGGATTTCAAAATTCTGTTCCAGAACTCTACAATTATATACAAAGGGAGTAATTAAGTTTGTTGTGAAAAGAAAAATTGCACTATACCCAATTTGGTTACAATCCCATAGATAGCAGAGCAAGAATTGTATGCAAAGGTTATGTGTTGATTCCTTCAAATTGCAATAGAGGGTCACTTCCATTGATGAAAATTGGAGGTTATTCTTATTGGACACAACTCGTTAAGAGGGGCACTCGCATTCTTCTACAACATTTTTCAATGTGAAGGTTGTTTGTTCCCATGTTGTTGGTACTCACCTCAAGCAGGTCGTTCAAAACTAGAAAACTTATCCTCATGCTTTGTAAATGGTAACTCATCTTCATGTGCAAACTTAACAAAATTGATGATACAAAAGGTAGGGGGTGTAAAACCAACATGGGTTCAAATATGGGAAAAATGTGTTCATTGCATGCTCACCATCAAGGTTTGTCCTAATTTTGTTGGTTTTTTAATTGAAGAATTTATACTTGACAACTGAAGGTATGTTCACATTTGGTGAGTTTGGTACCTAAATTCATCCCTAAGACTATGTCTAATACCAGCCTTAACACCAGGTGCGAATATACCTTTAATAAAATTACAGGTGGTTGCAGTATCTTACAAATATGAAAAGGTGATAGTGAAATAAAAAGTTGGAACAAAAAATATCACTTGATAATCACAAACCATAATCACATTACAATTGCACATATATTTATAGCTAGAGAGATCAATAAAAAGGATTTAAAAAAAAATGGATTATCTCATTTAACACAAGTATCTCACCTGTATTAGTTTGCTTGAAAATAAGTTGACAGCTCTCAGAGTCTCCAAGCAAGCAGATGCGTCCAGGACTCTGTACGAAATGACATTTTCCATTTTCACAATTTCTGAATTCAGGAGTTTCATAGTTCATAAAGAGCGAAAAGCGTTTCAATCAAAATAGCTTCATTTTTCTGATATTCTTCAAATTTGCTCAGTCTATTACATGCTTGGCCAGTTATTCAGACAATGATTGCGCCATGGCTGCACTACAGCAACATAAGCTCGAAGCAGGTGTTCATCTTCAAACCAATATCTATGAAGGGTGTCACACTTAAGGTTACTGTAAATCTAGATTGCAAAAACTTCAGGACTCACTGCACCTCAGGACATTGATAATCTGCTCAACAAATGAAACTTAGTCATTACCATTTGGAGAAGTACGCAACAAATAGCTAAAAGTATTGAAGGAGATCCCTTCTCCTTCAAGCAGGGGACGAACTCCACAAATGAACAACCCCACAACTCATCACAATTGCAAAAAAAATGAAGTTATTCTACATCGAGTTTGTATACTATGATCTTGTAATGGGAGATTCTCATTGTCTCACAGTGATCCACCCATAATCCTACACTTGTTAAGCCACTTCAAAGCTACACTTATAAGTGGGCTTTTTAAGGCTATCTGTGCGTGACACTTCTACTTGGAGATTGATTCTCATTGCACTGGCCAACTTCATTGAATCTACCTATTCAGAATCTAATGGTTTGATGACAACTTTGTTCACGTTGCTATCAATGCTTCAATGCCATGGAGGACGCTCCCCTTCATTTGTTGGAAGTACACAAAAGAGTGGAGCTCACAAACGAAATTGTAGTCCTCAAATTGGCAACTTTCTTGTGTCACTAGAATGTACGAGGAAGAAGCAGGGCTATCTACTAGAGTAAAATCGTAGAATAGCAAAGGCAATGAGAGGCTTCTACAAGAAGCTTAGCCAAAGACTTGTAATGGCTAGTAGTTTTAGGTAATGGCCAATATTTGTGATGTGGGTCCCCCTACAAACGAGTTTTTCATATTTTTTAGTTGACAAGTGAAAGGAGGTTCCAACTCACAAAAGATTCTAACATTTGGACACAATATGCAAAAGTTGTAAAGGGTCAAAGTCTTAGAACATCTACCAAAAAAATCTATCAATTAATCTATGAAAATCTTCATTTTGGAGGTGTATAGAGAGTAATAATGGCCGTTTTCAATAGGGTGTGGTTATGAGGGGTACCCATCCTAAAGAGTCTAGGATAGGAGGAGGAACATTAATTTAGCATTTTTTGGGTAAAATAAATTATGGCCTAAGAAGAATTTAGACGTAACAAAACTTCATCTTCTTGTAGATTTTCAAGTTTTTCTTTTCTTATCATCCCTACATGAAGTGTTTGGGACCTTATACCAAAATTGTACAACTCTATGTAACTACCTAATTACATGGTTGAAGAATAGACACAAATTGCTTTTTCAACATACTTAGATGTACTTCACTAGGTTCTTGCAACTTGGATGAAAAATAAGCTCTTGAATACATTCATAAATTGTCCCCTTCAGATGTGAAGTCTCTTCACATTGCCACCTTAAGACTATTTTTTTTCTTTAAAAAGAATCCATTATGATCCTTAAATGTGCCTTGTTTGAATAAGTGAAGCAAAGGCCTTAGAGATATCATAGTGGCACTATAGGAAGGTGCAAGTGATGAGTTTGGAGTGTTTTATAACATTCTTGACACACATGACAAAACACCCCTAAAAAATATTACTGACCTTTGATTGATGTGGAACTAGAACTCAAAACACTTTTGTTGAAAACAAATAAATAATCACTTAACCCAAATAAAATTACAATTTGAAAATTGGACAAAAGACAAAAGATATTTAGGCTATAGTAAATCATACATATGAAAGGAATATCATGCAAATGGCTTGACACTTGATTTTTAAAACATATTTGTCTCTTATGAAAAACAAGATTTCTATTGAACTCTCTAAATTTAGATATCTCCCAATCATCACTCTTGCATCAATTTTAAGAAAAAAATATTTTGAATTTTCTTCAATATAATCACATCACCTGAAGTTGACTATTTTTGCACCAAAAAAATTGCATTTCTCCAGAGCCTTGATTGAGATTTAAAAAAAAGTATATCCCTAGAAAGTTAATACATTCCCACAGCTTCAAAAAATTTAAAGTAAGCTTTAAAAAAAGCGTACAGACATTACAGTAAAAATTGGCATCAGCAAAACCTACCCGACATCTAAAGAAAACCATTCCGGGATTCACGTCCTTGAAGGATAAATTACAAGGCAACGACCTTTCCCTCTCTCCCGCTAGAACTCACACCACTGACACCTTCTATTGCATCTGCATTTTCAATACAGCACTAAACTCTACAGCCACGATGTCGGTAACTCTTTACAAAACAAAAGCAGAACGCACCAAGACCATGATTGTCTCTGATTCACGACATGATCTCCGAGATGGGAACGACTTTCAACACCCTCACCACATCACTAACTCGAACTGCAGGAGCAATCCCTTGCACCGGCAACCCCTTGTTTTCACAAGTGACATTCTGGCCAAAGAACACCTGCCACATCACAGTTCTAATGAAGTTAGATTGAGCACCAGCTTGTGAAAATAAAACGGGCATTGATGATCTCGCAGGAAAGATGTGCATTTACGTCAAACCGGAACAAACTAAGCTGACCTTCCAAAAGCAAGTTGGATCCATCACCTCATTTTTCATGGACGGGATGTCCAGAAATGTGCCTTTGCGAAACGATCTCAACGTAAGAGTAGGCTCCTTCCCCGATTCAGCTGTTTGCTGATTGATCGTTGGAACCTGTAAGGCATGCCAACAAGTTCTTACACCTGATCAACTAGGAAGCGAACTCTCCAAATCATGGAAAGGAAAAAGCACGAACTTTTTTTCCAGCAGTAAAGGTCCTTTTATCACCACACATGTAAGGACTGTCAAAACATTTTTAGAGAAAGTGCAGATTGAGCTTCATGATTACCAACCAAGCTTTAGTTCTGTCAGAATTTCGTTGGGGATTCTTGCTGCCTTACATCTCAATTTCAGCCTAATTCTACCTTATGTCTCCGCCCATTGTTTTCTAGCACTTCATACTGCACAGTAGATGCACACTTCATGCATCGCTAATTCATACGAATTTCAGATTAATTGAAATTGAAATTGAAATTTTACTGAACTTGAAAAAGAAGTCCTAATCTTAGGATTATTTTTGAAATTTTAGCTTTTCTATAACCGGAAACGCCCATTCTATTATTATGAAGTTAATTAGCATCAAGGGCAGTATTTTTACACTTCATATGGCAATGACAAGCGTCTTCATTTCTTGTGTATATATCCAGAGACCTTTGGGCTGATACAACGCCTATACCCGTTATACATCACAATGATCACGTAATCCCCAAACAGTCATCACTTAACCCCAAGTGTTGTCACATCGAAATGTATGAATTTTCAGTTGAGATAAACCTTTCAGGAAGTTCTAAGGTAGAAAAATACATCCACGGAAAGAAGAATTCATATCAGGACTGCAATTTGAATAATAGAATGATGTTTTAAATGTTACTATAATGGACTATTCTACTTTAGATTGGGTTGAATAAGCCCAGTTGATTTGAGTTCCATCACAGTACCGTACAACGCGCGCACAGCTTCACCCCATGAAACTGAAGATCGCCGATTTGGAAAGTGCCCCACTTGTCTTCAGCAAAAGCCTCACAGCCGTCCACAAAGATGCTACAAATTACAACGCAGGTCCAGCAATTGATGAGTATGATACTCATATAAATGTGAACAGACACATTCTTCACATGCACAACGGCGAACTCCCAGGACAAGACAAGATTCTCGTCAATGCTTAAAGTGACAGTAAATGACCAAGATCGTCAGTGTAGGTCCAAAATCCACAGATTTACGCAGATGCGAAGGCCATGAAAGACTTACTTGGGGCGAAAGCGATTGATGGGAATTGGAGCAGGAAGTTTTTCATTCACAGCATCTAGAGAAGCCTGTGACCCCCACAAAACGCCTTTCTTCAGGAACAACAAACTATTAAAATTTTCCAAAACAAGATTATCGGGGCCATATCAGCAGGCTTTCCCTTTGAATACTGAATCATCCAAAACCGAGAGGCATATCCCTCACCTGTGATGCAAGAAGGAACGGATAGCCATCGCTGAATAAAACTTTATGACCCACTGCATAATCCGGATCTGTTGATCTCGCAGTATTCTCTGCAAATTTACGTGAGGCACAAACACGTTTCCTAAATGAATTGAAGAGGCGTAGGTTTGCAACAGGGTTTTTTCCCATTGGAATGAAATAGTTTATAGATAGATAGAAGGTATAGAGAGAGCCTACGATTGTCAAAGCGCACAAGACTTGCAGTTTTTCCAATAAACTTGGTCAACCACTCTGCTGCTTCTGCTCCTTCAGAAAGGGCCGTTCCTGACCACTCCCAACATGTCACGTTCTCGACCTCCTCCAGAGGGTATTGAGGCACAAGGGGAATATACAGCGGCTCCATGCCCGGTGCTCTTATGCCTTACAACAAAATAACAAAAAAATGTACTACTAGCGAATGAGTGAACACTGTAACTCCAATGCAAGGTTTTGAAGCTGATGTGCAAAAGTCTCCGTGGGAGAGAGGAGGATTAGAACCCCTCCTTATTTATACTAACAACCCGCTCTATATCAAACCAATGAGAAATGCACAAATTTATACTCAAGAACAAAGTGCAGCGCTGAATTCTGAATTCAAAAACTTTGACTAACATCACGATTAGGAAGCGCAGTTAGAGCAGACAACTCAAAATATGAGAATAGGACAACCACGACATATTCATCAAGATCCTAATATTGGATTTCACCAGCACAAACTTGCAAATTATTTGACCATGTCCTTTCCCAAATCCATGCTAACAAGAGAGCATTCACTACATTAGGTTACCAGAAAGTCATAGAAAAGATCATCTCACTGAAAGACTTGACTTATGAGAGCATCAAAAAAGAAAGGGACAAAAACTCACAAAGAGCTGCGTCAGGAGAGACAGAACCCCAGCGGGAGTCGAGAGCCTCTTCCGGGAGTGAGACCTCAATGAGCGCCATCTTCTTGACAGCTCTCTGCGACAAGAACCGCCGATTGGCATTCACAATCATCCATTGCCGATCCCACTTAAACCCTGTACGGTACGAGTTTCATCAACCACGTCTTTAGTGTTTCAGCATTCATGATGAGGTAGGATAAAAACGTATGTACAAGCACGACGACAAATTAAGATTGACAATTATTGCAATTGAGCTTGTAATTTCTGGAGCCTCAACAAACATATAAATAATAATATATAATGTATATAATGAAATTTGAAGTTGAAATGCATGGCGTTCGAACAGTCTCTCATCTCATAGTTGTAATTTGGAAAACTCAACATCAATCCCTCTATTAAATTATTTAACCTAAGAGACAGATTTAGAGTCTCCAACCTTAATTCCATGGATCAGCAAACTTTCAACAGCGATAATGGGACGACGTACATCACAAGATCGACAGGTGATCATAGCAAAAATCAACAACAAAATGTTCTGCAAAAATTCTAGCCAGATGAATAGAAGAGGGAATTCTGCCCAATTTACACAAGAGAAGCTCTCGGGAACAATTAGCCACCACTATAGAGTTTATTGCAAGGAGAAGTCACACAATGAACCAAAAATGCATCAAATAGACACAAAACCATTCAAGAATCCAAAATACTCCTCCAAAACTGGCTATCCACAGATGAAGGCTATTGTAAAGTCTCCATTCACCATAAAGCACGGGAGAGGATTCCATTCCCAACTTTGAGCCTTTGGCTACAACAATCTAGAAACATACGTCCACTCCAATTTTGTACACATACTCTGTGGTAAGTTAAAAAATCAGTAGCAAAAAAATAAATGTCAACAGGTTGAGTGTTTCATTTAACACAAATCAAAGTTCACCTGTATGGGCAATGGAGCATCTAATGCACAGTAATGCACTGTACAGTTAATGGAGCCTCTTCTTTTAAATCAATTTTTGCCGACTATGAAAAAACACAACAGTATCACAAACACAAACGAAGCAGTCCAATACTACTTCTTCGCCGAAAACCTTCATTCCATAATGATTTCCGAATGCAAATCCCTTTTCCGAATTCCTAAAACGCACAGTGCCTTCAATTCCAACTAAAATGCCCAAATCAAATCAACTCCAAAACCAAGTGCAAGCCCTAAAATAGTACCTGTGGGAGAGATAGACGCGTGCGGAACAGCAATTCCGCGGCACGATTTCACGGGGTAAATGTACAACGCCTTCACTGTCACGGCCATTGCGCTCGCCGTTGCGATCTAATTGCTCCCCAAATTGAGAATGCTACCGAAATTCAAAATCTCCGCATGCAAGATTTTGTAGCTCACTTAAGGAATTGGATTCAGAGTTACGGTAGTTGCGGTTGATTCATCGCGGAAACAGACAACGAAATTGTTCCTCGCAAATAGACTGAAAGTGAAAGTGAAAGTGAAAGTATAGCAGCGGCGGGCGACTTGGTCTCGAGAAGAAGACGATCAAGTCTTGAGGGATTGCGTCGATCTTGGACGGTTGATCTATGAAAATATTTTTCGTAGATTTTGGACGGGATATATCCCCGCGCTTCATTGTTAGCCTGTAATGAGGGGAGCACCTTTGATCAGAATCTATGATTCGGGTTGTTGCCAAAGTTATGTAAATTAGTGCGAACTTCCATGATCGACGGAGTTGGAAAAGAATTTTCGAGATTTTGAGAATTGCCTTCATTGGCTTTTACGATGCTTCTCCTTCTATGAGACTAGGGAGAAATAAGTTGTGTGATCGGTGTGCCCCTGTGTTGGGCAAACATTTTCAATGCATTCCTAATGTGAAAAAGAATACTTTAGTTGTCGTTGAATATGTGGAATTTGTGCAGTGCTTGGGGTGGGGTGATTGGCATACTTTCCATATTGGATTTCTACCTGCTGTGATAGTTTTTGAGCTGAATTGATCCCTATTAACGATCTGGATTGATCCCTTGCTTGTTTCCGTTTGGTGCTGTGCCAGATTTAGATTCCAACTTTGAAATTTTGGACCGTTTATGTGCACAGGAGGATAAGAGGCAATGCCATTTACTTCAGCAATTTCTGTAGATGAAGATGGTAGAAAGAACTTTTCCCATGCTCATATCAACTGCTTCAAGAAGCTTTCGTCCAGTGAAATCCTCTGGTGTTCGTGAAATTTAAACTAGAAAATAATTCATCATCAGGATGTGCCCTTTGTTCGTCTCTTAACTGCAAAAATTACTTTAGTATGTTCTGCCAAACATGACCTCGTTTTAGGAACAGACTGTTTCCATGACTTTGGACCATCGATGGCTTTTACTAATAGCAGGTGTTCAATCACGAATTTGTGAAAGCAGAGATCAAGATACAAACTCGACTACTGCATGCGGAAGAAGAGAGTAATTTCCTAATTGCCGACATTTGTTGTGAGCATCTAGATGTCTTTCAAAACGTTGTCTCGGATGTTGAAGACGGTCGAGCTGGATCAACATCGCATAGATCTGCATGTACGTCTTGTTGGACATCATAAATCTGGTCACACATTCTAGGGTGCATAGAAGGAATCTCTCTGCCAAGATGGACACAGTATTAACAATCCATCAAGGTAGGGGTGCTGGACATTATGTAGTTATTAGTGGAAAACCCACTCAATTGAGGTGCTCTGAAAATTGATCGCGATAAAACTGGCAGGAAGTTTATTAGAAACTGCTTCAATTGCTTATAATTGGGAGGCTTTATGGAGGCTCGGATTTTAGAAAGCACGATTCCAACAGCGTGTAACTTATCAGCTCCTACATTTAGATCTTCTTCCAAGAGGATGCTGAGCTGAAAGGCCAAAGTTGGAGATTGAAGTGCCTGCGTTTCTTTCAGTATGTTGGCAGACTGTCCAGAGATTATTTACAAGTTCAATAGCGTATTAAAGAGCTTGTGGATCAGAGGTTGTACAGGTACATCTTCCTGCCTCACATTTGGGGGGGTGCTACTCTTCAATTGCCCGCTGACATGCGGTGGAATCATTTCATTCAGAGACTGATTTCTTGCAGTCCGGCTACTTAACGCTCTCTGCAACTGTTGAGTGCTGACCATAAGCGGTGGTGAAATAACTTACTAGACGTGCACATACATGCAACACTCGTTGTACGCAAAACTCTGTCAAATGGACAGTTGTCATTGTGGATCAGAAGAAATGTACCTCCGTATGTCACTCTCCTTATACAATGTCTTTGTATACTACTCATGGACTTCAAGTTGTTGTTGCCTCCATAGGATTTTGGACCGCACCGGGAATGAGAATTTACCGTTTATAGGAATTTCATTAGAGTTGAGTTCATGAATTTCATTAGTTGCATCAGGAGGCGCCAATAGTAGTATATTAGCATTCTTTCTATGTAATCTACACCTGTGCTTTGATATGATTGCAGGTACATTTCTATTGTCGGAACTTGCTGGCGAGCACTACGATGAATCCACTTGTATGCCCGTGTAATCAGTGCATTTCAGTAGGTATGTAATAAAACCACATAAACCTTCAATCGAGTGTTCTTCTCGAATTATTTCGTTTACTAGCTGTTTGGATAGGTGCAGTATCACTGGATATGTTTTGTTCGTTTACCTGACTTGAATGAAAACCGTCGCACTGATTTCTGAGGCAGCTCCCAATTTGCAGTCTGCTCTCTGTCAATTGCAAAAAATCTGGAAGTAACTGGCCACATTCTGCGACTGCAAGGTAGTTCGTTTACAACAGTCTGACTTCCCTTTCCAGTGGATAAGTGTTCCTCACCTGCACACTTCATATTGCAGACTAAGTTATAATACGAAAGGGTCAAATGCGTTGCGTTTCCAGTAAGCGATGAAGGAACCAGAGGACTGACCAGTTTCAAAAGGAACTCCACATGGAGATACATTATAAGATACTCCACCCCATTTCATGGATGGTTGTACTTCCAATTTCCACTTATCACAGCCTCAGGAGCACAGAGGGCTGCGCGTGCATGCAACCGTTCGAATACAGAGCCCAGCTCCGAATTTCAAAGACTATTCACAAGAGGATCACTGGACGCAGTTGCTGCACAAATATGCTTGAAGCCTTGAACTGTTGAACAGGTCCTACCACAGCCACTGTGAAGTATACTATGCCATCGTGAGAATTGAGATCCATTGTACTGTGCCGAGGAAAGCTCCCAGCCTCCCAAAATCCCAGGCCAAAGTGCTTCTTGCAGGGACCCACTGGATCTGCACCTCCGTTTCTGTGCAGCGGATGAGACGACTCGGAGGAATTTGGGGCGCATTGTTCTAGGGTTTCGTTGTCTTCTGGAGTTCTTGATCTGCGGCTGTCTGTCCAAATTTGCCTAAATTTGCTCCAACATTATAAAGTTGTAACTCATGAATGGGATCCTTGGGCGGCTCCATGAATCGTTGCCCAAATAGTGGGTGGGTTATGGCACAGTAGCAACTCCTTTTGCACATTCAATCATCCAATGTCGATTATTAATTTTTCTATTTCAAATATATTTCTGGAAAATGTAGGTGTTCATTCATGAACAGGACCAGAGTGGCAGGTTAGTGACTTCGACGGAAGAAACTGCGATTTCCTATCCTGATCCACTTCCTCATCTGGAAAGCTACTTAGTCAGGGTAAACGACTTGAACGACTTATAATTAGTGTGGGTTTTATGAGCCGAACTCTAGTGGCTGAAAAGGTTCACAAGTTCAGTTAGTGACAGAGAACGATTAACTTACTTCAGATCTTCGTCACCCAATGAAACACAAAAGAAGTGTGAGGGAAATATCTCCGCATATCTTCGTGGGACGTTAAATCATGCCCAGCAAATGGGCCCAAGAGGCTAGATTTACCCCAGGGGAAATGCAAGAATTTTTTATTTTTCACAGAATTTTTTTGGCAAATTTGGAATTCATATTTGCAATCAAAGACCCCAAATTAGTTAGGAGAGGTTCAGAACACACCCTAGACATGGCTCAAAATAGGGAGCTTTTTTTACTTTTATCCCTGGTGAATTACCAAATTATCCTGTGGGCGAGATTTAGTGTCTTGCCATATCCTCTCCAATTTTCCACTTGCATTTCCACTCTCATTTTGTGCCCACCATCACTCTATTGGATTAAGAAGACTGTACTGTACAGGATGCATGTCACCAAAACACTGAACTTACTTCTGCGCCATGAAAAGGATGCCGTCCCTACCCTTGGGTTTTAACCGGATTGCATTTTTTCATTGTATACAAATTTTGGGCAGGCCATTGCAATCAGAAATTTTCATATTTTAGGCTGAAATTTTAATAGAAGGTGTGGACAAGGAATATCTTTCATATGCAATAAATTTCATGACATTTGAAAATAGGAATCAAAAGTTATAGCCTAATATGTTACTTTTTTCGTAACTGGGCAGTTTGGGTAGATTAAAAAAATTCACTTTTTCTAGAAACTAAAATTTGAAATTGGAGTTCTAGACTTATATATACAAGGGAAGCTATGAATCATTCCATTTTGATCAACAAGTCAAAAGTTATGAGGATTTTTTGTTTGTGGGCAATTATGGACTCCCTACTCTAAAATAAACTTTGAAATCCTTTACCTTATCCAGTTTTCAATATTTTGGAAAAAAATTAAATCCTAGGATGTAAATTGTTTATTACAACGTTTCAACCATTGGGATTGACATTTTTCAATTCCATATTTCAATTCTTAATAATTTAGTATTTTGAATCATTCTCTAGTACTACCTACTTACTATTTTTTTTCTATATGTTGTACAATTCCAAATGATGTGAAAATTTTCAAGCATTTGGCCAACTTGTCTAGGAAAAAGAACCACCATTTTGGTCATTTTCATAGAAAAGTGAACTTGTGAAGTGCAGCTGCTCAGTTTTTCGCAGGGTTGAAAAAATGTTTTTGGTGAATTTGAATGTTGATATCTTACAATCCACACGGTGGAATTTTCTGAAATTCTTACCACATGTTTTTGAGTCATCATACTACAAGATCCTACGGTTACATGTGTCAAAATTTATTTATTTTTCCAAAAATTTAATAGTTGTACTAGAAATGGCAGTTTTGGAGTCTTTTTGGTGAATACATAGTCTTGGAATTTTAGGGGTTAATCCAAACTTGGGTTTCAATTTTTATAAGGTAAGTGCACCCAAAATATTGAAATGAAATGAATGTTTTAAGTACAAAACTTCAATGGACATATTAGTTTCTACAGGACTAGTTTAAATTATGGTACCCTTCATTCTCAATACTTGATTGAGCATTGTTAACCCCTAAAAGCCTAATTGACCATATATGGTTGATTAAAAATTTTAGGCTCATTTTGGTGCAAGTAGTTAAATTATTTTTATTGATTTTTTTAATTTTAAATTGGGCATTTTTGAAGGTTAACTATTGCAAATTTTCATTTTTCACTAAAAAAAAGTACATATTTGATTGTTGAGAGGTCTCCAAAGCCATATAATTATGTCCATTATTAAAGTAAAGCTTGCTTATTTTACTTCATTTCACAACTTTGAGCAAAGTTTGCCAATTTCATTTGATTTGAGATCTAAAAACTTGTACTCATCCATTTGCTTTGAAAATGATTCCAATGGAAAGAATTGAAAGTGTTTATGTGATTTTCACCAACAAAAATTTAAACCAACAAGTGTTGATTTGGAGTTATTTTTTATTTATACTTATATAAAAAATTGCATTTCAACAATTGCAAGGAGGATTGTGTAATAAATTTACTAACTTTTTATGTGAAATTAAGTTTTTGAAAGTGCATTTTTGTGTGCTAACACAACTTGTAGTTGTTCATGTCACCTCCAATCCCAAAAACTTTAATGTGCAAATTTCTAAAACATTATGGGGAAGGGTAGCATACTAAAAATAGAAAACTTACATTTCTCTTGTTGTAATCTTACACCTCATATGCAATTTTGCACTCAAAATTGGTATGCATTTTAATAAGCAAGCTCTTTAAACATCTACACAATTAAATTTTGGGGAAAAAGCAATTTACTTCATTAGAAATAACTATAAGCTAATGCTCTTTTTTTTTTTAGTCAAAACACACTTTTGAAAAGGCTTGAACATTTAAAAGTCAAACAAAATCCACCCATGAAAGTTATGCATGATAAAGTTCTAAAAAATAACATTGCTATAGAAATTACACACAAACTTCCCATGACTTGAAATGTTGGTTTCATAACAAGGCTCAACCATCACGTTACCTGTAGCTAGTCCATTTCAGGTGCACGCACTTCCTTATGCATTTGGATTCAGGCAGTGAACCCTTCTGACCTTGTTCACTTATGAGAGGGTTGAATTTGGTGAGACTTCTTTGGCCAATGGAAACTGCAAGTCATGACTCATTGTGGCAGATTTGACTGAAGAAAAAAAGAGTTCAGAAACCTTCTGATTCAAGGAAGGAACTGAAGCTTTATGGTGGGATGTTGCTACTTAAGTTAAGGTAGAAGTACCTATTTCGGAGAACTTAAGCTTTTCAGACTGGATGATGGAGATTCATGGGGAACTGAATTCGGTGTGGGCAAAAATAAGGTTGCGGAAGAATGCTAAAACAACCATAAAAATTTCACCAAAAATGAATATTTTATTGAATTTAAAAGTGGATTTTGCACCCTCGTTCCTTTAAGAGTTAAGCTTACCTTGTTTATGCTTAGTTACCACATCTGATTAGTGTGTCTGTACCAGTAACTTAATGTGCTTCCCATAGTTTCAAGAGCTAAGGGTAAACAACTTGCAGTCATGTGGAATTTCAACAGGAGGCACATGAGTTTGGTGGTTGGAGGCCAAATTTCAACCTGACCACACCGACTCGCACACTGGTACTGATTCAGATTTGAAGTCATTCAAACTAATAAGTTAGCAGTGGTCCAGCTCAGACGTGTGAGAAGAATGGCGGTGGACTTCCCGTGCAGCAACGCAGCCCTCCCTTTCATTCAACAAGAAGCTCTCCATGTACCTTTAGCAGTCATTGGGTGGGGCTGGGCTGGGCTGGGCGGCTCCAAGGCCCGATGTCCGCCGTGACCCTTGTCACGCACAACATACATGACTCACAACCAGCTCACTGGTCCCCATCGAAAGTCCGGGTGCCATTTCCAACTTTGAATCAATTAAAAACCTGCTTTCAATTTCACCCTACCTGTATCAATTTTCCTTGCAATTTCCAATTTCAATTTTGTTTGTTTCTTTTTCAATCTATTGCCATGGACAATATGAATGTAAGTTATGGACTTTCCATGGAGACCTTGTGCATCAAGTATTCGAATCTGTCTGAAACTGGAGCACCTCTTGACTCTTGGAATGCTTCTTCTCTGGGGGCAGGGTGAGTCAATGCTTGAGCTACTTGGCTCCTCCACAATTTGAGAGCTTATAGAAGATGCTTTTTAAATTAGCAATTCAATATCAAGGCCCATCATATATAGGTGCACTTTCTTTCTCTTTTCTTTGGAAATTGTGCCCCTTTTGGGGATGCTCATGTTTGAAGAAACTTGGACACACATTTAATGTTAGATTCTTTTTAAAAATTCACGTGAAATGTTTGGTTCATGTGACTATTTTTTTAATAAAAATTTATTTATTTATATTTTTCTATTATATAAGATTTGGTTTTGTTTTGCAATAGTTCTTCATCAATAAATAAAAATTGAGCTTTGGAAACCATTGTTTATATTCTACATTCCTACTTCTCAACTTATTTTTGTAGATGAATAAAGTGATTTAATATAAACTGAAACAAAATAGTGTAGTCTTCTAGTGAATTTTAATTCCCAATCTCTAAATGAAATATTTGGAGGGGGAACAAGCAAATGGTGGTGTTATTTTACATCTTTTATCTCACTGCCCTAAAAGAGGTAGTTTTTGACAATGTACATCTACAAAGTGCCCTAGTCCTTTAGAGGGGTAAGAGGGTTCCATGCCCTATGATGTAGTATAGAAAAGCATAAGAAAAAACCTACATTGTCAAACTTATAGTAGATTACTATGGAAATGAGTGGAACTTCTTAGAAACTTTGACCACATCAATTAATAGATTACATCATTTAAATTTTTTTTAAATGAAGGTCCTTTTTTAACATTGTACAACAAGGTCAATAGACTTTAACCATTAAATGATAGGTTGAGCCCCTCATGCTTGGTTTTGAGAGAATCATTGACCAAAAAAAAAGTTTTGTATTTTTGGAAATGTTTCAATTTATTGGACCCACTTCAATAGTAAATATGACTTGCTAAGCATTGCATTTAGGCTTCAATGTCAAAGCATTTTTGCATGCCTTGACCTCACCAACTTTGAAAAAGCAAAAAGATCCATACTCTAATTCAAGAAGATCTTTAATTCCCCTGTGGATTGCCTTTTGGGTAAGTGAATGTTGTTTAACGATTAAATCCTCCCAAACTGAGATTTTTGTACTATACATGGATCTTTTTAACAATTGCATCCTATATAATGTTATTAATCATGTATCTACTAAATTTCATAGGTGGAAGAGGAATTATCTTTATACTACCCAAAATTTCCTACCTTGCCTTTAAAAATTCAAGTAGCACAAATTTTGATCCATGCATTCAATTATACAAAAATTATATTCCCAATAAGGTGGTGTATTTCTACATAAAATCCTACATAATCTAAATTAGATAAGACTTCATGGTCACCTAGGTCTTCCATTGAGACAACCTCAAAGAGTCATCTCACTAGATTTTAGGGTGACCAAGCCATCCTAAGAGAGTTTGTCTTTTGTGGGTATATACTTGGCAGGTTGAAGGGAATATGCAACCCAGGTTGTTATTGGCCCTAGAATTCCAAAGCCTATTCAATTGCTCTAAATAAGGGTACTTTTTGCTCTACTTGCCTGCAACTACATTCTTCATCCCAATAAAGTTGATTGTTAGTGTTTAAAGTTTTCACTTTTAGAAATGTTAGTTTACTACTATAATTGTTTTTATAGTTGTTTTATTGTAGAAAATGCATTCTTATCAAAATAATTGCAACTTTAGTACAATAAATAAAATTTAATTGAAGAATTTATTGTGATGAATGAATTTTATTTTTTCATATATATTTTTTAAATTGCTAAAATTTCATTGTAAGAAAACACTAAAAATAATTGCATTACCATTTATGTAGTATTTTCCATTATATTTTATTGACTAAATGTTTAAGAATAAATTTTTAGTTTTTCTTGGTTACAAATTTCATTCCCTATTTTTGGCATCCTAGTTATTGGAAATTTTACTAGGAAGTGAGAAGAAAGAAAGAAGGAGGGGAGAGAAGATGAATAAACAAAAAGAATAAGCACCTACACTACAAGAAGTTCTACCCTTATAGTACTTTCAGTTTTTTATTCTTTAAAGTGATTTGGTTCCCAAGTAAGATACTATTGAAACTTCCTCACACTAGATTTATGGATGCAAAGCATCTTTCCCTTAGCAAACATTCTTACTACCTAGAGAGAATTAAAAAGCTTATCATGAAAGCATTTCAAGATGTTGTGGATTCTAGAGAGGATTAATTTCTTGATTAGATTGTATTATGCGCATATCAACAATTTAAAAAACAGTCAAAATTTCATTCTTGTTCTACCAAAAAAAATGTCATGCTATTGGTATGTAGTAGAAATGAAGGATTTAAAAAAAAATTGAGTAAATTTGCACACTTCATTCACAAAAAGTCACAGTTATATTTATTCATTCCATTTGTGAGTAGCATTCATTTGCTACAATTTTTTCATTTGGTAGCTAAATTTCAATTTTGATCGTAGATTTTTTAACAAAGGCGGTTACATCTAAGGATTGTTGTTAGCGAAGGTTTGGACTTTAGGATTGTTGCCAATCTCCATCCCTATTAGCAACTTTGCTACATTTATTTTGAAAATTTTAGCATTAATCTTCCTGCTAAGTTAGTTTATATACCTAATTAGTTGTAAGCTCTAATGTTGTGACTACTGTCGCGGTGCCATCATAACAAATTGATGCTCTTGAGAATGACACTATGATTTGGTGAAATTGAATCGTAGGTCATTCTCGATTTTCAAATTTTTCCCCCTCCACTACAAGAGAAATTATGTCCGAACAGACAAAAAAATGACACAATTTTGTCAACTATAGTGTCAATTTGGACTGTTTATTTGGATGCTTAGTGGACAAAATTGTGTCATTTTCTTGTCTATTTGGAAAGAATTTCTGCCAATTCTCATTGTTTTGTTAACAAAATTTCTATCGATTGTGTCCTCCATTAAGGTGAAAAAATATACTAATTCATTTTCAATTATATTTGATAATTGACCACTACACGGCAAGCCTCTAATCAGCCTCTAATCAATGAGTATCCCAATTGAGACTACCACATAAATAGAATTATAAAATAGATTTCAAAATTTAATTTATTTCAACATAGAAGGTAGGCATCTCATATCTAGACGTTAGAAGAGAGGTTACATGGGTGATAGTGAAGAGGAGAAAATAAGATCTTTATACCAATAGTGTGGTAAAAGATTGAACAAACCATATGGGATATGTAAACCATTTATAATTTTAATTTGTATATCTCATATGGTTTGTTCTACTTTCTACCACTCCATTTGTATAAAGATCTTGTCTTCCCTTCTCTAATATCACCAACATTACCTCTCTTCTATCACCAAGGTATAGAAAGCAAGTTTTTTTCTTGAAATCAAATTTGTTTTAGGTATAGAATTCTATATATCTATGGTGATTTTAACATTGTCTACATAATGAAAACTTAAATGAAACTTTTAGAATTTAAAATGAATAAAAGAGTGTTAATTCTTTTGTTGATTTGGATGTTGTGCTATTGGAATTAACAAAAAAATTACAAGGAAAAATAGACATTGACAAGAATATGACAATAATTGACAGAAAATATGACAAAAGTTGATAGAAATCCAAATTGACAACTCTTGTCATTTTAGACAAACTTGTGTCAAATATTTGTCAATTTAGACACCATTCGCTTATAGCGCTTATTCTCTACTTTGAATGCTTGAATGGATTTTTTGAATCTAAAGGCGCCACTTCCTAGCTATGGGCAATTTTGTGAGGGCTTATGGCCTCCTGCATTTAATTGAAACTTGGAATTGGAGGCTCCAATTTATAGTAAATTTAATTTAGGCTTGATTTGCTTCAACATGTCCCAATATGTATCTAACATTATGCAATGCCCACCTTCTAAAGCCAACATGTTGTCACTTGAAATTGCAAATCTTGCACTAAGCGATGGCAAGCTAATCGGGAAGAGGAAGATAAAATTGGCCCAAAAGACATCAAAGAAAAAGAGGAAGACCGTGCCCAACATTGTAACTCAACGTTGGCAAGAGGTATAGGCGTGTAAGTTCACATAGGCGGAGGGGGAGTTCAACTCTAGTGGCAATCTAGTTGGGGTTGTTTGACAATGTTGTAGCATGATTTTAAGGAAGAAGAAGATGATGGTGTCTAAAGCTAACAATTTGGAAAAAAGACAAAGCAAAATGGACTTGCAAAGAGTATGGGGTGCCGTTTCCACATGTAAAGAAGGGCGGCACTTTTTTGAAAACAAATTGCAAACATCTCTAATTTCCAATTTGTAGACGTAGTACAAGTTTAGCAGCATTGTTGTAGAGTAGTTGACTTTGGACTAAGAAGGCAAATTGAGAAAAAAGGGAGTGCAATTCTCCACTTTGTTCCAAATTTTAAATAATGGTCGTCCTATGTGCAACTATAAATGAGAATAATATTTATTGAGGCACTTTAAGGTTAAAAGCACACCTAGGAAGCACTAGTCTAAAACTACCGGGTGGGAAATGAGCGAGCATTTGCAAACCTCTGTCTTCTCTGCCAAAGGGCAATGGCATGATCATGGTATCCTTTCCCGGACTCTTCAAACTTGAGAAAAATATCCTTCTTGAAATGAAGAAAATATTGGAAAATTACAAAACTATATGGTGTTATAAACATTATGTTAGTATAGAACAATTGTGTTTTATATAGGTCAAACTCAAAAATTGACTTTTTTTTTAAATTTATCATATTCATTACCTGGTGACATTAGGATAATGAAATTACTTTATATTTAAAGTTTTTGATTCAAAAAAAATAGTTGGTCACCTTATTCAATTTGTATTTATGTATATCATTTGTTTTTAGGATAACAATGTTGTGAAATCATAGTCCTTTTAAATTGTATAAAAATATGCAATCTTTGAAGGTTTTTCATATTTATAAACTATTTTGCTGTAAATTAGTATTGTAAATTGTTCCTTTTGTCTCAAATGTGAACCTAGGACAATATTCCTTTGAGAAACAAAAGAATAAAAAGAAATACCAAAATTGTTCAAATTTTCTTGCTCAATAGTATTTTGGATGGAGTATTATAACTTTCTCATGAATTTGTCATTAAATTCATGTAAAGTGAAAAAAATGTAATTTCTAGAACACATTGAATGAATTTTATAATGACAATATTTTAGGTGGACAATCTTTTTGGATACCTATATCATGCCATTGCCCTAGAGTCATTTCTATTAGTGTCGACAAGGTTTCTGCCATTAACATCATGTCTTGGATTGGAGTCCATATCTATGCTTTTGCATCATGGGATAGAATTCTTCACCTACTTCATTTGTCATGTGTTTCAGAGAGCAACATTGATGAGAACTTAACTACATTATCATGTCTTAATTGTTAGAAGAAAGAGCACTCTTACAAGAAGAGATCACTACCAAATTGGTCTCCTTCAAGGCTAACAATGTTTCAATGTTCCAGAATCCAAAAATGGGAGTCACTACCTAAATTTGAGACAATTGGGCCCAATTCAACTTGAGTGCATGATGCACCCATCATTAGATAAATTTGGTGGTGGAAAGGAATGCTTTTGAATCATCCAATGGTCAATTGCTTAGAGGGCCTTTTCCAATCAATTTACTCTTATTTCTATTGCAACAATAAGCATCACAATGAATTGTAGAAACTAGTTGATCTCACGGAAACTAAGAGGTGGAAGATGCTACAGAATGTAGAGACTTGTTAGATATCAATGAGAAGGCATGCTCAACGAATCCTGATGGAGTATAAGACATTACTTGTCAAGATGGGCATCAACATGTCTTTAGGGTCTAGGTAGAAGGCAAATTTTGCGGCTACTACTATATTCAATATCCTTGCTAATATAGAGTTTTTTTTTGTGTTCGGCATGCTTTATTCTAATGCTAAATGTTGTGCATTGTTTGATCAAACTCTCTCAAGCCTGTGATGTCTTTGTCTGTGACTTTATGTAAGCCACAAAGGTCTATTAAGGCAACCTAGCTCATGTGTTTATTAATGCCACCATAACATTTATCATGCTCAACTTCAAACACTACAGTGACTTGGTCAATTTGAAATGTAACAAAATTCTCTTGGAATGGAGGCAACTATCTAGAAATGACGAAGTGTCCCACCTACTCTTCAATTTCGATCATACTCACGTTTTGTTTGGTGTTACGACAAGCACAATGGGGAGCACCTCTTTGTGACTCAAAAGGATTTTGTCTAGGCGCAAGCAAATAGTGAACGACAATTTATAGATAATGGCTTCATCACTTTTGGTCTATATTTACTTTGTTTTCTATTTTTTCATTTGTTTGAAACTTCTTTGCTTATTGTGTTTTAGTTGTTGTTTTTGTAGCTATGCTATGTACTTTGAAATCTGACTCTTTTTCAAATTCACCATGGGAGTTTAGATCAATTTTAAAACTGTAGTGATAGAATTCTCCATCATAGGTTTGCCATTCGAGATTCTGTGATCAAAAATGGACTTGTGTCCACAGTTCAAGTTCGAAGTTCATTTTTCAATAACCCTTTCCACTTTTTGACTTGAATGTTTGTATGGTTTAGGTTTGCGTCTCTAATACTATCAGCTTAAGCTTCAAACTGGTTCCTTTTAATTTTTTGGTGTGTATTTTTTTGTTGTCCAAATCAGCATTAAGGTGTAAGTATAAGGGGCTCTTTATACATGGGCCAACTAAGTCAAGAGGCCGTAGGAGTTCATGGCCAAACTTTGGGCGAGAGTCCAAAGAATGGGCAATAAATGGGCAATAAATGAGCAATTTGACGGACTCTTGACTAAAGTTTGGATCGCTACAAAGTGGCGATCCAAACTTTGGTCGAGAGTCTGTTGTAAGGCCATTGCCACGTAGGAGCTTGGGCTTCCATGTAGGCACTTTGGAGGGTGACGGACTTTGAATTGTGCCGCCTTGTGTGAAGGGTTGAGAGGCCAAAGTCGGAGTTTTTTGAAATTTGATTGGTGGAGGTCGATGGACTCTCAACCTTGAGCCCATGTGTGAAGCGGCCCTAAGGGGCGCTTCACACGTGGGCTGACCAAGTCGAGATGCTGTGGGAGTTCATGGCCAAACTTTGGGCAAGAGTCCAAAGAAATGGTCAAGAGTCCGTTGTGAGGCCATTGCCATATAGGAGCTTGGGCTTCCATATAGGCACTTTGGAAGGCAATGGACTTTGGATTGTGTTGCTTTGTGTGAAGGGTCAAGAGGCCAAAGTCGGGGTTTTCTAAAATTTGATTAGTGGAGGCCGACAAACTCTCAACCTTGGGCCCATGTGTGAAGCGGCCCTAAGTGTGTATACCTTTCTAGTTGCGGTAGGAATTGGTTTCCGCATCAAATTCTTCAAGTAGATTCTATAAGGCAAATTTGTTTGCTTTCAAATTCCCATTTTTTTTTATGGGTTTGATCAATATTCGAATGCAAGTTCAAATTACAAGTTCACATTTTGGGGGGCACATGTGTGGTTGGACTTCTAATGGTTCTTGTGTGTTTGTGTAAAGGTGGTCCAATCACTGCAATGAATTGGACAAGAGGTTTCTGCAACAACACTTCTTTGATGCCTTTGGAATCATTTATTTGGAATACTAGAAACAAGAAAGGGCAAAAGAAGGTTTCCTGCAATACCTAATGGTCCTAAAGAACTTTATTGTCAAGCCAAAGTGCTCAATATAGGTAGATTTCATAGACTACCGTGGAGACACTTTCAACCGCTCAACTTGACAATCAACAAGGGCTTTTTAAGGTCACAATGAAGGCCGATTGTGACGCAACCTGCTTAGCACCCTTGGACGTCAATCTCATGATATTATTGTGGCATAGTTTGTTATAAAGTCGATACTTGAGTAAGTTTATTTTGGAATACTTTAAATTGGCTGAAATTAGCTATATTTTGGTATTAGAGAATGTAGAAGACAAGAGATGTTTTTCTATTCTCAAGTTCCTAAAGTCTTGCTATAGGAATAGATTGGAGAAACACTTGCCCCTTGTGGTTTGTATATATGTTTGGTTGGAAATATTTTTTTTCTAGAGAATTTCTATACACAAAAGCAATTCACTCCTAAAAACATGCCATGAAGGTCGTTGGCAAAGGGATACTTAAATTTTAGTAGCACTAGATCATGAAATATACCTTCACTTGTACAATTTTGGAATTCCAAAGTTTTTTTGTGTTCAATTTTCATTCAAGTTAATTACCTTAATTGGGAAGCTCTGCAGTGCATTTTGCTTGGTTGAAGCTAGGATGTTCTTGTGATTTTTTTACTTGGAAAGTTGGCGCCTTGGCTATGCTACTAAAGCATGACAAAGATTTGGAAATGTGGCTTTAGACTTGGAGAATTAGTATCAATAATTGGACATCATGGAATGTTCTTATTTGTAAATCTAGCCCTTCTAATGTTTCTTGTTTGTATTGTAAATAGATCACTAACAATGCAAAATTTGGGTAGTCTTGCTATTTGCAAGAAGGGTTCAATTCCTTTGTTAGTGCATATATGTGTTTGTTTTAGAAAGTTATTGCCTTTTAATTTGTTTCACAAAGTTAGTGATCTAGTTTTTGTAGAAAGTTAATGATAGCTAGTGTTTGTTGTAGAAATACAGAAGCCAACTTGCAATTGCATATTTTTCAAATAAATTATGTGCTTGAATACAAAGTGAACACTTTGAAGTTCCAACAACATTCGTAACAATATTTCGCCAATGTTTGACATTCAATGGTTTATCTTTAGCAACTTCATTCACAACTAAAGTTTAGAGATAGTTAGCTAGACACACAAAATTTCTTTAAGTGTAGCTAAATGCACGTACATAACAAATAAGAAGTTATCCAAAATTCCACTCTTTTTTCCAAAAATCGTTGGCAGTTTCTACCAATAGAATGGAAAGTCACAAAAATAGCTCCTTTTTCTCACAGGTATAAGAAGTCGTACAAAATCCAAGTCTTAGGTTCTAGAAATGTTGATGCATTTATATATATTGAATTGAAAAGAGTTGGTCATGGTATTCGGAGTATTGAAATACAAAATTTATTATTATTTAAGGAATTAGACAATAAATGTGTATTATATGTGCTTGCCAAATAACATAGGGTTCAACTAGGTCTTCATCTTGGATAAGACATAAAATTTTCATCATTGATGATCTTTTATCTAACAATCATAACTTCCATTTCAACTTAGCATTAGGAAAAATTTTAGGCTTCAAGAAGTCTCCAAATTTTGAATCCCTCGGTGCAATCAAAGAAGAAATTTTTATTTTTTTATTTTTTTAGCATTTGATGTGGTACTACTGGTGCTACATCAATGCCACATAAGGTTTAAAATTTTTTATTTTTTACTAATTTTTTTCAACCATGGGGAGCCAAAAAATGAAAGCTTAACGACATGCCTAAGGTTCAGATTTTTCCTAATGATGATTTAATAGTATATTGTTAGTCATTCCATGTACTATCATAATTTCAATTGGATTTCCTCTGAGGAATTTTTATTGTGTGAGTAAATGGAAAAAATATTAAATTCTAATTTTCATTTGTAATTATGTTTTTATTTTAATATTTTCTATTTTCTTTATTCAAATTTCTTTTTCAAGAGTCAATTTTTTTCTTTTGGAAAAATTAATCTTTGAAGTCAAGTATATTTTAGAGTCTTTAAACTATAGAATATTTTTGAAGAAAAGATCTAAAAATTTATATGATATGAATGAAAGAGAATTAACTCAAAAATCTAAAAACATTTAGATGAATGAAAATAGCAAGATTTTGTGTGCTTGTAAAATGTTTGTATTCATCTATTATTCAAAATTTGAATATTTAGTCCTCAAGGGGTTCATTCCTAACTCAGTAAACTATTCTTTTGCCATATTAATATTTATAGTTCTATAATATATGACTTTTTACAAGTTTTTAAGTTGACCTTGTTTTCTCCACTACTATGAATTTCAAGAGAGACATGTAAATGATACATATGGATAATTCAAAAATAAATTCCTAATTTAAAACTTTGAATACTCATAAAAATTACATATTCTATAAGTAGATTTTCAAATTTGAAATGAATGGATTAAAACTTAAAATTCTAAATTTCTTTTTCTAAAAAAAGCATGATTTTTCATTTCATTTGATATATCTCTTTATTTATACCTTGAAGACATTGTTCCCTGTTATTTTTCTTTTCCCAATGAAAATAACTATAACTTTTGTCAAACTTTCTCAGCACATGTAGATTTTCTATTGAACTTTTTCAAATGCATCTTTAGTCAAACTTTCTCAAATGTAGCTTTGTCAAATTTTCTCACATTCAACTTTCGTCAATTCAATTCAATTCAAAGCCTCTGTCAATTCAAAGCCTCACTGGGTCAGTCCTCTCTCCTCCAGTCTTTTCCTGGCCCGTGGCAGTGCCGGAACAAGCCGTGTTGTATTTTATCTTTCTTTTCCAATTCAAACTCTTTTCTTCTTCTTTTTAATTTTAATTTTTTAAAACTCTTTTTTTTTATTCATGCAGAAGGAAAAAAAAATTGAAAACTAAAATGAAACCCTGTCTGCACACTGGCAAGTCTAAAGTGTAAGGGAAAAAAAAAGTCCTGGAGGGGGTTCAGTGGTTCAGTCGCCCCCACCTTGGTCCGTCACAAGGTTGACAGGCTATGTAAATCTGATAAGGAAGAATGTGCAAGATGTCTGCTTGCCCCCATCTGTTGAAACCTGTTTCAGGGTGTGTTTCTTTTTGCTTTCTTTTTGAAACAAATGGAACCCGTTCGAAAGTTTCAGCTCGTGTTTTGGGCCAGTTTGGTCCCAGTCACAAGAACTGGTTGCCACGTCCCACCATCGGTCCCCCGCAGACCACAGCCATGGTCCACAGATATGTTTTGGTATCCCAAGCTCAACAGAAAGTGATAAGCACAAGTGAGTTACTGCATAAGGTAATGTGGAGGCACCAATTACCAGTCATGCCTAGGATCCAATGTAGAAGGGCATCTCCTGCTGCCCTGTAGATAATCCCTCCCCTCTGGAATTTGGATGAAAAGCAATCAATTATAACGGTTGTCAACCAAGGTCTTCTTTTTCCCTGCTTGAATGAAGCTATTCTAGAGGGGTCTCTACATGGTACACATGGTACAAATTCTATTGGGATTAGCAAGGCATCATAATAAGTGCAAATTTTGTGACTTGTACTGATTAGTTGGGAGTATATTTTGGGGAGTTGCACTCTTTGGGCCATCCCCTTTCCGTTGGACAAATCTTCAATCAAGGAGTCAAGTAACTACAAGGCTACAGGAGATACTCAAAGGTTGGAATTAAGAGCATCTCCTGCAGTCCTGTAGTTACTTGACTCCTTGATTGAAGATTTGTCCACAAAAAGGGGATTGGCCTCAATAGTGCAACTCCCCAAAATATACTCCCAACTAATCAACACAAGTCACAAAATTTGCATTTATTATGACGCCTTGCTACTCCCAATAGAATTTGTAGCATGTAGACCATGTAGAGACCCTTTTAGAATGGCTTCATTTGAGAGGGAAAAGAAAAGGCCCCAATTGACAAATGCTATAATTGATTGTTTTTCATCCAAATTCTAGAGCAGAGGGGATGTATATAGGGCAATAGAAGATGCACTTAGGCTAGATCTTTTGGATCTAAAGCTTGAAATTTGTTTTCTTTGTCCTTTTCAAGTTTGCTACTAATAAGATTATGACACATTACCTATAATAATGAGCAAGAAAGTATTGTCTGAAATGATCAAAATTAGAAGAATTTAGACATTGCTTGTGGGTCAAAAAAAATTTTACCTCCCAAAATGCACTGTGATTTTAATTTTCTGATTAAAAATCTGAAAATTCAGCAATCCTCATATTTCCTATCTTCCTACATGAGAAAAATATCCACCAATTCATACAACACGAGAATCTCCTCCCAAATTGCTTATTGATTGGTTATTGGTGCTTCCACCTTATTGGGTATGGGTTTTCTCTGCTCAGTCCAAGCCGAGAGGCATGGGGGCCAACGCAGGCAATTACAAGCACCTGTAGGAGTGTGTTATTGGTAATGACCGTACCTGCGGGTTGGATTTATTGTTTTGCAGTACTTGGGGTATGAATCTTTCAAGGGTGGACCATGTCTCCATGTCAGATACTTCTTCATTGAGTTGGATTATCAAAGGGCAATATCCACAACACATTTGCTTCTACCTACGTACAGTAAACTACTCCCATTATCGAGCATTAAGGGCAAAATTGTACTGGTGGTGTACATTTCATAATTTGAATGTACACCACCATTACAATTTTGCAGACAATTGGCTTGCTCCCATTTTGTCTGTAATGAGATATTTATTTTATTGTAATCAAGTATTAGGTTATTTAAGATAGGTATCCTCCAAACCACCACTGTTTGTAATTACTATGATTAGATTGTTCAAATATTTATATTTTCTTATTGGCAAGTAAAAGGAGGTTCCAATGCACCAAAGAACACAACATTTGTATATAAAAGTTAGAAAGGAACAAAGTTTGGTTCTAAAAGCGTTTTTTTTACGTAGATACATAATTGATTTGGGAGATGGAAGATGGTGGTTTTAGGGTCAATAGTACATTTGGAAGGGTGTACCATATTTAGGAGTTTTTTCTTCATAATTTCATGTAAACCCCTACTGGATAGACACATCCTTCTTTTACACTTCTTTGGGCATATTTTAATACTGTGATGGTTGATTTTGTTGAGAAATTTGAAGGTTTTTTTAATTAGTTGTTCATCATCAAGAATATGGGTACATTCATGGAATGAACTCTGATGAAACTGATATCTTTGGGGTTCATTGACAAGCAAGACATGTATTTATAATAACTATAGAGCAAATTGTTTGTTACTTGTTACTTGTAAATCATTGTGAGTTTTGTAGTTACTACCATTTTTGAGTACATGGTTTGTTGGAATTTCAACTTTTGACAATGGCCATATATTTTTCCTTTGACTATTTCTTTTTTTCAAATTCAAAATAAAGGGCCTATTATTGTGGTCATCAACCATACAATTATCCTTTTGCCTATATGAACATGTAGAATTCTCTTCCTACAAGCACTTCAAAAATAAAGCAATACACTTTTTTTGTACTATATATCTTCCCATGGTTAATCCTTCAAAGATGCAACCTCCCATAATCAAAGGTAGTCACCAAAATCACTTTAATTATTGAATCAATAGATGCATTCTTTATTTTTTTAGTCAACAATGAAGTCATCCATCATACAATTTGGGTCCTTGGTGTCCTTTAGCCCAAGGAAAAATGATGAATTTTCTTTATCCACCACATGATAAAATTTGCAAATTATAAATTCATGTTTGCAATCAATAGTCCCAAATAAGCTACGAGAGATGCAGAGGTCAAATTAATTAGACACAAAATAATTTCTTGTTTTTTTACATGCACCATTGGATGGACTTCAAGAGGACAAGCAAGGGGGGCGGTTCACCCACCCATGTCCTTCAAGGGTTGAGGAGAGCCTCTTGCCTTTTCTTTTTCTTTTTTTTGGAAACACATGGACCAATTCCATTACAACGGAAGAAGTGCACAAAACCAACAGAAGCCTCAGCGGAAAGTTTTATGTAAGGTGAGTACTCCCCAAACCATCACTTTTTGCTATTGAGCCTATTTGCTAATTTTTTTGACATGGTCAGATTTTCATATGTTCTTGTTGGCAAGGGAAAGGAGGTTCCAACACACCAGAGAATGTGTCATTTGGATACTATATGCAAAAAGTTATCAAGGAACAAAGTTTGGTTCTAAAAACATTTCTTCCGCATAGGTATAGAATTGACTTTCAAGATGTACACGTAGCATAGATGGCGGGTTTAAGGTCAGTGGCACATTTGGGTGTACCTACCTTATTTCCAAGAAACGAACATATGAAACCACAGCCCAGCCCAGCCCGCCCGCCAACCCAGACTCTTTTTTTCTTTTTTCCAGCAATAACTTACAGCTCAGCTTAGAAAAGAAAATGGATGTGAGTGTGGCAGCCCCTCCTGCCAATGTGAGGAATATAAGTGAAGTGGTCCTCTTGCCTTGGCAGCCCCCCGTTCTTCTTCTTCCTGCCCTTATGGCCTTGCTGCTCTAACATGTTACCTGAAGAAATATCATACACACCTTCAGTTACTAAAGTACTGTACTGTGCATACATGATATTCAGCTTATCAACCCAGTTGGCATGGGACCCTACTTATCTCCAGAACTACTATTGTTAGTATCATAACACTTGTTCCATCCCTCACAAGTATGACTATCGACTGAAAAGAGGTGTATCACTCCAATTTGCAGAGTAGTTGCACACACACCTCTTTCGAAAAATTTCCAGGTAGTTGAATTTTTTTTTAAATGCTTATTTTCAAGACTGTCAATTGACTGTCGTTGATCTTGTGAGATGTAATCTAAGCTGTTCAAATATGAAATATAAAATGAATATTGAATATTGAATAAAGAATAAAGGGTACGAATACAATATCTCATATGAATATGTATTGAATATTGAATATGCATACCAAATATAGATATTATACTAGATATAGATACGGAATGAATTATCTTATATTGATTGTCACTATGTTGATTTTTGAAAATTACAAAAGGGGGGAAGAGGGGATGTAAATGAAAATTGTAAAATTGTAAAATTCTAAATTTCAAAATCTTAAAACCTAGTGAATAATGACACTATACATTGTAAAGTAACAATAACTGCCAATTACACTATACATTACATGATTTAATAGCAGTTCCATCACAAGCAAAGTATCATACTAGTTGACAGTTGGGGCTAAGTTGCGTCACATGAAATCCATTAGAAGAATTTTGGGGGGTCTAGAAGCTTGTTTCGGGCATGTTTCCCTAGAGTTGTTCCCCGCAGCAAGGGGAACGGCCCACTGTTAGAATTTTTTTTTCCAGTAAAATAAAATAAATCTCCAAATGTATTTTTTTTTAAATTAAAAAAAAAGGTCAATGACGTGGCAGGGGCTCGGCCACATCAGACTGCTACACCAAACTTATTTCCTGCGTTCGTAAGCTGTGGTAATTTGTAGGCATCCAGAAGCCCCAAAAATCTTCTAATGAATGTTTGTTTTTGTGTAAGATTCTTCATCAATTTGGTTATAACCTAAAGATGTTAGCTATTTTTTTTATCTTTGGAAATTTTCATTTTTTTCAGTCAAAATAGTTAGATTATTGCAATCTCCCATGACCAATAACCAAAATTTACTCGGATATCATCTAGTTTTGATGAAAATATCACCCAAACATCACATGAGTACCCAAGGAAAAACTAAAAAAAATGTAATTTAAAAAACTTCTGTTTGGAATGTTCCAATGAGTACCGTCCAGTAGTACTGTACTGTACTGTCAGCCAAGCCTCCTTCTGTTGAATTTTGCTGCAGCTCCATCCTCACATGGCCAATTGGCAACGTAAATGTAATTTCTTGTTCTGTGTAAGTTACTTGCTGTTTCCCCGTGACTGACTTTCAATGGAAATTGTCCGCATGTTTCAAGAAATTTAAAAAAAAAAAAAAAAAAAATGTCACTTCTTTCTATGTATTAATGAGTTCATAATATACTGGCCCAAAGCCTGTGAAGACAGGGCCCTGTTTTTTCATGATTCTCATGTGGAAGTCAGTCTTACTCACCACCGTGAGGTCGGCGTGTCCGCTGAGATAACATAGAGTCTGCTTTTATCCCATCAGAGAAGGGCAGGAAGGGCATGATAAAGGAAAGTACTCCGTGGCAAACTCACTGACAAACTTCCATCTGCTGGGCCAGTTCAAATTTGAAACTCCTTCCGCAGAAAAATAAGATAAGTTAAGTTACTGACATTAATTTAAGGTTGTGTCCACAGTGAACAAAGCATACACAATGTGTAACTTAAGTTGTAGGGTTTAAGAGCACTCATCTGCAATGCGGTCTCTGTAAACAATCCCTCTATCGGGCGAACACAAGGACATTCCACAAGGCCTTTATAGTGCTGGGCTTTTGTTAGAACAAATCAATCCAATGCAAAACCAACAATCCAAATGACAAATGAACTTTTAGCATTATAAAAAGAAAAGAAAAATTACATGGAAAAAAGACTTTTCATTGAAACAGAGGAAGGTTGAATTGATTAGCATACTTAACAATGTGGAAAGGGTTGACAATCATAATTATTTCTACCAAGAGCCAACTTGCGAGCCTTTCACATTTGGGGGTCGCATACCAAGACTATGGAAGTGTCAAGGACCCATAACAGTTGCATTGGAGCCAATTTTTAATTCAAACGATTTTCCCAAGGACAATGCACTATTCCCGGACCCATTGCAAATGCCCTTAGAGCATCCGCAATGCGGTTTCTATAAACAATCCCTCTATTGGCAAATAAAGGGACATTCTACAAGGCCTTTATAGTGCCAGGCTTTTTTAAGAACAAATCAATCCAATGCAAAGCTTGCAATCCAAATATCAAATGGCTTTTTGCATTATAAAAAGAAAAAGAAAATCTTACATTAAAAATTGACTTTTTATTGAAGCAAAGGAAGGTTGAATTGATTGGCATGCTTAACAATGCAAAAAAGGTTGACAATCATAACTATTTCTATTGGGAGCCAACTTGCTGACCCTTCACATTTTGAAAATTTGTTGGCCCCGGGGGCACTTCCCAAGACCGTGGAAGTACCAAGATCCATAATGGTTGCATTGGAGTCCAATTTTTTTTAATACAAACAACATTTTCTTTAGGACAATGCTAATATATGCATTGTTCTTGAGCGCATTGTAGATGCCCTTAGTGCAATGACCCTTTCCTTTACAAAATAGGGTTATACCAAGGAATTTGTCGTCAATTTGTCGTCAATTTGCACCAAAATAGTGGATCTTTCACCAAGCCCTTGGATCAAAATAGTATTAAAGGGGCAAAAAGTTGCCAGAAAACTTCAATTAAAAAAATATTAAATGAAATTGCCAAATTGTAGATGAAAACAGAATTGTGGATATGTGATATGTGCTAATGTGATATTTTCTATCCAATATATAGACAACTCTTGAAATTAGGAGTACCACTATAGCATTTAATATTGCCACATTGGCACTTCATAAAAAATGAAAAAATAACCATGATTTAGATCATTATTGCACTTCCTACATATCTGATATGTTGCCAAATGGCTATATATTTTTCATATTTGGTACTAAATTTGAACATGATAAGGATTAGATAATAAATTGACCTCCAAATGAAGGATATTAGTTGCTGAATTTTCAATCCAATTATATATATTGTCATATTTTAATAAATATTTCATATTCTAAAAGTGAAATACAGGACCATAAGTACAGTTCCCACCATTTTTTATATGTATTACTCTAGAACTTATTACTTCATCTCGAAAGTGCCCTTCAAATTTATAACTAGTTAGGATTGACTCCCTTATTGCCCCAACCAAGGATAAATGTAAAAATCCCTCCCTATTTTATACTGCATTAATTTTCTATTCCTTCACTTTATACAACTAATTTACGACTTCTAATTCCAAATATGAATTTGGTATTTTCAAATTGCATCATGGACAGATGGCAAATAATTTTTTTTAGTGTTTTCCTAAGAGCATCCCCACTAAAGTGTTTTCTATTCCTAATTTCCTCATGTGAAAGAGATTTCAAACCAATCAACCTTGACTTTATCCCTTAAAGGTGTAGACATCCCCAAAGTGGATGTGCCTTGGTCAACCTTGATTACAACTTTTAAAATAAAGATTTTTGGAATTTGATTTCAATTAGGAAAACAAAGCTTGACAAGTTTTGTTTCTATTCCATTTTAAAGTTTGGGTAGTTGTCAAAAATTTAAAGAGTTATTACAATTGAAAGCTCCATGAGTTAAAATCCAAATAGCACAATATAATTTGCTTTCCATTCACATTTAAAAAAAAATGTATTTTGAATTTAAATTATAAATTATGTTTCCCATTCCAACTTTCATTTATAGTAAAAATTATAGATTATTCTAATATATATTGTAATTAATATAATTTTATTTCCACCTTTAGCTTTGAAAAGTTATAATAATTTTATTTTTCCTTAAAAATTACTGAAAAAATTCAAAATAAATAAAATATTTATTTTTCTATTGGTAAAAAATATCAAAATTTTGTACATCATTTAAATAAAAGGATAGATTTAACTTCAAGGTGTAAAAAATAAAATAATCAATTGAACATTTTTCATGCTAATCTCCATTTCTACTTTTACCTCTTGAGAAAATTTCAAATAATTTGGATCATTTTTACTATTTTTGCTCATTTATGTTCAATTTTGCAACAAAAATGATATCAATTAGAAATTTTACTAAACAAATTGCAATTTTTCAAAGTGATATAGAATTTAGATTTTCAAGTAGTAAAAATATTAAATTTTTGTTTAGACACAATTGAAAAGGCTGAAATTAGCTCAGATAAGAAGTTTGACTATTTTATAACAGATCAAGTCCTTAAAGGGATATACAAATGAGACTTCGCTAGTTTTGTACATAAGCTCTACAATAGAGAATTGGGCCCAACTCTGAGAGATATTTGTATAATTTAGGATTTAAATTTGGGTTGGAACTATAGTAGTTTGCTCTAAATGTGCCCATGCTCTGAAAGTGATCATGACATAGAGGTACATTTTTCTTTCTTCAATGTACTAGAAGTGTACATTTTAGGAGGTGGTCGCTTTAGAGCACTTCAGTGACCACTTCATTTCGACTTCAAAAATTTGTAACTAATTCCACAAAGATCCAAAAAATATGAAACAACTTAAGTTAGATGTCATTTCCATTTTTCTTCCTCTAAAAATTTGCTAAAAATTGTTTCAAAGAGTTTAGCTCCCCTCCAAAGGCAATCAGCTCTTCACTGGTCGCTTTGTGAGCATACTATAGTGGGTGCAAGTTTCTCTATCCCCATCCCCATCCCCATATGAGGCCCTGATCCTAAACTTTTAGGGGTACAGAACTGACCTGGTGGGGATGCTCTAATAAGGGGTGAACCGTTACGCAATAATAAGTCAATCCTGCCTGGTCCCAAGTCCCAACCCCACATGACCATATCCACGCCTTGGCCGGCCCGCCGCCCAGTCCCACCCAGTCCCACCCGCCGGCATTATTATTAGCAATCCAACACTAATAACTCCCCACACTATTAATAACGTACCCCATCCTATTTTCCTGCCGTCCCCCACCAGTTCACCGTGTCGAGGACCACCGTGCATTGACCGCGTGTGCATGCCCGCCACCGCCACTCCCTGCCCCACTCGACCTCCATATAAACAACCCCCATTCACAGCAATCTTTTTCCTCCGCTCGTCAATCTCCCATCTCGGGCTCCGTGATCGATCCATTCCTGCAGCGTCACCATTCGATAGCGATCTAGCTAGCTTTAGCTCCGAGGTTACTGTGCGCGCACCACACCACGACCGTTGTTTCAAATTTCCAGGAAGAAACGAGCTAGTAGTGGCCGTGAGTGTCCCGTCAGAGGAGTTAGCTTCCGTTGTCGTCTTTTGCTTTGTCGCACATACTCATCGATCGATCAGAGCCTGAGCGAAGACTGAACATCGACGTCAATCACTCCATCACGAAACTCCCATCAATCGATTAATCGATCAGGCCTGGGTGCCGTTACTTGATGGCCGGCGCCAGTTTGAATTGAATTGCGAGTTTGAATCCCGAGTTTGAATCTGTCAACGTTAGCCGAAGGTGAGCTAAGCGTTATCATATGGAATGTAACGGCACGCATTCATTGTAGGGATCGGATGCAACGGGATATTAGCTGGTTGGAGGTTCAAGTTCGAGTGAGAGTTTTCATTTGTGTGTCCGTGCGGGAGATCGAGGGTTGGAAGGGAAGAGATTCGGGAGTGGGTGGGTGTTGTGGTTCGTTTTTGATTTGGGTGAGTGATGGTGAGGGGATAGTCGTCGTCGTGAGGGAGGGACTGTTGAAGTTTGGGGCGGTGGATTGGAGGTGTCCTGGCGTCCGTTAATTATGGATTGCCTGACGATTGTTGTTCTCCTGGTTTTGCAGGGTGGATTTGCCTGGGTGGAGTCTAGCTGTGAGGTAGCGTAGAAGTTGTGTGCGCTGGGAGTTTTTAGGGGAATTGGAAGTTAAGGAGCAATTGAAGTGTGCATGCTCGGAAGGTGGAGTCTTGCTTCGGGAGCAAAGTGGATTCGTGGAGGTCTTGAGGATGGGAAGAGGTTAGTACATGATGATTCTTCGTTTGGCATTATTCGTTGAAGAACAATGACAACAGGTTGATTTTGGTGTGGGTTGAAGCTATTGATTGTGGGAGCTTTGGGGGAATCGAGTTTGGGAGGGAACGAATCTATGGTGATGGAATCTGGCTCATTGGGTACACTGTTGATGTTGTTGTGTAGGTGCCGGCACTGCCGCTAAGCCTCCAGGCAATGGCAAGATACGAATCGGGATCAACGGCTTCGGTCGCTTCGGCCGCTTGGTTGCCCGAGTGGCGCTCGAGCGGGACGACATTGAGCTCGTCGCTGTGAACGACCCCTTCATCAGCACCGATTATATGGTACGATGATAGCTCCCCCCTCATAGCCCAACTTTTATGAATACTAGCTTCGTTTTCTGCTGTAATCGATTGTGTCTTCGCTAATACTAAACGTGAATGCAGGCGTACATGTTTACATACGACACCGTCCATGGACAGAAATGCAAAGGGGATATCTACGCTCAAGACGCGCACACGCTGTCGTTCGCCGGCAAGAAGGTCGCTGTCTACGGACAGAAGTAAGTTCATTACTCGCCATAGCTCGGTTGCCCCTCATCTTCGATAGTAGAGTAACTGGGTTTCAGAGTACGTTAGTACTTGGGACACGTTTTGTGTTCCCAAGTACTATCTCATCTTTTCTCGATTTCTTAAGTTTTCAGTGCCTGTAGTATGATGACTAGTCTGCAATCCCAAAGTACAATGAGTACTTGACTTCCAAACTCTCGTCCTTCTGTCCTCTTTCATCAATTCTGAACCTGAAATTCTCATCAGAGATACTAGCTCTCAGTTAGAGTTGAAAGCCTGGTTTCAGTACTCCGCCAGAGTAGCACTCCACGGTCAACACCCTCAGTTTTAAAACGAGAAACAGCGAGTAGGGGATCCATGTAGAATCGGGGACCTCCACTGCAGAATGCCCCTAGTAGAGGCATCTTCCATGGGGATGCCGACCTGTGTATATCACAAGTAAGGTCCCCGATTCTACCTTCGTACAAATGAGTTGCAACTTCGGAGCAATCAACAGTCGTTGCAAAACCTCCAAGTCTCCACCTCCAAGTGGCTAATTTTCAGAACCTCTCTATTGCTAATTCCTAACCCGCTCAATCTTGGCTTCTATTTCTTCTTCTGTGCAGGGACTTAGCGAAGATCCCGTGGCTCAAGCACAACGCCGACTACGTCGTGGAATGCACCGGCAACGATACCTCCAAGGACCGCGCCTCCCTTCACCTCAAAGGCGGCGCCAAGAAAGTCCTCATCACCTCCTTCTCCAAAGACGCACCCACGTTCGTCTTCGGCGTCAACCACCACCTCTACAACCCTTCCTCGCACCACGTGATCTCCTTAGCCTCTTCCACCACCCACTGCCTCACTCCTCTCCTCCAACTTCTGCACGACCGGTTCACCGTCACCGAGGCTCACATGACGACTATCCACTCTTTAACTGCCACCACCCCCAAACCATCCCCAAACCCCGAATCACCTTCCCTTAAGGATTGGAGAACAGGGGAGTTCGATCTCATTCCAAGCTCCACGAGCGCCTCAAAAGTCATGGGAAGAGTGATCCCTACGTTGAACGGGAAAGTGCGAAGTGTGGCGTTTCGAGTGCCGACTCCGGATGCGAGCTTGGTAGACTTGACGGTGCGTTTGGAGAGGCGAGTGGGCTACGAGGAGGTGTGTGAGGCCGTGAGGGAGGAGGCGGAGGGAAAGATGAAAGGGGTGGTGGGGTGTTGTGAGGAAGAGGAGGAGAGGACGGACTTCGTGGGGGAGACGAGGTCGAGTGTGGTGGATGTGAAGGCCGGGGGGGCGTTGGAGGGGAATTTTGTCAAGGTGGTAGCGTGGTTTGACAATGAGTGGGGATACAGGTACTGATCGACACTTATTAACGTTGTTTTGGTATTTTTTTGGTTGTGATTAGTGGTGTCAACTGTGACAAGCTCTAGCTTTGTCGACTTGCAACATGATCTTGTTTGATAACAGTATGCGCTTGGTCCATAACAACAATAACAACATGCAGTTTTAGTAGATGGAAATATGGTCTTGTAGATTGCAATTCTGGTTTTCGATGCCTAGGTTGGTTTCGTGTTGGCTCATAAGTTTGTTTTTTGAGCTTGTTTACGAGTGGGGATGCAGGTACCGACGTACGTAACGACATTCTTTGACGTTGTTTGCGTCTGGTTTAGTCTTGGGATTTGAGTCTCTGTCTCCTGCAATATGGACTTTGTCTATATCTAGTTGGTTTGTAACAAAACGGTTTCTGTTGGTTGCGACATGGTCTTGTCCTAGAGCAAATGGTTTTGCTGATGGCAATCTAGTAACTCTATGAGTAGAAGATGGAGATGACTATGGGAGGTAGTAACTTATGGAAAGATCTCCTCGTCTCATCAGTTGTAACTTGTGGGATCTAGTAAACAGTTTCAGCCGAGTTAGGTGAACTTCTTGGTGCAAATCAGACATGATTTCTTCCAGTTTTTGGTCTTGGTCCATGGAAATAAGATCTTTGCCTGAAAACAAGGTCTTTGTTCGAGTTCATGAGTTACTGTGAAATTAGTTGGACCTTATCATCCAGTATCATCCAAATTACCTGGCTAGATTAGGACATAATTTCTGCTAGTATTTGATCATTTTCCATGGCAATTTGGTCTTGGTTTGTTGCACCATGGTTTGTGTTGATGGTTTTGACAATTTCAATTAGAACTCGTGACTACTTGTAGTCTGATCCATATTTTCAAAGCCACATTCGTAATCTTGGGTATAATGATTTTCTTGGATGATATTTGCAGTGAAGTTTTTGTTCTTTTTGTCTCGAACTTGGTATTCTCTCGTTTTCTAACCTTTCTTTTATGTTTTCTTTTTCAGTCATCGGGTGATAGATCTCATCATGCACATGGAATCTGTGCAACATTCTCGGTATCATTTTTAAAGGGTGCCATTTTTAAAGGTGCCCACATAGGAACTGTAGAGATACTATATTTTTCTTTCCATGTAGAATGTTTTACTTGTAGTAGTTGGGACGTGATTGACGTCCATGGTGACCCAGGCGTCGTAGCCCACATAGTAGTATGGTAGTGTAGGTTGGCTCTTTGAAAAGAGCAGCAAAGGCTGCAAATCTGTATATTAGATATAACAGAGAAGGCGAAGGTGTCCACCTCTGAGGAGGGAAGAGATGAGTCGCGATTCTTATTTCCCAGGCAGCAGCTTATTCATGTAGGATGGAAACTAGCACTCTCCCCAAATGTGGGACACAGGAACAAACTCTTTATTGAAATCATACCCTCTTACGATTGAGGGAAAAAAATGAAAAAAAAGAAGAGGCGAACTAAGAGGACCTCGCTCTATTCTTCGATATTGTACAGTACGTGTTCCTTGGCCTTTGAGCTACAATAATTGACATGTGTACGAGGTCATGGAGCTTTTGCATTTGTGATGCGCTTGGTGTCATGTTGTCAATGTCCATTGAAGAGGGGTACATGCCCACACTTTCCAGTTTTCAATTTCACTGGACATTCATAACCTTCTTTAGCAGATCCCCTGAAGCTCAAAAGTCTTGACAGTCAATGCATGGTACTCACTACTCAGTGACCATTCAACGTCTAATCTTTCTGCAACTTTTTGTTCCTTCCCAAAGCCCGTCTTTTTGTTGCTTTTGGTTCTGACATGGGTTCGAGATTGAGCTAAAAAATAAAGTGGATTCCTCGTCCGAGAGGACCAAGGCAGATCCTCAATGATGTCAAGAATGTTGAATGAAATAGAATAACGTAAACATGGGTGTGTCTTCTTATAAAGCTTGCAGACACTTGTGTAGTTTACCGAGGTTGTTGAATTGATCAGCTTGCAACAAGACTGACTAACCTCGCCAGGAACCCCTTTGGGAAATTTCGTTAAATTGGCGGTAATCCGTGTGCCATGTTTCCATTCATTTCTAGGACTGACAGTATAGTTTTCAGACTGCATGGTCTAAACGTGAAAGTGTCAAGTTTGTGGAACACCGCCATTTTAACGAAGAATCGGTATATCGGTTGCACTGTCACTATAAACACTTAGCGAGTGACATTTGCATCGGTGCGCTTTCGCAGTTGTCTTCTTCGTAGCGGAAGTTATCTTTGTGCGATTCAATTTAATTACTGATTTAGGTGCTTTGACAAAGGTTGCACGTTTCGCTGTTGAAGAGCTTTGTGCTAGGAATATATTAGACCGGTAGTTCCTGTACTCTCGTCCACGCCTGTGGACTTTGGTGTGGTAGGGGTGTTGAATAATTTAGACAAACTTTTCTTTCGCTCTGATCTTTCAAAATAGAATCGACGGAGGTTATTCGTTTTTCATTCGTTTTCGTACTGGAATATTGACAGAGGCGGAGTGAGAATGACTTCTGCCGAAATTATTCTTCTCTTTGAATCACAAAAGGGGGTGTACGGAAAAACAGCGATATGCTGTTACCACGGAGCTTCAATGTACCCAACAGGCGTTCCTACAACAGATACACTCTCAACGACGATGTATTATTGTCTCTGTACCAAAAGGGAGGAGTCTTTGCATTGACAAAAGGAGGATGTTTGTGTATGCCTTTACGCAAGATGTGAAGTATTGCTACAAAGACATAAAGAGACACAACGAGAGAGAGCCTCTCGTACCATAGCTGCTTGTTCTTTTACTTTTTCCAAAGGAGCACCATGCGCTGGGCTAACTTAGAGGCATACCACACTTATTTGCGTTACCGCTGACGGAGCTCATCAATAGGATGCCAAAGCGAACCTGGAGCATTCTCGTAGTACAACAAAGTGTGGTCATTTCGTAGGAACAGAGGTGAGTCTGATTTTTGCCTTGAGCACAAAATCAATAAAGCTAAGAGCTAAGAGCACAATCAATGATAAAAGTAAGGAGGGGCAGTTATGAGCTTATTTTTGACAAAACCAAGGAAATTGCGACCCAAACTCCCAATGCTCACAACATGTGCATCAGTACTTTGCAGGCCACAGCAAGAGTGATATTTTTTCTCGGAATATTTTTGCTGTTAGCTGAGACCTTCAAGTCACAACCAATCACAGTCCAAGCTATCTGTTGGAGCATGAGCATTTGAGTCAAAGGGTGGGAGTCTTGTATGTTCAACTGCTTACAGTTGAAATTCAAGAAATTCAAGACTTGTGTACTCGATGGGCATAATTCTCTCAGTTCTTTTGAAGGATAAAACCACTCCATTTTCGACTCTTCAATGTAGGGCAATTGAGATTTGAACTTACAACCTCGTTTACAAATGCCTTTTCACTTGTCAAGCCATTCAAGGGAGTGGCTGTCCCTACCCTTCAGATTGTAATAGGAATGGGTGTCGAAGGATTGCTGCAATTGTGCCATCAAATTTGAATGAAATTTCTTAATGTTGAATAAATCTTTCGTTTCAGTGCACAATTTAAGCGAGCCCATTACCCTGTGAATGCTTTTTGACAGTCAATTCTGTCAATATTGCATGCTCCCCTGTTTCAATGTTTCAATGAATGGTTACCTCCTTGGAGCCCTCAAGTTTTCAATTCATTGAGCATTGGACATGAAGAGCAGAAGATGAATGAGTTCGCGTGACTTCGAATGCCACGGACTGTCTTATAACTACCTGGCCGTGTACCAATTTATCAAACGCTTGCATTTCTACATCTCTGGGCGGATAAGAGTTGTCGTTTTAATTCAAATCTCACACTTGAATTTCTTGATTAGCATTCAAGTTGGAGGTATATCATGATTACAATGAAGCTTAGGTATGTGGAAATCCACGTAGATACTGATAGATGTTTCCAATGAAACTGGAAACATCATTTCGTTATATTGACACACATTCAGAGTGTCAAAATTGGGACTTAATTTCAACAGCACATTCAAGCTTTACTGGGACTGGAATAGATTTTATTCGCAGGTAGCTCACCTTGAAAGTGGCGAAGTCAAGAATGATATCTGCTAATTTAACGAAATTTTCTTTCAGAGCTCTGGATTCAGAGTTACAGTTCCTGCAATTCAAATCACTGGTAGAAAACAATGTATGATTCAAGCCATTCGAATCAACAAAACATGCTGATTTGGGCACCAATTTTTAATACTGGATACAGCAAGAAGGTGATAACTACTCGTGGAGATTTTCTAAGGAGCTCATCTGCCTGGGCTTGTTACTTTCACTGGAAGCTAACGCATGCGCTTGGGGATGGGCCACGGGCTTCGATCTACGGCACTAGAATAGTGCCAATTGCAAATTAAACCTGAGTGCGCTGTTGGTTGGTGCACATGCGTAGTCATGTAAAAGAATTGGAAGTGCATGAATTGAAAAAGAAAAGTAAGTGCACCCTCAACATTGAGCATTCTTACCATTATAACACAAATTATATTTTTGTTAAGTCTTATTGGCAAGTAGAAGATTATTTTAATGCACTTTTGCATGCATTACAAGGACAAATGATGAATGAGTTATGAAATTTTGAAGTATTATTAACCTTTAAACAATGTCAACCACGACCTCTTTTTGGCCAATGAATGACAAAGAATCTCTCCATGCAAGACAAAAGTGCAACTATTCTTTCTTTAGATTTTGTGTGAAGAGGGAGGTCTTCTATTGTAGTTTGACTTCCAATGAGTACTTGTGGATTTCTTTTAGCCAACAATTCTCACAATACCAAAACAAATGATTACCACATTAACCAACTCGTCCTTTAAGGGTTAAGAAGTATTCAAAATCAACACTAAACTCTTCTAGGCTCTTAGCTTAAACATGTCATCTTTTGATTGTGTACATCTTTAGTCATCATTATCTAGGTTTTATTTATTTTTATATTTGATGTAGGTGTCATGTTAGGTGATGTGATGATTCTAGGTACATATAAGGGAGTAACTAGATCCACTACAAATCCCAACGCAATGGGAATGTTTAGTTTAGGATCCAATTTAATTTGCTCTCTTGCATCCTAATGTAGTAAGAATTGCATTAAGTATAGAATTGGAGTTCAAAAGATTGGAATTGGATTGAAAAGTCACCATTTTATTAAATAAGGACACCAACATGTGGTTACCATAAGTAGCAAAAAGTTCATTAATTATTATCCTACAATTGAAAGGGACACTTCTAGATTGCCATTGGAATTGTGTAGGGAATTGAGAGAGCCACATTAGAACAAGAACAATTCCCCTAAGCTCTATAATTTTGCTTTGCTTTGCCTGTAATTTATTATATATATTTTGTGAAAAATGAGTTGATCAAAATACATGTGAATAAATCTTTAATTTGTCATTCCTTTTGCTAAAAGAAATTTATGAATCCCAAAATTGTAAATATCCGCAGTGACCAAAGGGGCCACAATGGCTTCCTAACTATCTTCTAAAATGCCTATAGAATATTTGGTTCATTTAACCTTAGAATGCTAGCGCAAACATTAATCTCCATTGTTTTCATGTGATTTACTAATGTCCAAATGAGTTGAAGGCCCTGCTCCAATCTAACCAGCTAAAGTCGGAGAGGAGCAACAACAAACCAAAAAATGGTAGCCCTAATCCTAGCTAGCCCTTTTTTTTGGGCACCAAGGGGCCAAATTGGACCATTTCAAAATAAATTTCTACTTTTCACTAGATAAAAGTAATCTTTTTTCATCATAAATTTTCCATTTCTATTTAAAATATGGATGAAGTTGCCAAATTTGGATGAAAAAATGGATGAATATGATTGAAAAGTGTTTTTTGGTCCCAAAGATGGATGGATGTAGAAATACAATGCTTCACCAAATTTTAAGTAATTGCCATCATGATACTTTATCAGAAAGTAAAAAAAAAGATTGGTGCAAGCAATTGCTCCTAGGTAGACTCCCTTTTTGACTACTATAGCTCTCAACATGCCTTGCATCAAGAATTATTTGGGACAACAAATTTCATTGATTACACTATGCAAAGGTCTAAAGCTAAGTAGTAACAATCTTGGAAAAGTGGTTTTAAAAACATCAATTAGTAATTTTATATTACATGAACCATGCAACTATGAGATTCCTTTTAGAATAGAATATTAGCAAATAATAAACAACATATTCTAGAAAAAATCAAGCCTCTAGAGGGTAGTTGCTATGTAGTACTATTGTTAAGGATTTCCACATCACTATTGGCCCAATAGACTCTTGATATCAAGAAGTTCACCTCATTTGACTTCCACCAAAAATGCTAGAATATATAAATCACAACAAGAGAGTAGAGGGTATTAGATCCATATCTTACCATAAGAAGTTCCAACAAGGCAATTTTACAAATGGCAATCCAAAAAACCACACCTTAATTAATTTGTATGACAAATTAAACAATTTATGACAAATGAAATTGTTTTTGAAGTTAGTTGCCTTTGGTAACAAACTTCAAAAGGTATTTTCCTATTTTTTTGTGCTTGACAAGAAAAGAAAAAGTCTTCATACAATTGGAAAAGCAATAGGTGAAACTATTTCCTGAGAATTGTCAAGCAAACTACTTTTATCCCCCCTTCCAAGTGAAAAATTAGCAACCATTGGATGTGATTATAAAAACCTAAGACCACCCTTCACTACCATGCGTTGAGAATTAAGAAAAAGAAATGTCATTAAAGTCGCACTAGCCTCGTGATTCAAAAAGAAAACAATAATTCCTTTTGGAAAGTCAACAATGGTGCAATTTGGTCGTGTAATATATGTATGTAGAAGTGATGAATTGATGATAGGACTTTGTTTACACTTCTTCATATCAATATGTAATATGTAAATTAAATATTCAAATTAATTAATTTTGTTGATTTATGAATTATAGATTATGATTGACTTTGAAAAATATAATTGGTAGTAGATAAATAACTGAAACTAAATTTATTGAAGGAATTAATTAAATTTTTGGACGAATTATTTCATAAAATGGATTTAAGTTAATTCATTTGAGAGAATGCATTCAAATGAACTCATTTCATAGAACAAATTCAAATTAATTCATTTGAGAAAACGCATTCAAATTAACTCATTTAAGAGAATGAATTCAAATTAGTTTTTTTCAAAGAATGAATTCAAATTAATTCATTTGAGAGAATTTTAGCAATATGAAAAAGACTAATTTTAAGAGCATGAGATTGAAGAAAAAAATGTTGAAGATATTAGGGTTTAGGATTGAATGTAAAAGTATTACATGAAATGAAAAAAAAATAGAAATTGAATTTTTCAATGTAATTTAGGATTTGTTGCACGAGGAAAGCAATTAAGGAGGAAGGAAGTGAATTCAGAGATTGAATGTTTTAATTTAGGGAATTGAATATGATTTTTGTTCAATGGCTACATGCTATGTGTACAAAAATTATTCCTTGACTACCCTACTATTAAGCTTGTACAATACATGGTTTTACACTATTACCTCAAAAGAGGCAGTAATTGCCTCCACTACCATCCATGTGGGATATGTAAATAAAGATTAATAGGAGCTCAATTGCTCACAGTAAAGTCAAATTAAGAATCATGTTCAAAGATAATCCCGTAAGTTTTACAATTATGCTTTCACTGAAAATGCTCAAAAACTACCAAATAAGTACCAAATTTTTGAAAAAACTTCATTTTTTGACATACATAACTATAGAATCTTGTAGTATATTGATTTCAAAACATGTAAAAATTTCAGAAATTTCTACCACGTGGATTGCAAGATAGAAGCATTCAAATTCATTGAAATCATTTTTTTGGCCTTGTGAAAAACCGGGCAGTTGTACTTCACAAGGTTACATTTGTATGAAAAATTGTCCAAAATGGTAGTTACTCTTTAAATTCAATCTTTAAGCAAGTTGGCTACATGCTTGAATAATTTCAAATCATTTGGAATTGTACAATATATAGGAAAAAAATAGTAAGTAGACAGTAGTAGAGAATGATTTAAAATACAAAATTGTTAAGAATTTAATTATGAACATGAAAAATGCCAATTTCAATGACTGCAATGCTGTAATAAACAATCTACATCTAATGATTTTTTAAAATTTTTTTTAAAGTTTATTTTAGAGTAGAGAATCTATAAGTGCCCGTAAACAAAAAAATCTTCATAACTTTTGACTCATTGATCAAAATAGAATGATTCAAAGCTCTATATGTATTAACAACTCTAGAAAATCAATTTCAAATTTTTATTTTTGAAAAAAGTGATTTTTTTAATCTGCCCCAACTACTCATTTATGAAAAAAAGTAATATATTAGGCCATAATTTTTTACTCATATTTCCAAAAAAATGCATTCTGGTTGTTTAGAGGTTAAATTCCAGACCTCATTTAGTCATAGTAGAATAACTTTTTTCAAAAAACTTTGAGCTTAATTAATGTGAGGAATCAAGATGAATTTCATCTCTCGGACTTCATTTGAAATTTTGAGACTCCAACTACATGTTACAACTAAATTTTAGGGAGCGGTTGGAAGAGGCATTTTTGAGATATTTTCAAATATACTCTATGAATTTTGTCCATAACTTTTATTTGAAATCTTGAAATTTCAAATGGATTTTTGTAAATGAAAGTTGAATTGATTCCTTACACTAATTTAGTTCAAAGATTTTGAAAAAAAATATTCTACTATGCCTAAATGAAGTCTAAAATTTGACTTTAAACACAATTAATACATTTGACAATGAGTGGTCTATTTTCAAATTATCCCAAAGATTTTGAGGATTCATGATGGACTATTGATTTTTTTTCCAAAACAACCTCTTTACCCTTCATTCTCATCAAATATTCGTAAAATTAGTCTTTTATATTGCCAAAGAATTTTTTTAATGATTAGACATTGGACTATTTTAGGGTCATTGGAATTCTTTCACACAATTTTGGATTGATAGGAAAGAGCATTTGAATTTAAAGTGTTTAGTAATTAGAATTAAGGTGTATTAAAGTACCTTAATTCTAATTAAAAAATACTTTATACTTGGATCTGGAGTCACTAGCAACATCTAACATCAAGACTTACAATGAATGGAAATAGGGAAAAAAATAAATTATTAAGAAAGAAACAATGTTTTGGAGTCCTTGAAGGGATATGGAGTGGCCTTTCTAAGGTCTCGTATTTTTTTGTAATGACTTAAGGTACGAACTAGTCTGCCATATGTTGTTTTCATAGTCAAAATAAAAGTAAAAGTAATTTAAAAAAAATTTAATTCATAAAAACTCAAAAATCTACAACTTTCACATTGTAGGTCCAAATGCCTCAAAACAAAGTCTATGCACCCTTCTTTGTTGAGAGCTTTCCAACAGTATCCAAAATGTGACTGACAAACATATGATCTAAAAGCGTTAGATGTTTGAGAGGCCATTAAAAGGCCATTTTAGGTTTGTTCCCATGCTGTGAATCAAACACTGTTGGTCATAATAAAGAATATTAAAAAATTAAAAAATTATTATATTTGAAAAATTATTTTATTATTATTATGTAACATAGCAATTGTTGTGTTCTATTAGACAGTTGTTAAAGCCAAATTTCTACAATTCAGGAACCTAGGGGAACTTCTAGCCCTAAGGAGAAGGTGAATCTCATTTAATGATACATAATTTAGCATAATGTAAGATAAAAAATAGCACAAAAAATTCATAACTTTCACATTGTAGGTCCAATCACCACCAAACAAAGCTTGTGCACTCCTCCTTACTAAAGGCTTTCCAATGGTATGGAGAACGTGATTGGGGGATGTACAATTTTGTAGATTTCAATGTAACAATACAAACAAATAAACAAACTTTTTTTGGAACATCCTTGAAACGGGCACTAATTTGATCAATTCTAAGCTCTTTGAACTCAACACCTTCATGGCTTTAATCATAACCTATTATGACACTAAGTCCCTTTTTCCTTTTAGGTAGGAACAAGCTTACAACATTCTTTATCTATGAACATGTCTATAGTCAAAAAATATTTTATGTGTTTCTAATGTAAGAATCAATAGAGTCATGCGATCATAATATTTCCTTTATCTACTTAAAGTGTCATATCAACTGTACCATGACTATTGTAGTAGATTGTAGGAGGTTATAGCTAAGCATAATGCTATAAAATAGCATGAGAGTTTTGGTAGTAAAATTCTTTGAAGCTTCAGTTGTCTGCAAATAGCTTCTGGAAGATGTGGACCACAAAACAACAAAACAACAAGTTGGAGTGTTAGTGAAGAAACAACAAGTGTTTGTAGCCCACATCATGTGTTATTGCCTTCACTAGGAGAAAAAAAATACAAATTACATATATATATATATATATATATATATATATCAAGAATGAAAAGCTCCTTTGTTAATCTAGTCAAAAGTAGGACATTGCAACAATGAAGTTTCCATATTTTCTATCCTAGTGCTCCTAGTGTATTCAACAGATGCATAACTTTGTAGCAAGGTGTCACTAATAAGTCACTACTAAGTATAAAAAAAATATTGTGTGAAAATTTTTTATCGGTATACTTTCTAAAGTTTTGTTTTGTCTCATAAGCTATCAACCAAGCAAGCTTTTTTATCCAACTAAGGTAGGAACATCCATAACCATCAATTTAAGCAATTTTTTCTAAAAAAATATTTTTTTAGTATTAGCAATTGAAATTCGTGAAATTTCAAAAAAGAAATTAGAGTTTTTGGATAAAGCATCTAATTTCTACAAATTTTCAAATTGGAATTCTATAGGGCACCCATAACCGCACTCTACTAAATTTGCCTCAATTTTAGCACCAAAATTTGAAAAAATCAAAGCCCACCAACCACAATTAAGCATAGAGATGATTTGAAGGTACTTTGAACATGATTTCAAGGTACTCTTGAAAACACTTTAAGGTAACTCTACTCTTAAAGTATGGACAGACTAATGGTTATGGGTGTTCCTATCTTATATGCTATCTGAGAAAAATTCCAATTTGTTTGGTCAAGTGCACATACATTTTGATCAAGTGGTAACTTATTGTGTATTGAATTTGTAATGCAGATTTTGATTGATACTCTTAAATGTACTTGGGCAACCCTTCTTTGCCTTTGCAAGCAGTTATTTCCATAATAGCACTTTGTAACGTTAACTAAGGTAGAAGTTTGTAAAATGGAATAGGCATTAAAAATAGACCCTATAAATGGCTGTGAAATGGACATGAGTTAGAGTTCTGAAATTGACTAGTTTAGTCATTGAATGAATTATGGAAAAAAACATAATTATTTGCAAGAGCCAATCATTTTCTTTACTTTCCCCATTTTTATTTAGAATTGCAAGTGAACCGTTTATGAAAGATCTAGGGTCACAAATAGGGACCTATGGCCCAACTCGTTTGAAAATTCATAAGTAATTTAAAAATGTTTGGAAAAATATGAAACCACTTACATTAGATTCCTCACCTATGTCTCTTTGTCTGAAAAATGAGCTAAAATTATTCCCATCCAATGAAATACACAAAAAAGATGGACCAAACCTTAGATGTGCCATTTCTGAGCTTCCTACCTTATCCCTGGTGCTAATTTTTGGAGATGAACTTTATTTATTCCAAACAAATGGTGACTGTTTAAAGAAATCTCAAGAGGGAAAGAACAATCAGCCCAAGGAGATTGGCTTGTTCAACCTAGGAGGAAGGTTGATGGAAAAATCCACAAAGGCTTGTGAAGGTGCTTGAGGCAAAAGACTTTGTTTTCGCACTACATATGAAACAATTCTTGTTTGATACTATGCTTCCTATCCTTGCTACAATGGTCAAAGTAAAAAAGGGTGTGGTTCCCCTATGCCATACAGTACAAGCTAAAATGGTGTCATGCCAAGCCAAGGTGCAAATCTGAGTAATATTGGTGGATTTGTTTTCAAAAACCATCTGATTGTGAGCACATCAAAGCTGCCAATGGATGGTGGATCCAAGGATGTTGCTTACAGTATTGGGGGATGCCTATGATGGTTTCCTTTCATGAAGGTAGGACGGAGTTCAACTGTATAAGGTAAAACAATCCATGACGGTTAGAATTAGGATTTTGACCTCATGTGGTTGCTGAAATTTTTCAATTTTTTTCCCATAGTAGTGCAAGTATGAGAAAGAAACATTGTGAACAATTGAAATTATGCTTTTTTTTTTTGACAAAACATGAATTTGCTACGAATTTTTGAAGTGTTCAATGCATCTTTGCCCAAAAGAATTTGTAGATTACCTTAGAACCAACAAAATCTGAATCCAACATGCTCATTTTGCTCACCTAAAACAATCATGATATTTTCTAACATGGGAGAACTAGAAAGTCAATTCTTACAATGATTTCTCACTGAAAAATTAGAAGTTTCTAATAAAGTTACTAATCACTCCATTATTGTCATGTAAAACATGCATTGGAAGCCAAAATCTCACAAACTAAAAAATCCATATTGGAGTCATTTCCTAGTTGTCTATCATGAATCATCTGATCGTCATAGGCTGATTTACCTTACTGAGATACATAATTTGGTCATTACACCTCTCATGAGAGAACTATATTATCAGGAGAATGGTGGCATAAAAAGCATTAAAGCTGACGAGATATGCAATCTGTATAGATTTTTATATTTCCTTCATTATATCTACCAGTGGGAGACCTCAATTTTTATTGCTGAAATATTTTCTTAAAACAACTTCATGTCCTGATTCTTAAAACAACTTCATAGGAGGGATTGACCCTCTATTGCCCCTCCCATGAGTGAATGGGGAGGATGGAGCAACAAGGATCTCCAGCCCCCGTTCCCCTGGTCCCCTTTGTCTTGCTTGGGGTCTTGCTCATGTTCCCCTACACACTCCATCTTCCTTGCTCAGGTTCGTTTTCGTGCCCATCAGGTTCACCTCTGTCCAGTTGTCTCCTTCCTGTCCATGTTTGTTGTCTCGAGCCTTCCGCCTCCGAGCAAGATGGGTCCTTAGTAAGTTTTCAGCTTGTCTATGCACTTTGCACTGCCTTTGACGACAACCATGTTTTCTTAATATTGAAGAGATAGAAGAGAATCAAGATTGACACAACTCTCAGGCTGCCCATTGTTAGCAAGAAGCCATGAATTTATAAAATTTAGTTCACGGCTAGGTCTTAGTATTTTAGGCTGGACATGCGGTTTCAAGCTAGGAATCTCTGCCTCTACTTTCAGGAAGCTCTTTCACATAAAATATTATAATTGAATGTATGAGCAAACAAGAGTTGTCGGCAGTTTGATGTTGCAAACCCAATAAAAAAAAGACTGACAATCTGCCTCATGAGAGTTGTGTTGCCTTCTCATTGTTCTCCATTAAAAAGGGATTGTCACTGCTTTCGAGGCAGACAAACTTATAACATGCTGTGAAGGCAAATAATCAAAATACTTTACTCTTGTGCATGATTTGAACACTTTGCATGACCTGAATTTTTTCAAGAGTTTCTGGTCTTGAACTCCAGAGGAGCACTATTCATGTGTGCAGGGATGGTTTTGAGATTCATGTTGCAAACCTCACCAGGCATTTTGTCTTTTGCCCTTGACTAGTGATCAGTGCTTGTTTTTTTTTCAAACTCACAGGATTCATCAGCCTAGCAAGCTCATCATGAGATCAAAGATGACATAAATTGATGCACCACTTTGCTTTCTAGTTGCAGTCATTCATATTTTTATTAATCAATGCTTTGATAATTCTAAAGGGCCTTTGATCCAACCCTGATGTAAACCGGCTCTTGGCTATGTTCATTTTATTTAAAAAATCCTCCCTGTAAATTTGCCTTCTCTACAACAATCCAAGGTAACTCTTGCTTGTCAACACCTTCGTTTCCTCAGTCAGGCCTTATCATCTTCAGATGCACTCAGACTTGCTGAAATCAATCTCGAAGTTCAGTCAAAGCAACTTGTCGTGCTTCAGATCTTATGGTTACTTCGATAATTACTGACCAAAACATTGTCGAATTACTCAAGGATGAAAGAACTCCGTTTCTTCTCTTGATGATTTTGTTCCTCCTCGAAGCTCACAAAAATCCAAAATGATGAGGAAAAAGGCAACAAGAATGAATGGTGGCATATTCCTCACCTATATATGCTGTGACTCATAACCTTGTCAATGCATTACCTCGACATTAGCTGAGGGCGTCAGCTCGTTTTGAGGAGTCAGAAGCGATTTCACAACAATAAGCAACACATGAAAAATGAAACGAGCTCTTGGCCTTGATTCACAGTCCAAACCTTTTTATTTCTCTCTACTTCTTATCTTAGTACAAGTAGAAGTAAGAATATTTATCAAGTATAAAATCATGGTTTTAAACTTGAAGCAATGTTCTGGACAAGACAAGACAAAACAAAACAAAACAAAACAAAACAAACGCCTAACTAACTTAAGGTATGGATTCCATTCCATTCCGGTTGCCTCGTTCCTCATTCCCGTGCTACAGCGGCATGCAAAGCCTCTCTCAGCATGGCTGCTTGTTTGCATTTCTCCGCAGTCGTAATTAAAGTTCTAATCAATTGTAAAACTCAGCCGGCAGTCGCGGTTTGGCAACAACTCGCAACGGCACCGCTCTGTGCACCGACATGCCCGGCCGTTCCTCCATCCCCTGATCCTCCTTCCCTTCCCACTCAAAGGCCTGCAACAGACTCGCAACACAATACTGCATCGTCACATTTCCCAGCGCCATCCCGGGACAAATCCTCCTTCCAGCACCAAACGGCAACCACGTCCCGTCGATCTCTTCCTTCCTCAACCACCTGTCGGGATTGAACTTCATGGGATCCTCCCACACAGTCGGGTCTCGTCCTCTGGCCCAGACATTGACGAACAGGGTGGACTGGGCAGGATGTCATAGTCGAGGGCCTGGCAGGAGGTGATGGATTGGTGGGGCATCATCACGGGCGCTGGAGGGTGGAGACGCAACCCTTCTTTGATGATGGAGAGGAGGTAGGGGAGATGGGGGAGATGGGGGAGGTCGGATTCTTGGACGCGACGGTGGGTGGGGAGGACGGTGTCGAGCTCGGTATGGGCTTGGGATTGTGCGGTGGGGTTGGAGATGAGTTCGGACATGATCCATTCACAGCTCGTGGTTATCGTCTCGGTGGCAGCTGCGAAGGCATCCTGGTTGGGGGATGAGGCACTTTGTCAGTCATTCAAGTTCTACACCCGATGGTGATTGTTCTAGTGAAAAGCGATGATTTTCGATTGGAGAACTACTTCCATAGTCATTTGGCACACTAGACTCTTAGTTCCCGGTAAAATTCATCTTTGCACAAATCGTCATACTTGTTGACAATTTCTAAGAAAGTGGCTGTTTTCCACTTGCCTGACAAGAGCAGTAGATGTATGCGAGCCCTCGGTTTTGAAGTTCAGTGCCCTTGAATGTCACAATTTCGACCTTTGAGACATTCTATTTTTAACAATTTTGACGATACAATCTTTGATCGAAGAACTGTGATGTTGCAGGATGATAGATGAATAACTGATGATTTTGACGTGATCAAACATATTGTTGGCAGAGGCTTTGACGTGTGTTGACTATTTGATTCTTGTGTGCTCAAACTACTAGGGATCGAATGATCTATAAAGTTTTCTTCGACTGGCAACTTTGCTTTCCGACTGTGTCATAGCTGGCACAATGGAATTACGACGGAAAAGCAAATGACGGCCAGATTTTGAACATATCTTCTTACCCACATGATGCTTTTGACGTTGGTCATGGTGATTTGGGGTCCTGATTTGTCAGTATTGTTCAGGTCCACTTCATCCAGCAGGATATGCACCATGTCTTTCTCATGCTCAGCGACCGGTCCCCTCTGGCGCTGCTCTTGATACTCCGAAATGATCTTCGTGGCGAATGCTTCCATACGCTTGCTGATTTCCTTGAATAGACGATCCAGCCCTTGGAAGTCGCACCACTTGAGCGCCGGAATGAAATCGGCGGGGTAGAATGCACTCATGCACTTGGGAATGGCTTCCATGATTTCTCGGAAGTTTTGAATCTCCAGCATCTGCTCTTCGGTGATTTCTTCGTGTCCTTCCACTGGAGCACTGCAACGTCGGTTGAGAGCTAACCGGGAGATGATGTTGGTGGAGAGCGCACCCACATGCGATTTGAGCTCGAATTCCTGGTTGTGAGGCAGCGTGCGAAGTAGGTGCGCCATTTCTTCCTCTCGAACATGACGAGTCGCTTCAAGACGCTTCGTGCCAGTGAGCTTTATGTGGAAGATCTTTCGCATATGTCGCCACACGGGAGAAATATTCTGACACAAAATATCTGTCAAAGATCGATCAATAAGTCCGTCCGTTTTGAAATTCACGTTGGTGTACTAGGACAGTTTTCAGTAATTCGAACCCTGAAACAACATAGAAAAATATGAACACTCTGGGACGTGGTTTCAACCAATTGAGAGGTTGAAACAAGATCCCAATTTTTTGCTTCTTGATGATTCTTTCAAAAACAAGTTTCAACAGGGGACTTACACAAGGCAGAGGACACAAAATCATTGCTTCCTGTGTTGATCCTTTATACCAACAGCAACTCTGCTATTCATATTCTTGCTTGGACTAATTAGCAAGTGGCGTAAGCATGACTAGCAACATTGCTATGGCTACTCATCTTTGAATGGAACCGGGCTTGTTTATTGTCACTTCTAGTAGTGTAAAGCTTCTCACTTTAGAATTGCACAAGAATTTCCTACAATTTAGTAAAAATTTGACTCTCTACAGTTCACTAAGTACGAATCTCCCAAAATTATACTCCTTCATATGTTAAAATGCTTCAAGGACTTGACGCAAATAGTATCCCGAGTCTATCTTAGTCATTATGAACCAGTCTGTTGTAAATTAAAAGACCAGAATTCAACCATTAATCTTGAGCAAATGCATTACTTAATAATTACTTACCTGGGCCTAACAAAACTTCGCCAGCTCTTATGGGGGGGCTTGCGCAGAAATTGGCATCCCGTTTCTTGAGAAACTCCATGGCGGTGGCAGGCGACGATGCAACGATGCATTGTGCTTGCCCCAGGCGCAGTGACATGAGAGGGCCATATGTCTTTGCAAGCTCTGCTAAGCTCTGGTGAGGCAATGGGCTGAGCAAGTGTAGACACCAAGTAGAGACAACCCAGTTGGTCCTGGAGGTAAATTTGTTGGTCGTCTTACCGCTATCCCAACCAGGATGATGACCAACACCGTCGTTGCCAAGACCTGCAAGACGGTCGTTTGTTGTTAGAAAACTCCAGAGAAAACACAAGAAAGAGTCCCTTCTCAAATGTATGAACCAGACAGGACAGCATGATATGAGCGCAGCATTACTAATTAACAGGTGAGCAGAGAGAGAGAGAGAAGTGTACATAGAGGACAGCAAATCCAGCAACAGAGAAAGCCATGATTCTTTTCGAGAAGTAAGGCCTTGCTCAAAGAGTATGCATTCCTTAAGAAAAACCACAGCCGCTTTCTACAACCCCCCAAACACGCTCGCCTGGAGATTCAGTGCTTCGTAATCTCTTGCATAAGACTATACAAGTGGACGTGGACGGGAGTCAATAAATCCTGTTCCTTGAAAATTCGTCATGCAACTAGATCTCCGTGATATAGCAGGAACCGTGTAGAAGATGGCTTCTAAACAGTTTTACGTACATACTGCACAGGTAAGCTTATGGTATGTTGACATCACTGTTTGGTGAAGGCCCTGGCCGCCCAGCAACTCTCAGAGACTAGCAGTAAAATATCGATGTTGTCAGGGTCTCAGGACAATGAGCAATCGATCTGCCTTATTTGACTTCTTCGACTAATGCTTAAAATTATTCAGGACTGGAAGTTCTGAATGGGTAAGGTAAGGTATCATCACCGTTTTGCAACACCAGATACCAGCTAGACTGATACAGTCCTTCACAACTTTGCATTCATACAAATAAGGGTAGTCACACCTTCTCCATTCAAGGTTCAATTAACAGAGAAGTGGGACGTGGCACTTTCCCGTTGGGCACCCGCATCTTGCAAAGTTCCCATTCCTTGTTAATCTCCCGGTCCCATTCTTCTCCTCCATAGCTGAAGAAATGGGCGTCTGGAAGTTTTCCCAATTAATTTTTGATCTTGTGGTTTTAGAAATTCACCTTGCGTTGTTGATTTCACCCCTACGTCCTTTCGTACTTCATCGTCACCATTGCTACTTAAGAGACGCCTCAATTTTCTTTAGTTTTCGGATTAGTTTTCTTCAATTTTCAAAAAGGGGGGTCACACCTTCTTCATGTACAAGGGCTCCCCATTGGCTCCCTTTTCCTCTCACCACTTTCTCATTCTTGAAGAAATTTCACTTGTTGGAGAAGGTGTGACTATCTTTAATATGTGTTTGCTCAAATTCTACACTAGTTTTCAAAAGGAACCAATGAAAGTTGTTGGAGTTATATGAAGCAACCAATGAGTGTTGAAGCATCTTGTACTAACTTCAAGGATGTCCAATTAAAAGTAGACAGTCTAGTATTGATAGGAGGTGTTTCTATGACCTCAATTGTGAAAATTTGTAGCATATTCATACAAATTCTAAATATTCTCAAACCACTTTTGCTTTCTTTTGCTAACAATATGATATGATGTTTTCTGTGAATTATGTTCAAAATTGCTCCCTTGAAAAAAAAAATAATAATTTTTTTTAATTTGCAAATACCTTAGTTTATCTTTAAGGCAACCAATTACAAAGTATCTAAGTTTCTTGAAATATTTTTTTTTTAATTAATTTTTTCTTGAAAGAAAAATAAGATTTGCATCTTATACAAGTTGTTTTGCATTTTTAGGACCTTTGTGAAGTTAGTCATGATGATCTTAAATTTGAAAAAACAATGGTGCACGGATATTTTCATTTTTAAAAAATTGTAGTGTTTTGGTCTTTTAGGGACCAAAACTGCTTGCAAATACTCATATTCGAAGTAAGGCTAAAATCTTTATCTATATTTATTCTCTAACAAATTCAGTTGTAAAATGCTTTAGTTAACTTGCTCAAATACATCTTTCTAGATTTTAAAGTAAAGTCCCCAACAACTGCAAGATCAACATGCCTAAACTTTAAAAAATAAGCTTTCTTCAACCCTTCCTGAAGATGAAGTTTTGTCTTTTAGCATTTTTAGAAAATAACACATGTGTTCAAAACTTGTGCAATTTAGCCAATATTTAAAAAAAATGGATCATAAATATATTATTTTTAAGTAATTTAACCAAAAAAAACTTTCACATTCAACTTTAAGAGAATTGTAAAGTAGAACTCAAGGTAGTATTGAATGAAAGAAAAAACAAAACCACTAATAACTTTTGCAAAAAATTGACAATCAAGTAAATTAATTCCAATTGTAAGAATTTTCTAATTAAAAATAGGTATCTTTTATTTTATTTTATTTGGAGATTTTCAAAACAAGCTCAATAAACCACTTTCTATATTTTTTTTCTAGCTACCTTCATTGCTTGCAAAACAAAACTCCTCGTAGCTTTCACATCATTATTTGGATTTGAATGGTTCAAATATGTTTTGAATAGGTATCAATCTATTAAATCCAATCACATTAATTTGTCTTTCTTTAGAATATATTCTAGTTGCCCAATTTGACATTGAATTTTATTTTTTGAACTAAAAAACTTTTGCAATATTTATTAGAATGACAATTCACATGTGAATTAGGATGATTAGCATCCATCCTAAAATTTCATGCAATAATTCCAAATTATGAAGTTAACAAAGCATTTTTAGGCTAAGTTATAAAATAAAAAAGTGAGCTCATTATTTCCTTTAGAATTAATATTACATTTAGACTTGTAAATAGATTCTTTATACACGCTTGTATTTGTCCTCACTAGCTTCAATCTTATTGTTATTGATCCATTTGCATGTTTGTATTTGTCTTCACTACATCAAAAATAATAATAACTAGGATACTACTAATTGAAAAATACTTATTTTCTATTATACGTTATAATCTACTTATATGGAAATAATCTTTATAATAAAATATATTTGCAACCTACATTGTAATTTTTGCCCAAGAAATTTTGTGATTGTAATTCTTGGTGTGGTTATTTGCTTATCTTTTATTATTTGTATTTTGGTTGGAAATTTTAATAGCAAAAAATGATCCAATCAAACATCCAAAATAATATTACTTTAACTCTTATAGGTTTGGAAAGTCTAATTATGAAAACAAAACGGTGTTTATTGTGTATTTAATATAGAAAGTTTGTTGATTGAGAATATATATACGGTATGATAAAAGTTTGTCATGATGTTGAATTGGATTTGATGACCTATGGCACTTCCAATTTGGATCATTATTGTCTCACATACATATCTTAGAAATCACAAATCAATCACATATTTTATATGTATAGTGCCGTATTCAAACATGATAAGATTGAGATGTTCAAATGGCATTCAAATAAAAGATGCTACTTGTTGAATTGTAAACCTAGTGGTGTATATCTTGCCTCATTTTAGGACATAATTAGTATTTGAGAAGTCATATGCAATTTACCACAACCTTTTTCTGATTAAGTTATGGGTTTTTTTCACTTCTAATGACCAATCAATAAATTTAGATTAAATTATCAATTGATGTGAATAAAATATATACATATATATTTGAACATGAAGTTTTCTTCCAAAATATACTAAAGGAGATTTATCTAATGTGGTTGACATCAAACAAACTAAATTCTTAAGTCTTAAGTCTTAGTCTATATTTTGAAGCCCTTGTCCATATTTAAAGTCCCCATCTACATGGATTAAAGGTTTATTCTCAATATCAAATGCAAGCATTTCAATGAACAAAAAAAACTTTCAATTTTTTTTATTGATTCAAAATAATAATTTAAATACAAATTTTGGAGTGATTGGCTAAAATCATGAGATTTTTTAATATACTCAAAGAAGACATAAAACTCTCATTTGGAGTTTTGAAGGTCTTATTTACTCCTTATCAATCAAAATTATTAACATTTCTAAAAAGAATGTATATTATAGATGCACAATTTAATGATCTTTTATTCAAAAATAATTATACTCCAAAAAATACCCTTACTGATAATTTTTATGTATATTTATAGATTTTCTTCCAAAATAGCATAATGAAAAATATATTTATTTAAAAATCAATTGTATAAATAGCAAACCTTAATTCTTTTCAACAAATTTCTTTGCAATAATTAACATAAACCAACTTATCCATCAAAGGTAAAAAAAATCCATTATAAGTACCTAAAAAATGATCGGTACATAAGTCTTACATGAACCTATAGCAAACATTTTTCAAAATATGAAATTTGGAATACACAAGATTGAAATAGTGGTTGTAATCAATGTCTTGGATGATCAAGATGGAGTGATTCATGATTGCACTAGGAATTTTCACCTTTTGAGTATAAACTCACTATAGAAAGTTTCTTTTCTAGGCCTTCATGGCATATTGTGACCATGTTAGAAAACATTGTAATTATTGTAGGTGGATAAGATGACCATTATGGATACATTGTTTGATGGTTTTGTGGTAATCTAGAGACTCTTTGAGGTAATTGGGAAGCACACTTCAAAAATTCATAACAAATTCATCCTTTGTCAAAAAAAAATATAGAAATTTAATCACTCTATGTATTTCTCACATTTGTCTTTCTATAGAATTTGTTTCTTTAAATTCAACAATGCCAACAAGGAAAACCAATCATTTTGCCTATGATAGGCTTGTTTACCTAACATAACTACATCTTTGGTTTTGATTAAAATACTAAGAAATTTAGAGGATAATAAAATAACAATCCATCCTCTATTGTAGTTATCCATTTATGCTTATTAAGTTGTTTGTTATCTTCATCACTTCTAGCTTCCACCTGATTCTTTACAATCTTTTGTAACCTTTTGCGTCTAACTCACTTTTTATTCCTTCACCCTCCTTACAACACAATGAAAAGACCTTAGTATGTCGAACCAATAACAATTTCCCAAGATATTGGAATCAAACATCTCAAATTGTATATAAAATATTTGGACCAGATGCATTACAAGTAAAACACATTTGGTACACCTTAAGAATATGAAGGTAGAATTTTTGGATGTAAGTTAGAGGTTTTTGTTTTTGTTTTAATTTTTGAACCTGAAAAATATAAAAACCTTGGCAATTGGTCAAAATCACCTTCTTCAAAATCTTTGTATGCAATTACATTACATAATGGATAACTAAATCAAGCACATTCTTTATATGTCCTTCAAAAGTGGACAACAAATGGTGTTGGGAAGCTTTTGAGGTTCAAGTTCAATATGTCATCAATCATTCTGATTCCTACTCATTCCTATTCTTCATGATCTCCTTGTACTCATTTTTAATTATTCTATTGACGTAACAACTAAACAACTCTAAACTCAATTATTTCACATATACTCATCATGACAAAATAAATATCTCTATTCTATGAGGGGATCATAGACAAATTTAAATAACAATGTTAATCATTACAAAAATTTCATCTCGTTGATTATGAATTTATTCCTAGATTAATACCAAGATTGTTTTCATACTATTTAAATGCCAAGTTAGTTTTTCTATTGCTCTAGTTTTATGCTCAAAGATCAAAACTTTAAAATGTCATTGAAAAATGTGTCATAGGTATTTACCATCAATTACTTGAGTTAACCTTTACAATTCTATTGTGTTTTGAGACCATAAAATAAATTGAAAATTATCCTTTTCATTAAATAATCTATAAAACAAAAACATTTATTGTTTTGTCATTTGGTAATAAGATTTAAAAAAAATTTAACTTATTTTTCATTTGTCTTATAGATTGAATACTACAATGTTACATACTACTTGAGATTATAGCAATCAAAGAAGGTGTATAAGTTAACTTAGTTTCCCATACATAGAGTCAATTTTTTTGCTAGTGATTTAAACCAACAACTCTTACTGATTAGAAGTGCTTGTATAATTTGAAAATGTTTAAGAATGTGTTGGGTATGTATTTGCCAATTTCACACCAATCTAATGATTCTAATCTAGTGGAAAAAGCTGAGACTAAACAATGGTTTGTTGAACAATCAAATACTAAGAACAAACTTAAGAGAGATGCTTTGAATATTACAAAATGTTTATTTCAAAACCAAGCAATAAACACATTCATCATAGTTCTTCCTATTAATGTACAGTACATAATTTTGTCTACATAGGGGTTCCTTTTCACAAGCTCTGTAATAAAGAAAAAAATGATTGGCATGATGAAGGATTCAAGCTAAACATGGTGTCACAAGCAAGGTATATAATTTTCAAAGTACGGCAATTTGGGGAAGAGAGAATTTTGGGTGGTTAACTCAAAATTGAATCATATTTGAGTAATTGTCTTATCACTGAGGCAATGTCCTTCTAAAATCAACCAGCACTAGGGTCTTCTTTGCACCTTTTAAAAATAGGAGCCCTTTGTATTGCAACATTCTAGTCAACCAACAAATGATTCTTTGTAGATTAACTTTGTCTTGCTACTGCAAATACTAAATATTTGATGGATGACTTCAATTGAAATTGAAGGATGGAAAATAAATATTTTTCATCCAATTTTGTTTATTTGGAGGGTACTTGAATACATTTTTAGTGAATATTATTGCGAAATCCCTCATTATCATCTTATTCACTTTTCTAAAGAAGAAGATGCTTAATTCATAGATCACCCTTATAGTATATTTGGGCCATTTCTCGCTATTTATTTTTATGAGAATTTTAGCCATAAAAGTGATATTTTTTGAATTTGAGTTCAACAAATGAAATCAAGCTTATCCATTGCAATTTCTCCACTAATTGGAAATTTTGAAAAAATCTCAAATTTCAATATTTTAGAGCAATATGAACTTTGGACCTATAACCATGTTTCATTGTTTTTTAATTATAGAATGGAACAATAGATTTAGTTTGTACAACAATGTTATACACTATATTATACATCTATTGTGAAACTTTTAGATTTCTTTAGTATATCTTGTATTTGATATGAATTTTCTTCATTTTTTCTTAAAAAATGTACAAGAATTTCAAATTTTTCCAAAAAAGGACGAAAATCTTACAACTTGTATTAGACATATGATTTCATCTTTAAAAAAAATACAAAATTTTTCATTCATATATAAGCTTAGTTGAAAAATGGCAACAAACAAAGTAATGGACATTACTCGGTGATCATAGGCCCATCCTTATTCAAGACGTTAAATCCTGCATCCGAAGTGGAGCTAGCAGGTTGGATTAACCCCAAAGAAAATGCAGGAATTTTTTATTTTTCACATACATTTCTTTCTGCAAATTTTGAATTCGTATTAGCTATCAAAGACCCCAAATTTTTGAGGAGAAGTCTAAAATATACCCTAGAGCGGCTCAAAATAGGAGGCATTTTTTGCTTTTATCCTGGAGAACCCAAAATTACCCTATTGGCCACACTTCGAATGCAGGATTTAATGTCCTGCCATCCTTAACTTACAGGGTTAATGTTCTATTCTCGTGCCATTCATTAATGTTGCAGTCACTGTTCACTAATTGAATAATCCTTGAGTTTTTGTTTTTTTTAAACAAATGGGAGACCAAATCCTTGAGGTTTAGGGGCAAGCTGCCCATAGCTAATGTGAAACCTAAGTTATAGGAGAAGGTCCACAGCCTATACGGTCATTACGGTGGAAAATAAGACCATTTGATGTCAGGTCGTAAAGGGACTTGAGAGAGCCTACCCATTTCTGAGCACTTAAGCAATGCGTGAGCGTATCTGGAGCACAGATTTCTTGAGTGGAGAATGCAGTTTCCCATGTATAGAAATAGAGTTTGGAAGGACTCCATATTTTTCCAGAATTTTATTTCTCAAAACATGATTACTATGACTATGAATTTTTTAGTTGAAGATTCTGTTTTACCTATTCTTGTCATTTAGGTCTTTTGTTTTCCAACCATGGATTGGTTGTTGAATTGACCAAGACTACAATCAATTGTAATGCACCATGACTACATTGGAAATTGTGCTATAATTAATTACTACTTTTCTTTTGTTGATTAGATAGAGAGTAGCCTACATAATAAGAATAGGTCCTTGGTCAAAGTTGGGTTGGCTCTTTTAGAGCACGTTTCTATAGCCACTTTAGGTCTCTTTAACTAAAAAATTCCTTTGGTCTCTATTGGAGGAGGTTTTTTGATTGTGCCTCTAACACACACTCCACTTGATTTTCTCAAATGCAAAGTTGGAAGGTCTAGACACATGGTGGGAAGAGTTTAATATTAGAAAAATTGCTTCAAGAATCTGTAGAAAAGTGATGGCTATCATTACAACACCTTGGACAGAAAACTGCACTAGTAACAATGTTTTATGAAGACAAAGTAAACATGCAGTAAGTTTGGGGACCTTCACTAACTAAAGCCAAATGGAAACAAAAAGGAGCATCTAAGCCCAACTAGATTATCCAAGCTCCTTGCAATCCTTCTCCAATGGAAACATGCTTTTACTTTTTATTGCTTCTTTTGTATACCTTCAATTGTTTGCAATTGCATTCTTGTATTTTATGTTTTTTAAGATCTAACCATAAGTGTTTCAACAAGGTGTTTCAAACTAAATTTTTTGTAAAAGAACATCCCAATAACTTGTTTGCCTAAAACTCTCAAACACTTTGCAATCACCTTTGTCATTAATGACTGCAATGGCTTAATCCTCAAAGTCTCAGAGTTGTTTTAGGCAAAGCAAGAATATAGGGAAATTTTTAGCAAATGTAGGATTATTGAAGGGTATAGGAGTTGAAGTGAAAAAAGAAATTGTGCCAAATTGGAGAATGAGCGATAGACAATGAATGTGCAAAAAATTAGGACAATCCGCCATTGGTATTATAAAAATTGAGAGTTTTTCAAATGATGCATAAAATATGGTTGGCATCTATACCTAGGTATGAAAAATGCGCAAATACAAGCCTACAACACTAGCAATATCATACAAGATTCACTTCAACAATCTTTTAGATTTAATAAACATTGCTTTCATGATTCATATTGAGCATTCAACATTGAAAAATACATCTTACATGTGTGAAAATACATGCTCAATATAAGAAACACTTGATATGGGTGTATACAAAATTTTCTACTCGAAATTAATACAAGTTTAGTTGAACTTCTTTTGTGATTGATTGGCATTTATTTAGGGATAGTTGAAGCCATTGTCTACAATAAAATATGGAAAAAAGACATTGTTGACCATTATACTTGAAAGTAATGTTACACAATATTATATGCCTTATTTTTTTATAATTTAAAAAAAAAAGTACCTATCCACTTATGTCATTTTGGTGTTTGCTTTTCCCCCAATGCTGCCAATGTTGTTCAAGACACAAAAGGGGTACACTTTTTGCAATTCTTTCCATATATTCTATATGTTATACAAAGATTAGGAGTCATTCTTGTGCATAAAAACACATAGTCATTGCGTGCAATTGCATTATTGAGATAAAATTGCTCCAATTCATTTTCTATAAATAAAAATTAGTGACCTTTGTTTGCTAACTCACTTCCAATTTGTCTCAAATTATAAGATATTTTTGTTTTTCTCACTCTAAAATCAATTTGTCGTCCCTATAATTCATAGAGTTAACTTTAATTGCTTATATTATCATTGAATGGGGCTTTGCAAAGAATTTTGTTATTGCCTTAGGCCCATCCTTATAAGGTTAATTAAAAACATATTTATTCATCTTCTTAGAATTCTTCCCATTTTTCATGTTATGACAAACTTTCTCTATTTTCTCTACATGAACTATCACTACTAAGAAGGATGTTGTTTTCAATATTGTTGTTTTCAACATGTTTTTACACCAAAGTATAAAAAACAAGATGTCATGAAATTCAAAACCTTTCAACACTTTTTCCAACACCAAAGTGTCAAAATTGATGTTGGATTTTCTTTTAAACATTTTTATATCAAAAAAGGATGCATAAAATCTTTATTGTTAGAAAGAGTGTCAAAAAATTGTTGAAACAAAGTACTTCATTTTGAAAATTTATAACTAATTCTGCAAAGGTCCCAAAAATATGAAACAACTTAGATTTCATTTGGTTTCTCTTGCCTTTAAAGGAAATTTAAGTAAAAAAAATATTAAGGGGCTATACACCTTAAAAAAAGATTAATAATGCAAGAATTGCTAAATAGATAAGTTATATGTAAGTTACAAAAAATCTCCAAGTGCATATGTATTGTAAGACACTAATAATTCCTACTACTAACCATGAGATGATGGGCTAAAATCCCATGACTTGTGTGTTAGTTGTCTAAAGCTCCTCTGACAACTTGGGTGAAGGCAAGCAATTTAGACAACCTAAAAATTTTAGGTGATTAATTTCATTAGAAGCTTTTTTGGGCCTTTGGATGCCTGCAAGTTATCATAGCTTGCGAATGTAGGAAACAAGTTTGGCACAATGGTTTGATGTGGGCGAGCCCCTACCAAGTCATTGACAATTTTTTATTTAAAAAAATAATAATTAATTAATTATTATTTTTGCATTTGGAGACTAAAAAAATTTTAAAAAAAAAAAATTTATGAAATTTTTTTTTGACAATGGGTTGTTCCCCTCGCTGTGGGGAATAACTGCGGGGGAACAGGCCCGAAATAGGCTTCTGGCCCCCTCCAAACTCTTCTAATGGGACAACCTACTCAGACAAATCTATAAAATAGAATAATATAATATTTGTTTTTTTGGCCATGTTTTTCAACATTCTTTTGAACATTCTTTTTGACATTCTATTGACATTTTTTTACAAAGTTTTTGACACTGTAGTGTTGAAAACTTGTCAAAAACAACATTTGTTTTTGGTAATGTATTAGTGACAAAACCAATGGACAGCTAGGGAACATCCAAAGGACGCCAAGTATGTTTTTTAGAAGGATTGGTTGCCATTGGGTGGAGTCTATAAGAGTATGTTTCCATTGCCATCATGGAGCTCCTAAACTAGAAAAAAACATCTGCTCCCTTGTAGTCTTGAGCCATTATTTTTTTCAAATGCAAGTTGGAGGGCTTGGACATATGGTTGGAGGGGTTTAATATTAGGAAATTTACTTGCCGTGTTAGGGAATCAAGATGATCAACTTTTCAAAAATGAAGGTTCCTTGACTTCCTTTCTCCATTTCCATAATAAAAACAAACCAAAATAATAACCTCATGATAAACAAAAAGTATATCCGACTACCTTGAATTAAGGTAGAAGCATCCAAATGTTAATTTAATCATTCTTTAACACCTAAAAAAGAATCTAAATCCAAATGCAAGTGAACCCAAAGTAAACAAGAGGGATTCTAACATAGACAAATGGGATTTGAAGAAGTTATTACTTTCAATTGGATTGGTCAATCACTTACAACTTAGTGTGTCGTTTTTGGGTGTTTCCATGCCCACTTTGGTGTTGGTTTAGTGCTCACAATAAGTGCATCTACATAATTGTTTAAAAAAATTTGTAATAGATTCATACAAGCTTGGAAATATACAAAACTAATTTTGTTAGTTTCCTAAACCCTTTCCTAAGAATTGCACATCATTTTATTCTGTAGCTACTCTCATGATGCAGGTCGAGAATAAGTCGCATTTACGATAGGTACCTTCTTGTAAGACCAATGGAAACAGGAAGAAGCGTCCAGGCCCACCTGTTGAGCCCAGCCAGTTCCAGGAGCTCCGGGACGCCGAAGGACTAGTAAGCCTCATGTGCGCGGGCCTAATAGCTTCGATTGATCGGGGACTGTTGGCGTTCAAATTGTACTGTTGTAGAGAATTCTTAATATTTTTGAGTTTTTATGTCTGATCTGAACTCAAATTGGAAGTTTCTGAGAGGTAGACAGGGCGTATATCAATGGAGCTGCAGTTGCAGTTGCAGATTAGGTTTTAGCGGCTTAATTAGGGGTTTTGTGAGGATGATTACTTGAATTTGCGTGTTTCTTTGCAATGCCGCATTTCAATTGTGTGTCAATTTGGAGGGGTAGTGTTTGGATTGTGATCACGGTGGCGCGCAAGCAGGGGAGGCAGTGAGAGGATGGAGGTGGAGGTGCGGAGGGTTGGGAAGCAGGATTGTTTTGCGTCGCTGCCCAACACGCTGCTGGAAGCCTTCCTGTCGGATCAGCTGCCATCTTTTCCTCTTGTGCTCGAGCTTCGTGTTCCAGGGAAGAAGGGCCAAGGCGGGCCGTGGTTTGTGGCGTGGGATGGCTCTCCTTCTCGTTCTTCGCAGATTGAGGTGAGTACGTTGGATATGCAATCGAATTAATCGGGATTTTTTTAACGTTTTCATCAGTTTTCTTCGTGGAATGCGCTCGAAGAGAGGATACCATTTGCCTCACTTTATTTTGATTTGCATCGCATCAAATTTTGTTACGCCTAAGTGCTGAATGTTTATGGCCAGGTTGCAGAAAAGTTCGCAGATTGCATTGGCCTGGAGAATAATACCAGGGTCATTGTCCGAGCTAGGGCTGAGGTTGCTGTGGCGGATACGGTTGCTATCGAGCCTGCAAGTGAAGATGACTGGGAATTGCTGGAGCTCAATGCTGAGTTTCTTGAGGAGCACTTGTTAACTCGGGTCGGTATTTTTGAGATCAGTTTGATGTGCTCTTGGATATTGAAAATGGATATATTTCTGTTTGTAATCGTTTGGATTGTGATTAACTTCCGTAGTAAATATCTGGGGTGGCTGGGGTGGCTTGTACACATGGACGTGATTTTTGCCTTTTCTCACTGAATGTGGGGTTTTAATGTCGTCTTCTAACGCAATTCGCAGGTGGGAGTATTGTATGAAGGACAACGGTTTCCTGTGTGGATTGAGAGCGGCAGTGTATTGGTGCTTCAAGCCGTCTCCACTAGTCCCAGTAAGCTGGTTAGTGTGCAACGCTGTACTCACGTCCTTTTTAATGTGTATCTCTTGCTTTAGAATTCTTTGTTCTTCACCAACCTTGGATTTTAGGTCAGTTGCATACCCTGTGGGTGGTGTCACACCTGCCACATGTTCTGCCGAGGTGAGCTGATGGAGCGTTTACCTAAGTTATATGGTGGGGCGTTTATTACGATCGCTTGTTTCAACTTCTTTTGGCAATGGTTTCAGGTACGATTAGGTGCTGGTTCTGAGCTTGTCGTTGCTCCGAAGAAACGACTGCTTTCAACGCCGTCTAATGATGCGAAGCTTTCTCAGAACGAGAAAGCAGACAAAGCTCCAATGTGGACTGGACATACCTGGCTCCGGGTTCAGGAGCTGGATCCCTCTCTTATGCAACCAGTTTATATTGGCAGGCTGGTCTGCCTTAGTGAGCCCACTACTGCCATCTTCGTGTGCCCTTTGACTGCGAAAGAATTAAAGCTTACGAATGGACAACTTGTTACGTTGTCCGAGCTCTCTTTGAAGGGCAGGTCATATAATGCACGAAATGGGGAGCCGGAGGAATCGCTGTCCACGGAGGTTGAAGTTACGGAGCTCGATGATGGGAAAGCTAAAGTTCAAATTTCCGGAAGGAGGGTTGTTGTAATGGCGGTAGTTTCAGAGTTAGCCCTGCAGGGTCACGTTATACTGGCTCAGTCACTTCAAACTTACATGGGTCTAAGCTGCCATTCACGTAAGTATTGTTTTTGGTTTCATCATGTCTACTCGGGACCTTTTCGTTTTAACACATAATGTGTCGCTAACTTTGAGAGTGTCAATGGATGTGGTGATGTTAACCCGGAACTGTCCAAGCCAGAAATAGAAAGCTCACATTAGGAAGACAACATTTGATTATAGTAGCTTTTAAATCATATTCTTATCGTTTTAAAAATGTAGGGTATGATTTCTTCTTTCTACTGGTGCATTTTATTACCTTGCTTGAAGCTTCTTTAATGATTTATTTCTATACGGATCGGACACTTTGGCCATTGGGGCACTTAGGGCTAATTCAGAGAAGTCAAATATTGGATGTTGATTGTCTAGCACGATAATCGTTCTTGGTACGGTATACTTTTGGAATAGTCGTTTTGTTAAACAACGGTTTGGTTGCGTTCAATTAAGTTGAGAACGATAATTCTCATTTTTGGTTCTATTCCAAGGTTTTAGATTGTATTTTTCCTGTTCCATTTTATGTATGCTGTTGCTTCATTGTGAAGCGATTTCAACAGTCTTTCTGCTTTATTGTGACACCTTGTTCCAGTATTAATTTTTCGAATTGCCTTGAGAGCAGGAATTGGTATCCATCCATGCGGAGATCCTGCTTCAATGCCTGCTTTTCTCGAGTTCTCTCCAGCAGTATTTGAGTCAGTCCATACAGAGGAGTCTGAGTATGCTGATGATTCACTCCAGGTGAACAAAAGTCGCGTGCCTGTGGCTAGACATGTAGATAGTTTAACAGGAAGATGGAGCAATCATAAAGCATTTTTGGCTTCGGCACTGGATAATCATCAAGAGAAGGGAATTCATCGAATTGAAGACGTGAAAAATACTGAGGGCACTCTACGAAATGTAAAAAGGTTGCTCCACGATTGGGTGGAAGCACAGGCAGCTGTCGTTAGTTGTGACGGAACTGAGAATTATGTACCTGTATCTCGAGCAACTATCATTCATCTTACACCTCCTCAGCAGCCTGCGAGGAGAAAAGATCCTGAGAGCAGGGGTGGAGGTCATAGAGCATCAAAGAGTTTCGTAAAGCAGGACCAAAATGACATGTTATTCCTGATTGGATTCCTAAGTCATTCCAGTAATGTCTTACCTCCAACTCTGGGGATGTCAAACAGCTACATTCTGTTGCAGAAGCATATGTTTTTAGATGAAGAACCCCATTCTGGCAAGGAAGCTCCAGGAAAAATCGTTGGCGACCGAGTTGGATTACCAGTTAAAGTTGGCAGTTATGAAACAATATACTGTAGGAGACTAACTAATTGTTATGAATCTAGTGCGCCGGCCCTGCTTTCTTTGAGATGGTTAGGAGAAGCTCTAGAGAAGGCCTTCTTCCGTGAGTTCGTCTTTCTTTCCCCGCCTCGCTTTATTTTGCTCATTTCCTCGTACATTCGGCTTGAAATGTATCCAGTCTGTTTGGGATGGATCATTTACGTGGACATACTTCTTCAATTGCAGGAGTGAAATTGCTTCTATCACCTACCATTCAGAGGAATAGTATTGATCTTCCTGGAGCTGTTCTTCTTTACGGACCCCCTGTAAGTTCCATGGAGACTAATCTCTTGCCATTAAGAGCCAGTGCTTGATACAGACTTTTATCGAGATTGGAATTTAAGGAACTCTCTGGGTTCTCAACAGGAATTTGAGAGGAATAGTTGTCGATAAAAGGTTATTTAGTTTGAGTTGCTCCTTTTCATTTTTTCAGGCGTGCGGCAAGACTACGGCAGCCTTAGCACTGGCTCGAGAGCTGCAAGCGGACCCAAGTTTACTTTCGCACAGGTATTTGGTTTCTGCTTTCTTTATTCGTGCCATCGTTTCAGCTTGTGCTTTAAGAATTAATTGTGGAACATTTCTATCAAATTTGTAAGAAATTCTGATGTACTGAATGCCTCGTCTTTGATAATTCATTTGACCTTTCTTTCTGTGATGTAACAACAGGGTTATTGTTAGGTGTAACGAGCTGGTCGGCGAACAGGCTGGGTCAATTCGGAATGTGCTTCACAATGCTGTATCCGAAGCCTTGGACCATGCACCAACCTTGATAATTCTGGATGATCTTGACGCCTTGCTTCCTAAAGAAGAAGGTCCGGAGCCAGCTACAATAGTGATGGCTTTATCTGAGTTTCTTGGTGATCTTATGGATGTATACCAGGTGAGGTTACCCTATCTTATTTTATACGTGTCAATAGAAGTTCATTGCAGGTAGGATTAAATGTATATCTCATGACTATACTTCCTCTTCAGAAGCGTGTAAATGACATGAGCTGTTTTCGCCAGTTTTTTCTCCAATTTTAACTATCGTTATCATATAAACCACTTAACAGCCTGAATTTATGCGGATATAGAGTTAGTCTAAATTTTTTTCTTGAGTTTGTTATGTTTTTAATGCTTTTATGGCCATAAAAGTTCCTTGTAAATAACTCTTGACTATGTCTAGTAAAGCAATGTGTGCAGTTAGTTGTAAGACACTGTTTTCCATCCTTCAGAAATATAAGTCTGCCATGAAGAACTTGAGCGAACCTTTATATGCGCGAACCCATTATATATTTGTTTGATGTCTTCTTTTCACAAGCGTCTCTTCAGTGCTTGCTTATACTGCTTTTTATTAACTTGGCATATGCTTCTGTTCACAGGGAGGCAGGCAAGATCTGATGATAGCATTTCTCGCTACCGCAAGATCACCTATGGCTATTCCGGATACGTTGTGCTTTTCAGGTGTGCTTTAATTTATGATTTCCGACGTGCTTGTTTATCATGTACGCCTTTATTATGGAATGTTAACCTTACATTATGAACTGTTATTGATAGTGTGCCTTACATGGGGTGTTCAGGGTAATAACATTAGGAACCTTGTGGATCTTTCCTTTTCAATCCCTCATACGTTTTTAAGCTCACGAGGATGCATTATTTATGTGCCTTGTAGGGAGGTTTGATTATCACGTGGAGTTGCCTACACCCGCAGCGTCAGAGAGAGCCACGATCTTAGAGCAAGCTGTATCTGCTCGCGGCTTTGTTTGTAGGTCATCAGTGGCATCTGAAGTTGCAATGAGCTTTGATGGGGCTGACGGCAGCGATCTGGTAAGTAGTCAATCTTAACCTTCATTCGTCGCAGCCCTTCGCAGAAAAAACTAACTTCACTTGTATGCAGAATTTGGACATCAACTATTTGTCTCAATATTTTTAATATTTTCATGCCCATAAATATGTGTATCTATTAGTTCTAAGAATTTAAACTTTTTTTGATACAAAATGAGATTTGTACAATTTAAAAGATCATATTGCAATAAATATCATAAAATTTACATCATGTCTTCATAGATTTTTGGAGGGGTGGAGGTTCAAGTTACAATGAGAAATTGTATGATGTATTTTTCATAGAAATTTTAGATTTAAATTTGGAAATTCGACAAATGTATTTGCTATGTAGTGTAGTTTGGGCCTTTCAAGGTCGATAATGGGTTCGACCGTCTAGTATCCACGATGTGGATACTTGGTCCTCTAAGGTTGAAAGGAAGCGAATGTACTTTTTTTTGTTGTGAACTGCTGTTTCTTTGATGACCTAGTGGAATCACAGTGTCGAACAATTAATGCTCTAATTAATGGGAAGTGCAGGAGGTATTGGTGGACAGAGCAGCACATGCGGCAGCTGCTCGCTTCCTTTCTCCAGACACTACACATGCATCTATCACTGAATGGTTATCAAAGCAATCTCTGTCGTCGAGGAGAGAAAAGTTTGAACTCAACTCTCTAGACTTCAAAGCAGCTCAGCACAATTTTGTGCCTTCCGCTATGCAAGGTATTGCAAAGGGCGGAACTGAGGTTGGAAGATCTGGATGGGATAACGTGGGTGGTCTGCGGGAGACACGTCGTGCTTTACAAGAGGTCAGCAAGTTGCTTGCTTGTAAAAGCCAAGCGTCTACCTTGATCTTAATATTATATCATGATATTATGGGTGATTTAGACAATTTGTGCCGAACTTGTTATGAAATTGTGTTGATGTGCTAGTTAGGGAAGGTCTTGGTTAAGTAGTAACCTCATACAGATCGAATGTTGTAAGGGCATTATGAAGGCATTTTCTTATCTGACACCCTTTCTCTTGGTCTGTCGTAGGTACTGGAGCTGCCAGTCAAACATGGGAAGCTGTTTAAAGGGGCTCCGCTCAGACTACGCTCTGGTGTACTTCTGTACGGTCCACCTGGATGTGGCAAAACTCACATTGTTGGTGCTGCTGCTGCCGCATGCTCTCTTCGTTTCATTTCTGTCAAGGGTCCTGAGCTGCTGAACAAGTATATTGGAGCCTCTGAGCAAGCTGTAAGAATTTTTTTGCCCTATTCTATCGTGCATGTATATAACTTGAAATAGTATGGTGGACATAAACTTCATCTGCAGATTTGTAGATTCACCTGATTCTACTGATAGGATATGAACTGTTACATAGAAGCGTAGTGATGGGATTCTAAATACTGTAAGTGTGTTTGAGCTCAGGTTCGTGATGTTTTTGCTAAGGCAGCAGCAGCAGCCCCAGCATTGTTGTTCTTTGATGAGTTTGATGCCATTGCTCCAAAGCGAGGCCATGACAATACTGGAGTGACAGACCGTGTTGTTAATCAAGTAATTGCATCTAGTCGCAACTCATTATTTTATCTTGCAATACATTTACCCTCCCTACAATCAATGCATTGCTACTTCTATATTGGTAATTAGTCATTGAAATTGTGTTTTATTTCCTTGTTGCTGCAATAAGTGGCGGACTATAATGCCACAACTCTCGGGATTGATTTGGATGCAGCTTCTTACAGAGCTTGATGGTGTCGAGGCTCTCAATGGTGTATTTGTGTTTGCTGCAACCAGGTACTTCATGTTCATTTTTCACATACATGATGTCTTTTACATTATCACCTACACTGAGAAGTGCAGCCAGTTTACTGTTGTCATAGTTTAGCCCCTGATTTTGGCTATGAATACCGTTAGTCTTACTGGGAAGATTGGGTGTTTATTATGGGTCTAGTCGGCCAGATTTATTGGATGCAGCTCTACTACGACCTGGTCGGCTGGATCGGATGCTGTTGTGCGACTTCCCCTCTACCTCTGACCGTGTTGAGATACTGCGAGTGCTCTCCAAAAAGGTTTGTCGCTTGGTTTCTACTATTTTTCCTCCAAAGGACCAAGAGGTCCTAATTGAGCCTCGTGGTTTGTTTATCAGTTTTTAGTTGTTGTTGAGGTTTTATTTAATTATTTACCAACACATGCATTAGACTTTTCTGATTGTTGTGGTGTAGAATTCTGCTCCATCTGAACTATATTTTTACAATATTATCAATCGAATTGGTCATTCTAAAACTATGAATTCTTGGTCCTTTAAGGGATTAATCGATGTACTAATCAGTTTTCTGTGTGAATGATCCCATACTGTAGTTATCAGTAATTTTTTTCCTGTATGAGCAGGTGTTGAATTTGCTTTGTCTTTGGCTGTGCTAGGCATGAAGTTAGAGAGAGTCGCATGTTCTGTAGGATCTTTACCTCCTATTTTCTGTAACGGAAGCAGTTGTCTAACTGCTGTTTCTTATTTCCTTATATTCGTGGTGGTACCACTATATTGGTTGCTCTTCATTTTGTGAATTTCTTGGAAAAAAGAATGTGTATGGGATGACACATCATTTTATTACTCCAGCAGTTGCAGATATTTGGTGGTGTTTGATTTTGATACTGATCATGGGGTTGGTGGGTCTACATGCTCAACAGTTATCGCTTGCAGAGGATGTGGACTTGGACACTGTGGCTAATATGACGGATGGCTTCAGTGCTGCTGATTTGCAAGCTGTATGTTCAGATGCACAGCTGGAGTCTGTCCATAACTTCTTGGCGCACAAGGAAGCAATGGAATCAGTAGACTCAGCCAAACTAGTTATCACTATGCAAAACCTGCAAACTGCAGCTCGGAATGCAAGGCCATCGGTACCTGACACTGAAAGGAAAAAGTTTAATGACGTTTATGCATCCTTTATGGATGTGAGAAAGCCAACAGCTTCAAAGGTATGTTGTTACTTTTGCAAAGAAAGATCAGTCACTTTGAACTACCAGATAGTGGGATGGATGGGCTTGGTTGACTAACTGTACTAGTGTTGAAATCACAGGATGGCAAAGGGAAGCGTGCCACTTTGGCATAAAAAAACTGAAAGATTCCTCCATCACGCAAGATATCACTTGGCAATGAATACAACCAGAAAAATGAGTTCAGGGTTGTATGAGCACTCAGCAGTGGAGCCACTTGGATGAAATTCAGTTGTATTGTTTCCTCTCTGAGGGTAAGTGAACGGGTGTTGAAATTTTGATTATGCCCTCGGAGTTTGTCATCTCATATTGCTGGTTTTTTCTTAATTTGCTTTCAGATATTGTTCTCACTTACTCTTAACTGATTTCGCTAGCTAAGACTTTAAATGGTCAAGTTTGCACTTTCTGATTAACCTCAAAATATGGATAGAAAAAACTTTGGAAGTTATTAGTCAATCATAGTAAACTTTTAAAGCATGTTTTTATACATGTTGTTGCCTCCCTTTAAGCTCCTAAACTGATTTAGCTGTTTGTGCAGAACATATGGGTAGGCCGAAGGAGGATGTCATGTGTACATTTGAACTGGAGGTTATGTACAATGCCGCTTCGGGAATTTAATGGCCAGTGAGTTTTCATTTCTGTCGCTTGTAAAACAACTTGACAACTCCCATTCTGATAGATGTCACTTGTCCATGACAAAGTCATAAGGAGAGGGCATCCCCTGTCAAACCAGATAGTTCAATCTGACATATCATTGAGATTCTTTGTTCAATCACCATGTTAATAATTCATCCCAGTGCATCGAACATTCCACTTTCAAGAGTTTCAGAATTTGAAAGACGTGACTGGTACTATAGCTGATTGAAGTGATTTCTTGCCGAACCTGAGCTTTATTAAGTGCTTAGAATACTATGCCGTGTCAATGTGTGAAAGTTCAATTATACCGTGTACTATAGCTGACAGTGTAAAATGATTTTTGCTCGGTGGCAATTAAATTATACCCCGGCACAGAATGAGAATATTTGAAATTGCACTCCTAAGCTTGAATAGTCCCTCAGCTTTTCATTTTCTGTGACATGTTACAATGATAACCTTACTACTGATTCAGTTGGAGACTTGCACAAGAAGAGAAAGTGTTGAAAGAGGTGAATTGATTCGTCACTGACCTTCCAAAACTGGATCTAGAAAGCAGCACTGAAAAGCATAACCCTCTTATAGTGTCTTATCTTGCTGCGTCTTGCACTTCGTTTCCTTCGCGTGTACATTGAAGGTTGAAAATATTGGATTATTATTTATTGTGATGGATGTGCGTGAGTATTAATCTGAAGGACGATCACACCATTCAACGCTTGTTTAGTGTTACTAATCTCAAGAAATATTAGTATGTTAGTGGCATTGCAAATTGAGTGTTAATGAGTACCTGAAATTGTTTTTTGGAAAGATCTTTTGCTCATTTCATGGATGTGTGTTGCAGAGTTGATGGCTCCACCTGAAAGTGTCAAAATAAGCATCTGAGCATGGCTCTTATCATCAGCGTGCTTTGTTAGGTGGTGTTGGCAATTGAAAGAGGATTATAGTGTGTTAAAAAGATCTTTTAAAACACTAAATGAATGAGATATGAATTTTCAAAATCTGCTTATCTAAAATTGATTTTAGGCTTGAGTAAAATAGTGCACATGTCAAATAAGGATTTATAGAAGTTCCTTTTAGATGAGGCCAACAATTAGGTGCAGATACCTTCAATGTTGTGATGAATTTCTTGTTGAAAGAGTTTGTTGTATAGTCATGAGACAAACAAGTTTGATTTCTATATGTTGACAAAAAGACAATTTGTAATTTTGAATCCACTTGAAGTTAAATAATTTTTATGAATGTTGAAATAGGATCATTTGGGCATAAAGCAACCAAGATACTTTTCAGGATTGCAATGGTGTATCAATTTTTCAACATTATTGTCTCTATCATCAATATTAGCTTTTTGCCACCAACTTGGTTCATATACACAATTTTCAAACATTTGAAAGGGAGGGATGCTAGCCTTAGTAGGTAAATATTTGGCATATTCTTGCAAATACCATGATTCTTTTGAAATATCATAGATTGCAACAACTTTAATATCAATTATCCGAATGCAAATGAGACTGTTACCACTTGTACATTCAAATTGTTTTTGTGAGTAATCTATTGTTTGAAATACATCATTGAAAATATTAGTGGACATTTCAGTAACAAGAATGAAATTGCTACTTGGAATTGGATTTTCATTAGATCCTGTGTCAAATCCATTTGCAAATATCATAATTGTATTAGCTAATAATAAGTTTTTGAGTCACTGCATACAACATTGGCATTGTTGATTGCCATCCAAACGGTTGTACAATAATAGGAGGTTGTAGATGACTTTCATTAGTGTTGAACGGGTTGAAAAAAAATGCCAATGTAGAATCATCATATTCAACAATGGGTGTGTAAAATATATGTGGATTTGTTATTTCAATAAGGATATATTCAGACTTTATTGGTGGAGTATTATTGCCAAAGGGATTTGATGAATATTTAGTGCTCCTTGAACTTGAACTTTCTTCACACCACAATTTTTTTTTTTACTAAATATTTAGTGCTCCTTGAACTTGAACTTTCTTCACACTACAATTTTTTTTTACTGAATATTTAGTACTCCTTGAACTTGAACTTTCTTCACACCACAATTCTTTTTTTACTGAATATTTAGTGCTCCTTGAACTTGAACTTTCTTCACACCACAATTTTTTTTTTACAATGTTACATCCATCAATCTCTGCAATTATTTTAGAGCCTTTGGGAAGTATAGGATTTCCAATTGGAGGTTTGTTTCTATTGGGGTTTGGAGGACAAAAAATTGAGCTATTTGAATCAATTGATTGTTTAGAACTTAGATTACTAGAATTGTCACTATGATAATCTTTTCCATCCAATGATCCTAGGTTTTCATTTCCATCCTCATCCAATTCTTGTGGTGGAACTTCTTCTAAATGTTCTTCAACTAAGATGCCTCCAAAACACACTACCATCCAATGATCTTTTTTCAAAAAAGCCAATCCACTTTGACCTTGTTTTATAGGCATTAAATGTGAAATAAAAGGTAAAGGTCGAAGGTACCAACCTTCTTCTTTTGGGATAGACTTGCATATAGCAAGCACTAGTTTTTCTCCTTTTGCATGGTCTTCATCAGCACATTGATGGTAATAGCCTAAAACTACCACAATATAGTAATGACAATGTTCTTCTAACCAGTTATGGTAAGGATCTGTTTCAATTTCAACACTACTAACAGAGCTTTCTTTTGATACATTTGTTCTAGGAGTATCATGAATATCTATGTTAGTTTTCATGAGAGCATTCATTTTAGATTCATTTCTTTTAGAGCCAAGTGTCAATCTTGAACTTCCATGAATATTAGGTCGTGGTAGTAGTATCTTTGGAGGCACTTCATGTTCTTTTTTCACTAAAGGTTTAGATTCTTCTTTCATTTCTATTTTTTTGAGTGGAAAAATTTCAATAGTATTGTTGTGCTACCAAACACGCCCTCCCCGAAATGATTGTCTTCTTTTATACAACGCTGGATTGATACCTGAAAGATAGTACTCCATTGGCTCTTGAGAATAGGCAAAAGGATCAATTAATGAAGCACTAAATCTATGTTTTTCTAAAAATGAAGCAATCCTACTTTGATGCATCTTGAATGTATGTACTTTATGTGGAGTCATAATTATACATGTAGTCAATTCTTGTAAAATCATCTTCGAGATTGGAGGTATGAAATAATATTCACAAGTAAGTGGATTTGTAACAAGTATGACAAGTTGTCCTTTTGGATATTTAGCCCTATCATACTAGTCTTCTTCATCATGTGTCAAGGGAAGAAGTCTTTCTCCTAAAATAGGAGGTTGACGTGGTTGTCTACTTCCACAACAAACCAATAATCCACCATGTCCTGTAAAAACTTTCTTGACGTCTATTGGAAGGTAATTCAATGATGGAAATGCAAACCATTTCTTTTTTTCATTGTGTTTGTCTAAATATTTTGCACTCTTATATGCAATCATTTGAAATGTACCATAATCATCTGGTAATCTGGTATTGTATTCATACACATTATAACAGGACAAAAACTTTTGTACAATCGATTCTCTTCATTTTCAAATTGAGAAGGTTTCCATTCTATTAATGTACAATCTAAATTGCAATAGATTTGATAAAGGGGATTTCCTCTATCCAATTTGCTCTAAATTTTATCGAGAACTTCCATTGGAGCATTACAAAATATTTTTGCTACACCACAAGGCATAAGGTGATTCCATTTTAAAGGTAGATCAAAGATCATTCGATCAAGATATTCAGTATCGAACTCAATGAGAACATTAATAATGAATATTGTTTTTTCTCGTGTACTTCGTTGTAAAGTTCTACGTGCATTATCTTTTTCAATTTCTAATAAATTATTGCTATTATTAGCCATCACCATGGTGCATGATCAATTCAAAAAATATATTTGGACTTTATTATGAAAAATTCAAAGTTGATAAAAAAAAATTTCCAATTGAAATTTATTTGAAAACACTATTTAGAATCATGTTTGATTCAATGTTAGATCTTGCATTCCTTTTGATAAAATATATTAAACTTAAACTTAAAATTTACATTATTCAATTTTTCTTTATTGAATTCTCATTGTAATTACATTTGAATTCATAATCACTAAGTTTATATTAGCTTTATATCTTCAATAGAATCTTTAGGTTGTTAGTAGATTTTGCACATAATTATATTTTTCCATATTATAAATGAAATTAAAAATATATATTTAGATGTATTATATTGCCATATTAGTGGTTCAAAAATTTAACTTTAATTTGACTATACACAAAATAAGAATACAACTTAGCATTATTCCAATGAAGATCGTTAGGTCACAACTTGTAAAGTTTACTAAGTGTGAAGAGACAAGTAGACACAACTTGCCCTTAAAATTTTGAGGCAACACAACTAAAGTCAAGAAATGAAGGCACATGAATGCAATCACAATTATTCAAATAATATATGAATCCCTTCACCCGCAATTGCCAATTATTTTTATAAAAATAAATTAATAAAAATGCATTAGACCTTTGAGAGTTGAAAATTTATTTTAAGGCACAAATTCTATTGACGACCTTAAGATAAAAAGTAGTTTAGTCTATTTTTAAAGCAACCTTTGGGTTTTTTGTATTTATATATTTAGGGCCTATTTTGCTACCCAAAGGCACTACAACAAGACTAAAATAGTGAAATGAAGTTGAGACAAAAATGGTGAAATGAAGCTAAGATGGAAGTAATGGAACTTTCAAATCTCAAAAGTAAAATTGAAACCCGTAGTGTCTTTCAATTGAGGGAGTTCAAAAGATTTTGAAGGAACCAATGAAATTAAAACTTTTGAGGTTTGATTTATTTTTTAAACCAAAAATTAAAAAGTTAAAAAAAATATATAAGAGTTGAAAGGTTTTTGAGCCAACCAATGGGATTTCTATATTAACAAATAAAAAATTCACTTTGTGACTATGTAGTTAGAAGTCATTACTAAGAAAATAGTCGCATGGAGCAACAACAAAAATAATGGAATTTTGAAGTCAATAGAGAATTTAATGTCTTTTCAATTGAGGGAATTAATTTTCTTTTTAAATGAGTGGAAACCTTTGAAATTCAATTAATTTCATAAATCAAGGCCATCAAAATTTGGATTAGAATTTGGATTCAAAAATATATGAGGATTGAAAGAATTCACTATGCAATTATAGGATCTAGATTTGGGGGGATCTAGAGTATATGATATTGGCAAATATAGAGTTCAACAATAGCTTGTTGGTCAACAGACACCTCTAAAGTGAATAAGATTAATTCAAAGCTTCAATGTCACATGAAGTCTAAAAAATTGCAATTTTCAAAGGCTACGCTACAATCATTTTTTCAAACTTCATTTTGCAAGTACCTACTCTCAATGTGATTTTTGTATTTATTTATTAGAGATGTCTTCGACAATGGTAGTTGTAAGAAAAAATTGAAAATTTCTTGAATTTTAAAATAAAAAGTGCAACAATCCATATCAAATGCAATTGATGCTCAAAAATGTTAAAAAAATCTCTCTAGATTTATATTATAGTGTCAAACATAGGTGTAAATTTTTTTATTTTGTCATCTTTAACCCCTAAGCACCATTTTTTGGCATTATAGATATTTTGGGTAGCTCACTATAAATGGAATTTTCATCTTTTTCTTTGAAATTTTCATAGAATATGTAATCAAAAAGTAGCTCTTAAAGCCCAACAATTTTCATACTTTTTGTCTACATATGTAGGCAAGTTATTGCATGATATGTAGTTTTGATGCCACATTGGGCAACTCAAAAAAATTCTTAAAAATTATTTTTTTAAGAAATAAAATTTTGAAATTGGTTTTCTAAATTTATATATACATGGAAAGTTTTTATTTATTTTATTTGGATTAATGAAGTGAAAGTTATGAAGAGTTTTAGTTTGCAGAGGCAATTATGGATTCTCCACTCTGAAATGAACTTTGAAGCCTTTTATTTAACTCAATTTTCAACATTTTTTTAAATTAAAAAAAAATCATAGGATGAAGATTGTTATTACAACATTACCACTATTGGAATTGTCATTTTTCAATTCCATAATGAAATTCTTAACAATTTAGTATTTTGAATCATTATCTACTTCTTTCTACTTACTATACTTTTCTATACATTATAGAATTCCAAATGATCTAAAAAATTTCAAGCATGCCTTGAAGGATGAATTTGAAGAGGCACAACCATTTTGGAGATTTTTTTATACAAATGTGACCTTGTAAAGTATAGCTGCCTGTATTTTTATAGGGCCAAATTTTTTTTTGTCAATTTCAAAGCTAATATCTTGAATCTACTCAGTGGAAATTTTTGAAAGTTTTTCCACATCTTTTCAAACCAATTTACTACAAGATCCCGTGGTTATATGTGTCCAAAAATGTTTGTTTTTCTAATTTTGTATTTGTACTAAAAATGACAGTTTTGGAACATTTTTGGTCAAAACATAGTCTTGGACTCTTGGGTCTTCATGGGTAAGTTAGAAATTAGCACTCCATAGTTGCAAATTCATTTTTTCAAATTACTAGTCAATATTTTTAAAAGTTTGACGATAAAACTATAATTAAAAATTTCTTGCTTGCCCTTAAAGGCCTATTGTATGAGTATACCATGGCTTGACAAATCCTCATGAGGGTTTTTTGTCATAGCATATACCATGGACATTGCTTTTTACATCTTGATTGAAACGTCAATCTATATTGTTTAGATTATGAGGACACATGTGCGGAAGTGCATTGACAACATGAGGTTCACTTTGTTGATGAAAGTCATTCTTAACTATTATTATTTAGAGGCTCTAATATTTGTATAAAGAATTCCATCGTCAAAGTCTCCAAATCCTAAGCAGGGTTGACGAATCTCTACGTCTGCTCCAAAATAGCGTCTGTTTTCTGGATGTCCGGACGCACGGACACTAGCGGACGCAGTGTCCCTCCCGCCGTCGGAAGGCGGACGGGCGGGGCGGACGGACGGGGCGGCTTAGAAAACCCGTTTTGGGTTTTTTGTTTTGATTGTTTTCACCAATGAGAGATTGAGAGTGAAGTCATTTGGATTTTGATTTTTCTTATATTGCAATTGTGATTCAATAGAGTTGTATATCACTATTTATGTAAAAGCTAAAATATGAAATATATTTTTAATTTTTTTTGTTGAATTTCATTTTAATTTAGAAACAAAATCACTTTAAAATCCAGCGAGATGTATATCATAAATAAACAAACAATTTTATAATAAAATGATTGAAGAAACCATTGTCATTTGTCAACATGAGTTCCATATATCATGAGCAACTAAACAATCAAACATCTAAATCCACATCTCCACAATTCCTATAAACGCCAATCCACATCTCCTTTAACCTCAGCCCCACTACTCTCTCCTGCAGCTCTCCGTTCAAAATCTTCATTATTGGAGTCATCTTCATTGTTGGAATCAAGTATCGTTGTCTCCTTCAAGTCTTCTCTCGAAGTAGGTTTACTCCCTTCTTTCGAATTTAATTTTTCTTTTTTACTTTGACAAAACGATTAAAGGCTTTTTGAATAGGAACCTTTCTTTTCTTTCTATTTGACAAAGTAACAACATTTTCATCAAGAGGGGTCCTATTCTTCATTGGAGAGATAGCAAAAGGTTGCATTTCTCTTTTCGCTTTCACCTTACTCGATTCTTGAACCATCAATCTTGATGTAGGGTCGACATGTCTATGAACGGTTATCTCCACTTTGGCTTTCTTTTGAAGTAATAGAGTGCCGTTTGTTGATTTAATGGGTTCTTGCGCCATTCCTTTTCCTAAAATGCAATCACGCAACGATGCCAATGGCATCCGATCACTATCCGTATCACTTAGGCTTGTAGATGATGACGCTACTTTCCATAGATTACCGCCTGTAGAAATTTTTTTGGAAATGTTCACTAGGCGTTTTCCATATCCAAAACTCTGAGAATCATCCAATCCGACCAATCGTGTGCTAACAGACTTCAACGGTATTGGTGGAAGAGCACTAGATCTCGGTCCTTCAAAAATTGACTTCATTGGCTCTTTTCCTTTATCACTCTTCACAATTGCCGAATTTGTGATTGCCATCCCAACTAAATCACTATTTTTCTGTATCGCAATATTTGGTTCCCCCTCATCACCACTATTGTTGCCCACATATTTTGGAACGTCCACCTCTATGACTGCATCTTCTCTTCTGTCGTTTCCTTGCACTACATTTAATGCCACAGATGGAGATTGAGAAATTAGAACTTCTTCATTTCTCCCATCATCACCAATAGCATTTTCATTGATTTTCACCTCTTTAGCAATAGCGTTTGCCTTTTTCGATAGAATGTTTTCGCTATTCAAGAATCTCATTCCATTGCAATATGCAGTTAAAGAAGGTAGATTCTCCTGTACCCCTACATTGTCCTCGTCTTCATAAAAGATATATGCATCATTTGCATTGTTGGGAACGACATCCTTGCGGTTTAGATGATAATCATGCGTATCATTCACCAAATCGGTAAAGCCTTCCGTAACATCTTCATCTCCCCATGCTGTCGCCCGATTGAAGTCATCTCCGCCATCTACAACTGAAAGGGCCCTTTCCAAATCCTCGTCATCATCATCTTCTAACGTCGGCCTATCTGAATCCTCTGATTCTATCGGATCCACATTATCATTATACCATTTTTTTTCATCTTTTTCCTTCGATGCGTTTAATACTTTGGAATTGGTATACACGTACACCAAATCCACTACTCTCTCCGGCTTCAATTTATTTCGAGATTTGTTGTGAACAAAAGAATAGTTGCTCCAATTCCGTTCACATGAAGATGATGACACCGGTTGAGCCAATATCCTCTTCACTAATGGAGCTATAAACTTGCCACATGCACCTTCAAAATCCCACCAAGCATGTGCGGACAACATTTGATCTCCCGGATTCAACATATTGTGGAATGGAGGTTCCTCGTGTTGAAAAGCCACAAATTCCTTCACCACTGCTGCATATTCATCCGGTTTACATATTCTCTCCAAAACTTTCTTACATCCTGACATTGCATCTGCGTCATCCGCTAGCTCTTTGTCATGAAGAAGGTATGGATTCAAAAGAGCTGCTTCTGATTGGAGATCGTTGTTCACCATTCTTCTTCGGGCATAAAAAGACTGTACCAATGGAATTGCAAGTTTTTCTAGCAAACAAAATGGTGGACTTTGTAATCCGTTCACGTGCTTCTCTAACTTCCTCATGATATGCAACACCTTCCCCATGCATGGTGATTTTGAATCAAAATCGCGGAGTACACATATGATTGGTTCAACCATCTCCACATAATTGATGGACCGATTCTAAAAATGATCATCAAGAACAATTTTCTTCACCGCTAAGGCCAAGTCTTTTGGTTGGACTTCGGATCCACGTTTCTTTTTAAGAGTATGTACATACTCAACCCATTGCGGATCTACCACCATTTGTTCCAATGCTCCTCTCAATTTTGTCAAACGCTCCATCATCATAAATTTAGAGGCGAACCTTGTATCCCCAGGCATCAAGAGACCAAGATTTGGCGAATACTTTCTCAATAGAGCTAGCGGCATATGTCTCTTCCTAATAAATTTAGTTACAAGAACTCCTTTATCCAATTTGGAAGCAATCCATTTCTCTGCAGCCCAATCCTTCAACAACAAATTCAATGCATGTACCACGCACCCTTGGTAAAAAATATGAGGATATTTTGCAGATATTACATCCCATGCAGACGGATTCACGAGAGCATTATCCGTAGTTATTAACACGACGTTCTTGGACCCCACTTGTTCAATGAACTTTTCCAACACAGCTGCCAAGTACTCCGCATTTTTTTCACAACCACTTGTATCCATAGATCCAAGAAATTCTTCACCTGCGGATGATACAAGTATGGCATTGATGAGAGGTCGATTAGTCACTAAGCTCCATCCATCAATGGACAATGTTGCTCCAAATTTTCGAATGCTATCTTCGGTCCGTGCATTCAACTGTGTCTGAATGTTGGTCTTTGCCTCATTCAACAATTTGTACCGAAGGTCGTGGTATGAGGGAGGAATGTATGGCCTACCGAACGCAACCGTTTTCTTCACTGCTTCTTTAAAAGTTGGATTTCGAGCCACGGAAAATGGTATGTTCGCCGAATAAAAAAAATTTGCCCACATTGAATATAATTTGCGTCTATAACCTTCTTCAAACCCATTCACTAAGCTATCTTGCCTCTGAGGCCTAGAACTTGATGCCCTCGGGGTTTCACGTTCACCAGAAGCTTCCGTACTCAAAGTCATTTCAGTTGTGGCACATACCATTGATACCAATTCTTTGGACGCTGGACAAGAGTCTTCGTGGTCAGAATGCGACACAGCCTTTCCGGCCGAAAACTCTTGGACATCTGAAGGGCCAGGGTTGCCATCCACATTGTCCATTACAACGCGTTTTGGAAAAACTCCTTCGCAGTGCCAAAATAAATCTCGAACTGCCATTGATAATCGTGGACAAAGGCTCACCCCTTTATCACATACACCTCCAGGCCCAGAATAGCCTAAGTGGCTGAACATACGGCTGAGCTTCCTTGACATGCTCGCTTTGCAAAGCCTACATTTTACTTTACCACCCTCTTGCACACTATACCAACGAGAAAAATCCCCCGTCGGTTTGGCCACCATACTGACAAGTGTATGTTTTACCTCAATTTCAAAAGAAACCAATAGAATGTTTTAAATTTGAAACCCACAACATGACAATGTATACAATATCAATGAAATTAGTCACACAAAGCTTTGAAAATCAAAGCCCCCCCGTCCACCGAACTATGCATTACCAAGCAAAAGACGCAATAAATTGAAGCTCATAGCCCTTGGAAATCTTAGCGTTCGGTTTTTTTCGAGAGTGAATACCAAAGCTTCTCTTCTAACATTTATAGTCCCCTCCAGAAAATTAAAGGTTCATTTTTAGGATTTACATTCAAAAACAAGCAACGGCCCGGACGGGGCTAAAGCGGACGGGTAGACGGGACTGTCCGCACTGTCCGCCTTCCGATGCCGTTCGCGCTTTGGACACGCTGACCGCCCCACTTAAACACTGACCGCCGATGGCGTCTACCCAGCTATCCACTGGAGCATCCTATGAGGCCGATATTACTCAAAAAGAGTGGTAACATTTCCAAAAAAAAAACACCTAATAATCACTGCTAAATGAGGATCAATGTAATTGATTTATCATTTTATTTTAAAAAAAAATGTAAACCCTAAACGGCTAAACCCTAATTACCCTAAACCTTTTATTTTCTCCCCTAAATTGTTTTACGAATGAGGAGAATGTGGTTAAGTTGAATATATTTGGATTATTTACTTATATTATCCTTCTAAATAGGTTTTGAGAAGATCTAAAGATGGTGGGGATTTTTTTAAAGTTCATTAGGAAATCAAATGTTTTGCAGAAATAATCAATTCCTTTTTCATCGTAAGCAAATGAAATTTTTTAAAAAGGCCCCAATACATAATTAGAATAACAGTTTAATGGATTTCAACCTCATGATATTTAATGAAAGGTTGTGATTTCTAATTAGAAGTGCATCACGATCTTCAAATGAACATCGAGTCTTTCATATTTTTTTAATGAAATTTTGATTAGATTTGAAAACAAAGAAAAAGAATCAATGTTTTAACTTTCAAATCATGTATGGCTATATTTTTCCTTAAAAACATAGAAAAATTCGTTACTTGAGTTGGTTGAGTAGAATACATTATACACTTATACATGTGCTATATTTATTTTGAAGGGTAATTCCAATATTTTTATTTAAGATGTTTTTAAATATTAATTTTAAAAAAGAGGGTTCATTGTTTAAAGATCTAAAAAATTGACAAACATAATTTCTATTATAAATAGAAATTGAATTCGGAATTCGAATTTTGAAATGATTCAAATGAACAAGATATTGATTATAAAATATTTCTTCGTTTGAGTTTTCAAAATGAATTCATGAAACAATTGCAAACTTTTGAACTTAGGTATATGGTATTGTTTTCGGTTTATACTTTGTAGAGTATAATACTTCAATTTTAATCCTAAATAAATGAAAAAACTCCACATGAATGAAATGTTTCTATGTATTGCACAAAGATTTCTACCAATTACTATGATAATTAAATACATTGTTACATTTCATAAAATATTCTACATAGAAAGAAAAAATCATTTCAGTTTTCAATCAAGATAAACGATGTCTTCTACTCTTTCTGTTATATGTTCATTTTGTATAATGTGTACATTGTACAATCTTTGAGAGTAGGGTAGTTCATTTTTGACTCTCATTGAAATAGAAAATATATTTGTGTTTGGATTTTGAAATCATTATGTATTCTACGGTCTTACAAGAATACATCTTGCTCTTTCCTTTGAATCCTTTTGATATTTTCTTTTTTTTCCTTTGCTTTCTCGTAGGGCTCTTGTTCTCTTGTTCTCTTCATTTGACCAGCCTATTTGGCTTGGCTCTTAGTTTTTGTTTTTTTTAATGCAATGGTTTATGCATATGTTATAAAAAAAAAATATTATTTATTTAAAATTAATATATTGATGAACAAACGCATAAAGGCATTGAATGCTTTCACATTTAAAGTTATAAATCTATCATAAATCACTCTTGCAAATTTGAATGATTGAATCGAAAATTTAAAAATGTAATTACAAGAGCTTTCAATTCAATCAATTGCATAAATCATAAATGTTGAAATGCAACTCGTATGAGTTTAGCATCTATGAAGATTAATTCATGCCATCCACATGCAATTTTCCAATTTAATAAAATGCAATTGAGTACTTCAATTTCTTTCCCTTCAATTCTCCAAGTAACATTCACTTCATATCTTTCTCTATTTGTTTATCTATTTTTTGGGAACAAATGGAGAAACCATCTTTGTCTATATTTGAACATGCACTCTTATTTGATTGATGAAGAATATATTTATGAAATATATAATCATTGATTTGTTCATGTTGATTTATTTAATATATTTTATGTATGTATATATATATAAATATATATATATCATTAAAGGAGTATAGAAAACAAGATTGACAAATTGTGTTCAAATGTTGTTGATTTTGAAATGATTTAGTACTATATCATTTATAAGAATATTGTAATAGTATTATGTTATAATATTCCTAAAACAATTGCAAGAAATATTAAAATACATGCTAAGTTAGGTTTGTTAGCCTACCAATTGTTCATCAATAGACATAATTGAGTAGCCCCTTTAAATAAAACACTCAATATCTAATATCTTACAATCCAAATGGTGGATTTGTCTAAAAATTTTTCCACATCTTTTCCAACTAATTTACTACAAGATCCTACGGTTACATATGCCCAAAAGTATTTTTCTTCCAAGACTTAGTATTTGCACTACTAATGGCAGTTTTGAAGTGTTTTTAGTGAAAAGAACTTTAGGGGTTAAACATCTATACCGTTAGATTTTGAAAAAAGAACAATTCGCTTCATTGGGGATAACTATAAGTCCATGCTCTTTTTTGATAGCCAAAACACACTTGCAAAGACTTGGACATTTAGCGGTTTACTAAGTGATTAGACATCAACTAATTCAATTTAATAGTAGAATTTATATTCAACTACCTTCTTACAATTGCTTTATACACAATGCAACGTAAATATTTGGGTACATATATTAAATGTCGCAATCCTTTCGTGAATTTTTGCACATTTTAGCTCATATCTTTGTACAAAAATATCATTTACCAAGAATTCATAAATTTGGTCATAAAGGAAGGCTACCTTTTTTAATTTCAAATTTTACATTGAATGAAAAGTTAGTTGGACTATACAGTGCCATGAAGACCTCTGTTTATCGTGCAAAATATGGACGTCGGAGAGCTTTAGGGTCAAACCGCCCCGTCCGCCCTCATACTCGTCCACCCCATCCGCCCAGACCCCCGTCCGCCGTGTCCGCCCCGATACCCGTCCGCCCCCCTCGGACCGTCCGATCGGGCGGACGCCAGATTTGTCTGCCCGTAGCCGTCCGATCGGGCGGACGGGGCTCTAGGGTTTCGGGGAGGTGGACGGTTTAGGGCCGTCCGCCCTTATAAGAGGGGCGGTCAGGCCGTCCGCATTGTCACTTTTGCTTTGTCCCTTGTGAATGTAAGGTGGAGCGGAGAGCTTGGTGGTTCATCCTCCATTGGCTCCTTTCCGAGGCAAGGCAAGAGTGGTTTGTTGGGACCCCCTTGTTGTCAATTTTTTTAACATTTGTGCGTGGAATTCACATTTAAATTAGAAAATTTCATCTATATCAGTTTCATTTGTCACGATGACGAAGGGGAAGAAGAAGGTTGCGAAGCTTAAACATGGAGAGGGACCATCAAACTTGGAGGTAGCTCGCCAAAGTCCTTCGGAGGAATGCAAAAAATTCATGATTAAGCGCATTGTTCAATTTTATGAATCGGAAACAACATTGTCTTTAGACAATAAGTACATCAGATATCAAGAGGAGTGCGTGTCTAAATTCAAGGTAGACATGACACAGATGTTGTTGGATGCATTGAATGTGGCGAAGTGGCATGACGAAATGCATAAAATGCACTTCACCAAATGTTTGGAGAACAAGGTTCATGACGCTTTGTGGAATTCCAAAGTCATTTTGGTTAAATATGGCAAGGAATATCGACCCAATGACGCTCAGTTTGAAAAAGTGATTTTGAAAGCGGACTTGTTTAGGGGGCGATGTGTTCCATTCGCCAAAAAGCACAATCGAGTTGGTTCAATTGGTTGGTGGAAAAGCAATGATGGAGTTGCTGAAGCGCAAAGGACCAAACGGCACCTAATAGCACTTCCAGATACAACACGCGTGATTGTTGTTGATGATAGAACGATAAGAGGTGGATATGCAACAATTCGAAAGGTCCGTATTGAAGGATGTCCAGGAGTACTTCCTTATTGGGATTTTGCGGCAAAGAAATCCATTCACCACCAAACTCGACCCAATCTTGCAAAGTTAAAACATCAAAACGAATCAATGGCTGTTAGAATTCTACACGCGGGTGTAATACGGTTTGCTGCGGTGCACGGAACGACGTGTAAAGGTTATAAGTATTGGTGGAATGGTGGAACTCTTCGACAAATGTTGAATATGGATAAGGACTTTCCAGACAACATTCAAATCCGTTTGATGTATACGAATCCAACCGAAGAGGAGGTTGTAAAAGCTCACCGTTTAGGGCGATATCGGAAGAAGCGCACGAAGCTGACATGGGCCTTTATGCATATAATGTATGCAGTGCATCTTGCTGGACATTTGCACAATGATCTTTCTCCGGACAACATTTTGTTGCATTTTCCAAAGGATGAGTCACGTATGTACATTGGAGTTTGCGATTGGGGTATGACCACCTTAGCTTCTCAACCAATGAAGTCTTTGTACACATTCACATCAGCAGATGAGATGAAACAGACTTTGCAGAGGAGATGGTGGGTGGATTCACGTATTGCATATTTGCATAAAGCAAGTGCAGATGTGGAAGTCATTCCGATGTATTCACGTAAGTCGGAAGAGTATGCCATTTGAAAAATTGCTCGGCCGATGAATGGAAACATGTCGGAGGCGTATTTCAACGTGCTACTTAAAACACCTAGTGCGACACAATTTGCCTTTCATGACTTTACAAAAGTGTTTTATGCTTACTTGAAGCGCATTTCTTCGAAGATTGATGATGAAAATACTAGTTTGGCCCATGTGATTACGCGATTTTCTAATACATATCGTTGGCCGATGCCAGATGAACATTTTCGCCATTTATATTAGATTGATAGTGTAGAAGTAGTAGTTGAATAGGTTATATAGGCATTAAAAATTAGTTTAGAAAAATAGAGTTGGAATGAAAAAAATTATATGTGCAATTAGCCAAATGTGCACAATGTATGGTATTCTATATTAAATTCAATATATTTTGCCCATATTGATTATGTTTGTATTTGTGTTGATCTCGATTTTTTAAATAGTATATATATATATATATATATATATTTGAAGTCACAAACTTTTTTAGTTTGCCTTCTGAAAATGAATTGGAATTTTTTCATAGTTTCAAGACTATCATGGACTCATGGTTAAACTTTATAATCTTTCAACTTATAAGAGACATTGTTTTAATGACAAATCGTGAACCATCGCACTTCATTTAACATTTAATTGTTTAAAGATTAAGGGAGTGACCGCGGGGCAGTTTGGGTAGGGCGGTCAGGGGAAATAGAACCGTCAAAGCGGACGGGGCGGACGGGGCGGTCCTGGCGGACGCTGTGTCCGCGGGGACCGCGAATGTCAACGGACGCTGCGGACACAGCGTCCGCGTCCGGACGTCGTGTCAACCCTGATCCTAAGACAACCTTCAACCAGTTGTCCTTGGTGGTGTGGAGACCAGTGGTGCCCTAGTTTTTTTTAAATAAAATTCAATAAGTCTAAATCAATCACAATGAATTTTTAAATATTTATAATTAAGCAATATTATAAGTAGTTTAGGCAAACCAAAGGCTTTGAAAGTATTGAGTCAAAGTGTCCAATTCCATTGCTTTTTAGGATTCACAACCTTTGAATTCATACTAATATTTGTGTTTACTTCTTTACACAAACTACATCCTTAATTCCTAAAGGATTAAGTTGTGTTTTTTTGGCAACATAGCAATTTGGGGCAACTCACTTCGAATGGAGTTTTTATTTTTTTGGCTGTGAAATTTTCATACAATATGGGAACAAGGTTTGTTTTTTAAGGCCCAACAATTTTCATAACTTTAGACTACATGGTGAAAAAAATTATTGTATGATCTATAATTTGTTTATCAACTCAAGTAGTTGCGGTAGATTAAAAAAATCACTTTTTTCATAATCAAAAATTTGAAATTGGTTTTCTAGATTTATATATATGTAGAAATCTTTGGATAATTTCATTTTAATTAATGAGATGAAAGTTATGAGGTGTTTTAATATGGAAGTAGTTATAGAATCTCTATTCTAAAATAAACTTTGAAGTCCTTTATTTAATTCAATTCTCAATTTTTGGAAAAAAAATCTTAGGATGTAGATTGTCTATTTATAATATTACAACATTACAACCATTGGTGTTGGTATTTTTCACTTTCATAACTAAATTCTTAACAATTTAGTATTTTGAATCATTCTTTGCTTCTTTTGACCTACTATTTTTTTCCTATATGTTGTACAATCCCAAATGATTTGAAAATTTTCAAGCATGTAGCCAACTTGATTTGAAGAATGAATCCAAAGAAGCACCATCATTTTGGACATTTCTTCATACAAATGTGCCCTTGTGAAGTGCAGTTGCCCGATTTCTTGTAGGGCCAAAAAAATGATTTTTATCACTTCAAATGCTAATATCTTGCAATCTACATGGTGGAAATTCTTGAAATTTTTGTCACATCTTTTCAAACCAATGTACTACAAGATCCTATAGTTAAATGTGTCCAAAAATATTTTTTATTCTAAAATTTGCTACTTGTACTAGAAATGATAATTTTGGAGTATTTTTGGTAAAAATATAGTCAAGAAACTTTAGGGGTTAACTCCTACAATACATTCTATAGTTGAGTTGTCCTTCTAGCTTTATATATCATCATTTTTGTATTTACTCCCTCTAAAATATATCATTTTAGAACATACACAATAAAAATATTGTTTATGATCTCACACTTGCACCACTAGATGGCATCTATCTTTTTTGGAGAATCCCACTATTTGCCCCCATTGTTGTATTGTAAAATTCACTTCTTTCTTAAAATTTCAATGCCATGATTCATTGGAAAACTACAGATTTGACCTAGAAAGTGGAAAAATGATGATGAAATACATTGAAAGTTTCCTCTTGTGATGCAATGAAATAACCATTGAATATAGAGTACTCTATCCAATGGTTATCTTTAAACACCAAAGGGGTGACCTTCAAAATCATTCTTTTCTATTATTATGTGAATCATTAGCCTCCAAAATTGCAAAAGTAGTCATTGCAACTTTGCAAGTCAAACTGCTGGAGAAGAAATTCCCTTTCCAAAACAAATTTTGAGGATGAATAATTGCACTTCTATCCTATACAGTTTGATTCCATATCATCCATCGGATACAAAACATCCGCCTCGACATTCAAAGGGTTAAGATTGTAATCTCCTAGAAAATATTTAATTTTTTTGATGCACACACAAACAATAATTTGAAAACAAAGTCCCAAAACTTTAGATGTCTATTTTTAGGAATATCTCTCACCAAACATCACCATTGTGTCAGCTTTACTTGCATCCAATGTGACATAAAAAATGAAGCAACTTTTTCACAATCATGTTGAGAATGAAAAGATTGTGAGCATTCACTACCAATATGAAGGCATTGACTTCAGCAGGCAGCGTCATTCTTCACAAATTACTGTACTCAGATTAGGGGCAACAAAAAATATTTCTAAAAATAGATGATAGAGTTTTTGGCATATTATTTTTTGTAAGTCAGGAGAAAAATGAAGCTTTCCATTTTAAGCCCTTGCAAGATAGAGGATGTTTTGGAAGAATGAATTGTCCAGTAAACCATTTCAAATAAATTTCAACCATACAAAATTGTATTAAACAAGTAAGAAAATGAGTAGAATTTTTTTTTATTGCATGGATCAAAAGATTATAACATTTGAAGTTCAAAAAAAACTTTTAGAGGGCCATGTCAGGCTTGGATGGCAAACTTCACGCCCCTTGGTTGAATATTTTTGCTCTACACAAAAATTCATATTTTCATTATTTTTAAGTAAATAATGTCAAGGTTCCCTCATGCCAAATTTTAGATTCAACTAACAATACACTAGTCATTTTTTTGATGATTTCTTGTGCAATGAAGAAATATTTTTATTCCAAATACAAATGTTGAAAAGATAGGAACAAACATTGGGGAATAATTAGGAAAAAATTCAAGAAATTTGACGTCATAGATTGCAAGGTAATAGGGCTTGAAATTAAAGCAAAATGTTTTTCTTGAAATGGCCCCAATATAGCTTGAAAAAGTTTGATTCCTTTTATGTGATTTGAGAACTAAAATATGTTATTTTCAAGGATAATTTTATGCCATATTTTATTAGTTACATACATGCCAAATTTCAAAAGTCAATGAAAGTTTTAGCAAAAAATGTCCAACTTACCTAAGTTGCCTCAAAAGTTCAAAGGCAATATAACTTTTGATCTAGGCATCAAATCAGAAAAAAAATCATATTCTTATTAGTGAGCATGTTTACGCCTTGTGCTCAATTTTCACCCATCCAAAATTGACTTTTTAGAAAGCTACTTGGATTTTCAATCATTTGTTCAATGGACAATTATCTTTTTAGGAATTAACCCCTAAAGTCCTATTGTCTCCTCAGGGGACAAATCAAATTTAACCCCTAAATGCCCAAGGCACTAGAATATGGTGTTTGCAAAACTTTGAAGTTAAATAAAACCTAACTAAATTTCTATTTTTAGTCATTTATATGTTTAAAAGATTCTTCTTGAAGTCTAGTTTTAGCATCAAAAATCCAATCTTAAAAATAAATGATAGTGATTTTTCTATTCAAGATTTTGTGCAAGGGTACCTATTGCAATCTTGACTTTCTGTAGTGTTGAGAGCCCTTGGAAATGAGCCTCAAATACACTAGGACTTGAAGAAAAAATCACATTCAAAACTCATTTAAAAAAATTGTAGAGTAGATTTTGAAAAGCCATAAATTGATTGGGGTTATTCATGTTAGGTCCTCAAACCTCATATTTTTTTGGTCACCAAATTTTTAGGTTTGACTTGTGAAAAGTGAATTGAAATTTTTTCATAATTTTGACACCCTCATGGCCAAATGTTATAATTTTCCAACTTATAAGTGATATTGTTGTGTTTTTTTTCCCTATGTGATCTCTAACATGTCTAGTTTGAATTTGTACAGTTACAATTAAAAAAAAATTGATACAACTTATCAAAATGTTGACATTTTGTTCAATTTAGAGCAAATTTCTAGAGGCTCAAAACAGGTCTTGGGCATTTAGGGGTTAAGGCAAGTTCCTATGACCTCAATTTTTGGTGAATTTATTTGAAATTTTTCCTAAAGATAGAAAAATTGATTAGCTAAGTGGAATCATAGTTTTTATTTCAATTGGTGTCCTAGAGCAAAAGTTATACTACAAAAAGCCTGAAATTGAACTTGGTGAGCAACACAAAAAAATCGCAAAACATCAAATAAATTCTAATTTTTTCCTCCCTAAAATGTTATATTTTTGTCTACATGTGAAGCTTTGATTCATTCTATTTAAACTAATAATGAGAAAGTTTAAGACAATCTTGTTTTTTGGACAATTTCAACATCTTCTTGAAAAAACAACTTCTAGGATTCATTTTTTAATGCAATTTTTACAATTTTTTTTGAGAATGTTGTGTTTGCTTGGTAAAACAATCTCACCATTGGGATTATTGTCTTTCAATCCCTTTCTTGCTATTAACAATTTAGTTTTTTTTTCAATCTTGGACCTACTTCTACTTAACATTTTTTTATAGAATGAAAATCAAATGGTTTTTTTTTTTTAAAATTCCCTAGACTTTCAACTCAATTCTTTAACATAAAAGATTTTAAATTCAAAGTCTATAGTGCAAAAAAAATTCACAATTGGCAGTCAAAGTCATTTAAAATTGCAAGTCAATGCTCAAAAAAAATTTCTTTTTCAATTTTGAATGCTAATATCTTCCAATCTATACGGTCAAACTTCATGAAATTTTTACCACATGAGCTAAGACAAGTGAAGTACAAGATTCTACAGTTAGATTCTAAAATAATTATTTCTTTTACTTTCTTGGATGAACGTAACAAAAATGTCAGTTTTGAGTGGTTTTTGACAGAAAAATGGCCTTGGGACTTCAGGGGTTAAGCATCTATGGAATCACATTTTCCAATTATAATAAATTATTTGGTAGTGAATGCAGACCCTGACCACGAGGTGTGGTATGTGCTAAGTACAGAAGAAATTGAGAGCAAACAAAAACCTTCTGAGAATAGTTCAATTCTCTGAACTCTATCAAAGGTAGTGCGAGAGCTATGAAAATCTGAAGCTTGTAAGGACGAGGACTTCGTAGAGATAGCAGACTTGTAAAGACGAGAACTCCGTAGGGATAGCGGACTAGAGCATGGACTCAATTGACACCCAGTCTCCATTTTTGAATAATGTTATATTTGTCATTCTTTGTATCATTAAAGAAGATACAAACTTTCTGATTTGTATTTCTCATTGCATGTTGAAATTAACGTACATAAGCTTAGATATAATAAACTGAGAGAGTAGCAACGCTACACACTGCAGCACTATTTTAGTACCAACCTTGGGTAGCAACCTAATCAAACTTCATCAGTCACTGTAGATGTAGCTTCTATCAACGCAAACCCTCCTCCCTTCGATATTCGTTAAATGACCGCTAATTATTACAAAGGAGAGCTCTTGCTGTTACTCAGACTTAGCATTGCTACGATTGTTTTCAAAGTAACTTGAGCAAGGCTATAGCAATGGATCAAGATGGCATCCATGGATTTTTCAACGAGTGCCAGCCTTTACTTGTTTTGGCACCTTGTCCTCCATAACCTTCACGTTCACAATCGCGAGCTTTTGTTAGTTCCAAGTAGTTGAGGTCCTCATTCAAACGAACGTTTGATACATCCTTCATAGCCTTAGAATCAACATCCCTCTACGCAACTTCTTGGGAACAGAATATTGCTTGTTCATACTACATTCTACATATCGTCAATTTCATCAAATTTGTGTGATTTGGGGCGGTAAAAATTGTGACATTCATTTGCGTTTCAAGCTGCCCCGGAAAGTACCAAAGCTTTAGAAATCTGCCAATTTATCGAAATAAATGTTACATGTTCGTTTAGGGTTTAGGTAACTAAAATGAGCCCTCTTCTGCCAGAGGTGGCAATCATGCATTGAATATGGAGAGCATGCGTATATCTCCCAATCCTGTCCTTCAGTGAGAAGTCCTTTTTGAAACTTTTGATTGAGCATGATTGAAAAGCATCTACCAACTGAGGTTAACAATTGAGGTTACGTCCTCTAATGTGAAAGCATACTCTTGTGAAGAAAACTCCTGTGGCATTGGCATATTTCTCACCACGAAGCTCTCCTTTCAAGTTACCTAGTCCATGATCTTGGAGTGTGGCTTCCCATATATATTGCAATCTTGGAGTGTTGATAAACTTTTTGACAACTTCATTGCCTACTTCTGGTGGATACAAGAGGTGGCGAGCAATTACCAAAATTCCGGTAGAAATTGTAACGTTGCGAAGGAGGTAGGTTAGCACCGCCTGCAGCAGTGCGTTTTAGATCCGAGGTAGCCTTAACTATGGATCCCTTTTGCTTCTTCGGAGCACCTCTATGCTTCTGCAGAATCTTTCTCTTGCGAGGGCTAACCTGCTCGCGGTCTTTAGCAGAACCGCTGCTCGATGAGTTTCGACTCTCCGACCTTGACATCAAGCATCGCAATCCGCAGCCTGATGGCATTCCAGTTTTGCGGTGTTCCACGACTTCATTGTATTGATCGCCATCGTCACGCCTGTGCAACAGATGTCTCTGCTTATAAGCCATCCAAAGCACTAGTCTTCTAAACATCTTCTTGAGACCATATATGACATCATACGTCACAGATTAAGCAGATGGATTGTTCATGGTGAAGCTACAGCAACTTAGAGGGTATATTAACATATCGGATCTTACTCGTTATTCCTGCCGTTTCGAAGTGATAACAATGGTAACTTTTGTGTTTCACGCTTCACGCGATGTGCATTTTCTTCTTTTCCTTGATCCAAAAGCATCTGAGTGTCATGTTCTTCTAGTCCGTTGTAATTGCTCTTCTTCTGTGGCTTGTACATTTTTCTATTAGAAGGGCCTGGTTTGGTTGCAATTGTCCAGTTGCGCCTTGGCGAAGTGGGTGATGTTTGGCAAGCCTTATCATGTAATTTTACTGCCACACTCCAACTGTCGTATTAAAATGACAAATTATTGCTCATAATTGAAAAGTGAAGATTGAGCAACGGTGAATTTGACGTCACTTAAACTTTGCACAGAACGCCGCGTGCAAAATGATATCTCATCATCGTCATAACGAAGCTTTTGTTCACCAATTCACCATTACTCAAATAAAATCAAAGAGTTCTGGATTTGGTTGCCGGTAGCTTGAGTTAATTTCACATTCGGCAATGCATATGTTGGACCATCAATCCTTCACTTGCTGGGCTACATTGGTTTATTGATCACTTTACCTGTCTTTGAAGGAAATGAAGATAACCTAGGTCTACGATCTAGATGTACGTGTTTGAAAACCTTGCGCAGGAGAAGGTTGGAAACCGTGGATGTGTAAATGAGATCATGACGATGGTATTAGAAAGATGCAACATGTGTGACCTTGGACAACGTCTAAAAATGTCTCGTAGAAGGATGTCCGTGACCGCCTGATGGATTGAATCAAAAGATTTAAATAAAAATGAGTAATCAGGATTTGTACCAGGGCCACAAATATGCCGATCACGTGAAAGCTTGAGCTTTTCCAGTTGAGCTTTAGCTTCTTGAAGTTCGTTAGTCAGTTCCTCACACTTTTTGAAACATTCATTCTGGGCCTCTTGAAAGACCTGGTAATATTTCATGCAGTTACCGTTTTATAGTTCCTGAATTATAAACGAGAAGTAGCAAAGACTTCTGGAACCAAATAGGATAAATTTTCTCTATGATTCCTTGCTCCCAGGTCTATTCGCCAAGGGCATATTGTACTTTGAAAACAATTGCAGAATTTGAAGGGGTAGTTGCAAAGAGAGTGGTTGTAGAACATTACCTCTCTCTCATTTTTTCGAACATAGAATTTTCCGTACTCAGAGTTTGAGGTTTGCCATCTCCATCTGTCCTTCGATTGACAAACAGCTGACTCCGGCATTTTCAACAATGTGAAATGAGTTAGACACTAAAATGTCAGAAGGCTAATAGATTAAAGTGTAAAAGAAACTTCATTGCCCCAGAGCCGAAAGACTGGCCGCACGAGCACGAGCATCCTGCAAGTTGACTCAACATACTCGGATCCATTACGTCACTAATAATTAAGAACCTTTGAGCCCCAAGAAAACCGCCTACACATCATCAACACTATCCGACATTGCAAGTAGGTGATGGATCACACTGTTTTGGTTCATGTCGGATTCGGGAGAGCCAGCAAACTGTGATTTCATGACCCAAATATTTGCCTTTCAGGCAATGTTCTCAAACAACTATGGTTTCACGCAACATTGCTCAATGACACGTTGACTTCGTCGGATTTGAATAACAAAATAGTTGTGAGTAATCATGGCAGACAGAAACGAGGGTGCTTCCTACATAAACTTAAACCCTACTTATGTAGCTGAACGAAATTGCCAATGAGCCGCAAAAGAGTCCTCCGGTCTAAGAGTCCGAAAACCTACAGAATAAGATCAAAACAGTAGATCAAATTGGGACAAGCCTGAATATACTTGCAGACACGGAAATGAAGGACGGAGGCTTGTGTATACGCATACCTGGATTCACATGCCCCATCTCGCATCACAAGCGATGACCTGCTCAAACACGGTAGCTGCTGCAACATACAGCTCCTTCACCATTACAACTGAATTTTTTATTCTCTTGCAACGCCACGGACTGTAAGTCCATCCACCACCATATCCACAGCAGTCCCAAACCAGTTGTAGAACACCCTGAACTAGAAAGAGAACCCCTTCATTAGCATTGCGATAGTGAGATTTCTTGGCAGATGGCAACAATATTACTGTAGCTATTCCTGCAGGTGCTCCATTTGAATACTTTTGGTAACCACGACAGCATTGACAACGTGGGCGCTGGAAGACGTAAACACGGTCGGATAAGAAAGATTAGATTTAGAGAGCAAAACTGAGCAGCTACGTTGTCTGGACTTCGAGTTGCTGGTGTAACACAGGAAATAATAACACTACAGTCATACTGGAAAGAATGACAAGTTTCAAAGCGCCAAGATCGTAACAAGTGCATAGTGCACTAAAAACTAGGACACCTATAAATCTGAAGTTCAATCGCTCGAATGGAAAAGTGGCTATATCTTGAAATTTTTCCATTTATGTGACGCAAAGCAATCCTCCTAAGCAAGGGAAAGACAACTAAAACCTCAATCACGAAGCGACGGTGACCTACCAGTCGATCATCGAAGCATGTCAAGATAATTGTACAACTGGAGATACGTACCTCACGTTGCATGAGTTGAGTCACCACGAGAGTTCGGGCTTTTATCGGAGACGAGGTGCAGGAATGTACCTCAAGGATGTGATCGATCAGCAGAGACAGTCGATGAGAAGGGAAGCAACCGAGAACAAATATCAGAGCAGGCCAGCTTGAGGATACAAAATGGCTGGAGCAGTCGATCTCATCACCCGCGCTCTTGTCATCGCTTACTGTACTTGGATCAGAGCCGATGTAACGCGCTGTATGATGTTCAAATTAAGGTCAGGCAACCACCATGCAGAGCATACTGCCTCCATCAGCGAGCTCTCTCACCAACAAGCACCTCCTACTCCAAGACACTTTCAAAACATCAACCAATTTCTCCTTCTACCAAAATTCATGCATGCACCGCGCCTTCTTCATCGCAATATCTGGAGCATTGCGACTCACGGCAATCTGAGAAACTTTGAAACTTTCACCACAGAACTAGGGTTTAGGGTTGTGCTGTCTTGGCACTTCTTGACATGAGCTAGTCATGTCGGAAATCATACACTATGCATGTTTTCGCCAGTGAATGCTCAAAATAATTAATGTTGGCGATCTCTTCGTCTTCACTGCGTTCTCAGACATGACCAAACCTGAATTTTTTTCTTACTTCTCACCAACGCATATTCAAAGAGAAACTGGAGATGTGCACTCTGTTCTTAATCCCTCGATGTTCACCATCATTTGTGGAATGCATAGGGTCCAATTGATCGCAGAAAGTTCTGGGTTTTCAAATAATCTTGTGCTGCATTGGGAATTGGTTGCGAGGATCTAATGATCGTCAACCGCCTTCCTGTGAACAAGTTTACTCTTCCCTTCGCTCGATCTAGCTCCTCGCCTAATGCATTCAAGGCCAAAATCCTTGCAGATTTCTAAACTCGCTGTGTCGAGTGAGATACGGTATGCTCCGGAAATTAGCGAGCGGACACAATCTCAACGAGCTTTAATTGAGCGGAAGATCTTCCCGAGGCTGCTTCTCCCCGGAACATGAGCACCGACGAAATTATGAGTTTGATAACCCTCTCTCGTCACTTTCCTTTGACACATGGCGCATTGTGGTTGGAAAAGACGGCAAGGGTTAGGGTTTTTTAGAGTTTAGAGTTTTGTTTTTGTTTATGTTTTAGTTTCTTTATAAGCAATTCACCCACAAGAAGGAATAAAAGTGGTCTCTTTTCATGTGTGTCACTAAAAAAATAATGTTCATAATTTCATCTTTTTTTTTACTCTTTTAGAGAATAATAGATTTTAAATTTGATAGTCTTATTAAATTTTGAAAAGAGGTTTGCATCCCATTCCCAAGGCATTGCATTCTCTATCTATATTTATTTAAGATTTCAACTCATAAATCTTGAATTTATATAGGTATGTTTGAATACACAAATGGAAAAGACCATATTAAGTACGTATACCTTTGTAAAGCTCTATTGGTTTGGAAAATGGTCAAATCCTCTTAATGAACTTTCATGAATTATCTTCATTGCTTGGTTGCCTTTGAGCATGCATATTAGTATGTTCATTTTATAATACTAGAAAAAGAAGAGGGTGCTAAAATTGTATGTGCTCTTATTATCACATTCTTTATAGAAAAACGAGTGATATGTGGATTGTAATATCTATAACAATCATAAACACCAAAAGGATAATTGTCCCCTTAGGGGACCAATTGAGTTTGAGTAGAGTCCTATAATCTCAAATTTTGGCATAATTTTTTGAAACTTTTGTGGAAGATGCAATTTTGTATCAACTTTTAGCTAGCATAATTTTTGTTTAAATCTAAATCATGGCTCAAGAGTTACAAGTAATTTTCAATGAAATGGTACCATTGGCATAGATTGGACAAGTTGACTTTAAAAAAACTCAATAGAATTGTAAAATGTTTCAAGTATGCAAGAGCAACAAGTAGGCTTGGAATCTTCTATTGTACCCTTGAAATGAGATTCCAACATTGAATTAGTATGTGGCATTGACTTGGATTTGTGACATGAAGATTATGAAGACATATGTAAATGCATGGGCTACGTACTTAGAGGCCATTATCATATGCCAAAATTACCATTCAAGTCTAATTAAAGGCCATCAACATGTGTTAAAACTACCATTGACATGAAAGTTGTTAGAATTGAATAAGGGAATAACAATTGGAGATCAAGACTTGGCAAAAAATGGGAACAAGCTAGAAACAATTGCCACCCATTATTAGAAGAGAGCCCAAAGACATAAATACTACAATTAACTTTATATTTAATAGAATTTAGAGTTTGGGGCCAAATCCAAAAAAAATTCTTTGTAGATAAAATAGAAATCTTTACATTCCCCACAAGAATTTTTGCTTTAAAAAATATGAGAAAGATATGTTGTTTGCAAAATTTGCCAGTATATCGTCAATTTTTGCGATATAGTTGCATTGTAGAATTTTTATAAAAATCTTCCACCCTTCTTCTACTTGTGAAATTTGGTGCATATGAATCTAACATAATTTTCATTTAATTACCCCCTAAAGCACCAAACTATGGTTTTTTTTTGCAATATAGCAATTTTGAATAACTCACTACAAATGGAATTTTTGTTTTTTTTCTTTGAAATTTTCACACCTTTGCTCAAGAAGTGACTATAAGGCCCAATAATTTTCATAACTTTTGACTACATGGTTAAAAACTTATTGTATAATATGTAATTTTCATTACTTGGCAAGCAACCAAGATACCTCAAAAAATGCTTAAAAATTGATTTTTAAAGAAACAAAAATTTGAAATTGGTTTTTTAGATTTATATACATGTAGAAAGCTTTGAATCATTCCATATTGATAAATGAAATGAAAGTTACAAGGAGTTTTAGTTTGCAAGCAATTATGGAATCTCTACTCTAAAATTACTCTAATATCTTTGAAGTCATTTATTTAACTCAATTTTCAATATTCAAAAAATAAAGTAAAATTGTAGGGTGTAGATTGTTAAATACAACATTATAACCATTGGAATTGGCATTTTTTAATTCCATGACTAAATTCTTAACAATTTAGTATTTTTAATCATTCTCTACTTCTTTCTACTTACTATTTTTTTCCTATAAGTTGTACAATTCCAAATGATCTAAAAAATTTCAAGCTTGTAGCCAACTTGCTTTGAAAGATGAATTTATAAAAGCACCACGGTTTTAGACTTTTCATATAAATTAGACCTTGTGAAATTAGCTGCTATATTTTTGACAAGACCAAATAAAGGATTTTTGTAAATTCAAACTTGCAATCTACATGGTGGAATTTTTTTTTAAATTTCTACATCTTGTCAAACCAGCACACTACAAGATCCTATGGTTACATATGTCTAAAAATGTTTTTCTTCCTAAAATTTGGTACTTATACTAGAAATGGTAGTTTTGTAGTGTTTTGGGTGAAACATAGTTAAAAACTTCTAGGGTTAAGATTACAAAATTATGATCTAGAGTGCAAAAAATATTGTGCAAAAGCCAATCAAAGTTAGCTGAAGTGGTTGGGTAGGTCCCCCCCAAAAAATTTGTCTCACTTCACAGGCTAATTTCTTTCAATTTTTGTGTGCAAATTGACCAAAATTTTACTACTCACTTTAGACAAGCCCAGTGCAAAATCCTCCAATTAGATATTAAATTTTTTTTTTCTGAATTTGTATTGAATGCATTGAAAACAACAATTTTTAGTGATAATAGATGTTTAATTGTAACTTAGGAACTTTGGAGATTAATGAGTTGGTATATTTAAATAGAAAGTTTTTATACCTTCAATATAGAGCTTGTTCGTGGAAATAAATACATGTTGATCCATATGAATCATAAAAAAGGTAATATACTACAAAGTCAAATAAATAGTCTAAAAAAAATACTTCTATTTTTAATAAGATGTCCTAATTTTATTAACCTTTCAAATTTAATGTTAGGGTATTGGTTTCAAAAACTAAGCTTTTATGTTCAAATTATTGACGAAACATTTCAATAAAAACTCTACAATCTTGCACAATTAACCCGCAAAGGATCAAGTGCCTTTCCAATATAACAATGAAATCTTAATTAGATTCATATAAAGTCAATTTTGTACATATATTTTCATAATTTTGACACAAGGTGTGAACATGTATCTTCTTTCCACAAATAAAAAGGTTCTAATTAGGTGTCCATGTCAAAAAATTATATTGTCCAAAAAATATGGGCAACATGTACTAAATCCCTCATCTACTTCTAAAATTTGGTAGCAATGTAACTAACATGATACACCATATGTTGGAGTTAGATTCATCAAATCCTATACAGAATCATTTCTTTTTGGATTAAATTATCTTTCATTACTTGGATTTAGAATTTGTGAAATTTCATTTCACAAGATGTGGAACATTTCATGATCTTTGGCATTTATACTAGACTCAAGACTTTATTGAATCTTTTGTAACATTCATTAGAAGACTTTGGGGGCCTTTGGATGCCTACAAGTTATCACAGCCTATGAACGCAGGAAACACGTTCGGCGCAACAGTCTGACGTGGCTGAGACCTTGCCACGTCATTGACCAAATTTATTTCTTTTTTTTTAATTTCTTTTTTTGCATTTGGAGACTAAAAAAATTTATGAAATTTTTTTTTTTGACAACGGGCTGTTCCCCTCGCTACAGGAAACAACTGCGGGGGAACATGCCCAAAACAAGCTTTTGGACCCACCCACACCCCCAAACTCTTCTAATGCAACAACAAGGTTCTTACAACTTAGCAAGTTAGCAAAAGGATTGGTTAAGTTTCCATCCCTTTCAATGACATAGTCTCTCTTCAAATAGGAAAAAAAGCACTAAGTTTAGTAAGCTTATGTATTCTATGAATTTTATTACATTTATATAGCAATCATCTTGGTATGTATATTATTTTTTCAGTTTTTAGTTCTTTCAATTTTATTTTTTTCAATTCACATTATTTTCATTAATATTTTCTTCACTATTCAATTATGTTGCATTATAGTTTCTGAAAATTTCATTACATGTTGTATTGAATTATTTTTTGAATTATTTTTTAACAAATTTGACCTGAGTATAGGGTAGTTTGTAATTGTAAAGAAGAAGAACTATATTCAATGGGTAAATCTCACAACAAATCTGAATAGTCAAACTTTGTTAACTCTAATGGGCAATATTAAAAAAAATAAAAACATTTTCTTTAAACTTCAAATGCCATAATTTTGCAATTTGTGTAGTCAATTGTTTTGAAAAGAAATTGATTATATTTAGTTTTAGTTTCAATTTTATGTTTTTACTATTTGTATTTTTATTGAAAAAATCTTCACAATTAAGCAAGATATTGTCGAAAAATGGCTTGTGGAATACCAATTTGCTTGACCTCCTTGTATTGCAAGGTGATTAGAATAAGGTAGAGTCTTTATTAGCTTTTGAGATTTTAGATGTGTATATTTAAAAATATCTATTAATCAATTGTGTTGAGTTTTAGTTTTGAATAGAATTTAAATTTTACTCCAAGAGGGTTCAAAGTGCACTTATAATGTTTGGCCTAGCTGAAAAAGACCTTTGTTTTCCAATTCACATGTTATAATGTTGCAACCTACTTGGACTAAGGATGGAATTATTCATGTAATAAAAAAACACCTCTAGTATAGGTCTTTAACCACTCTAACATTTGATTTAAATGTTTTCCATACAATACATAGATTAACAAAATATTGGCTTGTGGTCTAGGGTCCCCTAAGTGTATGTTCAAAATGTTCTCTTAGTTGACAGGTCTTTCATACATAAGATTAAAAGTACTCATATATGCTTAAAAGTTGCATCATTTATAGGAAAAAAATTGCGTCCAAAAAAATACAAGTTCTACCATAGGAATAGAAGTAAAGCAAATGTAAAATAAAACATAGTAAATGCATAGTAAAATTCATGGTAGAAGGGATAGATGAAGTGTAAATTGATGTATAGCAAGCATATATTATATTTTTAATTCATCAAAATGACTTTTCCCCCAAGAGTTTTCTATAACTTGAATGTTTACAATAAAGATGATTTTATCATATGAAGATCAACATTCAAGTCAATGCGCTTGGAAATGGACATATTTGGTCCCACATGTTGAGGAAGGCTAGCTACTCTCTCCCCCTAATAAGTGGTAATTGTGGTATGAAATTTTGTAATAAGCTCGTCTACTATTTGCAACCTTATTCTATTTTGCTTGCCATGACAAACTCCTCTGGATACTTGAGGAGAACTTCAAATATTATAAACTCAAGTCTTTTGCTTGACAAGGTCATGTACCACCACCTATCTTCACATGTTGAAGAAGGAAAGAAACCTCCTACAGGCCATAATAGTCAGTTATAAAAGTCTGCAATGGACTCACCCACCTTATTCTCTTTTACTAGCTTGCCAAGACAACCTTCCATGTATGACTTGACCAATCAAGTGCTTAGAGAGAAAAAAAAATCTTTTGAGTGAGGTACACTCAAACCTCTTTAACAGGACTAGCCCTTCTCCAAATCTATCAACAATTTAAAAAATATCCTACACACTTGGCACACTCCCATCAATACCCATACACTTGTCACAATTTTAAACTATATCATGATCATTTCTTGGCCCCCCCAAGCCATTCCAATTTTTTTTTAAAAGGTCAGGTGCATAAAGCAATGCAAAGATGCTCGCTGTCGGGAGCGCACACTTTGGGTGCAATTTGTGGCCTACAAATGGGAAAGATCTTGAGAAAACACAATTTTATTGCACATGCCTTTGCACAAGATCACCCGATACTCCGACCCCTCTCAGGAAGGGCTGACCACGTGACCTGCACTCACAACTGAAGGGAGGGGGCAAGTAACTGAATCCGTGAAGAGCAAGCTTTATTTTTTTTTAAACTTATTTTTGTCCCTTAGAAAAAACTTTCCTTTGCCAAAATTTGTAGTGTACCACACCCGTCGCTTGTAAGTTGGTTGGTGAGGTACATCATTCCACCTCCTCCGTGGAGCGTGAACTTAGACCAGGGATTGAACGAGTGAATTGTAATATTGTATGTGGTGGGGGTGAAGGAGATGTCTGTCATGCAATATTAGCTCTTTTCTCGCTCTTTCTCTCTTCCTCCCAAAACTTTCTGCCCACTGGCCTACATAGCTTTTGTTGCTGATTTTTCGCCCCAACGCAGACAGGTGTGAGGAGCCTATTGTAGATTTCGGGGTCCTTCTGATCTTTGACCACCATGCGCAACGGGGGATTGGCTGCTTCGATTTTGGGTACTTTGCCGTTCTTTCCAATAGAAAGGGAGTTTGGTTTTGGGCTCCATAAATACACAGATGCATAGTGTACATATAAAATGGAAATGTAATGTAATGTAATGCTTTGTTGACTACACTGCAGCCAGCCAGTGGTCCGCTTTGCGTCTATGATAACTCACCCCTGGGGAGAGGCTCCAGTTCATGTACCACCTGATCCCTGACACTGAACTTCATTTGGGTGTACCATGGTCTTCATTAAGCTATGCAACTTGAAAGTACACTACTGTTGATGCAGGGCTTTTTATTATTATTTTTTATGAAGTGACCAAGTGGCAATGAAAAATGTTAGAGTTGGGTTCGAAATTTCAACATTCATCCATATATTGGATAGAAAATATCGCATCTATACAAATGACATGCTCATGATTCTATTTTGAAATGGTGCAATTTGGCCCTATGGTGTCTAGAATAAAAGAGCTAAGTGCTTTTGAGAGGGTTTGTAGTAGGGATAATTGAAGTGATAATCCACTCTGATGATATATTTTTGAAAACATATGGAATTAGATTTTTCCTTTATTCTAGATGAAAGTTCTAAGGTGCTCAAAAATATTGAAATATATGAGCAATTTCAGGCCCAAAATTATTTCAAAGTACTCATATCCAAAACAAGGCTAAAATCTTCATCCATAAAACATTGAAATGTTGTAATAAACAATCTACATCCAAAAACATTGAAATTTGAATTCAAAGCAAGACTTCAAAGTTTATTTTCAAGTATAGATTCTATAACTCCCTACAAACTAAAACTCCTTATAACTTTCATCTCATTAACCCAAATAGAATGATTTAAATTTTTTAAGTGAAAATAAATATAGAAATCAATTTCAAATTTGTATATTTAAAAAATATTAGAGACTTCAATAGGAACTTCTATTATTAGAGGTGTAAAGCCATCACAATTACTATCCATTCTATATACCCAATTATAAATGTCATCTTGAAATTAATAAAAAAATATGTAATAAAACTAATAAGGTTTTCATTCAATTGAGTATAAAATCTATATCAGTCTTTTTTTATTTTTTTTATTTTTATTAACACTTGATTAGAGTCTTAAAATCCCCACTATAGTCACAACATGTTGTATTTTTTTTTGTATAAATTGAGATTAATAGTAGGTACAAAAATTTGTCTTATTCTATGTCAAATCCAATGATACAAGGCACCATCTAATTGGTCCTCGTTGCACTCCATTATGTAAAGAGTGACAAAATGATTACATATTCTACTTGCATGGTGTCACAATTTTCATATGACATGGATTATTTGTTAAAATGCCACCCAAATGCTAATTGTTGAATTATATATCAATCCAATGGGGGAATGTCTTGCCATACTTTGATATATGATTTGTATTCTAAGAATCAAATATGTTGCCTAGCATTCAAATCAAAATTGAATTGTGTTGACTTCAAAAAGATTTATAAACAATAACAACAAACTTGTGAGACTCTTTTGTAGTAAGTTATAGTAATAAGGTACAAATTTTGCATAGTTAATGGAAGTGAAAATTAAAATGATAATCAAGCTTTATTCCCCAAAATGAATCCCAAAATAAATTTATTGAAACAATTTATGCAAAAGATTCAAAACTAATTCAATTGTTTCTTGATGTGTGATATTTTATATATAATTAGGCAATCGATGAATCTAGGATATAAAATGTAGACATATATAATAGGAATTTGGAAGGTCATTGGTAGATAGTACACAAGTAAATTCAAGTAATGGAGAAATTTGATTAGTGTGAGATTTCACACTAAGTTGAATAATTTTGTATGAAATGGGATCTAATTCATGAAAACCTTTGAACAAATTTCAATTGAAAGTGAGACAAATATTGAATATAAATTGCCATATTTGTGTGCCTTAAAATTCTTATAATTTTGGTCCTATAAACTACAATATTAGTGTGAGCTAATGATTTTGAGTTCTAACAACTATTGTACTTTCAATGGACATCAATAAAAGTTAAATTGTACAAACTTTGATCATTGTATTTGTCCTTAAATAATATTTTACATGTCACATAACATTTGTTCTTAATATATTGTACTAAATGATTTTCTATTTTGGAATTCAAATACCACTTAGTCAAATTATTATTTTTTAACAATATAATAATTAGAAAAATGAAATAAATTTTAGTAATCAAAATATTTTAAAAATATAAAAATACAAAAATATATAAAATACAAAATTACAAAGAAATTCCATACAACAAATAAGCAATGATAGTGTAGTAAATATATTGAAGCTAAATTTTGTTTAAACATCCATACCTTAAAATAGGTTGTTTGTTTTGTTTGTTACATTCAAATCTCTTGGACCATGTATCTGTTGTTTGCATTTTTGGTATTGTTGGTATCATCAAAAAGTTCTTGACAATGAGGGGTGCACAGGCTTAGTTTTGTGGCGTTCACACCTATGGTGTGAAAATGATTGAATTTCAAAGTCTTTATCAATTGAAAAATTAGAAAATTACTTTAACTTTTATTTTGACCGGAGCAATAGTATGGAACGCACTATTGATAAGCAATTATGTTTGAAAAAATGAAATAAGTTAGTGAGTTCTAAGTTTATGACTTGATAAGAACCAAAAACATAATTTTTCTACAACATGTATCTAATGACTTCAAAACAAGATTGGGCTTTGAAATCCAATAGATAAATTATATCTAGTGGCACGGAATTCGTCATCCCACTTGTTGAGATTCTTGGTAGCCTTGTAGCTTGTATGATTGGAATTAAAATTTCAATTGCTAAAATTAATTACATATAAATTGAAAAGAAACTAATTGTAAGAATAAAATTGACAATACAACACATCTACAAACTAATGTAACTATCATTAGATCTTGAGAATGTTGCAACATGCAAAGACAATTATCTAAAGAACTTCAAAAAAAAAAATTTAAAGAATAGAATAGCATATTTGTAGTTGTAGATGTTGAATAAATCCAATGGAATTCCAAGATTATACTTGACATGCACCTCATGCTTCCAATTGTTCTTCAATAAAGTGAATTGTCACCTACTATGCTTGTATACATTACATTTTGTAATTTTCAATTGCTAAGAATTAGTATCATGTAAGCAAGTGTAATATATGGTTAAAAAATCACCATGTTCTCAAATCAATATATTTAAAAATTAGTAGAAGTCTACATACCTATCTTTATCAATATTTATATGCATCAATTTGGGTTGAGCTATGAAGCAAATCATACCCGGATCCAATTTCAAAAACGTTACCTAATGAGAAACCACCAATTGAAGCAATAAATTTGACATGATTATCATAGTAACAACTAAAACTAAAGTTTGCATAGGCCAATTGAAGAAAGAAAAAGAAAATTGACACAAAAGATTGAAGCCAATTCAATAAGGATTTGCTAAATGAGAAAATACCAATTACGTTACAAACCAACAAATTTTGACAATTTCATCATGAAAATTGCTATATTTGGAATTTTCAATAGAATGTGAGAAAGCATACATATGTGTTAGTAAGAAAAGCATTGTATCCTTGACAATTCTGTCGGTTTTTACAATACCATACACTAGAGGGTGTAGAGACAAGGTAGCCATAGCTAAAAATAACCCTTGTTGCAACAAGATACAACTTGTAGAGATAACTAAAACAAAAACAAAGTAAAGAAAGAGAAATAAAAGATGATTTGCACAATGTAGTTCACCTTTGATACAAGAAGTGAAGATAATTCAAAAGCTATCACAGTTGGTACTAGATTTACTTTTTAATAATATATAGATCTAGATCCATGATTAGGTTAAAAATATGTAAATATGTGTTAAAATTATTTTAAATTAATTTTTAGGCTATGGCTAATAGTGTCGAAGTTAGTGTTATGTAAAACTATTTTCATTGGAGTTTTAACCTAAAAATGTTCAAGATGGTGTTAGACTTATTTTTAACAGACTTTTAAGATATTTAGGATTTAGGATTTGATTTTGGGTAGGTGGGTGAATATTTCCAAAGGCAAAGGATTTGCAAAGGTTTTTTTTGCCCCAACTTGCCCTAATGTTTAAGAAGATTCCAAATAATTCATCATAAGTTGGATTGTTCAAACAGAGAAGTGGAAACATGGTCGTAGATATGAAATGAACTTTGTGTTAGGGGTACTTCACACTATAACCAAAGGTTGAGAGGTCATCCATTACCATCAATTATATCGTAAGAAAACACAAGAAGACAAAGTCTAAAGGCCATCGCCCTCCAAAATGCCCATTTGGTAGTACTTTTTGACCAAAGCCAACAAACTCTTAGAAAATTTTGGGGTCAGACAGAAGTGAGAATCCAAACTATGTAAAGTGGCCTTTAGAAGAAGTTAATGAGAGGTCTTTGTACAGAGGATAGAGCCAATAAAACAAATGTAACTTTCTTCATCTATTGTAAGGTAGACATACCTAGTACGGATTGCTAACCTAATACCACCCAAATGTATGTTTGTCATTGATTTTGGAATGGGAATCTATGATAGTACTACATGCCTTAACTTCACAATAAGTGAAAATAAGAAATGTATTTGTGATATAAATTTTCATTCTAGAATCAATAAGTGTCCTACATTTGAATGGTTAGTGGTTGATGTTGGGTACATCTACCTCGTGTCATTTACTCACAACTCAGTTGCACTACATCCAAGAATTTTCTAGACTGAAAGAATGATTGGGTTTATGAGTTTTAAAACTTACAAGCCCACATTCTCCGTCTTTCACTTCTACATTTTTGATTACTAAAATTTATAGCACATCATGCACAGTACATCACATTTTTGCTGAGGCCCATAATCTGGATTTAATTAGATTTAATTAAGTTACTGGCAATTTCAGTTTACAGACCACTCTGAATTACTTTACATGAAGTGAAGTGAATGGTTCTCACTGTACTATCCAGCGGTCCAGCCACATGGCATGTTAATGCTGATCTCCACCAGCATGGGCATGAAAGTATGCAGGTAGTTCTCACTTTAACTGTACGTGAGAAGCAGCAATTACTGTAAGTTTCTTGCATTTTTCCTTGCAGCCCAGAAACCCCAGTCACATTAACATCTGGTGGAGTCGGTCTGTAAAGCACACATGTGGAGCACTGTTTAGGAGCACGAAAGCCCAATTCAAACTCATGAAAGATGTGACTGTCACAAAATGAGCTTATCAGAAGGTAGGCCAGTTTAATGGTAACTTGAATTTGGGGAAGCTGAATTTGGATTATCATGTTCATCACAAGTGTGTCACAAATAGGCAAAATGGCAAGCCCACTGTTGAGGAGCATGAGAGCAAATTTAGAGTACGTTATGTTACTGGGACTGAAGCCCTGCCCTGCCCTGCCCTGCCCTGCCCTGCCAGCATGCCTGCCCGGCCTGTGCACAAGTACGGTACCTGCAAGCTAGGTGAACTAATTATGGGTAATGTCTGCAAGGTCGAGTTTGGGGTTAATAAAGTTCCCAGCATGTGGGCAATTACACAATTACATCCACAGTCATTGGCTCAGCAGACTGAGTCTGTTCATGCATTTTGCATATCTTTATGTTATGATGTTGCTCTGGTTGGGCCACTTCCCTAATGGCAGGTGCACATGATGCTCAGTCCCAAGCCATAGACTTGCATGGACTGCAGGAATAGCTTGCCTAACACTCAAGGGATGATGGTACTTATTGCAAGGAAAAAATCAAAATGACAAGTTAAAATGTTCAATTCTGAGCCAGTGCTGTTGGTCCACTCTGCTCACTCAACAGGAGCACCTAGCTTCTTGGGGAATGTTGATAGAAAGTTGGATAATATCTTACTGCCTGATGAATTGTTTTTGAAGCAATTGCCATGAACATTGTTTCTAGAAGATCTATACTATTTTATTAACCCAGCATTCTGCACACAGCAGACACAGCAGACACAGACACAGCTAAGTTAATGTTATCAAATAATTTGCCAAGGCAATAAATTGCCTAGGATGACACAGGACGAGGGCACTCACTCATGAACACTGAGAATCCTATCACAGTTGATTTAGTTATCATGTTCTGTTTCAGCCGAAGAGTCCCCCCACCCAAATTGGTCACTACAGTACTAGTCTGTCATCTACTCAAGACATAGAGATTATTCTTTACAGACGCACAAGTGGAAACCTGTTTCAGAAAACCCAAAGATGGAAAGCAACTGATTTCATCTAAATACCAAGGCAAAATAGATGTGAAAAAAAGATACAGAACAGAGGTATAACTTGGGACGCAAAGTGAAAACCCGCTGGGGTGGATTCTTGCCTTGTTCAGTAACTGAGGGAACCAAGACACCCCAGTAAAGTGAAGAACTTGTGATATGAAACGTAGGGAAAATGTCATAATTTATATCATGTATGTCGAAAACAAAAACTGTAGAGTCTTCATCTCTCCAATCCTACTTAAACTCCAAGCAAAAGATATATCAAGTTTCCACAAGAGATGGAGATGTCTCTAAGCATATCGTATTCTCACCAAACTAGATGCCTAGGCTGGGAACGTCTAATATGTATGATTTTACATTTTCCCCAGGAGTTTATAAAAAGTGACAATGCAGAAGTAGGAGTTAAAATTAAGTATACAAAAACTCTTCGTCGAACGTTAGGTCTCCAATCCTTACATCTGCCAATGTCTAGGAAAATTGAAAGGGTCTCAGTATAGTCCACTTCAGGATGCCGTGAGGTCTAGGAACTAAACCTCTTCTCAAAGATCAACTGGTAGATAATATGTTCGACCTGCTCGTCGATACCAGGTTGCCGCATGTAAAATCAGAATCGATTCTCATCGAGGAAATCCGAACAATCGTATGCCTTGTCGACATGATTCACAGGATGCTACGCTTCCCACGCGACTTCGAGTGCTGTCGATTACCTCTTCCCTGCCCTAGGATCTTCAGTTTTGAGCCATTCACTTCCGCAAGTAGAGAATCCTTCACACGTCGTAACTGCTCATTACATTGCCTAGTTTCAGGCATGGATGGAAGGTGCCCTTTCAAACTCAAGCTCGAAGAACCTCGAGGCGAACGCGGCCACGACTTATCTACAACCCGGATATGAGGCGACAGCCATTTGGAGGTCATGAAATCGAGAGTGCGCCAAGGCGGAAGCGGCATGGAATTCTGCTTCAGAGAAACTTTGACCGATTCCGACATAATTTGAAGAATCTGCTCCAATCTCTTCGTTGAGCCCACAAAAACAGTGGGAAGAAGCTCAAGTGCAGTGAGGTGGTTGGGAGTGGCTCTCGCCAGTACAAATTGGTCCTGAAAATCCACATCAACTATCAAACGCTCCACGGACTGGTTGCAATACACTTCCACATCGATGTACTCGTATTCACCCATTTGCACCGTTCCTGCACACGCCAAGAGAGTTCCTAAATATGTGTCATCAGAGTCTAAGAAACTATTTCCCGTGAAACAATTCTGATAACACAGGCCGAGTGGGTATATTGTGTACCGCTTCACAAGAATAACCGAGCCTCATACTGACAGCTCGATCCCAAAAAATCACGCTTAGAAGAGGAGAGGGATTCATTAATTACCTCCGAGCGCACGTCCAGAGCCTTCCCATTTAGATTTGCACACAGCCGCATCGTAGCCATCAGCACGCAACTGGCTCGCGACTAGGCGCTTGATACATCCACCTCTGCAGTCGGTTCCTTCAGAATTGCAAAAATCCGTGTCGATATCGATGGCTAAAACTAGCCTCCAAACGGCATTAAGAAGTTCTCCTTCGATGCCCCCATACGAAGATGTCAATGCCTGCACCAGAAATACAAACATGAGGGCCTGAGAGTTTAAGACTTCACAACTCCAGATATTCTCACAAAAGGTGAATTGGTTCTATCGAGCTTCAGCACCGTCCATTCCTCACGTCCCCAACACAAACTAACGTCAATGCGAAATGAAGACTACTTCGGACGGTATGGCTCACTGCTAGGGCAACTTGAGACCTTCGCGTAATTACGTAGCGATACGAATAACGTGCTCTCCAGTGCGCATAGACGAGTCAGCGCTCCAACAACTTTTTAACTAATTACCGTGCGAGGAAGCCAAGAGTAACGCGCAACCGGCACACTTAGACGGAAACAGTAGTCAACTACTCCGTATTTCAAATATTTGAAAGGCGCATCTGAGCCGAGACGCAGCGGATGTAGCGGAACATACCACAGTCTGAAAAGTCGAACTCTAAATCAGCCTGTCAGAAAACGCGGAACGGACAGTGAAATCAACGGCGTTAGACACTACTCGCCATGTCTGGAAAGTCACAAGTGAAGCCAAGTTCCCTGTTGCGGTAAGGACCATGATCAAATTGAATAATCGAAACACAACGCAATATACCTGCAAGGTGTTGCAAAGTTTGGCAATATTGGGAGGTCCACCGTCACTGTCATATCCGTCAAGGAAGGTAGAAGAACCGCTCTCGATGAAATCGTCCACCATGTCCGCAAGTCCATCGTCGTAGTCATTGCCATCATTAACATGAGACGAGGAGCTGACACTCATAGGGCAACCAGTGCCACTGAACGCATTAGAAGCAGCGCCCGTCTTGCCTTTCATCCACTCCGCATAGAACTGAGGTGGACGGCATGCTTTGTGCATATTAGGGACGAACGGCACAGCATCCCCTGCTGGCAAGTGCTGAAAATTGACATCTACAGGCCGGTCCCAAGTCGAGTCTTTGACGGTAGGCGTTTGAACATCTTGGAGGAAGGAATAGTTTCCATACGGAGAAGTTAAAGTCGGCCCAGGGCAGCGGAGTCCAGGCATTCGTACTGATGGCGGCGCAATTGTGACTGGCTCTCGAGATAATAATGGCTTATGGAAACGTCTACTATTATGCAATTTACTTGACAAATGTATTCAGTGCACCGATATAAACTTTTCAGAGATTTGGAGGAAGTTATTCTCTCAGCTATACAAAGAGGGCCGGTATCCAGAACTTTGCTCCTGATCAAAGAAAATAAAAATCGTCCAAGAAATAAGTGTGTATTTAACAGAATGTACGTTAGCTAAAATCTCGCTCTGTGGGACAAGATCGGATTAACTGTGGCTCAGGCAGGCAATTGATCAATGGTGAGAAACAGAGTGTGGATCATTTTTCGTGGATCCCGCTTATAATGCGCATATCCTTCGCCTTGGAAAGCAATAGTGGAAACTCAGAAATGATCAGCAAGTGCAACAGCTGCATCGAGGCAATTGCAATTGCAGCGAAGCGAAGCAGACCGCTACAGACATACAGAGTTTGCTGCTGGCGGAATTGATCGACGATGTAGAGAAAGCTCTGCACACACAACAAGACGGCAGTCAATTCGAGTACCAAACCATGCACGATGACAATCAGCCGAACAAACTCCAAACATTCCACGCGCTGCATTTCAGTTCAGGCACGTTTCTAACACCCTCAGAGTCTAGTCCCCCTGGACTTGACCAAAACAACAGAAACACAATGCTCTCGATTCCAACCGTGTCTACAAACTGAAAAGCCCTCATTGCATCCAATTTACAGATACGCCATTCCCAGTCTCACTTTCTATTTAAACGTGGCCTTAGCGCACCTGCCTCTCACACTAACCGTACCAACCAAGAAACGCAGCACTCGATGACTCGCCACCTACCACTGCAATAACTCACTCCCCTTGACAACTCGATGAACCAGACCACCACGACTGGAACTCTACAAAATCATCCTCCACAATAACCTCATTCTGCAAAACACATCATCGCTTTACAATCAACCACAGAAATCACAACCAGCCTCCTCTCCTACCAAGCCCGCTCGCTCTCTGATAGTCCAAAACTCCAACTCACATAATCTCTTCGGCTCCAAACTCCGCAACCACACCAGCAAACACTCGAGCTTCGAGACACTCTCTCTCCTTCGAACACTCTTTCTTTATAACAGCCTTTCCATCACCATCACTTACCAAACAAGCTCTCAACTCCAGGACGTACTCACTAAAAACTCCACCCAAACTTGGTCAAAAAACGCGAGAAATGGCTCCAAATGACGCGGAAAATCCGAATGCGGGACCCGCAATGAGCTGCAAGAGCGACAGCGACGATCGCTGAGTAAGGACTAACGTGAGGAGAACTAGTTGTAGAGAAGACAGGGCGAGGTGAGCGCCGGCTATTGTAGAGAAAGCACACTGAGAAAGAGCCGACAGTGGCTATGGCTTTGGCCTTTGAGAGTGCTGTCTCAGGGCCCTTCGGGAAGCGTGTCTGTGCACGGGAACGAATGATTCCTGAAGTAGACGAACGACGTAACCTACGGATGGATGAGGGAATGGATGACGTCGCTGCCCACCAGTGCCGCGCGGATTGGTCCCTTTCCCAAACCCCGCCCGCGGTTGAGTACGCAGGGGTGAATCCGAGCTGGCATTTCTTATTAGTGTGGACAGTAAATTACTTCGATTCCATGTTTTGTTTGGCAAAGGGTGAATTGACTCCCTCATTGCCCCGTGTTTTACCCCGGTGGAATGCACTGGAATTTTTTATTTGCAACACGTGATAAAATGTGGAAATTTTGAATTCATATTTGCAATGAAAGGCCCCACCAATTAGGCAAGGGAGTTGAAGAAATTTTTAAAAAAAGTGGTGTAAAATAGGGGATAATTTTTTTACACTTACCTTTAACTAGGGCAATGAAAGGGGAAAGGGGGTAGTTCTCTCTAGCCTATTTTGTTTGTGCATGGAACAAGAACTTCCAATTGGCTCTGTGGTAGAATAAAAATATTGTGACACTCTTAACTCTAGAAGGACCTCTTTATATACTAGCCATATCTAGTGATATGTGCTAATTGAAGTAATAAGACGAAATAGGCTCTACACATTGTCTTGTCATAGTGGGTGAGGGAAAAAGCACAATTTCATTCACGTTTCATTGAAACTAGTGGCCAGTCAATCAATTTTCAAGAAATCAATGTGTGCATGATCTTTATTGTATCCCTTACACCCACTCACCTACCCATCTGTCCAATCTATGTGAATTCAAAGTACAATTGCGTAGTTAACCCTACTAGGCAAAATAGACTCCATTAGTTGTCTTGTTGGAATAAGCTCTACACATTGTCTTGTCATAGTGGGTGAGGGAAAAAGCACAATTTAATTCACGTATCATTGAAACTAGTAGACAGCTGGTCAATTTTCAAGAAATCAACGTGTGCAGGATCTTTATTGTATCCCTTACACCCACTCACCTACCCATCTGTCCAATCTATGTGAATTCAAAGTGTAATTGCATAGTTAACCCTACTAGGCAAAATAGACTCCATTAGTTGTCTTGTTGGAATAGGCTCTACACATTGTCTTGTCAAAATGTGTGTTGGAAAAAGCACAATATCATTGAAACTAGTAGACAACTAGTCAATTTTCAAGAAATCAACGTGTACAAGATCTTTATTGTATCCCTTACACCCACTCACCTACCCATCTGTCCAATCTATGTGAATTCAAAGTGCAATTGCGTAGTTAACCCTACTAGGCAAAATAGACTCCATTAGTTGTCTTGTTGGAATAGGCTCTACACATTGTCTTGTCAAAATGTGTGTTGGAAAAAGCACAGTTTCATTCACGTATCATTGAAACTAGTAGACAACTGGTCAATTTTCAAGAAATCAATCTGTGCAGAATCTTTATTGTATCCCTTACACCCACCGACCTACCCACCTATCCAGCCTACATGAATTCAAAGTACAATTGCTTAGTTAATTCTACTGGGCTGAATAGACTCCATTGATTGTCCTGTCAGAATAAGTTGTACACACATTGTCTTGTCAAAATGGGTGTTGAAAAAATCACAATTTCATTCATGTATTATTGAAACTAGTGGACAACCGGTCAACTTTCAAGAAATCAATGCATGCAAGATCTTTATTGTATCCCTAACACCCACCCAACTATTCGGTCTATGTGAATTCAAAGTGCAATTGCTTAATTAATCCTATTAGACAGAAGAGACTCCATTAATTGTCCTATTGGAGTGGATGAGCGGAAAAGTAAAACTTTCTATTTCACCAAAATCAATGAATAATTAATCAATCTTTAGGGAAGTAATACATATGGAATCCTTATTGTATCCCTCCCTAGCTACCTAGTCTATATAAAAGTGCAATTGTTCACTTGGACCTATGGCACTCCTTGTAAAGTTTGACCACCAATGGAATATGTAAGGAGGCCTTAATTCACATGTAAGAGTTTTTGGCCAAATACATACTTTAGGTCACTAGAATAGCGATTTTTTGGTGCTAATGTTGAACTACAAAAATTGTAAAATACAACTACAATTTTTTGTTTAGACATTCTATAGCAATTCCAACAAACAATTCATCTCTTTTTGTGTCAAAATTGTTTTAAAATAATTATTGAAGAATAGAAAAATGAATTTTGATGCCTTTTGTAGGATGGAGGTACTCTTGAATTAAATCTCGATTTTATATTCTAGTTGTTCTACTTATCAATGTAAAATGGAACTCTTTTAGGTATGGAGGGAAGAGATGCATTTTTTTAGGATTCTTTAAAGATGAAAACAAAAGGGTATATGATGTTATGATATCAAGAAATCATTCATGTATTATAAGTGTCAATAGTGGATAGAAAAAAGATATCTAATTTTTCAATGGAGGTTGTATAATTTAAAGGTCATTCTTATCATTTTGGATCAATAGATTACCAATGTCCAAAGGAAATTTGGTTCTTTGGTAGAATCATCAAAGACTAATAGCAAATTTGTTTAAGAATAATAAGGAACATAGGTTGTACAATCACCACAATTGGAGTTGCAACCATTTTAATAAGACAATGATAAGACCTAGAGCAACTTCCTTCTCTAATGCAATGGAATAGATGATTAAAGACCTCATACAATCATTGATCTTTTCTACTTTATCCATGCTCTCCTACTCTATTTCCCATTTGTTGTGCTTCATATCCTCCACTCTTTCACTCATCCTAACAACTTCAATGTGCTATCACATTAAATGATTTCACTATTCAAAGTATTTTTCCACTGGCAGTGCATTCTATTTCTATGGCTCCACTAGCTCTTTTGTTAGATCATTGATTTGATTGTTTTAGTTGCAATCTTCTACTTGAAACCTTCAATTTAGAGTTGTAGATGATGAGATGCTTGGATTCTATGATCATGCCCCTTTGATCACCTTTGGCTCTTAATTGCGAATGTCAATTTTGCATTAGTATATGACTATTAATTTTAAATATGAATAAATTCTTACAAATAAATTAAAAAAGAATTGGAGAAATTTCAATTAATATTAGTGGTTTACAATAGCTTTTGACATTGGTAAAATGTCAACAAAAAAATAAAAATAAAATAGGTTAGCACTTCTATTTCACAGATCATCCATTGTATTTACCTTTTTTCATCTTTAGAAATCTAGATTTTTAGTCACTATACTACAAAGTCCGAAATGTCATTGCCAATTGTCTTTTAGGAAATATTTGGCATGCCTCCCAAATTTCAACTACCCTAGTCATTAGATGAAATTTGAGGCCTCCAAGAGATTGTGAGTTATCCAGTCCTGAGAATGCAGCGAACGTAGCCAGCAGGGCAGTTTGACATGGCTAAAAGAGTGCCACATCATTGCCCACAATTTTTTTTAAATTCAACTCTTTTTTATGCATTATAAGAATTAATTAATTAATTATTTTTTTGAATTTTTTTTGGAAACAACCGGCTATATCGTTTGCTACAGGGGAACGTCGGGGGAACAACGACAAGAACATGCCCAAAATGGGTTGTTGGAGGCCTCAAATACCATCTAATGTATTTTGATATATTTCTTTTCCTTTCACAAATTGAATTTGAAAGCACCAATGTATACTATATTTATACCATGTCATCAAACGGGGAAAGGCACTATTTGAACAAGTGTTAAAATCCAAACATGTTGACAATGTCAAATCACAAGTGTTATGAATTTAAAAGATTCTTAACATATATTACAAGTGTAGAATATAGAGAAAGTGATTGAAGAGGGTTAGTTGCATTACGAGTTGACATTTTGATCTCAACGTACATATATATACTACCCATTAAGCTCAATAATTTCAAAACATCATTGTAATATAGCCATGGATTTTTATTTATTTAGTGTGGTGTTTTTTTGTCTCTTTGACACAAGTAAAGGAACCTTTATTGCACAAGAAAAAAAAAATCTAGCTGCTTGCGATATGGGGGCAAGTAATACAAGCAATGAACAAATACAATAAACTACAAAATGAACCCCCAAACCTACAAAAAAAAGTGCCAAACTAAGAGAGCCTACCCATTTCTAACTAGGAATTTATTCATGTTATATAGGCTATATCCATTCCAATTGGTAGGAGAAAGGAAGAGATTAATTACGGCACAATTTCCAATGCAATTGTTGTGCATTACGATTGATTCCAATCTTGGTCAATTCTGCAACCAACCCATGGTTGGAAATAGGAAAATCTATATGACAAGAATAGGTTGAATAAAATCTTCAACTAAAAATTCATAGTAATCATATTTTCAGAAATAAAATTCTGAAAAAATAAGGAATCCATCTAAACTCTATTTCTGTATGTGGGAAAGTTTCTCTACCGAAGAAACTTGTGCTCCAAATATGCATAATTACTTAAGTGGTTTGAAATGGGTTGGCGCCCTTAGTACTGTGTTTTTGACTTCCTTGAAAGTTGCTTAGTAGACTGAGGTTAAAATTTGGGCGAAGGACATATTAATTATTCATTCATCCACCCCTTGCATAACTCTGCATATGATTCACATCAATAGAGAAGTGATGGGTGTCAAAAAAATAAAAATAGTTAATTTCAATGGCCTACTTCCTTGATTTTGATTTTGATTTTTTTTTTCCACTATTGCTTGTTTTTTCTAAAGTGAATTTCTGTAAAGAAGATCATCAAGAGAATGGTTAACCACAGCTGTCATTTGAGTTGAGGTTCAAGATCTGGGAGTGATTCATTGCTGCCATTTACAATTGACATTACTTAAATTTGGATTGATTTTGATATTGATTGATTGATGAATCCCACATTCAAGCCACAACCGTCCACCAAGTCTTGGTGTGTTGCTAACTTAAACTAGAGTTATGAAAGTTTTGTCATGACCTAAGCTTCTCATCCATTGTTCAATAGATGGCAGCAGGTTTGTTAGCAACTTATAGTGCCAAGAACCAAGTTAATAAGTTATGTCTTGTTTATGTCTGAATTAATTTTGTATTAATTTGTCTTGGCCTGTCAATACACAATGGGACTAATGGGATAATGACAGAATTGTAATTGCCTTTTGGGATTCAAAAGTGGGAAAGTAAAACATGGTAAGGTAGTGGAGATAAATAGTCTGTTCACAGGAGATTTGTATGATATTAATTTTTTTACTATCAAAATTGAGTTTCAGTTCTACAACTTTGGAAACATGGGTTGGTTGTTTCCAAGAATAGTAAAATTGGGGTTTTGAGGGGAAATGTTTGACCATCCCAAACTGCTACAATATTGACTGTCCTAAAAACAATCAGTGGCCTCGAGAGGACTGCCACTCTAAGTTATTTCCACCCCCCTCGCTTGTCCTCCCGAAGCCCTGATTTTTTTCCCTAGGTGAAAAAAAAAGTTCCCCTATTTTCTGCTTGATTAATCTATTTTCTTCACCACTCCAGATACTTTTGGGTTTCAGATTGCAAATATGAATTCAAAATTTATGATATGTAGCAATTAAAGAGTTTATATGTTTTTCCTAAGGACAAAATCAAGGACGAGCAAGGGGATTGGTTCACCCCAGCCCTATTTCCATGGTTCAATCCAATGTTGTAGGAAGTGTTCTAGAAGGTTCATTATTTTTTCATAAACTAATTTGTTTAAATTTCTAGAATTTACAAATTCCAATATCAAACCCTCTAAGGATCGGGAATTCAAATTTTGAACAACAAATGAATGCAAGCATGTCCCAAGCACACGATTTTTTTTTCCATTCATCAAGATATGTGTGGATTTTGTCTTTGTTCTCTTACACTTTAATGGTATAGATTTTTAGAATTTTTCTTTGCAAATATTGTACAGTTTGAAAGGTATACTTATATAGGAGTGTTTAGCCTCAAAAGTAACTTTCCCAGTTCAAAACATGACACATCAAAAGTAACTTGCATAATTATGTAAAATAAAAATCTTGAAAAAACATCATAAATAGAGCATAAAATTTTGAATTTAAAGTGCAAAAAATCTTGAGAAAATTACATATTTAGTTTATGATCTATTTAGAAAGAGCTTAAGATTTTGAATTCAAAGGGAAAAAAATCTTGTGAAAATTACACATTTAGTCCATGATCTATTTAGAAATAACTCTCAATTTAGTTCAAATTTAATTGCACATTAGCAATTAGTGTGGTGGTAGATGGGTAGATCTAACCATATGGATTTGATATGTAGATCATGTGTTTATAACTTTTATTTAATTTCATTGCTAAATTACTATTGTAAGTTGTATTGTATGATACATCTTTACAATTTTGAAGTCTAGACTATCTTTGTTATTTAAGCCCTAAGTGCCGTACAGCCCCAAATTTGACCTATTAGAATTTAATTTGGAAAAAATTGACCTTGGATCTTGTTAGTACTACCCAAAAAGAAGTATAAGGGGTGTAGGTACATTAGAGTGATGTTAGGAAGTGGTTTTGGTGGAAATCATTGCAAAACATCCAAGTGGGGACCTAGCAAAAAAAATGCAAAGTACAATAAAATGCAATTTTTGAAGTGCTCCCTTCTAATGCCAATTTTGACCATTTTCAACACACCATTTTGACCACTATAATCTTATGATCACGACAATCAACTCTTGACAAATTCTCATTGCACCTTTGGACCCCATTCCTCTATAAAATTCAATTGGTGGATTTTAGGAAACATGGCCAATACATTTAAGGATTAACCCTAAAAGACCAATTTCATTCATGTATGGTCAAACTTATTTTTTGAGTTCAATTTAACCTTTTAAGCCATGAAATTCTAGAGCCAATTTTTCAATAACCCCCCCCCTCAAAACTTCCATTTCCAATGCAAAGAGCAATAATTTTAAACATATTTTTCTTTTACAAATGTGTTTGTAGGATCTTGCTCTAGACCAGTATAAAAATGTCAAAAACTTTGATTCTATAGTTTAATGTATAGAAACAAGTTGTTTTGCACCTAGCTTGACTAGATTATAAAGCATTGAATCCTTTTAACTTAATTTTTTTTATACTCATAAATTTTTTATTAAAAAAATCATATTGTTCAAAGAATTTAGTTGAAAGTTGGATAAAAAAACTCATAGAAAAACTCCTTCATTTCCATTCTTTAAAAAATTGTTTATTCACACTAGATACAAGATAGAATGGGAAACTAGATTGTTAGTAGTTTAATCCCTAAATGTTAAAATTGCATTTTTCTTTGGCAACATGGCAATTTGGGGCAACTCACTACAAATGGAATTTTTAATTTTTTTGCTGAAATTTTCACAAAACATATGTCTAAAGATTTTCATAAATTTTGACTATATGGTTAAAATGTTATTGCAAGATATGTGATTTTTAGTCCTTAGCAAGTTGTCTAGATAGCTCAAAAAACTTCTTTAAAAATCACTTTTTAAATAAAATAAAAATTTGAAATTGGTTCTCTAGATTTATATTTATTTGGGAAGCCTTGAATCATCCCATTTTGATTAAAGAGATGAAAGTTACGAGGAGTTTTAGTTTGCGGGTAGGTATAGAGTCCTTGAATCCTTGAAAATTTGAAAGAAAAAAATGAAAATTTCATTTGTAGTGAGCTATCCATATCACTACATTGCCAAATAATGTAGTTTGGGAATTTAGGGGTTGAGGTATGGATGGATGGATATGGAAAGTTTTTATTCATTCCATTTATTTAAATTAGTGATATGAAAGCTACAAAGAATCTTGTTTGGAGGGCTATTAGTGCATTTTCCAATCATGTATCATACAATTTTATTTTTAAACTTATTTTTCATAATTTTTCAAAACCAAAACGTCCAGAGGAAGTAGATTATTTTTTACAACAATCTCACCATTAGAATTGATGTGTCACAATTCCACTTTTAGAACTATTAACAATTTAATTTTCCCTTTTTTTTGGTTCTTACTTTTATTTACTAATTTTTTGAACAATGAATATCATTTTTTTAAAGTGTTTTTAGTAGATTTTCAACTCAACTCAACCATGAAGATTTAAACTTCAAAACTTTGTGGTACAAAAAAATTAAGTTAAAGGGGATTCAAAGTCAAAAAATCTAGCAAAGCAATTGAAGAAAAAAATCATTTTCACTTTAAACACTAACTTTTTACAATCTACATGATTAAAGTATTTGAATTTTTTTCCACGCATTCTCATGTTAATTTGATGCAAAATCCTATGGTTGAATGTGCTAAACAATTATTGCTTTCTCCATCATAGCCCTTTGCACTAAAAATGATAGTTTTGAAGTGATTTTTTGTAAAGCATAGCTACAAGCCTCTACAAAATAATCAAAGAATACAAGCAAGAAAGAGGATTTGTTGTTATTCATTTAACTATGTAATTCATTTCTACTACCTTATCAACAAAAAATACAAAAACAAAAATATGTAATTTATTACTCCGTCTGTATTCAAATGATTGTTCACTTCACATTTCACATCTTTTTTAAGGTTGTTTTAAAAGTGAATGGGCATTTTTTGAGTGGATAGTGGGCAATACCCCCCCGCCCCTTCCTCCTTCTTGTAATTTTTAAAAACCATCATAGTAACAATCAATATGGAATAATTTCTCCCATATCTATATCCGTATCCCATATCTAGTATCCCATATATTTGTACCATGTACCCATATTCAATATTCGTCCCATATCCATATTTGGTACTATATCTGTATCCAATATTGTGTACGTATCCGGTATTCATTTGGTATTTCATATTTGAACGGCTCAGTTTAAATCTCATGACCAATAGCTTGTGATTTTTTGAGAAATTAATGGCAATTTTGAAGGTAAGCATTTGTTCTTAAAAAAATATCAACAACATGTAAATTTTTTGAGAGGGGGAGGGGACTAATGCAAACCTGGCAAAGCCATCTTTTGAGTGGATAGTTTTGAGTAGATCATATAGAGACTTCCTTGTATTTAATTTTTATTTAAGTTGCAATGAACAAATACAATGTTCTTCATTGATTCTAATGATATAAAATTTCCAGGAACCTTTTTCATTATGTTTTTCACAACATGATCAATGAAATTGATATAAGATATCTCAACAAAATTGTCAACAATCATTTCAGGACAGAGGGAGTACTAAGTAGGAAATGTGTGTGGAAGCAGTACTTATCTGGCCCCATGATGTGCAACCATGACTTCTTACTTTGTCAATGTTGGGGTTGGGATTCTTTGATGCACACACAAGTTGCAAAATCATGGCACAAAGTGCCTTGAATTACTATAGAAACTAGAGACATAAATTAGGCTTTTTACTATTTTTCATTCGTGCAGACTTCAACTGAAGAAGTTCTAATTCATCCTCAAAGACTCACTCAATTGCTTGACTTCCAAGTAATTGTATCCAAGTATATGCAACTGCAGGTGTGTAAGGAAATCAAGAATTTTGGTACAAGCTTTGTACTTGTTTAACTTATATTTTTTGAGTAAGTTACGTCAACCGAAATTCTTTCCTCAAACTTTTGTTGGGACTTGGGAGGTGAGAATCAACTCACTGTAACTTAAGTTATGGTAGCGGACCCATTTTCGACCACTTAAGCAATTATTCATATCTGGAGCATAGGTTTCTTGAGTGCAGAAATTTTTCCATGTATGGAAATAGGGTTTAGAAGGATTCCATATTTTTTTTCAGAATTTTATTTCTCATAATTTAATTACTATAAATATTTTAGTTGAAGATTTTGTTTGACCTATTCTTGTCATATAGGTCTTCCTATTTTCAACCATGGATTGGGTGCAAAATCAACTAAGATTGCAACCAATTGTAATGTGCCACGACTGCATCGTAAATTGTGCCAAAATTAATCTCTTATTTTCTCATGCCAATTAGAAAGAGTGTAGCCTATACAATGGGAATAGGTCCTTGGTTACAAACGGGTCAACTACCCTATATAAACTCTACATCATGGTTTTGTTAACTCTTAATTAACCCTTGAAGGACGTGACCTCAGTGGCCAAGGTGGTCATCTAAATGCTTTGATTATTGAACAAGGTGCGTTCTTTGTTTTTATAATAAAAAATTGAATGAAGTCATCCATGGGACACTTGGGATCTAGACTATGCATTATAATTTTATTAACCTTTAGTTACCCCCTAAAAGACATGACCCTCATGACCAAGGAAATTACAAAAATGTTTTGATTATTGAATCGATAGGTGCATTCTTTGTTTCTGCAATGAACAACCAAATGAAGTCATCTATTGGACACTTTTTTTGGGGTCAAACTGTACATTATGGTTTTGTTAATCCTTAATCCTTCAAGGATGTGGTCCTCATGACCAAGGTAGTCACTAAAATACTTTGATTATTAGACAAATAGGTACATTCTTTGTTTCTATAGTGAACAACTAAATGAAGTCATCCATCGGACACTTTGGAAACAAATCATCATTTTGGCATTATCAACCCTTAGTTAGCCCTTGAAAGATGTGCCCCCCATGACCAAGGTAGTCACCAAAATGCTTTGATTATTGGCTCTAAAATTATGCTAAGTTGGACAAAGACAAATTTTTTTTTTCACTTCAAATGTTATAATCTCACAATCTACATGGTCAAATGAATTGAAAATATTTTACAAATTCTTGTTGTAGTTTGGTACAAATTTGTATGATTGAAAATTTGAAAAATGTTTTAATATTTTAGTTACACTCAATGCACTAGAAAGTGACAATTTTGAACACTTTTTTGTAAAAAATAGTCAAAAAACTTTGGGAATTAAAGCATATGAATCTACATGATTTTTTAATCAAGTATTCCCATTGTATAAGAGAAAGAATATTTGATAGAGTTTGATCACTGTGTCAAAAATCACTAATTTAGAAGGATAAAGAGAATCTACCAACAAGAGCAAGCATTGATCCAAAATTGCCAATATCAAGAATTTTACCTTGTGTGTAGAATTGCTTGGCTCTTTGAAAGAACTCTTGCAAATTGTGATTTCAATCTTTGAACGATGTTAAATTTGGTTAGCTATTTCAAATATGTAATCGTCAATCATGATCAAATTTCCCATGTATTAAAATGTTTAGTAATATGTACTAATTGTGAGTGACAACGGGGCTTTTGAACCAATGTTTGGAGAGAATCACCAGTTAGTTCATTGTTAGGTGGTGGAATTGAGAAAAAAAATAGTTGTAAATTTGAAAATATTGGAATCCCCCTTGTTGAGAAAACTGTAAATTTTCTATTTAGAGTAAAAAATAGAGAAAAAATCAGATTCAACACTTCAAAACCGGCCAATTTGAATTTATCCCCTCATTGCCCAACAACAATCTTGTGCAAAAAATAATTTTTTATTTGCAACACATGATAGAATTTGAAAATTTTTAAAATCAGATTTGCAATGAGAGGTCCCGAATCAAATAGGAGAAGTGAAGAAATACCAAAAAACGTGGCACAAACTATAGGGGGCAATGAGGAGGTCAATCCTCCCTAGCCTTCAAGAACCGGTTCAATATTACAATTAAAGGAAAATAACTAGTAAAAATAAAAAAAATATCCTCGACCAATGTTGTTTGTTCATACAATGTTATTTATTTGGTCTTGTTCAACGTTTAGGAAGTTTTTTAGAGTTTTACTTGCTATTTTCCTTCAATTCCCAAACTAAACCATTTTCTCAAGTACGGAGTCCGGCTGTTTTTTCTATTTTTCACTCAAAATAGAAATTCTATGGATTTTTTTTATCAATTTTTTGTAGATGTTTTCAAATTGCACTATTTTTTGGTTTGTTGTTATTTATCATTTCCACCAGCTACTGAGGATTTTTTGGGTTTTTTTTTACACAAATAAATGGTGACCTTTTCCCACCGACTCCCTATGAACTAGCTACCGGTTCTTCCCGATCCTCACTAGGTCTTGCCCCTACATAGTGGTTATCAATGTCCAGGAAGAACCAGCAAGTAGTTCATTGTTAGCTGGTGCCTTTGGAAAAATAACCGGTTGGAGTGTGAAAATGGAGGATGGAAAACCGGACAAAACATTGGTAGGACTGGCAACCTACCGGTGTACCAAAATAAATGGGGGCTATTTAGCTACCACTTCCATGAAATTGTCGGATCTTAGCTGCTTGCAATTTAGAATTCAAGGCTAATACCCGGGTTATTGGAGGTGAGTATCTTCTTGGACGAGGTGGATACTACTTCTTCTTAAACTGACTTTCAAGATGTATACAAAGATTGAGGCTTTGTCTAGTATTTGAATCTTTCTTATTGTAGAAGTGGCTTGGTGGTAGAGCAAGAGTATTACATAGTTTTTGGAGTAATCATGAAGAAGTTGTCAAGTTTTTTGTAGGAGCTAAATTTGTTTGAAAATGAAGATTTTCATTGATTCTTTGTGGTATTACAAATTGATATTTATTTGTGCCTATCACTTAGAATTGTCATGGTTATCTAATTGTATTTAAGGTTGTGTGGCACCATTACTAGTTGCTTGCTTACCACGCTACAATTAGTGATGATGTTTGAGGGTTGATATCAAAGTTGGATTTTGGCATCGTGACAAATAACATCAATGATATGCAAGTTTTACGAGTAATCCGTGCAAAACTTGCACATCAATATTCAAGCTATGTTGAATCAAGTTATTGCATCAAACAAGAAATCTTGCTCGTTGACATCAAGTTGCAAATACTTTGATCAATGAAGAGTTGATAAATTTGAGACATGTGAGAACAATACATACTTAAATGACAATCGCAATAGTTTTGAACCTAATTGCCATGAAAAATAGATTATTTCCAACTTATATGGAGGATGTATTGCAACCTTTGTAAATTTGAAGTTGAAGGAAATTGGCCGGTGAGAATTTGATACTAGAGAAATTAAACCGGAAGATTTTGATAAGGAGAGGATGCAACCGGTGCCTCTAGGAAAAAAAACCGGTCCCTTTATAAAGAAGAGGAAAATTACCGGGGCAACTCAAAAAACTTCCCGAACGCTGCTGGTTATTCCGCCAGTGTGCAATTACAGTAAGAGGGAAGTAGACTCACTGTGGACCTCCAAAGAGTTGGGAGCGACGGCAGTCTGCACTGAATCCTTAACTTACGTGCAGTAAAGGGTTCCCTTTTTTTAATTTGTGTCCAAAAAAAAAAATTTTTTTTTTTTTTCTTAAACCCTTAACTTACGTAGGCTTTCCCTGCTCCTCATCTGCAGACATGTCACATGTGGGAAATAGAGCAGCCCAAAATTAGGTTTACAGACAGGCAGACAGGCATCCGGGGCAGTGGCAACGAAATTAAAGACCTAACCCCTAAAACTTAGGTGATGGTGGGTGGGGGCCATATGTCGGCTACCCTAGCTATGATCAAGGAGAACCGGCACCTAGTTCAAAGGTAGTTTAGCCCGGTGGAATTGGGAAAAATCCCCACCAGTTGCAATTTGAAAACAGTGGCCAAAAAAAATGGTATAAAACACCCCCCATACATTTCCTATTTTGGAGATCGAAGGAAAATAGTTGGTAAAATTCAAAAAACTTCTCAAATGTTGTACCATAAAGTTAAAAATCACCACATGGATTTATCCATTTAGTGCATGTGAAACTAATTTATTGAGTTACATTATTTGCAATAAAGTGAACTGTTCTATTAACTCTATTCCACTGGGAATTCCATCCTTATGTATATATGTGCATGGGGTACATTTCAAAATGGAAATTAGTGTGCCGTAGGTATATGATAGTGGAATTGTAGTTTGAGTGGTGATAGGCTAGTTAACCTTGTATTTAAATTAAGGTAGGCTAAGATGCTATTGTGTTGCGTTAATTTTCACACATATAAAAAATTAGTAATATTAAATTTGTAGTGATACTAATTTTGATTCTTTGTTAATAGGATAAATCAATGCATATATATACTTCCAAGCAAATACATATATCCAATTTACAAAAATAGGAAGTAAGTTATCACACATCATTTGTTATATGTCAATGATAACAATGCTTTGGGAAAATATGTATAAAAGTTATCCTAAAAGCTATGAGATGTCACTTTCTCTTTGGGCTCTAAATTTTTTTCTTACTCTAAATTGCATTAAAAAATTTATATATCTTCTATTTTCTTAGTACAACAACAAGGCATGATTGTATGCAATCTAAATCATTTGATCTTGCATCACTTGAGGTACAAAGTTTGAGTTTTATAATACAATAATTCAATTTTGAAATGATAAGATTTAAAAGTGCTTGAAATACAAACTCCACAGCTTGATGTAGATCATAAGTAATTTCATGTATTTTAACCACTAAAGGACCAAGGTGCCTTTTGGGGCATCATAACTTTTTTGGGCAAGTGCATGTGAGCAGAGATTTTTATATTTTTAGTCCAAATTTTTATACAAGGTGTAGACAAAGAATATCTTTCATATGCACAAAATTTCGGGACATTTGGAAATATGAGTAAAAAGTTATGGCCTTATATGTTGTTTGTTTCTCAACTCGGGTAGTCTGAGTAGATCTAAAAAAATCACTTTTTTCAAAAATAAAAATTTGAAATAAATTTTCTAAATTTATATATACATAGAAAGCTTTGAATCATTCTATTTTGATCAATGAGTCAAAAGTTATGAGATGTTTTAGTTTGTAGGCAGTTATGAATTCCCTACTACAAAATAAACTTTGAAGTCTTTTATTAAACTCAATTTTCCATATTTTTGAAAAAAAAAAATATTAGGTGAATTCTGTTTATTACAACATTGTAACCATTGGGATTGCCATTTTTCAATTTTATAACTAAATTATTAATAATTCAGTATTTTGATTCATTTTCTATTTCTTTCTACTTACTATTTTTTCCTATATATTTTACAATTCCAAATGATCTGAAATTTTCAAACATGTAGCCAAATTGCCTTGAATAATGAAACTAAAGAGTTGCAACCATTTTAGACATTTTTTCATACAAACGTGACCTTGTGAAGTGCAGCTACCTGGTTTTCCGCAGGGCCAATAAAAGGCCATTAGAGGATTTTTTTCATCCCTAGGAGGGCTGTAGGTTATCACATTGTAGGAACAACCCCGCAGGGGTCCGTGGTAGCTTGCTGATGTGGCATGGCGATTGCCACATCTGAAAAAAAGAATTTTGTTTTTGTTTTTGTTTGCATTTCAAGAGTAATTTAAAAAAAAATTTAATTAAATTTTCTTTTTGTTGAGAACAACCGTTCTCCAAAATTGCAGGGGAGGGCAATTCCCGACACACCTACTTGAAGTAGCCCTCCCTAAGCCCCAAAATCCTCTAATGTTTTTGTCAATTGAAATGTTAATATCTTGCAATCTACACGGTGGAAATTTCTGAAATTTTTTCCACATCTTTTCAAATGATCATAATATAAGATCCTATAGTTGGATGTGGCCGAAAATGTTTTTAACAAGTTTTTGATACTCGTCCTAAAAAATGGCAGTTTTGAAGCTTTTTTGGTGAAAACACAATCAAGGAACTTTAGGGGTTAATTAAATGGTTCTATTAGCTCCAAAGTGCTCAAGCATCCATCATGCCATTAAGGGGATGGTGCGTGTTTTAATCCCTAAAGTTACATCACTATGTTTTACAAAAAAATGCCCCATAATGTCACTTTCTAGTGCATTGAGAGAATTGAAAAATAAAAGCTTTTTTGGAAATTCAACCATGCAAAATTTTATCATTTATCATGGGAATGTTTGGAAATTTTTTTTTTGACCATTTGACCACTTAGATTGCAAGATTATAATGTTTGTAGCTAGAAGAAAAGAAAATTTGGACATTATTTGGTAGGCTTGACAAAATTTGACTCAACTTTGGATGGAATTTGGCACTATTCAACTTTGAATTCTAAATTCATTACATGTACATCAATTTCCAAAGATAATGAAAGTATTGAATGTTATCAAAATCAAAATTGTCTTGCTTTGAGATGATGTTAAAAAAATGGCAATTATATACTTGGAAGATTTCAATTTTTTTTGAGAAATCATTGTTTGGAAGAATCCTAATTCTAATAGTAAGCACAAAGCTTTCCTCCTCTTGATCAATCATACACAATAAAATAACAACCCAAAAAATACAATCTCATATTTTACTCTAGAATTTGAGCTTGTAGTTAATTCCAAAGTGACATAGGATTTTCTTCCACAAAGAATTGCTTTCTCAAGTGTTCATTTTGGAGTTCTCCACATGGCAAATTGGCAACTTTTGGGTCAATTCAACCGCATAGAAGGACATCACAATAGTCTAGAAATGCCCTCAAAAAATTTCAACCTCTAATTTGCTTATTCTAAATATTTTTTTGAATTATGAAATGATGTAAGAAGTGAAGAGAGAGCAAGGGAAAACAATGTTTTTCTTGCTTCAGTACCTAGTACAACAAGCAAACTTGCTAATTAGTCATCGAGTCAAACTAGGAATTTAGAGGTTGCCATACAAAGTACCATGCCTACTTGAAAAAATTGCAAAATCTACAAAACTATGTTGTACTCGAATTCTTGAATGCAGGTAGGTCGGACTCTTGTAATGGAGGACCTTTTCTTTTAGTAAATCAACAAAATTTGAAAAATAAAAACCATGGAAATCCAAATGGTCATAATTAGCATGACATTCAAAAGGACTTGCACAAATTTTTACAGCCGGAATGAACGACTCAATTTTCGGTGAGGTGACTTGAATCGGCCAAGAAGTAAGCAAATAGACCTTGCCCAGTTTTTGAGTCGCAACAAGGGCCTCACCGATACCTCCCAACTTTAGATTGTCTTATAAATTGTAGTCCTTCCTTGAATTTCATGTGCTTGGTGTTGTTAGAGAGGTCTTCCTGAATCCTACAAATACTCTTTGATACAGTTTTGCAATTAGGTTAAGGAAATCAAGCAAAATTTGTGCTGAAAATCATTGAGGATAGTTTATGTCCCCGATGACACTTTGGGGTTAAAAAAACTGCTTTGAAGCTCTCATTTTTAATGCAATGTGTAAGAGTTGAAAAAATTACATCTTTAGTTTTCAACCACACATTACAACCCATATTATTATGAAAATGGGCAAGAACAAGTGATCAATTTTAGTTCATTTGCCTTCATAGATTGTCTTTGTTGATGACAAAAAATTGCAACTGCCTACCTAGTAGCATAGTGATTAAATTTGTCCTAGCATTTTGGGCCCCATAACATTTTATCTAAGCACCCAATAAAAAAAGACACATAAGCTTGTTTTCTTACCCAAACTTGGGCATCTTTGATAAAAGAAACTCACTTTCATCCTCTCAACTTTGACTTTATTTGACTTTATATTTACCTAGCCTACACTTGCTTTCAAAAAGCTCTGTGGGAGCTCATTTTCCTTGCAGTGAGTGAGGGGGTTCGAAAGCATTATAGTTATCAAAACAATAATGTAAAAAAAAACCCAAAAACTGTCCTGCATTATCTCCTGCAACTCCGCTGGGAATGGGATAAGTTTAAGTTATGAGCACGCTTGGGCATGCACATGATGTGTTGGACCATTTGGGAACAAATCTCAACAGCAACTGGGGAAGTAGACCTGTAATTTAATTCTAGTAGCAATGCAATGAGCTTTAGGGTTTTAGAGTTTTAGGTTCCATAGACGATCAAGTGTCTCCTCTGGGTCAAATGAAAGTTGAGGTGGGTCCATAGGTGCGGTGACCCTCACTGCAAGGTGTGCTTGTCCCACCTTGGTGAGCCAAGGGCGTCTTAGGATGACTTTTCAAGCCTTGTAAAAGATTTGGTGAGAGAAACAAGGAGTCATGAGCATACATGGTGTTATAGCACTCTATTTGGGACAAAGAAAGTGGGTGGTGTGCTACACATGTATGGAAAGTTGGTTAGGACATGTATCCATAGGTCTCATGAATGCAAGGATCCAAATTATAAATAAAAAATTATGGCTCCTCAAATTTGTTAGTGTCTTAGCTATGAACCCAAGGTGTAGGACAAGGGAGTAGTGTAATTGACCCCTTTCTGATCATGCTCCCATTATGGAGGTATAAGCTGCTAGTAATTTTACACATAGGGAGATGAATAGTGATCAATTATGACATATCATCTGAGATAGTTGTGATTTGGTACAAGTCTCTTATTATTGCAACTAGTCTTTGATTGATTTTGTTTTGGTTGGAATTAGGAAGTTTTATATGACGTATATAGGTCAGCTACATATCTTCAACTAAAAAATTCTAGATAATTTTGTTTTGAGAGAAAAAATTTTGGAAAATTTTGGAATCCTTCCAAATTTTATTTCCGCACAAGGAAAAATTTCTATAGTCAAGAAATCTATGCTCTAGATATGAATAACTCCTTAAGTGGTTGGAAATGGGCCATGAGCTTCTAGGGATTCTAAATGAGATCCCTTGGGAAGGCATGCTGCAAATTGGTGAAAAGCTAATAAAACAAGTATTTCATAATGATAAAGCTCACAAAGAGATTTGCTACGAGCTAAAAGTTATGGACAAACAAAGAAGGTAGAGTCCTAGAGAACTTCACCACCCAAGGAATTAAGACTTTCAGAAGGCCGTAACTTGCTTGATACTTGTTGCATTTGAAAAAGTGACTAGTCCACATTGATCTAAGAAAAGGTTGATTACAAAAATGGACTTTACGCTTTGGATTTGGAATCTAGAACTAAAAATTATCCCAAAGGGAAGATTGGGAGGTCGTTAGAATTTGTTTTTGAGACTAAAGTATAGGAATTGAGTGAGTTCCTTTTTGAAAAACTATGTCTTAGTTATCCAAAGGAGAGTGGGGGTGTCGAATCCCTCAAAGAGTACTATGAGGAAGGGTGGTCTCCATCCTCCCTCCCACATGGTATTGTGATGAGCTAAAGTAGCTACACATAGTGAGAGTGGTGATGGAGCCTCACTTGCTACCTTATAATATCATAGGAGGCTTTCGAGCATGCCTTAATATCGGTTGGATGGTGTCTCATTCTATGCTAGGTTATGACATTAAATTTCAACTATTGAGTCCCAAGTAATGAATCATGAGGTGAGTTCTAAAAAAATGTTGCTTAGGCCTAGTGAGGAGTTGGATACTATTCAAAGTTGGTTAGTGTCGATAATGAATAGTGTTACCACCAAGCACTTGAACATCAATGGAAGTTTTTCCCAAGTCATCAAATGACATGTCTAATATTTTGTGGGAGTTAAGTGATAAAAGCCATAGAAAAATGGGGTCTCCATGGTTGGAGTGGGAACCATGGTTTTTTCAAATTTTTGATAAAGTGCCAAAGTGGCATTATAAAATTTTATGATTGTGCTCCAAATTTCAACATTCATCCACATATTGGATAGAAAATATCACATTATTACATATTACATGTCCATAATTCCATTCTCATCTAAAATTTGGCAATTTCATTCAAGATTTTTTCATTCAAAGTTTTTTGGCAAAAACTTCACATTTTGTTGCCATTTTTTATCCAATTTTTTTAGAGGCAATTTAATACCAAAAAGCTTCTAAAATAGAATTGCTTGTAATATAATACTACAAGTATATAACACGTGTAGTCTTAGGAAATTATGGCCATTGGTATCACTAGAAGCAAAATGCTGCAAAGACACATTAGTAAATTTGAAGAGGTAACTATCATTGGGGCACAATAATGGGAGAGTTGCTCTACTTAAGACAAAGCCAAGGCAACTAACTCAAGGAAGGAGTTGCTCACTTCAATTTGACACTTTTTGGCTTCATATTGCCATCATGGCTAATCATTAGAAGATTTTTGGGGCCTCTGGATGCCTGCAAGTTATCACAGCCTGTGAACGCAAGAAACAAATTCGGCGCAGCAGTCTGACGTGGCTGAGACCCTACCATGTCATTGACCATTTTTTTTTTTTTAAGAAAAACAAATTCTAGTAGTGGGCCGTTCCCCTCGCTACGGGGAATAGTTGCGGGGGAACAGGCCCAAAATAGGCTTCTTGACCCCCAAAACTCTTCTAATGAGATAGGAAAACTTTGATGTTAAAGAAAACCACAATCCTCAACCATGTTGTTTAGTAGATTCCTATAGTTTCAATTTTTGGCATGATTTTTTTAAATTTCTTCTAAAGATAGGAAAACACATTAGTTTTTTGGAAATAGAATTTTTATTCCAATCAATATTCAAGAATAGAAGTTGGCATACTGAGCTCAAAAAAGAGTTTGTTGGGTAATCAAAAAAATTTGAAAAATTATGAAATTTTTGTTTCTAATAGAAAATATTTTATCTACATGGGAAAATTTGATTCATTATATTTGAACTAGAGATGAAAAATTTATGGAGAGTATTCTTTGGAGGGCAATTAAAGCATCTTCTACTAAAAAAAACTAAACTTATAGGATTCATTTTTGAACTAGATTTTCACAATTTTTCAAAAAAAAGAAGAAATTTGAATGATTTATTTTTTCCTTCTATCTCATGTCTACTTCTAATTAACAATTTTTTTTTTTAAAATGGAAAGCAAGTATGTGTATTTTTTGAATTTTTTCTTCTAGATTCCCAATTCCATTCATCAACATATAAATATTTTAATTTAAAAAATTAATATTCAAAAAAATTAATACATATTAGATAAAAATTTAGTAAGGAAGATTCAAAGCCTTAAAATCTAGTTAAGGTAGGTGCAAAAAAAAAAAGTTCTTTACTTTAATGCAAGTCTCTTGCAATTTGCATAGTCAAAGTTTTGGAAAACTTCTTCCACACAATTTCATACTAGTTTCATGCAAGATTTTGTAGTTAGAAATGCAAAAAAAATTGAAGTTTTAAAAAAAATTTACACTTTGCATTAGAAATGGTAGTTTTGAGTGTTTTTAATAGAAAATACATGTATACATAATTGCATAGTATCACTTATCATTGAGATGATAAACAATGATGTCACACACTCCCATGTGACAACTTGATACCTTATTACATGAATTATACAACTATTATCTTACAATGTGTTTCTATTTACATAAAAATTCAAGCAATACCAAATGTTAAGCTCTCCTTACAATGATGTATTGGTGGCATAGGTGGGCAAACTTTATAAGGGGTGCTACAAGTTTAAGTGAGCAATTGCATTTCATGTAGACTAAGTGGATGGGGAGGGATACAATAAGAATTTCACACATATTAATTCCCTCAAGATTGACTAGTCTTGACCAATGGGATGGTCCAATGATATTGGTGAAACATGAATACTTACTTTGTTGTTTCCTAATGATCATTAAGACAATCAATGGAGCTTGTTCTATTTCATTACTTGAATTAGCTCAAATTAACAAATTGAGCCAACATCTAAGGATACCATTATTAGGTGTCAAAATTGCACTTATAAAATCCTAGTTCCCTATTTCTTTTTAGACTAGAAATAAGACCAAAAAAGAGATTCCTAAAATTCTTGTATTTTCAAAATCTTGCATTGAATTCCAACTTTGATACCCATATTATGACTAATAATGTGTGTGATCTTTTTTCTATCAAGATTGTGAGATATGCTAACCAAAGTTTACTCACCATTCAACAATGTGGATGTCCTTTATTTTGACTAATGACTTGTGTATTCTTCTTAAGATTGTACATATCTCAATTATAATTCACTCACCATTCAGTATCAACAATGACACTCTTTATTATGACAAATGAACTTTTCTTCTCAATAACCTAGCATATTTCAACCAAATTCCACTCACCATTTGACATCAATGTTGATGCCCCCTATAATGACAATTGACTTGTATGGTCTTTTCTTTTGAGATTGTAGCATATGCCAACAAAGTTTTAATCATTATTCAGCATCAAACTCTTCAATGTGATTATTAGCCTACATGTGAGGACTTTGCAAATGGTTTGCATATGTTTCCATTGCCTCTACCATAATAATCATCCCATTCAACAAAGCATGTTTCATCTTGGCTTAAGGCCAAATTTCATTGTTGATATACTTTGAGTTCTTATATTCCATTTACTTTCAAAAATATTGAAAGCCCATTTGAAGTGATGGAACCAATAACATCCATGAGCATATATAAAACATGCTCAATGTACATGACAAATTATTCATCATTGAACATTATATGCATTAATCCGAAAAAGAATGCAATCATTTCAAGTGAACTTCGTAGCACTTTTGAGATATTTTTCAATAAAAAAGAAAATATAGGGGGAGTCACTCTAGAAAGAGAGTCATCACCAAATATGTCTTCAAACTCAATGAAAGCCATTACTTGCCTTTTGGAGCAATTACAACTTATTCATCAAATTTGGAACTGTGACCAAACAGTGCGTTCATCCGCTGGTTTTCTGTGAGCGCATTGTTCAATGGCATGACGTGGGCGGATGATGACTTTCGGTTGACATACTTAGTTGTATGGTAGTCCATTAATGACTATGTTTTGCCTGCATGAATGACTGATCTGTACTAGGAGATGATTGTGACGTCCACAATCAACATACTCAAACTTGAAATTATATTCTTTCCCATGAGATTAGTGGAAATCAAGGCATCCTACGGTCTTGAAAATGAATTTCAAAAAAACTCACATGCACTGAAACAAAATTATAGTCATCCACATGTGGAAGACCTCTTTCATTTTGCTGTGTAAGGCAAATGGAAGGGTGTGAGCATAATTCCTAGAGAAAAAGAATGCTCATCAACCTAGTATATTGCATGTGCTAACAAATTGTCCTCAGGTGACAAATCAATGGCCCCAATTAGAGACGATACTTGTGAAGGTGTTGACACCACTTCTGGAGCTGTAAGACTAGGAGTTTCTACAGTGGTACTTATGAATACATTAGGACTATCCAACACCTCCCTTTTAGCTCGTGCTTCTTTTTGCAAAACTATTTTCCATCCTGGTTTCTGTGGCACATCAGAGAAGAAGACTTGTGTTGCTTGGTTGGAAAAAATAAAGGGCTCCGACATGCGTGGTAGTTTGTGCTTGAAGTTGACCATCAAAAAGCCAACATCATCGCGGACATACGTTGCATTGCCTCTATTATCTGTAGTCTTCATCTATTGGCATCGGAAAAGAATGATTGGTGTATGCAGTGGCCCATAGTCAAGCTTCAATATGTCCTTTAGAACTCCGACGTAGTTCACGGACACATCTGTTGCATCTGCAGTTGGTACTTCAAAAACCGAAGCTACTCCGGAATTATATGTTTGGAAACGATGTGTATCTCCATCATCTACTCTGAAATGGCTACCAAATGATTTCATCTTCGTATATCTTGCTGCCTTCTGTGATGGTTTTCTAATGAGCATCAATCGATCCTTGTCGTCAGGGTTTGTCACATCGAATGCCGAGTTCTGTACTACATTCGGAAGTCAGTCCTCAAATACTGGAATAGTCGCATCTTGCTGAACTTCGGCCTTCCAATTCCTATAGTTGAAGGTAGAAATGTGAACCTCCAATACATAGAACTCAAAATAGAGACCACTTCCTACAAGATTTCAACTACAGCAAAAGGAGTTCACGGTTTAGGTGATCAGTGGTTTCTTCTGATCAATGACTCGGTTACAACTGCACTTAGTCATTTTATAGTAAGAGCCGTCATCCAATGACTAGCTGTGACTCACAGTTGACTACACAACAACTCGCACTTGACTTTGTCATTGCTACTAACATAGAGTATTTCAGCATTGTTCATCTTGGTATTGCACATTCTTTTCCATTGGAAGACATAGAAAATAAAATAAAAAAACTAGTACATCTGTGCCTAACGTACATATGCATAGAAAACAAATAAGGTATACGGTCTACTTACATATAATATTGCTGCTAACAAGACATATTGGCCAAAACGTACTGATGTGCCACATCCCGGAGTGCAAGAGTCATCATGTACGGTCTTCCTCCGCCCTGTAGCACCTCCTCTGCATCGCCATACTCTTCGTCAGCATCCCAGACACGCCTCTCTGTGAACTGAAAGCTCTGTAGGTACTCCGTTACAAATCCAATGCATTCACCTTTGAGGTATCCCTCAGCCATACATGCTTTAGGGCGAGCCAAATTCCTCACATGATTTTTTAGTGTTTTCATGTACCGTTCTATTGGGTATATCCACCTTGCACTAACTGGACCACATAAGTCTAGCTCTTGAACCAAATGATATGGGTGGTGTGTCATTATGTCAAAGAATGACGGTGGGAATTCCATCTCCAACAAAGCCACGGTCTCTGCCACATCGGCTTCCAAGGAAGAGAATTCAGCGGGATTGTATGCTTTAGTACAAATTCTTCTGAAAACCTTACTCATCCTCATGATAGCCATCCTGGGACCTGGTTCCATCAAACCTCTCAAAGCCAATGGTAATATTTGTTGCATTAAGACATGATAATCATGAGACTTCAGTCCACCAAAGTTTTTCTTACGTAAGTGCTTGCCCAAGTCGGAGGAATAGCCTGTTGGTGTCTTCAAAGACTCAATGCATGTTAAGAATACTTCAAGCTCTGCATCTCTCAATACATATGGTGCTGCAGGTTTCACCATCTTCATTGGATTCCTCGGGTGCGAAGTTAGCCACAAATACGGTCGTATATTCCGCCTCTATAAGTCCCGCCTTACTTTCATAGTGTTTTTCTTCCCAATGATGGTTTTCAAAAAGTTCTTTGCCAAGTTCATTTCGCAATGCATGACATCCAAAGTGTAGCGAATAAGCAATTTCTGCATGCACTTAGGAGACGGTATAAGAATTCAATCGTGAATTGTTGTCTGCGCTGGAGCAATGAATAACTATAATTTCACTGCATGACTATGGCACGTTTGAGAAATGACTAATTAGTAGGATAGACACAATTGAAGAGAGTCACTGCTAAGTCACTACTGTCCACCTCACAACTAAGTAACACCTATCCTATTGTCTCATTATTGTACTTGAGGTCTGCGACCACCACACTGGAATATCGGCACCTCAATTAACAAGTTCTTTATATGCATAGTTTGTAGGCCAATACCATAGACAGACAATCTAAAGTGGTTTGACAATAGGCCACTAGATCAGTAAACTGCATTAACTTGTTCGTGGAAATCAGAATTGAACTCTAGAAAGTCTTCAATACTTAATTTGACACATATTACCAGCGTCTGAAGACAACATTACCTTCCAGTAAGGCAACCTGTATAGGATGCTCAATTGTTTGACACCATGCACTTTAGATGGGTCCCTTGATCCTGCTTCTCGATTTGGCGTTGCTTTCCATGCTTTATAGTCGGCTGCATGCTGTAGTTGTTCCTCGACCGTCACTCATGGAGGCTTCAGTTGATTCTCCATACAACCATCAAATAAGTCTTTCATGTGAGCTGACTTGTAATTGTGTCTTTCTGGCAACCAATGCCTAGTCCCACCATATGTCTGCTTCCCCAGCTCCATAGAGTGTTGTGCACCCAAGTTTGAACCGCACCAAGGACAAGCAACAAATCCTTGATGGGAAAATCCGCCAACCACCCCATAGCCGGGAAAATCATGAATCGTCTATAGGAGCATGGCCCGCAATGTGAATGCTCTTGCTGAGACTTCCTTTGCTATGTTATAAGCTGGAACACCTTCCCACAATTGCAATAACTCTTCTACTAGTGGCTCTAAGTACACATCAAAATTTTCACAGGATACAGACTGCCTCCCTGGGATCAATAAAGACAACATGATGAAGAACTTCTTCGTGCTCAACCAAGGTGGAAAATTATAATTCAGTAGAAGCACCGGCCAAGTAGACCAGTTGGACCGATTCTGCTTATACGGATTCACCCCATCTGCGGCTAGAGCGAAATGGATATTTCTAGGGTCGTTGTTAAAAGTGGGGTCAACATTTTCGTGAAAATGCTGCCATGCCTTTGAGTCACAGGGATGCCGGACCAAACCATCCCCGCCTTCCCGATCGCTCCTATTCTCGGAATGCCAAAGCATCAGTTTTGAAATGCTAGGGCTCCTGAACATTCTTTGTAGTCTTGGTATGATGGGGAAGTGCCTCAGAACCTTCACAGGTAACATCTTCCTTTCCTCATCTCTATACCTAGGCCCATCACATTGAGGGCACCGCATTGCATCTGCGTGTAAGCCTTTGAAAAGGATGCAACCTTTTTGACAAGCATGTATACTTGTGTAGGCAAGTCCCAATGTCTGTGTCAAAGAACGTGCTGCGTGGTAGTTCTTCGGCAAACAATTCCTGTCAGGCAATATGTGACCATGCAAGATATTGAACAACTCGTCCGCAAAGGTATTACTGACTCCATGCACTGTGCACAAGTTCATAAGCAAAATTGTGGCTGCTAGCTTTGTGCACTTGGCGCCACTAAAAAGATCTTGAATTGCCTCTTGTAAGTGGCGAGGATCAAACTATCGGTCCTCCCAAGCGGCTTCTCCAATTTCATCGGCAGGCACCCCATCAACAAGACCTTCGTCATTCTCTGGTGGGCCTTGCATTGACCCAATGCTGCACTCATCGTGTAGTGAATCGGCGGTCATGAAGGCTTGTGCCACTTCTTCAAGAACTCTGTCTTCAATATCATTTGTCCCATCGTCATGAGTGAATGCATTCTCAAGGATCCCTCGCGTATCCACTTGGGCATCCACACCCACGCTACAGTTGTCATGGGAGCCCCAGAATTCGTCCTCCCATTCATTGTCGGACAAGTCTCGAATGCTAGGCCCTCTCCACACCCTGAACTATGGATGCCGTCCATTTCGCATGAGGTGTTCCCGCACATTTTTTATGAGCAGCTTGCGTTGACCTTAGCAATCCATGCACGGGCAATGGATTTTGGAAGCATTGAGTTGACGAGCTCGCTGAAACTCGCGAATCCATAATCTCTCATCGCGGAGACGTTGCCTTTGTGGATTTGAAAGGGGCAAGCGCGCTGGTAGCATTTTGATCATATACTTCTGAACTTCAACAACTACACGAGGATGTCATTTTCAAATGTGAGTTCCAAAATTTTTCTGAGTACTAACCTTGACAACAGAATTATGGAATGCTAGAAAATTTCCAAGCAGACCACACTTAAATTTCTTCACATGCAATGAAAACAGACTACGATATGATTGTTGTGAACTCATAGCCAACTTCATGAAAGTACAAAATGACTGAAGAGCCTGAAGGTCAACTGAGTGACAACTACATACAACTACAGAATGACTTCAACGAGTTAATACCTAGTCATTTACCAACGTCTCTCATTCTCAAACAAAGTAATGACTTCGCAGGGTTCACGTTGAGTCCTTACCTTGTCTACTTCATTGCACAATGACATAGTCCATATAATTTCAAGGGGAAGTCCACACTTGAATACAATTTTCCTGACATGTACATAGCATCCCCTTCATTTCACATGGCTTCTCAACACAACAAGAAACTGAAGGAGAATGTACATGGGCAACGTAGCATATGCACAAGGAACCACAACATGGCATGTAAGGGAAAATAGAAGAACTTTTGAAAGCACAGTAATTCAAATTAAGACTGTCGGATCATCTTGCAGAGCATCATGAAGTACAACATTTAGTGCTTGAGGTAAATTCGGCATAATTCTGAAGACGTATGAGCAGTTTAGGGTTGAAAGCACTTAAGAAATTCAGGGTTCATTGAAAGGCAATTTCTACAATAAAAGGCTAACACTCCGTGCCCTCAAAGGCAATCCCACAAAATTATCACCAACGCAGAGCACGGACATTGCTCTCATGATTGACGTCCACAAGAAAAGGACCAAATTCAGTGGACATTTATTACCGTATCAAGAGGTGATTCTCTGCCGTCGTTCTATAGCGATACAGAGTACTGGCTACTATAGGCTTCTTCATTATTCACTTTAGCGGAATTTCTTCAACGACACTAGGAAGGCAGCAAAATCAAGATTCACGACAAAGTCGGCTCTTTTGCATTCTGCTATTTGATCGCAACTGCGGCACGCGGTCATCACTTCTCTTCCTGTGACAGACGTCCGATCACTTAGGCGCCTGCAAGATAGTGACGGAGCAGGAAAAAGGTGTGCATACCCTTGTTTCTTGGTAACGCGCTGCTTGTGAACGTCAATCCCTACAATACTATTGTTGGGCACTACGGGCATTTCACTAACCTAATTCAGAAGCAGATGGAGGAAGAGAAAACGGCAACAGGAGACGAGGGAAAGTCTGCCTACAAATTAGAATGAGACAAGCGTGTGCAGCTTTTACGGCAAAAACTGAAGCCTATGGAAGTGGCCATCCAAAGAATGTAAGTCCTCAGCCTTCTGTTCTTCATGCACTGGAGTTCTTGTGCAATTTCTGTCCGCTTTTCTTGTTTCTTGCTCAACTGCTACATTAATTGGTCTCAGAAGCCGAGTCCAGTCATTGTATAGTAGACTTCCAGTTGCAGCGTAGTACTCATGTATGACTGCGTTTGTTATTCTAGTAGCGCTCGAGTCATTGTAGAGTCATACATTAGTTTAGTGGGCATAAATTAGTTGAATAAGTTGAGGAGTACTAGAAAACCGCCACGTTGCACACGTGTGGCGGCTGTATGGCGGCGTACGGAGGCTGCAAAGGCTAGCGAAACCCTAAACCCATTCTGAGGCACGGACTTTGGAGTAGAGAGTTTGTCGACATTCACGATAGCATGCACTCTTGTATTTTGTTTGACCTACCTCGTAGTGACGTATTGGACTGTAGTAAGCTGTGAATTCATGTGTGTAGGACAAAGGATTTGAATCCCCAGAAAAAAATATAGCTTGAGGCAGCCGATGTGGGAAGGGGTCACATTGCAAGAGAGAACTTTGGATTGCCCAAACGAAGTCATCCGACGTTGCCAGTGAGGGGAAATGCACGACGCAGGAGCAAGCGCGTGCAGAGGAGGGGCAAAATGAGTGTAGATGCGGCTTCCTCTTCCGACGAAACCAAAACAGACGACGAAGGTATTGGCGCAGGTATGATGAATCTAGCAATTGTGTGTGCACATGTTTAGAGCAAGGCGACCTCGGAGGTCCCGCCTATAGGTAATTTGCCCTTCTCGCGGTGTGGGCCTTCTCGTACGCTGAGTAGGGTTTGTAAATGTCATCGTAGTGGAGAATGGTACGTATAGAAGTTGCATTCTATGACGGCTATAGTGTGATTTGTTTTGTTAGAAAAGATGGCGGTTTTTACTTCACTGTATACACGCTGTAGTTCAAGTAAAATTCTTGGATAGAGAAGCAGATTTGACTCACAATTGTACTTCTTCTTTACTTGCAAGATGGAAGAGCAATGCCACACAGGGAAGGACTTGAGCGATTTAGGGTTGCTGATGAAAATATTATTGGACGTGGATGTAGGTAAAGCTAGTACGATGCAAGTGTTGGACTCAGAGGACGATGACTTGGACGCTGAGGAGAATCTCATCGACAAAAGGCAGAAGCGCAAGAAAGTCGACGTGCAAATGCGGTCCCCTATACAAATTCACCGACCGCAGTCTCCAATTGCACAACGCGCCTCAGAAGTACCATCGCAAGCAGGGCTTCCATATGCTGGGAATTGGCAATGGGTGCCTAACGGCCAATGGATGCAGCCACCGCAGTGGGGTGCTGGGCCACAACCTTCCTCAGCTCCCTATCCGGACAGGTGGGTGGGAAATTCTCTAGGACAAGACTTTAGCAATGCAAGCGAAATGTCTGCAGATAGTGTGGGGAGGGCATCGCGACGTCTGAAACGCAGCATCTATGACGAGGGAAGGAGGGAGCGGAGCAGGGTTGGCAAAAAACCCCACAGCATCACAGTCACTGATGACGGAGAAATTGATGCTGGTTGTGTGGGGAAAAATGCTTGGGACAGCTCAGTGAGGACATATGTGCCACGTATTCTTGACATGAGTATCATAGATTGGGAAAAACAGAAGCATGAGAGCGTGCAAAAGTTGAGGAATACCCTGGACAATGACTTCAAGTACTTAGGCAACAAGTTGAGCATGCTGGGCTTCAGGAATGCCATCAAGAGGTACTTGAAGACAAAGCGCTCTAGGTTGAAGGCTCATTTCCTAAGCAACGTAGAAGATGAATGCCCATCTCACGTGAATCCAGATCAGTGGAGTAGGCTGCAGGATTATTGGAGTACAGAGACGCAACAGAAGAAAGCGGCGACAATGGCCCATGCAAGGAGGCAAGTGAAGAATTTCTCCGCTGTGGGCCGAAAAGGGAAAGCTGGAAAGGAGGCAGAGTTGGTGAGATTAGGGTTCTCCATTTTCCACGTTCGGAAGATAGTATTACCTTTGTTCTTGCTTGTTCTGTGCTTTCACTTGTAAAGAATATGTGCAAATGAATATGCCGCGTTTGAATGCTATTACCATGTTGGATGCAGAAGGAGGGAAGGCCTACCAGCTCAGGACTAATGGACATTGCAGATGGAATGCAGTTATCTGCAGGCCATGTTGGATGCTGATCGGTGAGGCCCTTTGAACTTCTCTCACATTTTGTGTTTTCATGTTGCTAAACAATGAGTGGTGTCATCTCTACAGTGGTTGTAGTGCAGTCATGACACAGTCACATTTTCTGTTGTACGTAGGTGGACAAGTCAAAACGTAGTCATTCAGCAGTAGGCAAGTCATTGATCAGTGACCCCATTGGTAGAAACTTGATAATTGACTAACTTTGGAGTTTCCCTTGTTTGAATGGCGGTTGAGAATTTTAGGGTCTCACTGCAGGAGATTTAGCAAGAATATGTGCTATAAAGAAGTCTCAGACAGACTTGAAGGGCGAGTTCTTGAAAGTTCTTGTGAGTACAGCAGCTACGAACAGCGCAGTAGAAGAGCTGAAGTCAATGTTCAGCACTTTCATGGGGAAAATGAAGGACACTTCCCATGGAAGCCCCTCAGCATCTAAGTCTCCTGTGGAGATTCAGACGTCCATTTTGCTTCAAGAGGAAGACAGAGCCGACTTAATGACCGATCCTTGTCGAAAAAAAGTGCCCAGGTCTGAGTCACTTCCTCCTCCCGCCCCGTCGCAGACAACTAGTGCGGCTGAAGAACCGCTACACTTGGAAGTGCAGTCACCCTCTGGAGAAGAAGGCAAGAAACAGGCACCCTGCGCCAGAGAGAAAGAGAGATCATCCCCGACCCCAATATGTCAAACTATAAGTCCAAAGCCGAAAACAACATTGAATCCGCGTATGAAGACTAGCATTCCGATGTGCAATGTGGACGAGACTATTTCGAAATGCACACAGGGAATTCCGAAGGTCGTACAAGGCAATGATTTCTTGGCCGACGCGAGCGACATCCCTATGGACAGAATTGGCCAATGTCCTCCATCGGAAGTGCAGGATCGTGAGTTTGTGAATGTGGACACCAGCAAAGTGGACTCCGACACGCATATTACTGGCGGTGATGCAAGTAATATCGTGGATCTTGAAGAGGATGGAGAGAACAAAGTAGAGGACCCCAGAGAACTTGTGGAACCAATTGCTACTCCAACCAAGTCTTCCCCTCCTAAGCAGAAGAAGGCAACAAAAGCAGTGGATGTGGTCCAAGCTGGGAAAAACATGGTGGACGACTCAGAGAAGGTAGTGGAAGCAAGTTGTGCTCCAACGAAATCTTCTCCAAAGAAGCAGAAGAAGCTAACGAAAGCATCCACTGAGGTAAATGCAAAGGCAGAACTCCCTGATTCTGAGTCAGGTCAGGTGAGAGCTACTTCGAATTTACGCATTGTACCCATCGAAAATGCAAAAGCTAAATTGCTAATTTTCAACATTCATGGGACCTTGCTGGATTGTAGTCTGGCTGAGGAGAAGAATCCAAACTCTAGAATTAGGCCCATGTTGAGAACGAAGAGCAGGAGGGTATTTTTAAGACCATGGTTGCAACCCTTTTTGGCACAATGCTTCTTTAATTTCACAGTGGGATTTTGGGGCAGTAAGAGTCAGTCTTACATGGAAGACATTGTGCCTACAATGACAGAAAAGCAAGGACATTGTGACTTCAGTCCTCTCTTTGTGTGGGGTGGGAAGAAATGTGAGGCTGTACAGTTTGAGGGCAGCAAACCAATAGCTTGGGGGAAGCCTTTGTCAAAAGTTTATAGTGAATGGCCTCAATTTAGCCCCTCAAACACTGTGGTCGTTGACAACAATGCATCAAGAGTGTCATGCAATCCGCAAGCCAATGTCGTCATCACCAGTGCGTTCTATGTTGCTGATTTGGCAAAACTAGATGATGACAACAATTACTTGAAGTCCACATTGTGGCCACTTTTGAAAGCTCTGTATGTCGCTACAGATGTGAAGGAGTTCCATGCACAAAATGCTTCACATGTGCAGAACAATGCAGTTCAAGGGCATGATTTGACACAGAATTCAGATCTCAGTGACAATGCGCTTACAGAGGAAGGTGAGGGGACTTGTGGACCACAAGGTTCAAGCTCATTCGTGTCCCCTCACCTTCTAATTGTTTTCAATTCTAACAAAAAATTTGTGTGTGTTTGTTGAAGGCACAGAAAAGAGAGACAAGGGCAAAGATGACAGCGGCAGAGGACAAGAACCGTAACTCTTCCAAAAAAAAGGTGAGATGTTGAAGCTTGAATGTGTTGGAGTACACAAATTTCATTCGGGGAATTAGAAGGCTAAGGTCAATGTTGTTTCAATTGTATGACTTAGGAATGACTGCCTAGTCATTTGGTAGTTGCATTATCCTCATCCAGTCCTCATATGTGACTCAACTGGGAAAGTTATTAGTCAATTTTCAGTTATTTATTGTATGAGTGACTACATTGGCAATGAGAAGTATGTTTTGAAGGTCCCACGAGCAGGAGTACTTCCTGTATCTAACAAAACAAATCTATCTTTCAGCTCAGCTTGTATGACAATGTGTACCTCGTCAATCCACGATCCACTCGGCAGAAGGTGGCTTTGGGAAGAATCAGCGATATAGGAGGGATAGATAAGTTCTATGGCATGCTCATTCCGGATGGTTGGTTTAGAGTGGATGTGCGGGAGGTTTCGCAACCGAAGGTGTCGTTGATGTTTCCCAAGCCGAAGGCTGACCAAGAAGTAATGCACGACATTCAAGGTGGAAACGTCATTTGGGATTCCAAGTACATAAAGTTGAACCCATGAGATTACTTCGCTGCTGGTGTAAGTGTAGTGTAACATTTGCATGCAAGATTGATAGCCCTCTATAGTACAGAATTGTTGTACTTCTAAAGGAAGAGGGCACGTATTTTGATTTTAGAGTAGTCAATGCCTTGAATTCTCACAAAACCTTGTGTGTAATAATTCAAAGAAATGCAATCATGGATGTAGACATTGACAAAATGCTTTAGTTGTCTTCCATTTTGTAATGGTATGTGCATCCATTGCTTGTACAACTATTTTTCTTCTCAATAGTTCTCATGTTGGTTGGCTTACTTGGCTATCAATTTTCTATCATTTTTATGAAAGCAAATGCTGAGCTATACAACCACATCGTACTAAAACAGCTTCTAAGCTTCATTACGTTGTCAACCCTAGTATTGAAATATAACTGAGATGCAACTCAGGTGCAACTGCAGTAGCACTTAAGCATAGGAGACTGACTACTGTTTAACTACCACTTCACTAAGCTGCAGTTGCAATTGCAACAATACACAATGACATGACTGTAGTTCAACTGAATCCCTACTAGGGAATAACTACACCAGAACTTATTGTCCATCTGAACGTCTGAACATTGGATTGAACCGCCTACCAGCAATTGCCATGTGGACTAAATGGGGCCCACCATCAGAACTCAACTACAGTGGGACTAAAAAATGACTACACTATGACTAACGAACCCAAGTGCCACGTCATGCAGACCTGAACACGTCAAAGGCCACGTAGGAATAATTCATCCAAAACTTTCCTTGTACGATGACGGATGGTGATATTAAGAATGCAGTCATGTCCTAAAGGACTCGTCCACAATGACTACGGAGCCCCATTTTCACAGGCAATCATATATGTCCAAAATGACTGAAAACGTAGTCATTTACGTAGTCATAGAATGCCTATATTCTTGTAGTGTTACCACATCATTCCATGGCAACAATGACAAAGTTGTTCCTTTTAATCAAGCACTATGGAATCATTTCCAAAACTTGACCCAAAATTGAACAAGAGTTTATTTACTTTTAGATAAAATAAAAATAAAAATAAAGCTATTATTTTTAATTTGTATAATTTGGTGTTTCATTCAGCATTCAATTTTAATTTGCTTGCTATAAACTAAATATTTAATAAGGAATTTTTTGTATGTTATAAAGCTCTTGATAACAAACTTCTAATGAGCCATTATTCAAAATTTAAAATCTATACTTGAGCTTCATTGCCCTACATACTATTAGTGGCACCTAATTGAAAGTTCAAATTACAATTGAAAATTATACAACTTCAGGCTTATCATGAAATGTTATGAATACTAGATAGTTATGTAAAAATTACAAATATCCAATCAATAATCAATATCGGAAAGAAAAGACCCCCTTTCTAAACAACTGTGGTCCTATAGCCATTTTTGGGGGTCAGAAAAACATTCAAAATTGCCATTTCTATGCACAAAACATTTCTATTCAATTGATTATTTAGGCATTTGATTGGATCTTATACTAAACTTCTATATAAAAAAAAAGTGTTGATGAAATTTTGAATAATTTTAGTAGCTAGATTGAAATTCATATTTGCATTTAAAGTATAGAATCTTCTTAATTTGCACTTACTACATGTCGACTAGATTATAGGACTCTGAATCTTTTTAATTAAAAAAATTTGCACTTCAATTTTTGAAATAATTTTCTTGTATGTTGAAAATTATATTGAGAATTTTAAGGGAAAAAAATACAAAAGAAAAAAATAAATTTTCATTCTTCAAATTTTTTTAAAGTAGAAGTAGGTATTGGATAGAAGGAAAAATTGAATCCATGATAGTCTTCAAATGGAATTGAAGTACACAAATTCCAATGGTAAGATTTTTTTAACAAGAAAAGTACACCTTTTACAACTTTCTTTTTTAATTTCTTGTTTATAGGACAAAAATTGCTTCATAATACGTGTCACCAAAAAAAGGTCAAAATCTTCATTGATATATTTTTTTTTTTATTATCAAATCTAACTATATGATCCTTAGTTAATTTATTCAAGTACATTGTCTCAAAACTTTTAGAATGAATATCCCTATTGATTGCAAGTTCAATGTGTTGAAACTCCAAAATGTAGGCTTTTTAAGCCTTCCTAAAGGTTAAGTTTTGTCTTTCAACATTTTTTGAATTTTATTTTTATGTGTTATAACTTGTGCATTTATTCAATATGGGGGGTTGAAAAATGGGTTGAAAACATATGTAAAAATTTTAACCAAAAAAACTTTCATATTCATCTTAAAAAATTATAAAATAGAAGGTAGTATATAACAAAAGAAAATAACAATATACAAATAACTTTTACAAGTCTAAGTTGAGAATTATAAATTCCAATGGTGAAAATGTTCCAATAAAAAATTAATATCCTTTTTTCTTTTTTTCTTTTTTCAAAATTGAGAGCAAAACCGCTTCTTTTTTTTCCTTTCATTGCCCACAAAATAAAATTCTTCATAACTTTTACCTTGTTATTTGAAATTAAAGGGTTCAAATGTTTTTGAATAGGTATCAATCTATAAGTCCAAAGTGGGCTTCTTGGTCCTTTAGGAATTAAATAAATTGTGAGAATTGAGTTCAAACATGGATCCAATAGGATATTTTCACAAGAAGATCCTATAACCACCTTCAAAACAAGATGCTTCTTAACTTTCATAACACTTATCTAAATGAATCAATCTTTCCATATATAGAAAAATATAATCCATGTCAAAAAGAATTATACAAATTTTTATTGCCTAAACCTAATTATCTTGAGATTAAATGCGATAACTTTTGTTCTCAAGCATCAATTTGAATAAAAATTATACCTTCAAAAAGCTAATTTGATTTCCGTCTTAAAATCCCCTTCAAAAACTCATGCCAAAAATTTAGATTATAATAATCAAATCAAGTCTTCAATATCCTTGAAGAATATATTTGGAACTTTTTGAGTTTTGGGGTTAATTATCATAGAATGAATAAATTCTTTTTAACAAACATCAATACATTCAATAATATAGAAATATTTGGAAATATTTTAAAGTAAATTGTGTGCATTGAGATGGAAATTGAAACAATATTATTATGACTTTGCAATATATACCTTCCATATACTTATGTTTGCAATTATGAAAAAACTATTGCACATGACACTAAGTTTTGTTGAGAGTGTAAAATTTCACCTTCAATGATGATTACTTCCAATTTAAGATGCTCTATCCATCCATGTATATAATGAACTCACCTTCATGGCAGTTGTGACTTTTATTTCATTCTTTTTTGAGTTATTTTGTTAATTTGTTGAGTTAGGATAGATACTTCTCATCATAATTTATATGTGAAGCTTTGTTTCATGTCATTTTCATAAATATTGCAAAAGTTAGAGTTTTTTTTTGAATTTCAATGTTTAACCATGCAAGAAAAAAGATATATCCTAAAAAAATATTTATTATTTTTTGGAAATTTTATAGATTTATATGTGCTCTAAAACATTTGAATCGTTCAATTCTAAATGATGAGGTGAGAGTTATGAGGAGTTTTATTTTGCAAGCAATGAAGGTAGGAAAAAACTATAAAATCATCTTTTTGCTCTCAATTTTGAAAATTAATAATTATCAATTTTTTCTAAAAATTATTAGTAGATTAGTTTTTTCTTTTATTTGGTACTACTTTCTATTTTACAATATTTTTAAAGATGAATATAAAATTTGTTTTTGTTAAATTTTCTTGCATATATTTCCAAATCATTTTTCATCAAATTGTCTAAAATGTGAAAATTTTAGGACATACATGTTTCTTTTAGAAAACTTCACCTTTGGAAAGGCTAAGAAAATTTACATTTTGCAATTTAGGCACATTAAATTTGAAATTGGTGGGGATATTGATTCTTAAATTTCGGGAGAATTTACTTGAATAAGTTGACCAGAGAATCCAATAGTTGCTTAAAAATAAATATAATTGATAAAGATTTTGACCTTGCTATAAGAACAAGTATTTCAAAGTAGTTATGGATCTCTAAACATGAAAGAAATTTAGGGGTTCATTTTGAAATGAAAAGTTAATTGAATTTCTATTTTGCTAATATTTTTTATCAAGACTAATTTTTTCAAAATTCCAAGAACTTAGAAACTAAAAGGACTTCTACAAATTTGAAACAAGTATATTAAACTTTTGTGATCTTGAGTTATTTTATTTATATCACCATTGCACCTTGTATTAATTTTTGTATTGTGACTACATGGAGGGGTATTGTAAATAGTATATGGTAGTCAACCCATTTTTGACCACTTGAACAATTTTGCATATCTAGAGTGAAGGGATTTTCCCATATATGGAAACAGGGTTTAGAAGAATTCCATATTATTTAGAATTTTATTACTACAAATTTTTTAGTTGAAGATTTTGTTCAACCTATTTTTGTCATGTACACTACTAGAAATGCACGACCAAAACAACAAAAATTCAATTGATTTATGTTATTTGGGACAGTAGAATGACCATTTTGTAACTTTCTGTGAAAATCAACAAAATGGCAAATTCTTTCTGTTGATTTGAATAGTGCAATGACCAAATTAACAAGTTTTTGTTGAATTTGAAATCTTTTAAGAATTTTTTTGGAATTTTTTTGAAATGTTTGAGAATCTAAGTATAATGATTTTTTTTACATTAATCATATAAAATTCAATTTTTTTTCAATTCAATAGACTTTGAAGTCCATTCTCGCATAGTAGAATAAAATGTTTCAAAAAAAAATAGAATTGAGAAAAGTTGTAAATTCAAGATAAATTTCACCTCCAAAAATCCTTTAATGATTTCGATCCTCCAATCAAAAGTTATAGACAAAAATCAAAGAGGGGTAGTTAGGAACATTTTATTTTGACATTTTCAAACATCTTCTCTGATTTTTATCCATAAATTTTTATTGAAGACTCAAAATCACAAATGGATTTTTGGAGGTGAAATTTAGTTTGAATTTACAACTTTTATTAGTTCCAAGTATTTTGAAAAAATGTGTTTTACTATGACTAAATGACCTTTGAAAATACAAAACACATAAAAAAAAACAATGAAAAAACTAAATATATAAAATTCTAGTTCTTACCTGGTCACCCAAGTGTTTGGGTGGTTTAGTAGTTGGAACCTTGGACCTCCATACATAAGGTTCAAGGTTCGAATCCCCTTGGAGGCATCCGCCCGTGTGGCAGGCTGCCTAGGTGGCTACCTAGGCAAAAAAATATTTCATTTTAAGTAGACATTGCCCCGATTTTATTTTTTTAATTAATTAATTAATTTTTTACAAATTATTTGTCCAAAACAACAAAAAAATCAACAAATTTCAATTTGATTTTGTCTAAAACAACACCTCTAAAATGACCGAATCATTCAACAAATTTGAGTTGAAATTCTGTTATTTTGGTCATGAATTTTCTAATAGTGTGTAGGCCTTCCTATTTCTAACCATAGATTACTTTTAAAATAAACAAAGATTGCAACAAATTGTAATGCACCATGACTATGTTGTAAATTGTACCATAATTAATCTCTTGCTTTGCTCTTGTTGATTGGAAAGAACATCGTTTGTATGACAGGAATTGATCGTTGGTTAGAATTGAGTCAACTACCATATTTGTATTCTGAACAAATAGGATAGTAACTCATAGTGTTCATTTTGAATTAAGTCAATCTTTAATTCAAAATGCAATTAATTTATATTTTAAGCCTCTTTCCAAACATACTTATATTTTCTAGACCAACATGTATGGGCAAACAATATGGGTTAATGGCTCATGTATTTCATATCCATATCTCTTGTATGTACCTATATTTGTATCTATACTATATTGTATTCTATATCTCATATTTGTATCCATATTGTTTTTTTCAAGATCAATGGTATCAAAAGGGGAAAGGGGAAAATATTTTCTTAGAAGCAATGGCTCTCATTTTTTCCAGTGAAGGAGGTAATTGAAACCAAGTGCATCACATCTTTCCACTAGATAGTCAAGAAGGTACATCTTTTTCATTGTCTTTGCATTATAATTTATAAAATTCACCTAAGGTGCAATTGCTATAAGTCTCTTGATTTTTAGGAAATTTTAGAATCATTGAATGACTAAAATATTATATTTAATAAATTTTTTTAATTGATTTCAAATACAATTGAGATTATTTGATAATAAAAATAATTCATTTGTTACATTATAGAAGTTTTTGAAAAAAAAGAAAAAAAAGTTCATAAATGTACTAATCATTCATAAAAATAAAAATAAAAATAAAACTTGAAATTGCTTTAGTTAACCCTAGCAAGTGGATTGACATCATGAAAATGACTAAAACATGGCACTATTGCATATCTTTGACTTTATTTGCACTTCCAATAGGAAGATAAAAAAGCTTATGAATTTTCAATTTTTACATACGTTTCCATATTTATTTTGTCAATTGTTGCTAATATAGGAGGTCCATAAAGCAACCATTTACCAGCTAATTGCTCTTTAGAATGAGCTAAAAGACTTGAGTTATTTTTTAATAAATTTTATCCAAAGAAAATGGAGTATACATCTAATTCAAGTGGTTTCATATATTTTGAACCTTTGTGGAATTAGTTACAAATTTTTGAAGTTGAAATACACTAGAAGGATCTATTTCTTGAAATGTAAACCTCATGTATATTGACAATACATTGAAAAAGCAGAATGTATTTCTACATTAACCCTTGCATTAACCTTAGAATTCTAGATTGGTCACCATAGAAATCATTCTCTTAAATACCATTTGAATCATTTGCTTAAAAAAATTTGAGAGCACTCATTGGAGGTCAAACTATTGTGCAAGACCTCCCTTTTAAACACAAAAATTATTGGGAGAAACATTATATAATTTTGTTTTACATAGAAGGATTGTTTGTCATCCATTTGATTCTTAGTATCTACAACGACATTAGAGGGTTAATTCCTAAACACTTGAGTCTTTCCTTGATTTTTTGCATATTTTTGCTTATATCTTTAGAAATATACATTATTTACCCTAGTTTCATCAAATTCATCATATAAATAGTGTAGTTTAAAAAAGTTAAGAATTGATTTGGATGAATGAGAAATTATGTGGTCCCAAAACCTCTTGGAAAGTCTTTGTTCATTGTCCAGATTTTGGATGTCAAAGCCCTAAGGCTTGGTTTACCCTTGAAGGATGGTTTGTGGAAACCATCTTGTTTGGTATAGTATAAATCATTTGCTTTAAAAAAATCCACGAAGAGCACTCATTGGAGGTCAAACTACTATGCAAAAGCCTCCTCTTTCCACACAAAATTCCAAAGATGAACATGTGCACTTTTGTCTTATTGAATGATTCTCAATCATCCATTGGACAAAAAATGTCCGTGGTGTTGTTCAAGAGTTGAAGAACACTTTTAGAGCCTAGACTCTTTTTGGACCTCGTCCATGACCTTATGAACAAAATTGCCTAGCAAACCGTTGGGTTGCAATAAAGATTTCACTGAAGTTGGGACCGGCAAGGCCAAACAAAAGCAAAAACAACAACAAAAAAACAAAAAAAACCAACGTCACCCACGGTGGACTGCACTGGAGTGGGTATGGGGCTTCCGGTGCACTCACTGGAGTTGTCTCGGGCACAGCCTGACGGTACACGGTACTGTACCTTCCCTGCTCCTCGTTTTGGGAAGGGCCAGCTTTGTGCGTCAGAAAAGTGAGTCATGCTTTTGTTGTATAAAACTTTAAAACCAGTCTTGGAATAAACTTCGGGTTGAAAAAAATTCAAAAAAAATTCAAAAAAAACTTTAAAACCAGCTCTTTCCTTTTGTAAATCCAAATGTTTATTTTAGTTTTAAACAGGGTTTCAATGTTATAAAATTGCAATATGGGTCCTGAGGTAGTTGGGGTGTATTAGAAATTAGAAGGTATTCCTCAAGAAGATGCCTTGGCAGACATCAACAACCAACGATAGAAAGATGCAATGGATGTTTTGTCCTTTGGATCTTTTATGGCCTTTGGATGACTTCACTTGAGAATGTACAGTAGTATGGGAAAATTTATTTATTTAAAAATCCAACTTTGTTTGGATGTTGTTTGAGTATGTTTTTAGTGAATAGCATTGCAAATTTTGTCATTCTGGTTTAATTGACTTTTCTAAAGAAAGAAGACACTTGGTTCAAAAACACTATTACAGTCAATGTTTTCTTTTGGGCTTTATAAGGCCCAAATGCCTCAAAAAAAGAGATTTCACCAAACCTATAGAAAAAATTGGAAAAAAAATTGGATGATAATGCCAATTGCTCCAATTTTTTTAAGAAAATTGGATGAAAGTGCTAGTTTTAAATGAAATTCATCTAAACATATGGATGAAAAGATAATTTAATCCCAAATATAGATGAATACTAAAATATTTGGCTACATCATTTTCTCATATGTTGCCACTTCACCATTTCTTCTAAAACAAAAAAAGAACCCTGATTGTAATGTATTTTAGCCATTTCTTGTTGTTTACTTTTGATGTGAATTTTCACCTTAAAAATGGTATTTTTTGAATTTGAGGACAACTAATGAAATGAAGTTTTATCAAGTTTGGTTTTTACACCACATGGAAAATTGCACATGAAATATTATATTGCAATTTTAATTTTGAACCTATAACTATGGTTTGTTGATTTTCTAATTTTTAGAATAACAAAGTAACTCTCTTTTGTACCAGGATGTTCTAAACTACAAAATACACCTATGCTAAAAATTTCAGATTTCTTGAGCATATTTTGTGTTTGATATCAATTTTCTTCACTTTTTCCTTAAGAAATTCACGTTAGTTTTAAGTTTTTACAAAAAAGGTCTAAAAGTTTTTGCACCTTTAGAAGACATGGGATTTCATATTTGGAAAATAAATATTAAATATTTTATTGATATTCAGTTGGAAAATGGTAGCAAGGAAAGAAAAGGATTTTGAAGTTTGAATGTGGGTGTAGGCTTGTCATTTAACCCTTAAAGGACCATAAGGACACTATGTAGCTTTTACAACTATATTTGTAGAAAAATTCAATGTGTTAATCTCACTAACAACTCATTAATAATAAAGAGACCCTAGATGATTTTTTTCGTTAAATCCATTGGTGCAATCCGATCAAGAAATGATCAAATATGCAATTTTTGGTGAATTTTTTGAAAATGGAGAAGACACTCCATCTTCACATCCTCATGTCTTTTCTCTACACTTCAAAATTATTTGAAAAAAATCAAACATCAGTATCATGATGATATGTATCCATGGAAAAAGAATCAAAATTTTTGGAGCACATTTGAGCATTTGAATTTCTAAATATATGTACAAAGTACCACCTAATTGAACATCTTTCATCAATCTTGTCAACAGTGACATTTTCTCAAAAATTGTATGATTTCGTTGATCTTTTTTTTATAGGAAAGCTATAGAAGTCTTCTTTCATTTTAATGGTGGAGATCATCAAAATTATTTGACACAAATGAAAAATTATGCTTGTTATAAGATCTAGTCAAGAAAACAGTTGTTATGCTCAAATATCTCCAGTCCTTTAGGGGTTAAGATTAATTGTTAACCAACCTACATTAGAAGAAAACCATGTTGTAGTTTTCATGCACTAGCTGATTCTTTTGTAAACTGCGTTGTCTGCAACACGGTTTTCAAAAAAACTACTTTGATTACAACACAATTTTCAGAAAACTGCATTGCAGTCAACACAATTTACAAAAAGAATTGGCTAGTACATGAAAATTGCAACACAATTTTCATCTAGTGCTAGAAGAATGCTGAGGATGTTTTATGTTCATTGGGTGGTCAAACAATCCTTGTGCATTCTAAAAATAGATAATTTTCATCCAATTTTTTTGATGATAATGGCTACATCTTGTGATCAATATTGTCAAAGGTTTTGAAATTTCTTTTGAACATTCTTATACTAGCCTAGTGCAAGATCCTATGGTAGAATATGAAAAAAAAATTGTTTTTTGAATTGACAATGGCAATTTTTGAGTGGTTTTTGACAGAAAAATGGCCTTGGCACTTTAGGCATTAAAATATATGAAATTTTGAATAAAAATGAAGATCATAGTGACAAACATTATAATGTAGTTGGTATACTCCTTGAATTCACACCAATAGAAATTTAGTAGAAAAACTTTAAAAGTGGTGTATTTTAAGCTTTCAAGTTGATGCATTCAAAGTGTCACAAAACAATAATTTTAATCATTTTTATAAATGAAATAAAAAAATAGATTATTAGATATATGTATTCTAAGTTAAATTTTAATACATTTAAAATAAATAAACTATGTGAAAATTGAGATTTGACTTTCAAAATGCCTCTTAGACTTGTGAGGTCCTGCAAAGATTAAGTATACAAAAGTTTGCCATGTTTTAAAATAATTGAGCCCAAGCTGGCAACCATCAAATTACCTTTTTTACAATGCACTCAAATGACACCCAACTCCATTGTACTACATTACAGACCAATCTACAATAGTGAAAGATTCTAATTGGAGGGAGGAGGCAAGCAAGCACATTTTGAATATGTGTGATGTTAAATCCTAGAATGTCGGGTTGGTCACTGTAGAAATCATCTTTTTTATTACTGGAAGAATCATTTTTTTAAGAAAAACATCAAGAACACATATCTGAAATCAAACTACTATGCAAGACCTACCTTTTTTACATAAAATTTTGAGGATGAACATGTACACTTTTGTGTTACATTGAAGGAGTCTTTGTCATCCATCGGACACTTTTAGGCCATTGTGTCGTTACAAGATTAAATTGTAGAGTAGAGTAATTGACCCCTTTCCAATTCCCCCCTTCCTATTATAGAGGTATAGGTTGTTCTAATTCTACATATAGGTAGATAAATAGTGATCAATTATGACACATCATCCAGCACAGTTGTGATGGGCTACACATCTCTCAATATTGCAACTAGTCTTTGATTGATTTTGTTTGCAACTTGTGGTTGGAAATAGGAAAATCTATTTGACAAGTATAGATCACCTATACATCTTCAGCCAAAAAATTAAGGATAATTATGTTTTGAGAAGAAATTTTGTGGAAAATTTTGGAATCCTTCCAAGCTCTATTTCCACAGAAGGAAAAATTTCTATAGTCAAGAAATTTGCGCTTCAAATATCAGTAATTCCTTGAGTGGTTGGAAATGGGTTATAAGCTTCTATTACAAACTAAGCGAAAAATGTCGAGCAATGTATCCATAATTTTTGGGTAGGCTATTGATTGATTTCTTAATATAAGAGCCGCTTCACACATGGGCTAAAGGTCAAAAATCTATCGGCCTTCACCAATCAGATCTTAGAAAACCCCGACTTTGGCCTCTCGACCCTTCACACAAGGCAACACAATCCAAAGTCCGTCACCCTCCAAACTACCTACGTAGCAATGGCCTCCCAATGGACTCTCAATTAGAGTTTGGGTCGTCACTTTTGTGGCGACCCAAACTCCGATTGAGAGTTTGTTGAATTTTTAAAATAAAAAACCATTTGTTGCCCATTTTTTTGGACTCTCGCCCAAAGTTTGGCCATGAACTCCCACGGCCTCTTGACTTGATTGGCCCATGTGTGAAGCACCCCCAAGTTCCTTGTTTGCACCCAACCCCTTCCATCTTGGTCAGGGAGGGTTGACCCCTCTATTGCCCTATGAGAGGGTGAATGTCAAAAATTGCCCTCCATTTTGTTCTGTTTAAATTTTGAATTTCATCATGTCTGCTTTGCTAATTCGAGGTCTCTGATTGCAAATATGAATTCAAAATTTGCAAATTTTATCACATGTGGCACATAAAAAATTTCAGGGTTTTCTACAAGGGTAAAACATGGGACAACAGAGGGGTCAATCCTCCCTGCCCTTCCTTCCTTCCTTCCTTCCTTCTCCCTCCCTCCCTCCCTGCCCATGATAGCTTTTCAGCTGCAATGTGATAAACTTACACAGGCTCCTTGCTGTGCGTCTCACCATGATTTCTCATCAGTGTGCCACCAAGTCCCCGTTGAATCCGTTCCGTCCAAGTTGCCTGGGTCCAAATAATAAGTTGAAGATGCTTCCTCTTCCTGCATGTTGCATAATTTGGGATAGGGTGGGGTACATGGCTGTTGTGGTGGGGTAGTACTATCAAGGGAGTGCACTTGGCATATCTGAACTGGATCTCAACGGCATCTTGGGCCATGGGACAGACCCTCAAAATTTCATGCCATGCCGCCTCATCCATCAATCTGCAATGGCCATTAACTTAAGTTCACTTAGATCTATAGGGCTGGACTTTACATTTCTTCTCAATGGGAAGCTCTATTAAACACTCCAACCTTGCTTATACAATGCATTTGGATTGGGGAAGCAAACTCTATAGTAGAAAAGAGGATCTTTGGACATCAAGTTGTAGTAGGAGAGTGAACCGTCCACATGAACCGCACTGACTTGTATTTCTTTCTTCTTAATTCACACCATTTCCCCCCCCCCCCAAAAAAAAGTTGTAGTGGGAAAGATGACTTCTTGAAGTCCAAATGGGCACCGTGAGCTTTGTGCTCATATGGACATGTCCAATGAAGCTATCCTAGCTATTTTAGTTTGGTACTTCAAGGCTTTCTTTTTTACTAGTAAAAAAAAGGTTTTATAGTTATATAGGAATAGATAATTTGCCTTGTGCTGTTGTGACAACTATTAGTATGTCATTTGTAATTGCTTCAAAACATTAGAAGAATTTGGGAGGGGGAGGAGGGCCGTTTTAGGCCTTTTTTCCTGTAGTTCCCTCCGCAATTCCTCACGCAATTAAAGAAAAACATGTTGTCAAAAAAAAAGTTTGAAAAAAAAATGAAAATGAAAATTCTTAAATAAAAAATAAATTTGAATAAAAAAAATTAATTTTTTTTGGAAACTAACGTGGCAGTCATTCTACCACGTTAGGCTACAAGTTCGGCAAGTTTGCACAGTTAGAAAATGTCAAGGAACTTGCATCCTTCCTAGACCCCCCAAAATCTTCTAATGGAGATGACTAAGCCTTCCTTAATCTCTTTTCCTATCCATTTTATAATCCTTTAAATATGACAAAGTATTCTAAGTCACAACAAAAAATATGAAAAGCCCACATACATTTACTTCTATGATCAAGTATACATTTTTGAAATCTTTTATACATCAAATTGTGGTTCCTTAGATACTCTTGATTTTTTAATGTATGGATGAGTGACATTTGGCATTCCAAATAATTGTAGAAGATGGACTTATCTATAAACTAAGAAGTCTTCAAATGTGGGTTTTGAGTGGCATACTTAGGGGCGCTTCACATATGGGCCAACCAAGTTGAGAGGCCATGGGAGTTCATGGCCAAACTTTGGGTGAGAGTCCAAAGAAATGGGCAATAAATAGGCAATAAATGAACAATTCGACAGCCTCTCGACCAAAGTTTGGATCGCCACTTTGTGGCGACCCAAACTTTGGTTGAGAGTCTGTTGTGAGGCCATTGCCATGTAGGAGCTTGGACTTCCATGTAGGCAGTTTGGAAGGTGACAGACTTGGATTGTGCCGCCTAGTGTGAAGGGCCGAGAGGCCAAAGTCGGAAATTTGATTGGTGGAGGCCAACGGACTCTCAACCTTGGGCCCATGTGTGAAGCAGCCCTTATAATCTAGTCACAACACCTTTTTCGGTAGCAACGAATGGAATTTTCTATTAAAGTTATATAAAGCTCCCTAGCTCCTAATTTACTTATCCAAGTCATTTTGAACTTGTTCCATTAGATGCACAATTCCAAAGGGCAAACATTTTTCATGACTCTAAATGAAATTCATCACCAAGTCGCACAATGTGCTTTAATTGTCCTTTATGAAACCAAAAATGGTTTTATGGTCTTAAAAGGCATATACAACACACAAGGCACACATGACATATGCATCAAAGCTAACAAACAAATAATTGAAAAATGGTAGTAGATCTCACTATGATAAGAGTTAATTTTCTCTATATCTCATATTAATGCCTATAAAAGATAAACTATTAATTTATAGTTATATATGTCGCTTAATTTTTTTTTAAATAATCGAAAAATATCAACCAATATGTTTGAAAAAGATATTTTTTTATAACTTGTATAGAATAATTTACATAATTTCAATTTATTGAAATTCATATAAGAAGTTTCTATACTATAACTTAAAAAATAATTATTAAGATCAATAAATGATCATGTTCTTTAGATTCAAAATTTAATTAAAACATATTAATATGCCCAATAACAAATAAGTTTACATGAACATGGTTTCAAAATTTATCTAAGAAGAATAAAAAAACAGACCAAAAGTAATCAATTCTTCATCCAATTGATGATAGGAACTTCATTCAGGGTTGACAGGATAGTCGGACGTCCGGGACGTCCGGACACGGACGTTGTGTCCGCAGCGTCTACTGACATTCGCGGTCCCGGCGGACGCAGCGTCCGCCTGTCCGCCCTGTCCGCCCCGCCCCGCCCGTCTGCCTTCCGACGACAGGAGGGACGCTGTGTCCACTGGCGTCCGTGAGGACGGACGTTCAGGTTACGGACGCTATTTTGGGGCGGACGTACTGATTTGTCAACCCTGACTTCATTAGTCTTAGGGCCACTTCACATTATCATCATTCAAGTTGAGAAGCCATGGGATTGAATATCCAAACTTTATTGAGAGTCCCAAGAAATGGGTAATAAATAAGCAAACTAGATGACTTCTTGACCATAGTTTGGGTCTCTATAGTTTAATTGCCTAAACTTTCTTTGATAGTCCGTTGCTTTGTGGGCACTTTTCTTACGATGTAGGCAATTTAGAAGGTGGCAACCTTTGGGTTGTGCCTTCTAGTGTGAAGGGCCGAGAGGACAACTTTTAATTTCTTGAAATGTAATTAATGGAAACCTATGGCCTCTCGATTTTTGGTCATAGTATGAAGTGACCATTAATCAAGGCTCTAATTTTCTAACCAAAAGGACTCAAATTCACCCTTTGTACTTATTGCTATGGAATGCTAGGTATTAGGTGATAACACAAGGCACTTTGAAATAACAAAATTGTGTTCACACATGTAGAAAAAAATGGATATAACATAAACATACACTCCGATATCAAAAGGAACCAAATAATATATTTTGAGTTTTGATTAGTAGTAATAACTAAATTGGAAATGGAGGCACATAAACTCTAAGGATCATAAATTTGTGCTATTTTGCAAAAGCATAAAGGCCAAGAAATAACTCAATTATGGATGAACCTCCCTTCTTCTTTATTTGTATCCCTATTTTTTTTTTCATATTTTATATTTTGGTATCAACAATTATCTCATTATTTTAATATTACCATATTTGTAGTCAAGGTTTGTGGAAAATAATTCTAAAAATAGATGCCAAAATTTTAGAAAATTAATTTTTCTAAATAATAAATAAACCGTTTGTTAAGAAAAATAATATTATCAAAATTATATATTCTTAGCATCTATCAAACCTTATATTTTGGGGAAAAAAAATTGGTAGAGAGGTATTGAGCCTACCTTACGCTTACAATTCACAATATTAGAAGCAATATCTAATTATTGGGAATAGTCCTATCGGGAGTCAAAGTGGAGTCCCAATCACTTTTTAATATATGATTCATATTATCTCCTTCAAATTTTGGAGCTTGCCACGTAGTACCATGTCTCAATGTAATAAAATATTGATTTATTCCTTTACAAAATAGTGCCTTTTTGAAAGTGCTTGACTTTTATGGATGATTTTTATATCAAAAATGATGACTAACATAGCATCTAATATCACGTCTAAGACATGTAGTAGACCCACAAGAGAATCAACAAAGAATTTATTTTCAAGAAAAGATCTCTTTTATTCTAATAATGACCTTTTGGTTGGAGTGACCTATGAAATTTCTATATTGACATGTATAAGGTCAATTTTGTGACTATAGGGTGCACTACGACTTGGAAGCAATAGGATTAAAATGAATGAAGTCAACATGAAAATGGTAGAAAGAAGCAAGACAAAAATAAAGGAATTTCAAAGTCAATAGTGTGTTTTCACTTAAAGGAGTTTAAAAGATATTGATGGAACCAACGAAGACTTTTGAAGTTTGATTAATTTACTAAACTTGGGTAAAAAAATTAGAATAAATAAAATAAAATAAGAAAATTAAAAGGTTTTTAAGCCAACTAATGGGATTTTTTATATTAACAAATACAAGATTTGCTATGTGACCATGAATTTTGTTTGAAGTCATGACTAAGAAAATGGTAGAATGATGCCAAATTACACAACTAAATCCAATTTTTTTTATCAATTGAGGGAGTTGAAAAGTTTTTTGAAGGAACCAATAGAAAACTTTTAGGTTCAATTAATTTCTAAATCCAATGCTAGAAGAATTTGGAATTTAAAAAAAAAAAATTAAAGTTAAAAAGGTCCATTTTGCAAACATGGTTGACATTTATAGCAAATTAATGTCTCAATTGAGGGAGTTCAAAAGTAATTTGAGGGAAACAATAGAAACCTTTGGGATTCATATATTTTTTGAAATAAAATCCATAATAATTTGGATTAGAATTGGAATTCAAAAAAATATAAAAGGATGTATAGGGTCCACTTTGCACCAATAGGATCCAAGATCTTAGGGGTTTATGTACTAACAACTAAAAAATTTACATTGGCTATTAGTCAACATACACCTCCAAACTCCAACATAATGAGTTCACAATTGCAAAGCCTTCAATGCCAATTGAAGTCTAATGATATGTAAATCTCAAAGGCCGAGCCTATTATTATTTTTTCAAACTTCATTTTGCAAGTACTTGTGAATGGAAATTTCTTCTTTTGCAGAGATGTGATTACACATCTTTAAAAAAAGTATTTGTAAAAATTTCAACTATTTTGGGATTCTTTTGAAATTACCATGAATTTTAAAATAAAAAGCAAAACAATTCATATCTAATGCAATTGATGCTCAAAAATGTTGAAATATCTCTAATTACTTTATATAATAGTATTGAATATCCTAGTCCACTCATCTTGCTTGAAAATTCTTCAAAAAATATGAAATGACTAGTATTACAATCAAAATCTATTTTTCTTTGTTTGAAAAATGAACTAAAAATAATCCCACCCAAAAAAATATAGAATAAAGGTGGACCAATCTTTAGATGCTTGCTTTCAAAGCCTCCTACTTTATTTTTGTCTACAAAAAAAGATTTGATTCATTTTATTTGGATCAGTAATGAAAAGATTACAGACAATATTGCATTTTGGGCAATCCAAGGATTTTATTGAAAAATTAACTTATATGATTCATTTTACAATCAAAAAAAAATTAACAAGGTCAAATTTTCTTGTTTAAATAATCTCACCATTAGAATTATTGTATTTCAATTCCATCTTAGAGCTATTAACAATTTAGTTTTTTCTTCAATTTCAAACTACTTCTACATGATAATTTTCTAAAGAATGAAAAACAAGTTTAATAAAGAAAAATTCCCAAACTTTCAACTCAATTAATCGATATATATATTTTTAATTCAACAAGTATAGTGCAAAGATTTGAAGCTAAGAAGGTTCAAACCCTTAAAAAGTATACTAGAACCACCCATTGTCGACTAAGGACCCATCCCGAACTTGTAGGATGCATTGTTTCTTATCAAGGTTGAAATACCGAATGTTCAACCTAAGGTTTGCATGTTCTTTTTTCTCCTTTTCAAAATGAAGACTAATCAAATTAAGGCATATATTCCAAAGTAGTGAGCAAAAAAAAGTTCTTGAATGATCAAAATTGGAAGAGTCTACATATTGGCTATAGGTTTGGACCATTGTTGATTTCCAAAATTCATAGTAATTTGAATTCAAGAAATGAAATCGCAAATTTTTTGCAATCTCTATAATTTCTATCTTCCTACATGCCATAGAATTTACATTTTCTTCTACTACTCCCCAAAATGCATAGATTGTTTAAGTGGTCAACAATAGGTGGTTCTACTATAGGTAAGCAAGGTGCAAAAAGTACGATTTTCTATTCTTCAAATGCAAATATCTTGCAATTTACACAATCAAAGTTTCTAAAATTTCTTTCACACATTTTTTTACTAACCTACTACAAGATCCTATGGTTAGATATGCCAAAAATCAATTTCTAAATTTTTTTTCACTTTGCAATAGAAATGGCAATTGTCAATTGAATTTGATGAAAAAAGACCTCAAGATTTAGGAATGAAATAAAATTACAAATGAATAGCCAAAGATTATCAATAAAACACTCATTTTTGATAGAAATCTAATGCTTCCCAAGCTCTAATATCTATGGGAAATTTCCATTGCTAAGGTCTTTTGAAACCAAAAAAGGGCCCAAAAACTTTTAAAAAGAAAGCATTATTGATAGTGTAGATTTAATTCTATCCATTGAATTGGATTTTACAAATGTGTGTACATCAAAAGTCTGAAATTATTCAATTTTTAATTCTTGGAATAAGAGAAGTTGGTCCAATTGTCTAGACAGTATATTTATTAGTAGAATTTTAATAAATTATAACAAAATTTAAAGATGATCTAATTTGAAATACCTTCAAATAAAGTATTTCATATATATATATATAAGACATTATAAGTTAAATATTTAAAACTTAAAATGTTCCAAATATAAAGACTATTTATCAGATTTAATTTTATATACTAAAGTATGAAATTTTATTACTAATTATAAGTTAACTCATTTCAAGATTGAAAATATTTCAGTAATTAAATCTTTAACCCCTAAAGGACCAAGCTCCGGTTTTTGACAACATAGAAATTTTGAGCAAGTGTATGTGACTAGAGATTTCCATGTTTTTGGCCCAAAGTTTAATATAAGGTATGGAAAAGGAATGTCTTTCAAATGCAATAAATTTTAAGACATTTGGAAATATGAGTAAAAAATTATGGTCTGATACATAATTTGTTTCTCAATAGGCAATTTGGGCAAATGTAAAATTTTAATTTTTTCAAAAATTCAAATTTGAAATTTTATTTCTTTATTTATATATAAATAGAAAGTTTTGAGACATTCCATTTCAATCAATAAGTTAAAAGTTATGAGGTGTTTTAGTTTGGAGACAATTATGGACAGGGTTGACAGGACGGTCGGACGTCCGGGACGTCCGGACGCGGACGCTGTGTCTGCAGCGTCCATTGACATTCGCGGATGCCGTCCGCCCCATCCACCCATCCATCCGTCCACCCCGTCCGCCCCAATACCCATCCGCCCTGGTACGGCCGTCCGATCGACACGTGGACTGATCTGGTCCGCATGATCTAGGCATCCGTCCCGCCCGTCCGCCTTTCGACGGCGGGAGGGACGCTGCATCCGCTGGTGTCCGTGAGGACGGACGTCCGGATTACAGACGCCTTTTTCGAGCGGACGTAGAGATTCGTCAACCCTGGTTATGGATTCTCTACTCCAAAATAAACTTTAAAGTATGTTATTGAACTCAATTTTCAATACTTTTGAAAAAAATAAAAACATAATGTGAAGATTGTTTATTACAACATTACAGTTGTTGAGATTGGTATTTTTCAATTCCATAAATAAATTGTTAACAATTTAATATTTTGAATCATTATCTACATCTTTCTACTTATCATTTTTTTCTTATATGTTGTACAGTTTCAAGTAATCTAAAAATTTTCAAGCATGTAGCTAACATGTCTTGAAGAATGAATTCAAAGAAGCATTACCATTTTGAACATTTTTTCATACAAATGTGATCTTGTGAAGTGCAGCTGCCTATTTTTTAGCAGGAACAAAAAAATGATTTTTGTCACTTCAAATGCTAATATCTTGCAATCTACAAGGTCACAAGGTGGAAATTTTTGAAAATTTTCCCACATCTTTTGAAACCAATTTAATACAAGATCATATGGTTACATGTGTCCAAAAAATTTTCTTTTTTAAAATTTGAAACTTGTACAAGAAATGGCAATTTCAGAGCATTTTTGGTGAAAACATAGTTAAAGAACTTTAGAGGTTAAAGGTGTAAATCTTTAATCAAAAATTCATTTCTTACACAATTATAAATTTAAAAGATTATGATTAATCGCTTTGACATTTCTATTCTCTTAAAGTGTGAATTTGAAATGTCATTTTTTTATAGGTTGACATTTTTTAAAAAGAATTTACAAACTAAATGCAACTATTCTAAAAATATTTGATATCCTACCTCCTAGAGTTTGCACCTTCATTTATTGCATATGCATTTGCTTTCCTAAATTCAACATCCAATAAACCTATTATATTCTAACTCATGGAGCATTCACTAGCACCTACACATATACCTCTAGTTATCTCTTATTTTGAATTCTTCTTTCTAAATTCAACAACTGAAATGCCATTGGTATTCCACCCCTTAAAGCATTCACCTTGAAGCTATGTGATACCCACCAACAATCCCTTATTGTTTGCATTCACCTTTTTTTTGGTCACCCTTCACCTACAATTGGTCTTTCAACAAAAAAATTGTTGATATTTTATTTTTGGAGCACTAAGAGACTTCAATATTTGTCCCTCCCATTGCTCAATAACCTCTCTTTGAATCTTTTATATTTTACTTTTAGAACAATTTTTAAACATCTACATGTGCCCTACCATTTTTCACTCTTCACATGATCATTCTTTCGTATTTCATTTTTGCTTCACTCATTTGACACACATGTAGATGCTCTACAAGTAGTCACTCCTCAATTACATTCAATCTTTCAACATATGATACCTAGTATTTTATTTTAGAGCACTTATCACCACCTACATTCATCCTACTACAAGTGTCTTTTTGAAAAACAATCTTTGATATTTCACTTTCAAGTACTTGCTAATATTCACATGCATTCTACCATTGATCAGTCTTCACATGATCTTCATATTCTACTTTTGGAATGCTTGTTAAAATTTATATGCATGTGATGTACTACCATATGTCACCCTCACTTACATTTGTCCATTCAACAAAAATCTTTTGTATTTCATTTTAAGAGCATTGACCAATACCTCCTACCATCAATTATTCTTCACCTCACATGATCTTTGGTATTTCACTTTCAAAGTATGTTATAACACCTAGTAATAGTCACTTGATTTTTTAAATTTCACTTTAGAGGAATTGTTGAAATCTATGTGTACTCTACTGTCAACCACCCTTCACATGATCTTTGGTATTTTTTTTTAGAGAATGTTGTGACACCTACCAATAGTCACTTGATCTTTCAAATTTTACTTTAGAAGAATTGTTGAAATCTATGTGTACATACTCTCCACTCAGCCACCCTTCACATGATCTTTGGTATTTCTTTTTTAGAGAATGTTATAACACCTACCAATAATCACATGATCTTTCAAATTTCACTTAAGAAGAATTTTCTAAGATCTACGTGTACCCTACTACTAATCACCCCTCTTATATTTTTGATATTTCACTTTTAGAGAATGTAATGAAAACTACTAGTAGTCACCTAATCTTTCAAATTTCACTTTAGAAGAATTGTTGACATCTACATGTACCCTACCACCCATCCACCCTTCACATGATCTTCACTTCACTTGAGCTTTGATATTTCACTTTTGAACCACTTGTCAAAATCTACATGCATCCTACTACTAGTCACTCTCACTTTATCTAAACTTTGATATTTCACTTCCAAAATATTTTCTACATCTTTACACATTGTAGAAGCAATCGCCGTTCACTTGATCATTGATAATCCATTTTTCAAGCATTGACCAATGTTTGTAAAAAATTCAAAAAATCCTAAAATAGTATGAATTTGAAAAATAGGATTATTTCAGTTGTAGAAACTTATACAAGAAAAAATTTCAAAATTATGACATTAGTTCTCAATGAGATCTTTAAATTTAGTATATAAATGATGCATTGTGATGAAGTACATTTTGGTGTAAATTTCCCAATTCATGCGCTTAAAAGATTCTTTAAATCTCTTTTTTACAATGGTCAAATAGTCTAGGTGGCTTATCACCTCCAAAACTTGAACTCCACTTCAATTTTCATGTGCATTTATCATAAACTAAAAAACCCTTGTCTACCTTATCATTTGAACACTATGAAACTTGATCCACAATTGATTGGACGGCCTCAGAAACTTCGTACCCTTTTGTTATTTATTTATTTATTTATTTTGTAAACAAAACCTTCGTACAAATTTGGGCAACATGCAACTTAGGGCAGGCTTCCAACACAACATTGTCTAAAAGTGATTGTTTCCATGGAAACGGGCCCAAACGTTACGACCACTACTGAAGGAGCCTCGTTACTCTCCTGAAAAGACTTTGATCCAGCCGTTCGACTTCTTGAATCGAGTAAGTTACTGAGAAAGGGGGAGATCAGTTTGAGCTTGTCGATATATTGAGAGTGCAGATAGTGTTGTTGGGCTCAACATGCGCGCGCTCAGTAAGGAGGAGCTAGCAACTGAGATCGATCAAGTTTGATTGTTGAGCACCAGTTGCGTTGCTTAGCATACCAATCGATGAAGTGGAGAACATGCGGGTCTAATTGACGAGCTAGCTACAGATTGAGATAAGAACTAACTAGGGTAGGATGATCTAGATCTGAGTTTCAGAGTATCTTTGAGTTGTGAGCAAGATGTGACTGAGAGCTAAGACTTGCGTGCCTTGCAAGGTTACAATTTGAGATCGGAGCAATTTCGGTGAAACTTGTTACTTGGGAACAATGATTGGCAACGTAAAACCCGGTCAATTGACGTGCAAAATGTTTTTAGGGCCCTCACATCCGTGAGAGCACTACTGTGAGATTTCAAACGGCAGATTTTAACAAGGTCAGCCTTGTGAGAAGGACTGCTCGGCACTTCATGATCGGAGAAGACCTCTTTGTATAACATGACATGGTGCCCTCGACGTCCGTCGGGCTACACCCTCCGATCCCTCCTACGTACTCAGGTGCCCTACTACAAAAGGCCCTCTTCATCGCACTGATCTCGCAAAGTCAGCCCTGTGAGAAAAAGATTGCTCATTGCTCTATGGCGGGAGAGGACCTCTTCGTCGGGACTCTCGTACGTAACAAGGTGCCCTCGACGTCGATCAGACTACCCTCCTTCCTGCTCATGTGCCCTATTACAAAAGGCCCTCTTCATTGCACCTGTCCCTTTACAAGGATAGCTAGTGAAATGCTTGTAGATTCAACTCTAATGTGAAGAAATAGTGCATTACAGATCTTGAGCTTTGAAATTCTCCGAACCTAGAGATCGGTAACATCGAACAATAGTGGTGTAGTGATCATACATATAAATAAGATCAACAACTTGTTTATGTATGTATCGATTGAGCAACAACAACAAAACATTTGATCATATTTGAAGATCGTATTTGAGCCATTTGGAGTGTTCTAGATCGATGGAGCTCGAAATTTGGAGCTTGCCAAAACTATCATAAGTTCCAAATTTGGACTTTTGAACTTAATTGATACGCATCATTATTGAAAAATTCATACATCAGTTGGGCTGTTTGACTACATGTAATTATGCAAAATTATACAAAAAAATATCAACAAAAAATGTCTTACTACAAAATTGTCAACGAAAGTCAGATTTTGTGCCCTTAAGAATTTTTTATTAAAATATTTTATTTTTTAATTAAAAAAATATACAAATACATATTGTTTTCATTCTTTTTTTTAAAATCATTTTTTTGCACATTTGTCAAAAGTCAATTGGCCCTCCACATGGCTGAGACTTTTTGCAATGTCTAGCAACTTCATTTTGAAGCTTCCATGATCTTGTATAGGTTGATATTTGGTTGATATAAGTGATTGATCAATGGAGTTCTAAAAGGGAAGGGGGAATTGCCCTTCATTATCCCTATACTTTACTCCTTGGGAAAATAATCGAATTTTTTAATTGCCACTCATGATAAAATTTGGAAATTTTGAATTCATATTTCTATTTATCCTGTCAAAGACAACAACGGGTCAATTCCCCTAGCCATTCCAAAGTCACCCTATCAACAATCTAGAACAAATGGATTGTGGACCGCAAAATTTTCATACTCATGTGAGTGCAAGGTAAAAAAGAAAACACAAGATTTTAAAAGTTAGATCTCAATAAAAATGTACAAGACCACATGTCAACCCTATTTCAAGGAACATGACTCACTCATTGCTACATTTTCTAACCCTTAACCCTAAAAAAAACAAGCATTCATTCAATGTACGCAATAAATCTCAAGTAGGTTTCTATGAAGTCAATTTAGGTTGAGTATTTACAAAAAATTTGAGACAAAGTATGAACATATATCCCCTTAGAGGGAATCTGTATTTTTTCTAATCAAATTCTTGGATGAAAAATTATATTACCTTGAACTATTTGGGCAACATGGGCAAAATTCCTCTTTTAATTTTGAAACTTAGTAGGATATGTATTATATTATTATATTGTATATGATACAAGATGCAAATGTCAAAAACAACAACCATATGTAGTGTAAATATCTTAATCTAGGAAGAGTTAAAGTTTGCTAGCCCTATCAAGCAAGGTAAAAATAAAAGACATTTTTTCTTTTAACTCCTAAAGGATTGAGGCACATTTTGGACAAAAATTGTCAACTTTTAGGGCAACATAAAAAAAATGAATTTAAAAAAAAATTCAACCTTACAAATTTGTACTAGACTTTTTTAGGAACAATGGAAAAAATTTCAAAAACTTTGGCCGTGTAGATTGAAAGATTATAACATTTGAAGTTAGGAAAAAAAGTTTTTTTTTAACCTTGTCCAATAGGGCCAGTAGGCTTTAACTCCTCCTGAAGTGAGATTTTTACACTATACATGGTTATTTTTTTAAACATTTGCATCTTGTATCATATAAGTTACATACCTACCAAATTTCAGAATTATCAGATGAGTTTTGCACATGCTACCTAAAGTTGCCTGAGCTCCCCCTATAGTTCAGGGTAGCATAAATTTTGATCCGGACACATGAGAAAAAACAACTATATTCTCTCTAAGTGGGTACATATTCACATCTTGTGTTACAAATTTAAGAAAATTCATTAAAAAATGACTTTATACACACATACCCAAGATTGCTTGCATACATTCAACAGTCATTTAGTCCTTTAGGGATTAACTTTGAACGTTCTAATCTTTTAGTCTATGTAATTGAAATTTCTAAAAAATTTTCAATTTATTCCTAGGGTAGTCTAGTTTAATTTTGTATGTAATAGAGAATATTTGGGGCCCTTGGAGGGCCATTTGACTTTTGGCAACCTCGCAGATTCAAGGAAATATTTTTTTTTACAAACATAAGTTAATTTTTTGCCACATCACTTGAGATGATGTAGAAAAATAATATTTTTTTTAATATTTTTTGATTTTTGAATTCATAATTTTGTTGTTATTTGCATTGTTGTTGAAAGTCAAACAACCCTTCAAAGGCCCAAAATTTTTTCTATTGATTGAATTTTGAAAAAAAATAATCAATTTTTTGGAGTATCCAAAAAAGTGGCAATTTTTTAACAATTTTTGCCCAAAATGCACTTTGGTCCTTTAGGAGCTAAAGGACAATTTTATTCCTAGAAGGGTAGCTTAGAGATCCTTACATGAAATTTTAGGACATGGACATGAAGGCATGAATAATCGAGTGGGTTGATAGCTAAATAAATGAAAGTAGACACCCTCGTAAGGCAAGGAAACAAAGGGATTTTGTGCTCATCTATTGTTCATTGCTTCTCTTTCTACATGGGTAGTGCCTACGGACTTCACATGATCCAAACTCTAAAACAAACAATCTCCCTTATGCACATCAAAAATTTGTAATTGCATTACACTAATGCAACATATATGATCTTTATGCAAGTTCAAATACAACAAGTTTGTCCAATCAAAAAACCATTAACTATTGAATCAACGATGTATAAATGCTCGAGGGTTTTAAAAGTTCTTTAAGGATTAAATTGGTGTCCAACTTGAGTTGAGAAATTCAAGGTGTAGACTTATGTCTTAAGACCCACATAGAGTCATGTGACCAAGTTTGTTGTCCACTTGTTTCATTCCACTATTTTATTAATGTATATCAAGTTGATCTTCATCTACATTTGCCTTTCCAAGTTTACTACATTTGGCCTTTGGTATTCCATCTAATCTCACCCGTACACCCTACCAAGTTGGCACCCCTCACTTGCATTTCCCTTTTCAAATTAATACCTTTGAAATTCCACCTTCAACACTTAAGCTACATCAATAGGTATCCTTGTAAAAGTTATTTCTCAATCTTGTGGTCTGTAATTGTTTTTTTATATTCAATACAATATATATAGTTGTTATTTCAACATTTGAGCACGTATACTATACACCTACAATGACTCACCTATATTTTCCCTAGCTAACACCTTGTTATTAACGTCTAAAGGTTTTTGACTATATTTTCACCAAAAAAACTCCAAAACTCCCATTTCTAATACAAATATCAAATTTTTAAGAAAAAAATTGAGTATACATGTGATTGTAAGATGTTGTAGTAAATGCCGATTGGAGAAGATGTGGAAAAATTTTCAGAAATTTTCATTGTGTAGATTGCAAGATATTAGTATTTGAATTGACAAAAATCCTTTTGGAGGCCTTGTAAAAAATTAGGGAGTTGCACTTCACAAGGTTGCATTTATATGAAAAAATGTTTAGATGGTAGTGCTTATTTGTATTCATTCTTCAAAGCAAGTTGGCTACATGCTTGGAAAAATCCAAATCATTTGAAATTGTACAATATATAGGGAAAAAAATAGTAAATAGAAAAATGTAGCATATGATTCAAAATACTAAATTGTTAAAATCCCGATTTTACTAATTTTAGACAATTGGTAGTCCAAAAATAACATTGCATCTATAGACAAATGATGAAAATATTATCTATATATAGTCCAAATGTAAATTTTTGAGTTAAAATGGATATCTCTCATCATTTCAGATTAAAAGAAATTAAAAAAATAAAATATAGATTAGTATCACTTGCCAATTGATACATTTTCAATTATAAATAAAGTCCATAATTTGTATATAAGTCCAATAATTTGTGAATTAGTTAAATTGGGGTTTTAAGTCCATAATTTGTGAATAAGTCCATAATTAGTTAAATTGGGGTTTTAAGGATTTAACTAGCCACAAACTAAAATTCCTCATAAATTTTATCTCATTTATCAAATAGAATGATTCAAAGCTTTCTTTATATGTATAAACTTCAAAAATCAATTTTGAATTTTTATTTTTGAAAAAATATATTTTACAAAATAATTTTGAGCTACCCAAATTGCCTATAGTTCATTGAAAATTACATATCATAGAATAACTTTTTAACCATGTAGTCCAAAGTTATGAAAATTTTTGGGCCTTAAAGTTACTCCTTGGGCACATATTGTATGAAAATTTCAAAGAAAAAAATGAAAATTTTGATCATTGTGGGTTACCCAAAATGTTTGTGTTGCCAAAAAATGTTTGGTCCTTTAGTGGTTAACCACACCTAGCCATGAAAGAATATTGCATTTACCACAAGGTAAAAAAAGAAGTATGATTTGAAAATTTTAACAAATATAAATGTCTAGTATAATAGGCACATGTCTAATAGAACGTGCAATGCCAAACATCCAATACAAACATCTTCTCAAAACAATTTTGAATTTTATTACCAAATCATTTTGGTATAAACTTGTTTAAGAGGTATAATAGAATGATGCATAAAAACAAGAAAGGTAAGAGAATCAACATTCAAGTGATTTTCTCACATAAAACAATTTGCCATAAGAACCATTTATATTTTTTTATATATAGGAAGAATGTTATATTAAGGTCACTTGCTTTTGGTTGAACTATTGACACGATGTAGGCCATCTACTAGTTGAAGTAAGCATCTTTATATATTAAAGGACATGTGCAATGTTGGAAGTTCTTGTTAGTTGTTTTTGTTAATTGTGTATTGAAAACTGGTTAATTAGTTGTTGATATTGGGATTAGGGTTCGCCAATGGCTAGCCTCCTAAGATTACAAGTGGCTACTTAGACGCAAGAATTGGTCCTATATTGGTTCTTGGTGGTTTTTGAGGTGTTGGATGCACTTCGGTGCTTTAGAATTAATAAGTTTTGGATTTATTGTTGGTGATTTATAGTTAGATTAAGGCAAAATTTTGGATTTGAATTTTTGAATAGTTGTTTGATCACCATGATATCAATTTTTAGATCTAGATCTATTATGGAGAAAGAGATATGAGGCATCAAAGTAAGGGTATATTTGGGAGCTTCAATCTTTATTGATTTTTTATAATGCAACTTTGAAACTTGGAGAGTATTTTTCTTAACTTATCATCTACTATTATACTTTGTATAAAAAATTTGACTATAATGGATATGGGTGATTGATCAATTTTGTACCATTTGGGCTAATACTCATTGTACTATGACCTTTTGGAAAAAAACATGTATAGATAATTAATATAACACTAGAAATGATAAAAATCACCAAAATTGAGGCCTAAAAAACATTTAGGTCAAAAATTATTCACAAAATAGAGTGACAATGCTTTTAAAGAAAATAGACACTTTGATGTTAAATTATTATGAATAATGAAAATAGTAAAAATAAATAAACTAAAAATGATCGATTTGTGAAGACTTGATGGTGAGGAGATTTCATCAAAAGAGTGATCACGAAACCATCTTCAATGTTCAAAAGAGCACATGCAAGGGAGCCCTTATTTGCACTAATATGGAGGATATAAAATAATATGTTTTCAGATGCCTCATGGTATGAACATGCTTACCTACTACAAAAATAGACCACAAAAATTTCCACTTTAGATCATTAATTTTAGATACTTCCAAATACTAAAAACACCTAAATATAAAATATGACAAATTAACAAAATTGACTTTTAAATATTAAAAAATCATTTTTTCTTTTAAAAAACAAGGGATATCATTACATTGAAAACATCCATCTCCAAATTTAAAAAGTCAAGTTTATTAGAGGGGTGCTTTAAGAGCTATAGTGGATTGTAAGTCTATCATGCTAAATGTGATAATTAAAGATTGGTCTTTCTTGCAAACACCCATATGGGATCAACAAATTATGCATAAAATAGAACTAGGATGTAAAGACTATGATTTGGCAAAAAATTAGTATACGAAAAATGTTCATCAAAGCTGGACATACCTTATATCAAAGTGAAAATTGATATGTGAATATTTGACTTGTAAATCTATATCGTGGCAAAGTTTCAATACACATAAAGTGATTTTCCATCATTTATACTAGGTCAAAGTTAGCAATGGCAGTTTTTAGATTATTTTAGGAAGATTTAGAAGGTTAGTAATGAAAAATGTCTTCTCCAGTTGGACAACACTTTAGATTTGGATAAAAGTTGATATATAAGTATTTGACAAGTTGATCTACATTGTAAAAAAGTTTCAAGACAATTGAAGTGATTATCTATTATTTATTCTAGATAGGAGCTGGCTATGGTAGCTTGAGGATCATAGGAATTATAAGGTAGGAACTTGAGAAAAGGCTTAGGATTATTAAGAGGGATTAATTGTATAAAGAGACTATATTCAAAGCATTTCTATAGCAAAAGCCCCGTGCTATCATGGATCTATTTGCACAACTTTGCAACACCATGCAAAATAGATACGACCTTTTAACTTCATCTTAAATTTTTTTATACAAATAAAAATGATTTTGTGGCAAGAAAAATGGAAACAAACTCCAATTAAATATCACCTTTAGTAAGGATTCAAAATCTAAGTTTAATAAGTGATAAACATATATAAATGTTCAAATAATGTTACCACAAAGTTATTAGAGATGACCCTTAGCTACCACATGAATGCACCAAAGCAAGGGTCTAATAAACCTAAAACACCAAGTCTATGATTGGTTTTGGGAGATGTTCCACTCTAGCTTTATGTCATCAAAAGTGACAAAAAAATTATTCCTATACATCAATGCTTTGAAATTCTAATACAATCTAGCAAGTTTAGCAAATCCCCTCCCCCCTCCTTGTAGAAAAAGGTTCCAAAGTTTTAAAACATTTATTACTTTGTTATAAATTTGTAATTTCAATCCATCGATTAAATTTGAATGCTTAGTCCTATACAGGTGCAATTTAACCCCTATAGGACTAAGCATTCAAATTTTGAACAACGAATCAAGATAAATACATTCCAAACTCATTAAAAAAAATTCATCCATCAATGTTTTCAAAGATTCTTGTGTTAGTTCTTTAACATTTGTATGGTTTGATGCCTTTGCTATACAAATATTCCAAAATTGCTATCATTAGAATCACAAATATTCAATCTACAATCAATCTTAGAAGGAATTTTCAATCTGGGGGAGGGGGATTTTTTGAATTTTTTTTCTTTGAAATATAAAAACAATTTAGCTTTATGAAAATATGATCTTGATGAGAACTAGTGCTTGGAAGCAACAATTATGCCATCCTAAGACCAAAATGGAGCTTGCCATGCAATACAAAATTTGAAATAGTTAAAACAAAGTTTTCAAATTTTTATTTCTCATAGAAAACATTGTTGTCTATATAAAATGATTTGATTCATTTTCTTTGGATTAGTGATGTGAAAGTTATGGAGCTTCTTGTTATATATACTTTCATTGCATCGTCTTGAGAAAATAACATATTGGGTTCATTTTTTAACTCAATCTAAAAAAAAGGCCCGTGAGGTTTAGTATGCTTATTAGAACAATCTTAGTGTTGGGACTAGTGTATTTTAATTACATCTTAGAGCTATTAATGATTTAGTTTTTCCTTTAATCTTGTACCTACTTCTACTTTGACAATTTTAAAAAGAATGAACACAAAGTGTTTCTTTATTTGTTTTAAATCCTAGACTTTCAACTTGATTCTTCAACTTAAAATTTTTTTAATTCAAAATTTATAGTGCAAATTTTTTATGCCAAGAAGAGTTATAGTCTTTTTAATCTAGTCATAAATGGTGCAAAAAATCCCATTTTCTTCACTTTTAATAGAAATATCTTGCAATTTATGCAATCAAAGTTTCTAATACTAATCTAGTGAAAGATCCTATTACCTTGAAATATTGGATCTATAATCTTGTGGTCAAACATCTAGGTCATCTACCCCAGGTGCTGTATTTTTCCATTAAAAAATGAATGGGATTTTTATTCTTACTTTTTAGAGATTAAGTCTTATGTCTTCTATATGGCTTAATGATCCATATTTTGGGTATGAACATTTCTCTGAAAACATTTCTATCATCATTCACAAAGATTTTTTTGGTGCCCACACTTGCATGTCACTCCTCCCAACAAGTCTAAAAAAATTTGTATGAAAAACAATTGTTCTCCATCCGGAGTCTATAGAACTTTCTATTTGTCAAAAAGACGTTTATTTATCCCTACCAGCAATATAGGGTAAAATTTTAAAAACCAAAAAATTGAATTACATACTACACCCAATTAAAGTCCCTCATTGTTTGTATTTTGATATTGTACAGTTATACATTAGATAACTGATGACCCGCGCTAGCAACAAATAGGTTATTGTACATAAACGGTTGTACATTTTTCAATCACAATCCTTTTTTGTTAGGGTTAATATAAAAGTGGGGATGGGCACCTAGCAAGAGTGGCAGAAGATATGAAATGAATGCCTCCAGCATTCAAGACTGTTTTGCATATGTTTCCATTCAGGTTACAAGTAGGCTTAGGGCTCTCTTATTTTTTTATTTTTTTATGTTGAATATGTCTACTGACCATACTCATCTAGAACAGGGTAACTTCGTTACTGTCCAGGAGTCCCATCCATTTGGTGGATTAAAAATGTTTTCAAACACTTCATGCAAAGACCAAAGGTGGGTACCCCCCAAACGGACTCTTTTGGCTATTGTGCCTAATTACTATTGTTAGACTGGTCAAATTTTCATACTTTCTTATTGTCAAGTAAAAGGAAGTTCTGACGCACCAAAGAACATGACATTTGGATATTGTATATAAAAGTGATGGAGGGTCAAAGTTTTTCTAGTAGAGGTTTTTAAATCTTTTCTTCAACATGGGTACATATTGATTTTGGAAATGTATATGGAATGAGGATGGCAGGTTTAGATGAGTAGTACATTTTAGAGGGACACCTTATAGAAATGGGCTATGCAATCATCCAAGTACATTGAAAAAGGAAATTTTAACCATTATTTGGCAATGTGATTGTTGTGATCTATGATGCTTCATGAATTTGGGGCAACATGTTGAATGAATTCATGTAGGAATAGAAAGAAAAGAAAAACTTGCAAAATAAAGATTTTAAGCCTAGAATCTATTTAGGCCCTAATTTATTTTGCCCAATGAGCTCTAAATCTAGCATCCCCTCTCTACTAGGGACTCTTATGGGTTTAATAATTAGAAAATGTACAAAAACAATGTTTCATAGTTATTTGGCAATGTCAAAATCCAACATATCAAAGTAAGTGTTTTTGACTAAGTTTCATAATAGATTACATTCAAATTTCATTCAAATTTCATTAGACGTGAAGAAACAAACATCAAAGCTTAATCTATTTTGTAGTGGTTCAAAGAAATGCATTTGACAACAATTTATTGCTATAATCATTTCCAATCATTTGACAACTTGTTCCTGTTATCAAAATTCTAATTTGAACATACATTTCAAATTTTCCATACAATTTGATCACTGAAGGTCTAAAGATGCTAACATTGGCTTCTATTAGCATTGATAATCTTTACAAAGTATAAAAGTAATTGTAGGTAGGAGTTGAACTTTTTTCAAAAAGTTGATGGATAGTCTCTTTCTTAAAAACACAACCAATAAATTCCTGCACGCACAATTATAACTAATGTGACTTTTGAAATTTACATCTAAAGATTCTTTTGTTGTGTATATGTTTTTATTAGAAACAACTAAATATCAACTACTATCTACATGTGCAAAAAATACATTTGCTCCTATAACATAGTATTAGTAGAGAAACTTGAGTGTAGTAATAAGATCTATAGATCATCTTTTGAAAAGTTTGTTTGATGTGCATTGTGTGAGAAACAAATTTTTTTTATTGTTATCATCTATGTGTAGTACAAAAAAATACTTTGTTTATTTATGTTGTATTTTATATACCATTTTGGATTCCACCGAACAAATCAATATATGTGTTAATTTATAATTAACAATTGAATATATCATTATTCTATTGTTCGAAATTCTACATTGCTCATAAACAAGCAACTACAATATAAGTGGCTTTAACATAGTAGCATTAGCTCACTCTTGTATAAGGTCTTATTCAAACATCATGACAATCTACAAGTTCCAATGACTATGCCAACAAGGTCTAATGGCTTTGGAAGAATAGTCAACAAAATTTGGACATTAACTGCTTTAAGTCTAGCATATGATTCCTAATGTGGTTGAAGGAAGTAACAAGGCATCATGTCATTGCATAGAGGTTGCAATAGAAGACAATATGGACCAAACACCGAACCTCAAAGGAAGCGAGACCCCTTTGATTGGTGTAGTACCAAGCACTTGAATTAGTTCTCTATTACTTTGGAGAACGTTTGGCGGCCCAAAGATTGTGGCAATGGGATATTCATATTATAAATGCCAAGGGCCACAAGCATCTTTAGCCCTTGGCATTCCATGTCATATAAAGGATATTTTCTTTGATTGAGGTAGTGAGTGGCATGTGGGCAACGAAGATCTATCATCTTATGGACCTTGTGGATGGAATGCAACGGTGTTTTATGGCATCCAACTAAGAAATCACAATATATATGGTTAGACATGGTAGGCTTTGGGTGTATATAGTAGAAGACTACTAGCAAGTTCATTGGGGAGGTGACTAGACCAGGCAAAGGTTGCACCGGGCTACTTTGAGAGGAGTAAGTGTTGTCATGGTTTGTTTGTAGAGAAGATCAAGGAGAAAATCCAATGGGCTCTCTTTGGACCTTGACCAAGTTTTGTTTTCCAGACACCATAGAGGTGATGCTCCTCAGTAGAGGTACCTATGAATCTCTACTTGTGGTTCCTATATTATATTTCTAACCTACTAATGAGTTTTAGACTCCACTCACATACTTCCCTTCTTTACAATAAAGGTTTATTTTATTTGGATTCAAAAATACTTTATGACAATCATTATAGATGTTAGTAGCTTCCATTAATGCAAGGCTTCATTCTCTTTAATTTAAAGCATATAACTAGAGTATTCATTTCACAACTATACTTTAAGCTAATTATTTAATCATTGCATAAACTTTTGAGGTATATAATGAATTAGTTCTAAACTGTTAATTGAAAATGTGATGAAATAATTTGAAAAATTCAAAATCAAAATCCATATGATGCACACAAAATAAAATATTCATTGTACCAAAAAAATTGCCAAAGTAATAAGTTAAATTAAAAGAAATCTTACATAAAACCCTCTTCTTGCAAATTTATCTCACTCTTGTTATCATAAATGTTGTTGCAAATTAATTGAAAACAAAGGTTAAATTTAGATTGTATTACAATTTTTGTATTGTATTATAATTACTTCATTTTTTAGTTATTAAATTTTGAATGTCTATTTATATAAATTTGCAAAGATTTTTTGGAATCATGAGGTAAAAATGTGATAGTTTTTAATTTATTGAATGGAATATTATTGATTGAAGTATGATTCAAAGCATGTGTGTATGTATGTATATATATACCCATGTAATCTACTCCAAAACCTCCTAGAAATCATGAAAAAATACATATAGATAATGTATGTTAGAAAAAGGGATAATTATGATATAGAGGGTTTAAGGACTTTGCCTTGAATGTGTCACATTTGTTATCAAAGTTTAAGGAAATTTATTAGTTTTAGAAGATATTGATGAAGACAAAAGTTCTATACCAAAACTAAGAGTAGTAAAGAAATATATCACTCTTAACCTTTTTAATATCCTAGCAACTATAAATGACTTATTTTAACTAAAAAAAATCACATTTTGAACCTCAAAGACTTAAGTGCATATAACATCAAGTTCAAATCACTTGAAGAAATCAATTGGCATGACAAAGTTGAAGCTACATTAGAACGACCTATTTCAAATATTTCAAACAGTAGGATATAAAGTATGTAAATTGAAATTGCAAGGCATTTTGAATTATTTTTCAATATAGCAATCTTCAAGCTTTTTAGGGTTATTGACAATATCTAATCCCTCAAATATCAATAGTTAATGTTTTAGTATGAAGTTGAAAGAAATGTAGTACACATGGTTAGAAAAGAATATTGAAAAACAATGAGAGTACGTGTCACAAAAAGTGACTAGATTTTGGGGCTTGGACGTATCTTATGAGATCACAATGACTATGTTTTGCCAAAACCTCTCTAAAACTCCCGTTTCTAGTTGTTAATCATAAATTTAAGATTTTTTCAAGTGCACAATCTTAAAGTGTATTTAGCTCAAATTTGTGGCTACACAATTTAGAAGATTATAGTGTTTGAAATTTGTCTACAAGATTGTTTGGGACCAATCCAACAAGGGTAACTAATATTGAAAAATTTTGAACTACAAATAGTCATAAATTCAATTAATATTGAAATTGGATTCTTTACCAAGTAAAGAACTTGTATGTTAAATTTGAAATGAACTAGATGATTGCAATATACAAACAAAAAATTTGCAAAGACCACCATGTTTGAAAAATTATTAACATACTAAGTGGTTGTTGAAATTTAAAAAATAGACTTAATTTTCTACCAAATCACAATTCAATGATAAATTCAAAGAAGTATGTATGTCCATTTGAATAGGAAGAAAATTTTGAAAATAAAATAAACACAAATCCAAATATTATCCTAGATTCCAGTTTGACCATCTATATTTGACCATTTGAATGAAATCCTTGGTTGGTTGTCATCCACATTTGACCATTGGCTAGTAGATGGGACTTTAAGAGGTTGTCTTCTATAAGTGTGGACTCTAGTAGTGTGCCTAGATATACACATGTTGGCTATAGAATTTTCAAGGTTCACTCACCCGTAAAAGATGGCTACTTGTTGCATTGCAAATCAACAATTGCATTCGTTTGACTTCAAAGCATTATTCATTTCCAATGCCATCAATTTTTTATTTTGAAAAAAAATTGACACATGTGGTGTTCCTAAAACATGCCTAGATCAATGTGAAGGCTACCTCAAATTTTTTGAGCAACCCAATTCCTTCTCATGGACAACTATCAATTTGTTTTCTAGACTTTTGTATAGCTTGTACAAATTCATGACACAAGGAAAAAAATTCACTTTGACATGAGACCTTATTTAAAGTCTTCCAACTCCTCTATGAGAGTTTGACCAACTTACAATATTCTATACGTATTAGTTTCCTAAAGATTGATCAAATGTCCATTGATTTTGGTGAATTAGGAAATTCTACTTTTCTGCTCATCCACTCTAACAGGACAACCAGTAGAGTCTATTTTGTCTAATAGGGTCAAGTGAGCAACTACACTTTGAATTCAGGTAGAGTAGACATGTGGATGGGTGGGTGGGTGTAAAAGATACAATAAGGATTTTGCACACATTGATTTCTTGAAAATTGACCAGTTGTCCACTAGTTTCAATGAAATGTGAATGAAATTGTGCTTTTTCCCTCACCTACTTTGACAAGACAATGTATGGAGCATGTTTTATCTTATTACTTCAATTAGCACATATCACTAAATAGGGCTAGCATGTAAAAAGGTCCTAGAGTTAGGAGTGTCACAATATTCTTATTCCACCACAAAGCCAATTAGAAGTTTTTGCTCCATGCACAAACAAAATAGGCTAGGGATTTAGCCAACTTTTTGAGATTGCCTAAATTGTACTGCTATTCTATACATAAGAACCTAAGATCACTTCTAGGTACACATACATTTAACACCTTGAAAATTCATATTTTATTCATATGGTAAGCAAAAAAGTGCATAAGAAAAGTATAGAGTCATCTTTTGACTTTCATTAAAATTCAGCAATCTTAGGATAAAAACATTGTTCAGTTACTTATTTGCCAATGCAACTAGGTGTAGTTACCCTATGACCAAGTGTAAGCCTTCAAATATTTAAAAATTAGGCACTGAAATTCCGTTTCTTTCAGTTATTTCAAAAACAAAACAAAATTACTCTCATTGCAATGGATTTCCATTTGTTTCAGAGAATAACTATAAATAGTAAAATAATAATAATAATAATAATAATAATAATAACTGACGAAACCTGAGTTGAGTTCAGAGTCCGTCCTTTACCTGGGTTAATGCCATACCGTACGTGGGTGCGCTAATCTAGGGCACTCCATGAAAGGACCCCGGTACTTCCACTGAACTGAAGCAGGCTAGCCAAGGTAGATCTTTCCAGTTGGATTTGGAGAGCACACCCCGCCTCTCTCTCTCCAATGTAACGGTGGCTTTGATGCCAGAATCTCAGTCCAATTAAACCCCGGCATGGACAAAGGGACTGAAATGAGAGTACCTTACCATTATCATTAAAATTTCAAGGCTTTAGGGGCTTTTTCAGTTGCATTTTTGATTTCTTTCTGCAGTGACTGAGTGAACTGCACTGAACGGAACTGAACGGAATGGATGGACGGACGGACATTTTTATCATAAGTTATATTCGTTCAGTTTTTAAAAAACAAAAATGCTCTGTAATAAAGAAAACCAGAGAGGGTCGGTCTTTGTAATCAATCTGGGCCAATTAACTGCGCCAGGTCGTGGCCGACCGGCTGCCCAACCCTTGCAAGCATCAGTGAAATAAATGAATGAGAAACTGTAAATTTAACTGGCATTGATGATGGAGGTCGATGTACAGTGCATGGGTGATGATGGAGGGAGGGATGAAGGGAGGGGAGGGGAGAGGCCGTGGAATCAGAGAAAGGCATACGCTGAATTGGGACGAATTTTGAATACTAGAATAGAGTACACTCAAGATTACTATTGATTGTCACTTGTCATGATGGGTACTGGACTTTAAGGTAGGGACACCTATGAGCGTCGTTTTATTTATTTATTTTTATTGTGCACAGATTCTACTAGTAGGCTGATGCAACAATTTAACTACGTATATATATATATATATAAATTAGTGTGCCTTATGCAGTTTCCAATCTCCAAAGTCTAAATAAAAGTAGAAGTAATTTTTTTAATTTTTTAATTCAATAACTTTCATTCCACATGTTCAAATGCCATGGAAAAAAAATTGTATATACACCTCCTTGTTGAGGGCTTTCCAACGGTTCTTAGAACGCAATTAGATGAGATATGGTTCTAGTAATCTCAATGTATCAAACAAAACAAACAATTAACTACAAATATGGATGCTCTAATTGAAAAAGATTTCCATCTACTAAAAAATTTATCATTTGGATATTGTATACAAAAGTTATGAGTGATCAAAGTTTTTGTGGTAGTTGTTTAAAAATATTTGCTTCAACAAAAGATACACATTGAACTATAGGAGCTTATACAAAATGTGTATAGAAATGTGTAGAAGAATTTTGAATTACTTTGAAGATGTAAGTTGCCAAATATTTGTGTTTAAAGTGAAGAAAATAGACGTAATTTGACTACAAGACTAAAACTTCTAAACTTAAAAAATTTGCACTATAGATTTTGATATTAGTTAAAATTTGATATTTTGGGGAATATAAAATAAAATAAAAAACATTATTATAATTCTTTAAGAAATTGTTTAAGTAGAAATAAGTATGAGACTAAAGGGATGACTAAATTGAAAATATCATTCAAATGGAATTGAAACATAATAATTTCCAACAATGAAATTGTTTTAGCAAGAAAATTAGACCTTGTAGGACTTTCTTTTTAAATTGTAAGAATTGAGCTAAAAACTAATTCAATATGTTATTTTTTCAAAAATATTCTATAATTGCTTATAAAACAAGATGCTCCATAATTATCACATTACTAAACAAATGGAATAAATCAAATCTTTTTATATAGATAAAGCAAAATCTACATAAATTTTTTTTATAAAAACATTTCAAGTTTTTGTTGGGTTTTTTTGTTACTTAGACTCCTCTATTATTATTGTTATAATAATAATAATAATAATAATTATTATTATTATTATTATTTTAGGTGGCATAATTTTTTCTCTTAAGGAAAAAATGTAATAAATCATTATAACTATATTCCCCCCAAAAGCTGATTTGTTTTTCTTTCTTAAAAAAGGTTTTTAAAAATTGTAATTGTAAGATCGTGTCGAAAATTGAATTATAAAAACTCATCCAAACTTTTATTTTTCTCCCAAGAGGACAATAATACTTAAAAAGTTAGTAGATTGAATTCTATTATATGAGTGTGCCATGCTATAAAGGAAAGGATGCACTATATTTAATATATAAAAATGAGTAAATTTGGTTTTTTTACTATATTTTACTAAATCTCTACTAGAAAAAATAGTACTTGAAAAAATGATGACAACTATCTAAAGTGTTTAGTAGTCAAGTCATTATTGGAAGATTTATAATTTGTTTAATATTTTAGTTGTTTTAATTAGTTTCTTTCTTTGAAAAAAGTGACAATTCCAATTACTTCTTAATTAATCGTGGTGTTGTGAAGCCCCAAACCACATGTAATGCTCAAATACCACATGTAATGCACCTCTAGCACATCATGTCCTACATCTCACCTAGCATTGGCACTTACTAACTTTATAATTAGATCACACAAGTTAGTACGCAAACATCACAACATCATGCAAGTTACACAAGGGCAATATTACTCTAGCTCTTAGAGACTTACCACATTTTCCCCCTAGGTCCTTGTGACTTAGCATCTACCAAGTCACAAGTGAGCTTTTATTACAACGACACAACTTTCACTATGATGCCACCCTTTGCATTGCAATCTTGTCACAACATAGGCCTTTTTGCCACTAAAGTTGGTCCACCTGCCCAACTCTAAATCCCATTTGGAATTTGCCTTTTTATTCAAGATTGTCCAAAATTGCTTCAAAATACTAATATCCAAAGCAAGACTAAAATCTTCATTAATATTTATTCTTTAACAAATTCAACCATGAGATCCTATAGTCAACTTGTTCAAGTATATTCTTCCCAAATTTTAGAGTGAAAATCAATACCAGTTGCAAGTTTAATGCCTAAGCTTCTCCAAATATTTGTTTAAAGCCCTTACTAAAGATGAAGTTTTGTCTTCTAAGGGTGAATGTATAAAGTCCCCCCTCTATTTTGTGCTTGATCAATTTATTTCTACACCTCTCCTAGCTAATTCAAGACCTTTGGTTGCAAATCTGAATTCAAATTTTGCAATTTTTTTTATCATGCATGGCAAACAAATAGTCCTTGAATTTAGCTTGTTGCACAACTATTAGAGTGACCTTTATGCATCTCCTCCCTTAGTTGTTTCTTAGAGTCTCTTGACTAATACATAGTGAAATAGTGTTAATTTTCAACAACACACAGCATGTCCAAAAGCACAATAAGGGCCCACTTGTGAAACAGTCCCCCATTAGTCACACAGCAAAAACTCAAATTTTGAAGTTTGGAGTTATGACTAATTAACGAGTCCATTAAACTTTTGGGTGGGATCTAAATAGCAAGTATCAGTATGGACTCAACATCTGTGTGTACTCTCCAATCGACTTGCCATGAGTTCCAACAACGAATCAAAAGTTATTTGCTCATTTTTTATTTTTTATTTTATTTTTTGAAAATGATAGTGACCATCAAAAACCAAAATAAAGGAGAGAAAATTCAATCCGGCTCATGTAAAATGCTCAGCTTTGGTGGGATTTGTAGAGAAAGATGCCTCCCAGTCCTATAAAAAGTACCAAATTAGAAAACCTCATTTCTACACCAAGTGTTTAACCCTTTTATTTATTTTTGAGATGGGGGGACTTCATATATTTGGGATTGGTTACTCTTCAACCCCCACCTCTCCATCCAAAACAACACCAAATCCTCCCTTCTGTTTTTTTTTGTCGGTAGTGTGGCACAAGTCGGAGCGTAGGGACTATTGTTTGTTGTGGCCTGCCAGTTGACAAACCCACAAGTCTCCAATTAGTGGGATACAATGAAAACATCCAGGTGCACCGAACCATTTGGTGGGGCAGTAAGCTTATGGCGTGCCCCAGTGGAGATGGCTCTTGGCTTCTCCCCTCCCCTCCCCTCCCCTCCCCTCCCCCCCTACCACACCACCCCACCAGCATGATTGTGGCTGACATGTTGACCAGTGAACTCCCCAGTTGGATGATCCTGTCCTGTCGTGCATGTAACTGCATGACTAGAAGGAAGTACAAAACAATCTACTGGAGCAGCAGCTGCAGCAGCAGCAGGAGGCAGGGATCTCAGTTCCCCAGTGCCGTAACTTAAGTTCATTAGGTACTTGAGATGTCTCTTGCATCATGCAAGGCAGCAGCGGAGCTGCGGTGTAATTAACTTACCATGCACTAATAGCAGTATTGATGGAGTTGCATGGTACCAAAACTGATCTAAGGACGGCCATAATTAAAATTTTAAGTACTTACTCTTGATCAACTACAACTAAAACCGAAGGAAGAGGATCTGCAAAAACCATTGCATGATCAGGGAGGGAGGGAGGGAGGGAGGGAAGGAAGCAGGCCATGCATGATGCTGTTCAGTTGCACTTTCATCACAGGATTAATATGATAAGATAAGTTAACCTTCATTTTTAAATTTATTTTTGAAACAAATGAAATGGAATTTCATTGCCAGAGTGAAATACAAGCTCACCTTGGTGCAAAAACAACGTTTTTTTGGCTCAGGTAGTTTTCACATACCTACATGGCATCTCACCCTTAACCTTGCCCTAGGCTGAATCATATGAGGGAACCAGACTAGCTATATCTTAGTCTTTTTTCCTCCTTCTGCATTTTAATTTACACCATTGCTCTGAAGGAAAAAAAAATAAAAAATACAAGCTGGTTAGCCACAAGTGGCCTGGTGGGGAATAACCAAAGACAATTAACCCTCATTTGTTTGACACCGATGAAAAACAGAATTTCCTTTCAAAATCAAAGTACGTACTAACTAGTTGCAAGCAACCTGGTGAAAGAAAAGACAATCAATCAACCAACCAACCCAATTCCTGGACCAATTAATCCTCATTTGAAGGATGGATTGGTGACGGTCGAAATCATTCCTTTGGATATTATGTGAATCATCTACTTAGAAAAAAAAATCAAAAGTATTCATTTGAGGTCAAATTACTATGCTACGATCTCTACTTTTTGCACAAAATTTCAAAGATGAATGATCGTGTTTCTATCTTACATAGAAGGCTTTTTTTTTTTTATCATTCATTGGCCAAAAAATAATTGTAGTGTTTTTTAAGGATTAAGTCAGTGACCATAAAGACCACATGCATTTGTTAGTACTCAGGTACACTAAAATGTAAATTGCACAATATATACTTCTGCAAATATTTCCAATTGTTCACATGGAAGTTCAAGAATTCCAACTACAACAATATCTAATTCAAAAGTAGTGCATTTATTTTATAATAATAATAAATATCTATATAATATAAAATGTTGAGAAAGTAGTGTAAAACAACCAAATTTCACTATTTATTATAGTCTTGTATTCAATCTTGTACTTTTCAATTGTTTTCTCAAGTAGAATCCAAGATGTGAAGGATCAAAAGATGCTTATATTAGATGGGTTTTTTTTTTTCCAATGATGCAATAAACTTACTTAGAATACTCCCCAATCGATTATATCATAAATATCAATTACATTTAAATTCTATAAGCCCTTTCAGACTCTTGAGCACACCATGTATCATAGCTCAATCAAAGATGGAACTCATCATAGGCAGGATCTTAATATTACATCTTTTAGTAATACTTGCAACCTTAAGCTCATCCAAAATGCTTCTATATATAGGTTATGATCTTCTAATATTACTTGCAATGTTCCAATTCTAGTCGAGAGGTTCTCATTCCCCATGATTCTCAACACTTAACTCCTAGAAGCCATCGAGCATGTCATTTAATGATATAAGACAAAACTACTTTTGATGTCCAAGCAGTGGTGCTAATTGCCCTTGAATGGGATCCAACTCCCTACTAGATCTAACCAATCTCATTTCGAGACTCACTAATTAGGACTCACCAATTGAAACTTATAGCATGGCTTAGCATAGAGCAGGATGCCATCCAACTAGTATCACAAAAGTAGTGGTAAAGTTCTAACACCAATCTAACCACATATAGAAACTATGGCTCACCATGGTGCTATTGAGGAGTAAGGAGTGAAACCACACCTCTTCATAGCACTCTTTGTCGTCATTTGCAGCTCCTCCATCCTAGTCATCTCTAAGACATTTAAGATGCACCCATCTTGGAAGACCACTTGATTCCATATTTTTTTTCTTCAAAATTGAACCTTAATGGCCCTCCATTCTTCCTATCAAGATATCTTTTTATCTTTAGACTCTGAATCCAAAATGCGAATCCAATTTTTTAATTTATATTTTCCATAAATCACTTTAAACTATTCATTTTTCCAAGGCAATAAGTATTGAGGAAGTTATGGCCCTCTAAAAATTCTAGAGGTAATTCAAGAAGTAAACACTCAAAAGAAGAATATCAAAATGATGATAGAAATTAAGGTAATTGGAGAGAGCAGAGAGATCTAATATACATTTCTAAAGGCTTTATTCCCTTCATTTAGCCCCAATATTTTTTTAAGTATGATCTCTAATTTACCAAAATACTAAAACAAATCAACTTCATGTTGGAAAATAACTCTAAAATTTGGAAGAAAGAACTCAAAATAAAAAACCAATTTGTACCATTGATTTCAATAAGACCAAATTCTTTCAAGAACCCCCTTGCTCTCATTTTTTGGTCACTGGGACTTACAAACCTAATGGAAGCTTCTAATTTCAAGTCAAAAAATCTTGAAATGAAGAGGTTGCTTTGCCCAAGGAATTTGATCTTCTTGAGTTGTTTGAAAGGATTCTAGAAGTAAAAACAAACCCTATTTGACCTTCATTTGGATGTTGTATGTTCTTAGGATGCTAGTCAACAATCCATACTATTTTAAATTGGTCGGTAGTTGTCAAGGTTGTTCGTTCAAGTCTTTGACATTATTAAAACTTTATAAAACTTTTTGGATTGCACTATTATCACCCAAAACTTATGTATTTTTTTTGGTGATTTTACCACAATTTTAAGTAGTTTATAAGATTTTACCATAATTGATTATAATAGTTGACCTCCAAGAGGACTCACATATGCAATCCAATAAATTCTAAAATTTTACATCTAGCCTTGAAGAGATTCTATGTACACTAGTGCAAGTTTTTTTTAATTTTTACTTTGCACTTTTAATTGAAGATGTACTTCAATAAATAACTCCTTCAAGTAAGTTGTGTGGCATTTTTCAATCAATGGAGAATCTTAGCAATTTGATTGTGTCATTGTACTCTTAGAAATGTTTTTTAGTCAAAGATCTTCTTTCTAGCCTCTAGACACCAATTTTAACACTTAAGTATAAACAAAATTTATTTAATTCCTCAACATGGTTGGTAAATTTGCAAGACTTCCCATCCTAAGACCTATCCAGAGTATGCTAGTTTTGGAGATGATCTAGGTCATTTAGGATTGTAATTCTAGAATTTTAGCCATTTGATTGCATATCTAGGTTTGTTTGCCTATGTAATTGCTATTTTGGTCGATTAACTTGCTAATTTTGATGGAACCTTTTGTATCCTAGGTTTTGGCTTGTAATAATATCATTCAAGTGTCTAATATCTATATTAGGATTTCTATCAAGGTCTATTCAAGATGTCAAGCTCAAGTTTCTATAAGAATAGACTTCTTCAATGGATTCTAAAGAAGAATTGATTTTTGGTTGCTAGGACTTGCAATCTTCCTTGCATAATAGCAAGCCAAGTTTTTATAGAGGTAATCATAAAATGGAGATTGTGGAGCATTTAATCTCATTTGGGGAATACTACATTGAATGATAAATTCAATGGTAGGTGTCTATGATACTAGAACCTCCTCCAACCACTTGGTAAGGATTAGAAAAAAGAATGACGACTTGGCATATGTATATAGATGGTCTTCATCTTCATTATGATTGTCTCCATCTTTTGAAAACTTGTCATAAAATAAGATCATGGTTAAGTAGTTTTGATGAATGGATAGATTGTACATCAAATTGGTGTTGGCAATGTGTTCATGTTTAGATTGTAAACGGATTGAAATAATGTAGGAACAAGCATTTTCGTAGATCAGTATAATAATAGAGGGGCAGAGTCTGAATCTCAAGGTAGTAGCAAAGTGCACTTGTGGGGATCAGGTGAGCCTAAAATCACCATTTGTTCAAAAAGATTTACTAAATTGACATCTATAATGGACACCATATTGGCTTTAGAACATAATGGTAGTGGCCGTAAAAGAAGAAGAGAAGAGGGAAGTAATTCAACTTATGAATGAGAGTGTAGTAGAGTTGAAAACGGAGTTATTAGCTCTACCTCTTCTCAAATCTAGTGTGGAATGATTTCTAGTTGTGGATCAATCTATATGGATTTGGATTCTAGGGAGTGTTGTTTGGAATGCAGAGATTGCTTTGAATGTGTCATAGTAGATGTTGATGATAGATTGTGAATAATGGCATTTGGTGTTACTATGAAAAAAATGTCCAACCAATTTTTTTAATTTTTAAAATATACAAAGTAAGAACATGAGCTTGCACATCTTTTGTATAATTTTCATGAGAAATTCCACAAAAAGTTCCAAAATTTTTTAATAGTCAAAAGATGCTCTTTTGGATGGTCAACAACTACAACTCACAATGAAAAATTTGAAGAAATTACCTTAGGTGTGGTTAAATCTCACTAAAAATTAGTTAGGATTTTTTTATATTGATAAGATGCTACAAAAATTTCAAAACATTCAATAGCCAAAAGTATCTTAATTGGTAAGATTCTCCAATTTCCAAGAAATTTAAAGATTATAGTGGAGTTGACTAGTGTTTGAGGAATGTACAGAATTGGAATAGGGACTATATTAGATATTTTTTGAATCCTTTATACCTATTGAATAGCCTAGGCTAGTTACTTTTCACATAATAATCAAACTCCAAAAGTTGGATTCTAAACCCTTTTTGGTTGTAAATGGGGGCTAGGTTTCTATAAGTTTGGGGCAATAGAAAAAGGGATGGGCTATTCTTAGAAATCAAAAATGACCTTTTAAAGCTAATAGCACAATCTATTTTTAATTTGGAATCTTTTTCCTAGAGTTAGAATTTTGGTCTAGTGTAAAAATTCAAATATGGGAAATTAGGATGAAAATTCTAAATGATAAGATTACCACCTAAAAAATGAGGGAAGGAAAGTGACCTTAAAAGAGTATATATAGACACTCATTCTCCTTTTAAAACACACCTTGTAGCCATTTTTAGTTTGCTAACACATTGATATATTTAATTGGATTTTTTGGCCATTTTTGAGCCAAAATTGCAAAATGTGTGTTTTGGGAGCATTTCAAGCTCCAATTATTTCTATTTCTACAAGCTCAGAAAGACTTAAGGGTCCCTTCAAAGCTTACTAACTCCTTTTGAATTATATTTTAGACTTGTACTAGTTAATTCATATAATTGTCTGTGTAAGTTTTGTTGAAGTTTATACTTATTGCATTTTTGTACTAATCCTAAAGTAAAACCCCTCTATACCTTAGCAATGTTGTTGAAGGGGACCTTTAGTGTCAAACTTTGTACTAATCAAGTTTCCATGAACTTGTGTTTTCAAGTTCTTTTGTACTAATTCTTCAAACTAACATATTATATTGTTAGATTATGTGATGTTGTACTAACCTTGTCTAAAGTATTCTATACTTTTTCCTATGGTTGTCTAGCACAATGAATCTTTGACTATAGATGTTGTGAAAATTGTCTAGAAATTAGAGTTTAGTTCAAAATATGGTGAAGCTTTTACTATAGGTGTGTTAGCAAAAACCACCATCTAAAAAGTGAAGCTTATTGCAAAAATATCCAAATTGTAAACATGGTTGGTTAAAATTGCTTAACAAATTTGTATAAAGTCAATTTGACAAAAATCCTTTAAAAAAAAATTCCAAGAATCCTTAGGCTTTCAAGCCCCAGAGGCATCCAACCTCCTAGGGCTAAAGCCAATCTTCCAACCAAGGGGCTTCTAGGACTCTCCAACCGGGGGCTTTTCTAGTTGAGTTTCCAACCTAGTAAAGGCTCTTAGCCCTAATAGGGTTAAACTAACTAGGGATCTCCTATGCCAAATCTCCCTTACAAGGGGCTCCAAAAATTGACAAGAAGCCCCTCTCAATCGAAAAATTTCCACAACAAGTTGGTTTTTTTTTCAATTCTAGAATATATGAATTAGACAAATATCAACTGAGAAGGCAATTAGGAGGGGAGGAGGAAGATTAGAGATACTTAGAAGCTCAATAGAAGTCGGAAACCTACAAAGTAGAAACAATTTCTTTCAAAAATCTCAAACACATAAAGCACTAAAAAATTTAGACACAACAAAGAATGAAGAGATATTGAGGAATGGGAGAATCTAGGGAGAATTTGGATTAGAAGATACATCATGAAGTCTTTTATTACATTAGAAAAAAATGTTGATGAAGGAAAGAATGCCCAATTTTTCAAAATATTAGTAAAAAATTACAATTCAACCAAAGTCAATGATTAAAAAAATCAAATAGGATAGAATAGTCTTAAAAGTCAAGAGAGAAGTTAGAAAAAAGGTTTTAGAACAAAAGATTTCCTATTGCATGTAAAAGATCAAAATTTATAAAAACAAAAAACACAAACAAGAGCAAGTGTTTAGTAAAAATAAAATTTGAAGGGAAGGACCATGGCCCAAGCAAAGGACTTTGAAGAGGCCTTAAATTACCAATATGACAAAGCGCATTCTAAGGTATATTTCTAAACCCTTCTTTCTCTTTATTTAATGACGTTTAATTAAAGCCAAGGTGTAGAAGCAAGTCAAACCATTTAGACATAGAGTCATTTTCAATTTGAGTTAACAATCCTATAATAGAAATCTAGAGCTTTTGAAAAACATAAAGTAGATTAGAATCAAAGTTAAAGCAAGAAAGTTAGAGGCGGATGAAATTTAGAGGCTAGAATGGATGAAACTTAGCAACTTTAATTCATAAGGAACAAGAATTGAATCTTGGTTGTTCCAATAGTTTTCACACTCCATAATAGCATCTTTTTTTCAATCTATCACCTAGGCTAAACCGTCCATGTGAATTGAACTAATTGTACTCTCTTTTTATTTTGTAATGCACACTCGTTTTCAAAAAATATAGAATCTTAGAGAATAGAAATTTACTAGAGGTTAAAAGTGAAAATAAAAGTAGATTTTCCATTGTAGGTTAGGAAAAAATCATGGATGAAGTTTGATTAACTGATGAGTTATCAAAACTTCATCAGTCTATATCTTTTGCTAGGAAGATCCAATCATTTTCCATTTTATATTTTTAGAAACGAAATGAGATATTCTTTGACTTTAAGTGGTTAAATTTAGGTTGAAATCATTTCCTTTAGGCAACCACATATACAATAGCTATAGTAATTTGTCCATTAGGATTAATTCTTGCAATTAGGGTAGGAATTTGTGGTTTATTTAACAAGTTTAGGGCATTTAGGCATATGGCAAATTTGATTAAAATAGTGGTATTCCTTGTGCCATTTTCACATCTTGACATCTAGGGCAATTATACATTTCAAACATCTAAATTAGTTTTAGATTTCAAACATCTAAGACTAATATAGATATTAGATGAAGTAGTTTGAAAAATCTAGGATTGTTATAGATTTTAGATATCTAGGAGATTTGTAGATTTCAAAAATCTAATACTGGTATAGATTCTAGTACAAAAAAAACAATTCAAATTGTGTAGTCTGAATTGCTAAAAGTGCCAAATTAATGGAATACTGCCATTTTAATCAAATTAGCTATGCATTAGAAAAGATTTAGTGCTTAGAAGGTAAAATGGATCAACATTAGGCTACCAATAGAATAAAAATTACAACTAAAATACTGAACCTCATTATATTCCACTTGTATATTAAGAGTGGATATAAAAACACTCACCCTACCTTGAAGGCTCTTCTAATTGAATAGCAAATGTGTGATGAGTTACAATCAATGTTCCATGAGCAAAGAGTATTATTTGATAGCTTGCATCCTAATGTTTGAAGATAAGGCAATGGAAAAAATCAAACTCAATGATCACTTTAATAGTAGTGTTAAAACACCTTGGTAGTTATAACATTGAGATCCATTCATATTACAAGTTTGCTCTAATAAAAAACTTGAGGATCTTGCAAAGATAAATAGTCGACTTCCACGACTAGTTGAAATAATTAGCTAAAATTTTAGTAATGTCAATGTATTTGAATTGTAGGCCTTTCAATGTTATACAAGCTGGCAGCAACAAACCAACAAGATTATGAGGATTAAAGGCAAATACCCAAGTTTTATAAAAAAAGAGTTCTAGTTCCATTAAAAATTGGTGAGTAATTAATCTAAAAGTTATTTGAATTGTTGTAGGACTATCCAATTTCAAGTATGTGAATCCACACCCTTTGTTTTTAGCAACTACTACTCTACAAGGACTATATGGAAGTTGATATAATTCCACAAGCCAAGTTAATTAGTTTCTCAAAAGGGTTACATGTCCTTTAAAAATTTACAATCATAACATGGTCATGTAAGTGATTTACTTCATGTTCTACAAATGTCAAATACAATGCGTTTAGAAGTACGGCTTTTCTATTCCAAATTAAATATCTTTGTACACTACAAAATATTCCAATTAGTAATACTTCATTTCAAATATGTTGGAGGAGATACAATTTAGGCCCAAGTGAGCCAAGCGCATATATTCAATGCATGTATTACTCGAGATCCAATAGATGTTTCGAGAGAATTTGTTCTAGTTAGCACTGTTGCATCATCGTACAATAGTCTTATATTCCTATTCTTAGATAAGTGCATTCCATTACTATGGATTAAATTTAACTCAAATATGTGATAGAATTGTACAAAGAATAGTCAAAATTCTTGATATCTAGTATGTTGTCAAATCATATTAATAATTGTCAACAATATATGTTGCCATAACTCAAGTTGCGTGGTTCAACGTCACCAAGATGTGATGAAGCTCAAAAACAATGGTGCCACAGTACTTAGGTCTTTAGCTTGCACCTAAAATTGTCCTTTCTTCACCTATAAACGTATAGCTCTCTAGCCTCTAATACTAAAGTTCATAGGATTCAATGGGAGCAAACTTTGACTCATGGACAAAGGCTAAAGAATAGAAAAATCACGTGCATTCAACCTTTTTTTTCTAATACTATATTATTGAAATTTGGGGCCAATGGCTTTTTGTTTGTTTGTTTGAATTTTCTAATCTAATTAATTTTTTTTTTTAAGTTTTTAGAGAGCATATGCGAATGATTCTAGAGGTCATTACTCCACCTATTCTATAATACAAAATAGACTGAAACCTCCAATACTTCTAAACCTTTAGATCATTCACTTGTATGTGTAAAGAAAAAAAACTAAACCTTGAGATCCATGTAATCATAGCATGGAATTTTTATATACCATAGATTGAGGTCTTATCAATCTACTTGTCAAAAATTCTTCTAGTAAGTGACACAAAACTTTATAAGTAATCACGAACTTTATATTGCATATTTTACATCTTGCTAGTTTCCAATTGTTCAACCATCCCTACCAAGCTTGCAAAATGGATGACCTTGTGGGAGCCAACTTCAAAAATTGGCCTCTACTGGACCTCAAAACTAGATGACTTGTCTAACAACTTAACTTGAAAACGGCTTGGAAACAGAGGTGTGTTTCTAGGCTTGGTCTTGGTTTGCAAAAGAGAATGAGACAAAACAAAAAGGACTTTCCACAACTTTGGAGAATTGCTACGTGACAAATGTTTTATTACCTCTTGTTGTGTGATTCACCTCATGTGTTGCATTTCACAAGTGGTTGGGGCGAATGAATCCATTTCCTCGTTCCCAAGCAAAAACACTTAATTTTTTTAATTTGCCACACTTGATGAAATTTGTAAATTTTAAATTCATATTTTCAATCAAAGGTCCAAATTTTAACTGGTTGATTGAGGTGTAGAGTACAAATTAATAAGGCACAAAACAGGGGGTCTTCTTTTTTACGTGCACCCTTGGAGTGACTTGGGGGGATGAGCAAGGGATCAGTTCACCCCCAGTCTATTTTTCACCTCCTGTGGTGTTCCCAACACGTGGCATCTGTTTACATTGTTGTCGTTACCAGTGACGTCTCTTCATTTGTGCCCAAATATAAAAAGGGTTCCCCAATCTCAAACTTCAGTTCCCTGTGTTGGCCAAGTAGGTGTCCAAAGTCCTCTGCAGTATCTTGGAAGACTAGAAAATTCAGTTTTGGAGACCTTGCTACAACCTGCTGGACTTTCCGTCCCCTTTCCTTCCCCGGCCCTGCTGGCTTTGCGACAGGAGAGTTATTTGTTTGGATCTGAGCTGACGAGCCAACGGAGGAGCCCCCATGACCAGCATCATTAATTCTTGTTTGGCTTGTTCTCCTTTAACTTTAAGAGATGTGAACAACGCAAAGCAGTGGAAGGGAGAAGCAATTGGGCGTGCCATGATTCTGCATATGATAGGCCGTCTTTTGAAGCTTGGTCACATGGGGCAACTTATTACCAACCGGCCTGGGTTAATCCATGTGAAAGGGGGGAGGGCCTTGTCAGCATGGGGTTATGGAGTTATGGATGGTGATGATGACAAGTATCATTGTGGTGTGATTAGGGGGTCCTAGTAATGATAATAGGAATATGGGTTTTTTTTGGAAATAATCGAGTAATAAAATTTGGAGTACCAATATGAAAAATAGATGTAATATGGAGTGTCCTACTTGGTTTCACCAAGTACTGGACGAAATTAAATCATCCTAGATTTCAAAACTCACGATTTCTTTTTCTTTGGAAATTCAAATGTTGCATCCAAGTGATTAGCTTATTTTATTCATCTGGGCACATTCTTATAAGCTTGCATGTTTTTCCATTTATTTCAAAAAATGCATCATTTTTGCACTTTCAAATAACTGCATTTAATAGCATAATTGTATAGCATTTTTTAATTTTTTTTCATATTTTGTTTATAGCGATGGAGAAAGGAGAAAGAAGATAAGAACTAAGTCCATGTCTTTTACATCAATGCCCATATGGAGGATCACAAAGCAAACAATTTAAATTCATTAGTGGATTAGCACAAGACAAAAATTGATTCTCTCAAGGCCTCACGTCATTGCCTATGCAACCAACAATGATTTGAAATTGACGTGTCCATAAAATCTCTTCTTTTTGCCAAGTGATCTATGTCCTTCTTCCTTGTGTATTTGACTATCGCACATAACAATTGCGTATGGGGATACAACTAAATCAAAATGGATTCTTTCAACGTCTCACGTCAATGCCTATACGACCAATAATTATTCAAAATTGATGTGTCCATAAACTCTCTTGTTTTTGCCAACTACTTTAAATCCTTCTTTGCATATTCAACCATCTGGCACGACAGCTGCACGTGAGAGGACAATTGTGCTATTTGCATTGGTATTGAAACTTTATATGTGGATAATATTCAACGAGATATGTATGTAATGGAGAAGAGTCTTAGGTTATAGAAGAATGTTCATTTATAGAGTGATCGAAGATAATCAAGTGTGGTGGAAATGGACATTTTGATCCTTGAGTACATATACTTAAATGAAATATATAATATTCAATGAAACACAATAATTACATGCATGACTTATTAGTAGTACATGTTCTTGAAATTAGAGTGGTGTTTCTTGACTACTTGGGAAGATGCAAAGTAGCTTATGGTTTGAATATAATTTGCATAGACCATCTTAATTTTTCTTCACTTTTTCATTGTTTAATCCCTAAAGGACCAAACTATATTTTTTAGCAACATAGAAATTTAGGGCAAGTGTATGTGATTAGAGATTTCCATGTTTTGGGCCAAAATTTTAAATAGGCAGTAGGAATAAGGAATATATTCCATGTGCACTAAATTTCAAGACATTTGGAAATACAAGTCAAAAGTTATGGCCTAATAGTTTTTCAACTCAAGCAATCCACATAGATTTGAAAAAAATCATTTGTTTCGAAAAACCCAAATTCAAAATTGGTTTTCTAGATTTATATACACATAGAAAGCTTTGAATCATTTCATTTTGATAAATGAGTCAAAAGTTATAAGGTGTTTTAGTTTGTAGGCAGTTATGAATTTTCTACTCCAAAATAAACTTTCAAGTCTTTTAATGAACTCAATTTTCAATATTTTTGGAAAAAAATTAAAAAAATAAGGTGAAGATTGTTTATTACAACATCACAACCATTGGAATTGTCATTTTTCAATTCCACAAATAAACTATTAACAATTTAGTATTTTGAATCATTTTCTATATCTTTCTACTTATTATTTTTTTCCTATATGTTCTACAATTTCAAATGATCTAAAAATTTTCAAGCATGTAGCCAACATGCCTTGAAGAATGAACCCCAAAAGAACCACCATTTTAACATTTTTTCATACAAATGTGATCTTGTGAAGTGCAGCTTCTTGGTTTTTTGTAGAGAAAAAAATTATTTTTGGTACTTGAAATGTTATTATCTTGTAATCTACAAGGTGGACATTTTTGAAATTTTTTCCACATCTTTTGAAACTAATATACTACAAGATCCTATAGTTACATGTGTCTAAAAATGTTTTTTTTCTAAAATTTGAAACTTGTATTGTACAAAAAATGGCAATTTTAGAGCACTTTTGATGAAAACATAGTCAAGGAACTTTAGGGATTAAAGATTGCATCTATTGGACGGAAAATTATTCTTCACTCTTGTTTCTTATTATTGGGATGGGATTGTGTATACTCAAATTGTTCATGCTTTAAGAATATACTTTTATAATAGGAAAATTTTGTATTTTTCAATGAATTGATAATGATGACTTTAGGGCAAGGAAGCTTTTAGAGTTATGTACCATTTCATTAACGCCTAAAGTTCCACGACTATGTTTTCATCAAAAACACTTGAAAACTGCTATTTTTAGTACAAGTATCAAATGTTTGAATAAAAAAACTTTTTTTTGACACTTGTAACCATAGGATCTTGTAGTATCCTGACTTGAGAACATGTGGTAAAAATTTCAAAGTATTCAACTACATGGATTGCAAGCTATAAGCATTCAAATTCACTAAAAAAAAACTTGGCCTTGTCAAAAAACAAGGTAGCTTTACCTTACAAGCTCACTTTTCTATGAATAAATGTCCTAAATGGTGGTGCTTCTTTGGATTTCTTTTCCTAGGCAAATTAGCCACATGCTAGAAAGATTTCAGATCATTTGAAATTGTACAACATATAGGAAATAAATAATAAGTAGGTAGTAGTAGAGAATAATTCAAAATACAAAATTGTTAAAAATTTAATTATAGAATTAAAAAATTCCAATCCAACAATTGTAATGTTGTAATAAACAATCTACATCCTATGAATTATTTTTCAAAGTTTATTTTGGAGTAGAGAATCTATAACTGCCCACAAATAAAAAATTCTTATAACTTTTGATTCATTGATCAAAATGAAATGATTCAAAGCTTTTTACGTACACATAACTCTAGAAAACCAATTTCAAATTTTGTTTATAAAAAAGTGATTTTAAATCTGCCCAAATTGCTTATTTACCAAAAAAGTAACATATTAGGCTATAACTCTTTATCCATATTCCCAAATGTCATAAAATTTAGTGTATATGAAAGTTAATCTTTGTCTCCACCTTCAATTCAATTTTGGGCCAAAAAATATAGAAATCTCCAATCACATGTATGTGCCCCAAATTGCTATGTAGCCCAAAAAAACGCATGCTAGTCCTTTAGGGGTTAAGAAATTGTAACTAATTCCACTAGCATTTGAAAGATAAAAAAATAAAGTGAATCCAATATAGCCTCTATTTATCTTCCAAAGAAATTTGAATAAAAGCTTTTCTATTTGTGAAATACTTTTGAAAAGTTGGATCAATGCTTAGATGAATGGCTTTAGCACCTTTGTACTTTTTTTTTAAAATTAAAAAAATTAAAAGATTTTAGGAGGATTTTCTTTTTTTCAAAACTTAGCAATCCTTTCTAGGGAATAAAGGTACCTTGGTTCAAACGGTGCCATTTTAAATTTAAAATAAACATTTGTGTTAGGAACAAAATAAATCAAAATATAATTATGTATTTTAACAATGTTCTTTAAAGTTATGAAAAGATATTTGTTATTTTCATTTTTTGTTCTTAATTAGGTAATTGAATTGGTTTTATCCTCCTCTTCTAATTTCATCAAGTAGGCTTCTGATGAAATGTACTCAATATGACCTTGAACCATGTTGTGAAATGTCTACAATTTTACACAATTGCAAAGTAATGAGATTATCTGTGAATAGTTTTAGGTTGTTTTATAGGCGCTTTATACATACCTACAAAACACTCAAATACTTTTCATGTCTTGACTTTGAAAAGTAACAAAAAATGTCCCAAAAAATGTATTTTTAATAAAAATATCCCCTTATTATAATTTTGACTCTATCTTTGCCCATCAACTTAACTCATGAGCATCCCTAGCATTTTGAAGTCAAAGAACATCATTGCTTTTGAAGTGTTATAGGTCTAGAATTTCACTAAGGTATAGAAATCTCAATCGTACAATCTTGTAGTGTACATGTTGTACATGGCATTAATCAAATTTGAAGTCATTTGGCTACATAGATTGCAAGATTATAATGTTTTAGTGTTAAAAAAAGTTGCTGAAATTTTCCTTGCAAGATTTTAGAGGAGGAATTTGATTTCTAAACCTACTCAAATGAGAAAAATTAAGTTGTAAAGTGATTCAAAACCAACATAGAAAGACATTAGTAAAAGAAAATATCATTCAAATGACTCATTGTGTTTGCAAAATGACTTTGAAATGTCAAAAAGTAGCAAAAAAGCATCTAAAGTTGAACCCCTTTGTAGTAAATGCTTCTGTCTAATACATTCATAACTTCTTGGATTGATATGAAATTTTAACCACACAAAATAGACTAGTATACTTGTATATGCAACTTTCTCAAATTTTTTTATTGGAATTGAACACCATGTAAGGAAAAAACATGACACCAAAGTTCATTGTAATCCAAAAAAATCTAGATTTTGAACTTCAAATGGCTTCTAAACATTTAAAACAACTTGAATTGATGTGAAAATTTTACCATGATAATTAGACTTGAAGAAGAATCTAATTGAGTAAAATTTGATCAAAAATGAACATTAGTAGAAAAGATATAGGCCCCCAAATTTGCAATCATCCAAATGAAATTAGATTAACTAAAATTAAACCTATGAACTTTGAATGGATCCAAAAAATTAATACATCTTATATTGATCTAAATTTTTTTCCACACAAACTATAAGAAAGAATGCGAATTTTCCAAGAAGTTTTATTAAACTTGGACATTAGATGCAAAAGTTATAACACTTCAAATTGGACTTCCAAACTAAATGGGGATACTTTTGATCACCTTTGGCATTGAATTAGATTTTTTGGAGACATTTTTTTTCTTAACTCACACTACATGGCAACAAAGGGTGGTCTTAGGGTTTTTTTAACACTCATCTGCCTATTGTTGTTTTTTCTTTTGGACAAGGGGAGAAATAGGTTTCTTGACAATTCTCAAGAGATAGTTAGTTTTGGTTGTCTACTCCTACTTGAAAATGTTTACAAAGTTGAGAGACTTTTTGTTTCTCATTTTTAAAATAAAAAAATACTAGATTTGCCTTAGATTCCTATACACTTTTTTTTTGTGTGTGTGGAGGGTGGGTGGGTGGGGTGCAAAATCCACATAAAAAAGCATTATTCATCTTCTTATCATTTTTTCATCCCCTAAAGCTAGTTTTTTTTGCCCATAAAGGTGATCATCCAAAATTGTGATAATTTGAAAATTTTCAATAGTCAATATTTTCCACAATTAATTCCATTCGTATTAGACAAATTAGTCTTTTATTTTTATACTGTTAAAATTTAAAAATTCAAGCACATCCATGTACAAAAAATATCAAATTATAACAATTCACTAAAAAAACTCCATTGTCACAAAGTTGTTAGGCTTTGAAGAGTTAAGAATTTCCATAAAAGTTTGAAGTATGCCCAAATTCCTTTACATTTTTAGATTTTCATTTTTGTTCAAAAATGTCAAATCCATCAAAACCAAGGACATTGCTGGGAATGTAAGTGAATATATAAAAGATTTGGAAGAGCTCTGAAAGGTGAGGACACGGGAAGTAAACAACTCTTTTGTATCAATGTTATTTTGGGATCAGCGGTTTCTATTTAACTCCTAAAGGACCATTGTAGGTACCCTTGGTCTCAATTTTGCTATGATTTTTTTGGAACTTTTTTTTAGATAGAAAAAATGATTATCTTCTTAAGAATATAATTTTATTTTAATTGGTACCCATGGTCTCAATTTTGCTATGATTTTTTTGAAACTTTTTTTTAGATAGAAAAAATGATTATCTTCTTAAGAATATAATTTTATTTTAATTGGTACCCATGGTCTCAATTTTGCTATGATTTTTTTGAAACTTTTTTTTAGATAGAAAAAATGATTATCTTCTTAAGAATATAATTTTATTTTAATTGGTTCCCAAAACAAAAGTTATGCCCAAATAAGCTCAAAACAAGGTAGAGTGGGCAACCAAAAAATTTAAATTTATTTTTTATTTTTTATTTTATTCTCATAAATTATAATTTTTTCTACTTGGAACCCTTTCATTCATTTCATTTGGATATACGATGTGAAAGTCATGGACAATCTTGTTTTTCAAGCAATTAGAGCATTTTCATGAAAAAATAACTCGTAAATTCATTTCTAAATGCAATTTTTACAATTTAAAAAAAAAGCTTCACACGGTTTCTTTTGCTTGTTAGAACAATCTCACCATTGGGATTAGTATGTTTAAATTCCATCTTAACCCTTAAAGTTCCTTGACTATGTTTTCACCAAAAATGCTTCAAAACTGCCATTTTTAGGACAAATACCAAAAAAGATTTAAAAACATTTTTGGACACATTCAGCTATAAGATCTTTTATTATGATAATTTGAGAAGATGTGGAAAAAATTTCAGAGATTTCCACCATGTGAATTGTAAGATATTAGCGTTTCAATTGACAAAATGCCTTTTTTTGGCCCTGTGAAAAACCGGGCAGCTGCACTTCACAAAGACACATTTGTATGAAAAAATGTCCAACATGATTGCAACTCTTTGGATTCATTCTTCAAGGCAAGTTGTCTATGTGCTTGAAAAATTTCAGATCATTTGGAATTATACAACATATAGAAAAAAAATAGTAAGTAGAAAGAAATAGAGAATGAATCAAAATACTAAATTGATAATAATTTAGTTATAGAATTGAAAAATGACAATCCCAATGGTTGTAATGTTGTAATAAACAATCTTCACATAGTATTTTTTTTTTTTTTTCCAAAAATATTGAAAATTAAGTTCAATAAAAAACTTCAAAGTTTATTTTGGAGCAGAGAATCCATAACTGCCCACAAACTAAAACACTTCATAATTTTTGACTCATTGATCAAAATGGAATGATTCAAAGCTTTCTATGTACATATAAATCTAAAAAATTAATTTCAAATTTTTGTTTTTGAAAAAAGTGGTTATTTCAGATCTGCCCAGATTGCCTAAGTTGAGAAACAAACTACATATTATGCCATAACTTTTGACTCATATTTCCAAATGTCCTGAAATTTAGTGCACATAAAATATATTCTTCATCTCTACATTCTATTAAAATTTAAGCCAAAAATATGGAAATCTCTACTTACAAGCACCTACTTAAAAAGTTGCTAGAAAATGCACCTTGATTCTTTAGGGGTTAAAGATATTAATAATTTAGATTTTCCTTCTATCTTGTACCTACTTCTGCTCAACAATTTTTTTTAAGAATGAAAATAAAGTTTTTTGAATTTTTTGAATTTATTTAAACCTTGAAATCAATTCCCTATTGTAAGGTTTGAACCTCAACTCTATAGTGCCAAAAAAATTATTTAAGAAGGTTCAAAGTCAAATAATCTAGTCCCAAAATGTGCCAAAAAAGAATTGTTTTCTTGACTTCAAACATAGATATCTTGAACTGTATGCAATTTAAATTTATAAATTTATTCCACGAATTTTTATACTAGTTAAGTATAAGATCCTATGGTAAAAAATGTGAAAAAAATAGAATTTTCAAACTTTTTTTTACCTCTTTGCAATAGAAATAGGACTTTTGAGTGTTTTTGGGTGAGAAAAGGCTTGATCCTTTAGGGGTTTAAAATGTTGGTGAAACATGTTCAAACTCCTTTTCATTTTTAGAATTCCTTATTCAAAAATGTTAAAACCAACTAGAAACCCATGACAAAAATTCCCATGAATGTGAGTAAATATAGCCCAAAAAATTTGCCCACTCTAAAAAATGAGAATGAAGGGAGAACAATTTTTTTTTTTTTTCCAAAGTTTATTTTGGATACATCTAGCTAAAATTCTTTTGGCATTTCTATTTAAGAATGTTGGCAAGAGGCCAAATTTCTTGAAATTCACTCAAATTCTTCTTCATTTATAGATTTTCATATCAAAAAATGCCAAATTCAACAACTACCAACTAATGTGAGAAGGCGCAAAGAAAAATTGCCTAGGATTTAGAAGATGAAGAGCCAGGAAGCAAATTTGTTAAGGCTAATTGACCATCCATTGAGGCTATTGGTAGGCAGGGTTGCTACAAAGCAAGCTTGTGAGCTTAGAGATATATAAATATGTATGTGTATATGTATAACTTAGAAGAAACAAATTGAATTAAGAGCCTTTTAAAGTTGGTTAAGGAATGATTTTTTATAAACACATTTTTAGGAGGTAAGGTTAAATATGGCCATGTAGTAAAGAAGTATATATAGTGCTTTGTGGAGTCCAATTGTTTGTTATTTGAGGTTTAGTGGCAAAACACCTAGTGAATGTAGTGGACGTGAAGATATAATATACCATATAGATTGTTGATTTGCATTGAAATTTCTTTATTAATCCTCATAGCTTCAAATTTAGCAAAAGAGTAACAATAATGATGCATGTAGAAATAGAAGGTGAGACCATTCACCCACCTATTCTTTCTTCTAAGACTGCAAAGTGCATTAATTAAAGTACTTATATTTGGTTCCCCTTCCAAATGTTTTTATCATTACCAAAAAAACAAAAAATTCTAGCACCTTAGACAAAAAACAAGTTCAACAAAAAAATTCAAAAAAGGGGAATCAATTTTATTTTAAAATAATGGTTACATTTGTGTATGGCAATTAAAAAAGCTAATTCTATCCAACAAAAACACTAGATATTATACTCTAATGAATGCAAGTACATTCAACAATAATCTACAAGAAAATATTGTACCCTCATGGCTCTTATCTTACACTTGCGTAAGACAAAGATTTCAATGTAATGCTAGATTAAAACTAGACATTCTATATATCAAAGGACTCTCCTACCAAAATAATCCACCAACTAATCCAAATAACAATCTCACTATATAGTTTATAGAATTCACATACATTAATGATAGATTCTCGCAAATAATAATAGATAACAAAATCCAAAAAATCAACCACTAATAAATAACATTATGGCACAAAGATGGAATGCTGACCCACTCATTGTCATTACAGTAGGTGCTAGAAGAACAACACATGCTCCCTCAAACTTTCCAAAACTGCTTTGAAACACACTTTTAAAACAATCAACACAATTGCAATACCATATGATGGATCTATAATCCTACATATAAGAAAACAGAAAACAATCAATAATTTACAATAGAATAATATTTTTGTTTTACCATCACTTTCTATTGCACATACAATGCATATCCAACTTACTTTTTAAACTTGGTTACTTTAAAATTGGTAACTTGGAACTAAAGTGCCTATTCTTGAAAGGAAAGAGTTGTTTTGCATCAATAGCCTTTGATCCATTGAACATAGATTCATTGTCATTACGAACATACATTTTATTCATGCCGGCCTTCTTTGAAGACTAGAGTTTTTATCTATCTATCTTTATATCTATGAAATTCAAGTCAAATAATGTCAGAGATTTAATAGTTAAAATTTGATTAAAATATCACATTTACCATCAAATATCTAGGTGTTTTTGTGTAGTGAAAAAAATATTGAAATGGAGGTTTTATTAAGTCTAGTTTTACTCCAAATAAAAAAATTTAAAATTCCTAAAATGAAATTTGCTTTTGTAAACTTGGACATTGGGCCTATAACCAAATCCTAATAAAATTATAATTGTAGAAATATACAACATGGTATTATACATTATATAATGCGCATGTGATGAAATTTTTAGATTTTTTTAATGTGTTTTAACCTCCAAAGTTTTTTCATAAGTGGTGAAAGTAGTGCCTTATTAAGAATGGATTATGGATGGTCATGATTGCAATTTTCATTATATTTGTGTAATTGTTGTTTCATAATGATAATGCAAATATATATTTTTTGAAAATAGTTGTAAAATAAAATTTGGAGTACCAATATTAAAAGTATATGTAATATGGAGTATCCTCCTCCAAGGATGGTTGCTTTAAATATATAGTGGATACACTAAATTAAGTTTAAATCACCCTACATTTCAACATTTAAGTTTTTTTTCTTGAAACTTTAAATCTTGCATCTATATGATTCATTTATATTATTCATTTGAGCAGATTTTGAATTTTTTTTACAATCATTTTGAAAAGCACATCATTTTTATACTTTCAAGCAAAAACATTTTGTAGTGCAATAATATAGTATATTTAAAAATTTATTCATATTTTATTTATATTGATAGAGAAGAGAGGAAGACAAAGAAGATAATCTTGAACTAAGTCAATCTTTTACATCAATGCCCATACTGAGGATCACAAAAACAAACAATTTAGATTCATTAGTGTATTAGCATGAGACAAAAATTGATTCTTTCAACGTCTCATGTCATTGCCCATACAACCAACATTGATTTGAAATTGATGTGTCTATGAAAACTTTTCTTTTTGCCAATTGATCTATGTCCTTCCTTGTGTATTCAAATCTCACACAATAATTGTATGTAGGGGAATAATTGTATTCAAATTGATTCTTTCAATGCCTTACGTCATTGCCTATATAATCAACAACAATTCAAAACTGACGTGCTTATAAAATCTCTTCTTTTTTCCAAGTGATCTATGTTCTTCCTTGTGTGTTCAACCATCTTACATGACAATTGCATGGGAGGGGGACAATTGTACTAAAATGGATTCTTTCAACATCTCATGTCAATGCCTATACAACCAATAATTATTTAAAATTGACATGTCCATAAACTCTCTTGTTTTTGCCAAGTGCTCTATGTCCTTCCTTGTGTATTCAACCATCTGGCACAATAACTGCACGTGGAAGAACAATTGTGTTACTTGCGTTGGTATTGAACTTTATATGTGGATAATATTCAATCAAATATGCACATAATGGGGAAGATTCTTAGGTTACATAAGAATGTTCAATCATAGAGTGATCAAAGAAAATCAAGTGTGGTGGAAATTGACATTTTGGTCCTCAACTATATAATTATGGCTAAATGAAATATATAATATTCAGTGGAATACAATAATTGCATGCGTGACATTATAGCAATACATGTTCTTGAAATTAAAGTCGTGTTTTTGACATTTTTGGAAGATGTAAAGTAGCTTAAAGCTACTTTGAATGTAATTTGCATGGGCCATCTTAATTTTTTATTGCTTATGCATTATTTTGGAGAATGAAAATATTAGGTGGAATATTATTCTTCATTGTTGTTTCCTATTGTTGCAGTTTTGTATACTCAAATTATTCATGCTTTGAAAATGTATTTTTATAGTAGGAAAATTTGGTACTTTTCAATGACTTGATAATTAAGACTTTAGGGCAAGGAAGCTTTTAGAGCTATCTACCATTGCATTAAGAAATCATAACTAATTCCACTAGTGTTTGAAAGATTAAAATCAAAGTGGATTAGATGTGGCTTCTATTTATCTTCTATAGAAATTTGACTAGAAATGTTTCTATGTGCACAATCCTTTTGAAATTTTGGATCAATGTTTGGAGGGATGGCTTTAGTACCTTTTTACTTTATTTGTTTTTTGGAATTTTTAGATTTGAAAGGGATCACCTTTTTTTCAACTTATAAATCTTTTCTAAGGATCAAAGGTACATCGATTTACATGGTGCCTTTTTAAATTTCAAATAAACATTTGTACTTGTAATAAAAAATGAAAATATAATACTTCCTTTTCTCAAATGATCTTTATGTTGGACAAAATGTTCCAAATTAAAGTTGAAAACAACATTTTTAAAAACCATTTCACATTGTAAGTAGAGTTTGGTGCACTCCTAGCCTTCTGAAAACTTTGAGTTTCAAAGACCTTTTCAAAATGTAGTTTAGAAGTATTAAAAAGTGGATTTGTTTGGGCATTTTCAAGGAGCACAAATGGGCACTTAATTGTTGAGTGTGAGGTTGCCTTTTTGTAGGCAATTAATTTGGGCCCAAGACCATGTTTGGAGTTCTATTCAACCTCCCTAAGACTCATCTACTTCAATTGGACAACACTCAAAGAGATGCAAAAAATAGAAACAAATAGTGTTGATTGACCCCTTTAATTGTTTCATTTGTTTTTTGATTGGTGATTGCATAGAGGGAGGGAGATCTCAGTACTCAGAGTTGTTTTGCTTGTTTCAAATAGCAATCTAAAGTTGAATCTAACCAATTTGCAATGTCACAAGGTACAACATGAAGATTATTTGGGGACAAAAAATGAAGGCCAATAGGAAGATCATTTTGGAATGGAGGGAGTAATATGTTTTAATAATGATCTTCAAAGTTATGAACAAATATTTGCTATTTTCTTTTCTCGTTTTTTATATAAATAAAGAAACTTGATTTTATCCTCTTTCTAAAAGTGAGTCAAGTAGGTTTCTAATGAACTATAATCAATATGATTTTGAACCATGTTTGTGAAATGTCTATAGTTTTCATAGAGGGCGCTACATGATTGTAAAGTACTAGGATTATCCGTGAATAGTTTTGAGTCATTCCAAAGGCATTTCATACACGCACCTATAAAACACTTGAATTCTTTTCCCATCTGAAAAATCACAAAAACACAAGAATCATCCCAAAAATGTTTTTTCTATAAAAATGTGTAATTTTTGTTTTGTCTACAAGCAAAAAATAACCTCTAATTATAATTTTGATTTTATCTATGCTCATCAACTTTAACCATGTAAAGACCGAAGTGATTTAATGAATGAATAAAGGATCCTTCTATGTAAGACATAAATGCATATATTCATCTTTAGAATTTCATGTGACAAAGGAAGGTCTCGCATAGTAATTTCACCTGCAATGAGTGCTTTTAGAGTTAACCCATAAATGGTGTTGCAAATATTTTGTGTTTGATGAATGACAGAGAATCCTTTGACTATGTGAGATAGAAGTGCAACTATTCATCCTTGGAAAGGGGAGGTCTTTTTCAAAAGTTTGACTTCCAATGAATGCTTTTGCAATTTTTTAAGCCTAGTGTATGATTCCCATGTACCCAAAAGGATGAATTCCATGTTCACCAGTCCATCCTTCAAGGGCAAATTGAACTGTTATAGATCTTTCTACCTTGCACATTTTTTTTGAAGCAACCTTCACCTATTGTCCAATTTGACTCTCCTGGAGAAGTGAGAACCGAATTCAATCCTTGCGAATCTTGCACCACTTGTAAAGTGTGAGTCTGTTACGATTCATCACTGTCGAAGCCATGTTGGCAGCTGAAGAGCACTGCAAGGGTCACACACAGCATTGCCTCCCCATCAATCCTTTACGTTAAGCTTTTCGCCCAAAAGAAGAAGAAAGGACTCTTGTGGGGGTGGATCCCAAGGCAACCCTCAGCTACTGTAGGTTAGAATTTCCAGGGAAAAAAATTTGATGCTTGGCTTCGCATTGATTCTTGCTGCAACACTCTAACTTTGGGATGTGATCATCACTGGTCATGGGACCCAGGCAGGTGCACAGCAAAGCTGTGGTCCATCTCCATTGTAAAATATGAAACCAGTACCGTAGTTTCATTTGTTTTGAAAAAAACCAAAAAGAAAAAGAAAAAAGAAACAGTACCATAGGCTAATAAACCATTTGTGCTGATTTGTCAAAAAAGCCTGGAAGATCTCACAAACTGGGACCCCAGCTTTGGGGAGGAGGATCCAAAAATGATCACACCCAGGGCGGCATTCTCGAGGTGCCTCAACTTTACTTCAGATAGTTGGGGAGAAGCTTAGATGGGGTGATGATCAAAATGGAACAACTACTCTCTTCACTCGATCAAGTGAGAGGACATTGTTGTGGACATATTCGCGATATTCGCGATATTGTCTCTCGGTCTTTGAGAATCTGCTTGCGCAATAGTATGCAATAGTGTCTTCTTTACACCATTCAATGGCAGCATATTTTGAGGGTTAAAATAGTATTGTTACTTTGACTGTAGTGTTGCAGTGAATACCATCATCTTATTGTGACATGTTAAAGCACTTGCACTCTTCCTCGGGATGAATGAAACACAAACCAAGATTCAATTTGGAAGGGAAACTTTGCTATATCATCCTTGCACTCAATGGAGGCCCAAGACTGGACATGTGTTGCACCCACATCTCTCTTGTGAGAGCATATGGCCTTCAATAAAGAGAGAGCTAATTTATGAGCTAAATTTCTTTGGTTGTGTGATAGATTCTCCTAAATCTAAGCTTCATAGAACAAACTTGCGGGCCTTCAACTATTTCAAGAGTTGTTTCATCAATTTTTGAAGGGCCCGTTCACTTTTAGACTATTGCAAAGTAATGGGTGAAGGATCTTTGACCCCTATATACAAGCTCTCCATATTTGGAACATGGGTGTGGATGCTCTTAGAGCTTTGTCACCGCTACTCTCTAAATGAGCCTAATACTATAAGAAAGTAAAAAAACTAAATTAAATAGCACCTTATTATGGCCACTCCCAAACTAAATGAATACTTGACTTCAACAAATTTGCTTCTAGGTTCTTCACATTTGGGGAGCCCAACTAGATGTGCTTTTTCACATTCAATATAGTTTTTGTCCAATTTGAAAAGTAATTTAAATACATTTCAAGAATTTTGATCTTTCATGGATATTCTTAAATAGAAACATACTAAAAATTTGTGTTGACAAAAATAAAGTTGTCCGTCATGTAAAGCATCTCACTTCACTTTATTCTCTCTTTCTAGAGCCCAAATAAATCTTGCTCATGCCTACTTACATTCCTTGATAGAAGTTGGATTTAGAACTTTTCAACAAAAAAATCTAAAAAAGAAAAAGAATTAAAGCAAAATTTCTAGAACTTTGACCTCTCACCGACTTTCTTAAACAAAGGCATATTAAGAGTTGATGTTGACAAAATAGAATAGTCTTTCATGTTGGACAATCCACTTCACCTTATTCACTCCTCAAGTCTAACCAAATCTTTTTCATGCCTGCTTACATTCCTTGATAGTAGTTGGACTTGGCACTTTTCAACAAGAAAATCTGAAAATGAAAATGAAAATTTTCAATTTTTACACTAGAAGAAACCCACGTTTGAGTTGATGGATTCTTTTAGACATCTAATGTAACAAGCTATGTTTTTATATCAACGATTACGTCCACCATAACATAAAGATGTTTTGGTGGATGAAATTGTTGACATAAGAATACGGCTTGTTATATTAGATGTCTAGGAAAATCCGTCAACTTAGGCACGAATTTTTTCTAGTATTAAGAATTTAGGCCTCTCACTGACATTCTTAAAGGGAGACATATTAAGACCATATGTTGACAAAATGGAATTGTCTTTCATGTTGGACAATCCACCTCACTTTATTCTCCCTTTTGAAACTTGATCAAATCTTCTTTGCGTTTGATTACATTCTTTTGAGTTTATGTATTTGAATGTGGCTGGATTTGACGTTTTTCAACAAAAAAAATAAAAAGGTATTTCAAGAGTTTTGGCTTTTCACCAAGAATAAACGTTGACAAAAAATTGTCCCTCATGTAAGGAGCACAATAGAATCTACCTCATTTTATTCTTATATTAATACCTAGATTCACTTTAGATTGGGAAAATCCATATCTAATTTGTTAAAAATATTTTGTTGTTAATAGGATTTGGCAATCCCATGGTGGCGATACTCTTTCACTAAGTATAAGTCAACACATAGCAATGGTATTGGATTCCTTCTTATCCAAACTTTGTGCTAGTTGATTTGATTATATTATTTCAATCAAAATAAAGGTGAAAATTAAATTTTCTTTCTTCCAATCAACTTGTAAAGTTAATTTTCTTAAACTAAATTTAAGAAACAAAAAAAAAATATGACTAAGTTTCTTGTAGGTTAATTAACCTTGAAATTTGCCTCAAGGGAAAATGTGATTTATGAATTATTTTAGATAAACAATACTAGACCAAGGATTGAGATCATTCGTCTAATTTCTTTAGGAAAATTTCTCAGAATGTATTTGTTGTTGGAAATGGATTGTGATCATTTATTCAATTTTTTTTTGAGAATTCTTGGAGTACTTTGGAGTGGGCAATGATGGAAAATATAGTTTTGAAGAATGATTGATTTTTCTATTGAATAAGATGCTTAATCCACATATTACAAAAGATACTTTTCTTGTATATTTTGTCAACTTCTAGTTCCTTGTTCTTGATCTAAATTTTAGCCATAGAAAGAATCTTTTGAAAATTGGAGTTCAACTATTGAAATGGAGGTTTTTTAAGTTTAATTTCTATTCTAAATTGGAAATATTAAAAATTCCTAAAATTAAATATTCTTTTGCAAATTTGAACATTTGTCCTACAATGACAGTATTTTCTAATTTTCTAATTGCAGAATTATACAATATGGTGATATACACTATATACTGTACCTAACCATGGCCTACTAACTTTGTAATCTTAGAATTCTACGATATGATGTTATACAAATATTAGAAAATGTGTGTAACCATAGGCTACTACTTTCTAATTTAGAATTATAAAAAATGGTATTATATACTATATAATGCGCCTATAATGGAAAATTTCATATTTCTTGAGTACATTTTAATCCCTAAAATTCTTTCATGTTTTAGAGTCCCAATACTAATCTCAAAAGAAATGCAAAAAATCTTCATCTATATTTATTTTTGAACAAATCTAACTACAAGATCTTTGAGTTAACTTATTAGAGTACACCCTTTAAAAATTTTAGAATAAGAAACCTTACCAACTACAAGATTGTGATGCTTGGATTTCAAAAAGAAATATTTTCAACTCTTCCTAAATGGTTAGGTTTCATCTTTCAAACTTTTTACACAAATATATGTAGATCTTACAACTTGCACCTCTCCCAAATATATCGAAGAAATGAGTTGGAAATACATATAACAAATTTCAACAAAAAAAAGTACACAATGATTTAAAACACTAAATTGTTAAAAATTTAGTTGTAGAATTGAAAAATGTCAATTGTAACAACCCTAATGTTGTAACAAACTATCTACATTCTATGATTTTATTTTATTTCCAAAATATTGAAAATTGAGTTTAATAAAGGACTTCAAATTTTATTTTAGAATAAAAATTCCAAAATTTCTTGTTGAACTAAAACTCCTCTTAACTTTCATCTCGTGAATCAAAATGGAATGGTTCAAAACTTTTTGCATACATATAAATCTAAAAAACTATTTTCAAATTTATATTTTTTAACCCCTAAAGTTCCTTGACTATCCCTTCAACAAAAACGATCAAAAACTATCATTTTTAATACACACACCCCAAAAAAATTTTAAACATTTTTGGACACATTCAATAGTAGGATTTTGTAGTATGATAATTTGGAAATTTGTGGAAAAAATTTCAGAAATTTCCACCATGTAGATTGCAAGATATTAGCACTTCAATTGACAAAAAGCCCTTTTGGGGCCCTTCAAAAAAGTGGGCAACTGCACTTTACAAGGTCACATTTGTATGAAAAAATTTCCAAAATGGTTTCAACTCTTTGAATTAATTCTTCAAGGCAAGTTGGCTAAACGCATGAAAATTTTGAGATCATTTGAAATTGTACAATATATAGGAAAAAGATAGTAAGTAGAAAGAAGCAGAGAATGAATCAAAATACTAAATTGTTAATAATTTAGTTATGGAATTGAAAAATGACAATTGTAATGTTTGTCATGTTGTAATAAACAATCTTCACCTAATATTTTTATTCTTTTCCCAAAATATTGAAAATTGAGTTCCATAAAAGACTTCAAAGTTTATTTTGGAGTAGGGAATCCATGATCACCCACAAACTAAAACACCTCATAACTTTTGATTTATTGATCAAAATGGAATGATTCAAAGTTTTCTATGTATATATAAATCTTAAAAACCAATTTCAAATTTCGCATTTTGAAAAATTGATTTTTTCAAATCTCCTTGGACTACCCGAGTTGAGAAACAAACTACATATTAGGCCATAACTTTTGACTCATATTTCCAAATGTCTTGAATTTGTGCACATGAAAGATATTCCTTGTCCACACCTTCTATTAAAATTTGGGCCAAAAATATAGAAATCTCCGCTCACATGCACTTGCCTAAGAAAATTATGTTGCCAAAAAATGCACCTTGGTCCTTTGGGGGTTAAAAGAGTGTTTTTTTCTTTAGCACTTGATTGCCCAAGCCCCAAACGAAACTATGTATCATACAATGACTTTTGAATCATGTAGTCAAAAGTGATGAAAATTGTTGCAAGTTAAAACTATTCCTTGAACACATGTTGTGTGAAAATTTCAAAAGAAAAAAATGATAAATTCCATTAGTAAATGGATGACTAAAAACTCCATGTTGCCAAAAAAATGTTATTTAATTTTTAGGGGTTTAATTTGATATGAGTTTTTTTCACTTCTTCTTCAAATTTTATTGTAATTTCAAATCATTTCAAGAAGAATTTCAAATTTTAATGTCTTATAGAAGACACATGGTTTCATCTTTGAAAAGAAAAAAAAATTATTTTTAATATATGAAGGGTTTTTAAGTTTGATTGGTCATTTTTGCAATTCTACAAGGCTTTTGTAAAGCATATGAATTAAATGATGGCACCCAATATTGAAAAATACTCTAACACTTGAAAAGGGGCAAGGGTTTGTTCTCGTATTTGAAACACACCAGTATTTAGAATTAAAAATATCATTAAGTTATTCTTCATAATCCAGTGATTCTCTACCAAATGTGTTCAATAGTCTACAACTTTGATTATGGTAGTAGAAAGTTTGTCTTGGAACACTAGGTTACATAGTGAGAGCATCATTCCAAATGCTCATTTGGGCATTTGGGTATCTAAATGCATCTTTGGAACTGTATTCTTGTACTCAAACTCCTTCATGATTTCATTTTGAGTAGTGCTCCATGAGAGCCTTTGGATTGTTTCATCTAAGTCTTTTCTTGGCATTTTCTTGACTAAAATGAGGTGTCTCTTTGCAATTGAATTTGTGTGTCATGTGATCTTCCATGTGGGGAATAGTGAAAGCATACCCAGATAGATTAAAGTCAATCCCCAAAATAAGATTCAACATTTGTCTTCTTAATGTGAACTTTGGTATGATTCTTGTTGGCCCCAAGCTCACTCTTCATCTTCCTGCTGTGACTGCTGGGCCTGAGTACTTCACTTACTGCAATGCTCTTCTGATGCTCAAGAGTACAAACACATGATGCCATCTCCACTTCAATTGAATTGACTTGACTTTGTCGCCCAATTTTTTTCTTGGAAGCTTGAGCCCAGAATGCACGCACAACACGCTGAAGAGAGAGTCCCACCTTTGGACAGCTTTCTACTCAACCGTACAGGCAAGGGCTGCCCAGATGCCACTGCAAAGATGCCAAGCTTGCTCAGAAATCCAGGTATGTAAGCAGACCATGGTCCCTCAATTGTTGCGATAGAATGTGGACATCCACTGGCACCAAGTCTGCTGCTGCTGCTTCTGTGGCTGTGGCTGTGGCTGTGGCTGTGGTTGTGGCTGTGTAGAAGATGGTGACAAGGGACAGGCTGAACTTATTAACTGACTTGGCAAGCAAAGATAAGAACTAGAAAACAAGATATTATATCATGTCTGGTTGAGTCATCTCAGGCACTTGCTGGTTTCTCAGGATAAGGTGCAGCTAGGGTTTGCCAGGGTTTTCAGAAATGATGGGTAAAAGTTCTTCTGGAGTTCTGGCCTGATGAGACTTCCAAAGCTTTTCTCACCAAACGACAGACAACAACAACATATGAGATGAGTTGTGATGGGGAAAAACTGAAGGCTGCAGAATGGGCACTGTCTGCTGCAATGCGAAATTACGTGCATCAGAGATCTTGCAGTAATGATTTCAAAGGTAAGGAAACTGAAATTGATCTTGAAGTCTTCAGAGGCATCAAAATGTTCATGAGTGTAACTTACATACATGATGAGTGTTCATCAAATTAGAGCTCTCATTGAATGGAAGTAGCATTATGAGTTTTGCATTATGCTCGGGTTCTCAGACAGAAAAACAACAACATGATAAATCTGCATTGACGACTTAGCATAATGGGTTCAGTGGAAGGAAGAAGAAATGGAGGTACTCCAATATTCCATGTTCATGGATCACTGCAGTCGATTGATTTATATTATGAAGCCAAGCTTCTGTACCTTCAATAAAGCTCTGCTGGAAAAATGTTTTCCCACTTTGAGCTCCAAATTAATGGTGATTTATGTATGAAAATGGCAATGAAGTAAGCAAGGTGTGAATCCAGGCAGACCTGGGAAAGATGCTTTGCTGTCCAAGACAGGATTTCTCAATCCTCTTGGTTGAATACGTCTCCAACACTAGACCTAGCCTGTCCTCTTCATGAAATAATTACTCACTCAGGTCTTGAAAATTTCTCACCAGTAGTCCATAAATACACAAGAATATTGAAAAAGAAAAATTCTGTTGAAATTATCCAACCCACATTAAAAAAAATCTCAAAATTGCTTGTGTCATTGAATGTACTGCAAGTTGCTGCATCAACATCAACCTCTTGTTGAGGATAGTTTTCATATTGAGAGGGAGGGGGCACATGTGAGCAGAGTTCTTGCTAGCTACTGGTAGTCCAGACGAATGAATGAATCATCTCAGGCCTTGGAATTTTGCCTACCCATCATAGGTAATGAATAAATGCACATGAATATTGAAAAAACAAAACAAAACCCAATCTTTATTCCAAATTATTCAACCCCCAAACACACACAACTGAAAAACACAAAAAATAGTCCCAAAATTCTCGAAATCATTCATGTCACTGTGTTGCAAGTTGCAGCGTCCACATCAACCTCTGTTGATTGAGGCTACTTTTCCACATGGGGAGGGTAAGTAAGTATGCATGTGAGCTGCGTTGTTGTTGTTGTTGTTGCTAGCATAGACCATGTCGTGTGAAGAGATCAGTTGCAAGGTCATGGCTCAGTCATGGCCTCATGGGCCGGATTGTGAGTTGTGACTCTTCCTTGTGGCTCGACCGTAGAATTGAAATGAAACCAGTAAGTATTGTTCGTACTTTGTGCCACGCAGCTGAGTTAGCAGGACACCCAAACTGATCGGCTGAACTGATCTTTTTACAGATATTGACTGAGATATGTGCGCTCTGGCACAGCAATCGTTGGATGGAGATATGATGCCAGACTGACTCCTTCCCCCGTGTGCCCCAGGACATGCATTATGCTCATTAGCTTTAGTGTAGCTGCAATCTTCCAAAGGACTCACAAACCCTAAACCTGCACCTGTCCGTTATTGCAAACTCACTGAAACTTGATCTCAAAAACAGCACTATCATCAACAAATGAGTTATGCCCACTGCCAGGAAGTGAGTTAAGCTTAATAAGTGACCAAGTTTAGTCTAGTGGTTGTTGTTTTTTCAGGTCTTCGGGGAAGGTTATAATAAGGTGGGTATCCCCAGAACTGCCACTTTTTGCCACTCTGTGACTAGTTACTTTTACAAGACTGGTCAAATTTCAATTGATTTTCTTGTTTAGAATTGAAGTGAGGTTCCAACGCACCAAAGAATGCGACAATTGGATACCGTATGCAAAAGTTAGGAAAGAACAAAGTTTGGTTCTAAAAAGAATTTCTTCCGTATATTTAGGTACATAATTGATTTTGGAGATGTACACAAAGTGAAGATGACAATTTAGGGTTAGTGGCACATTTAGAAAGGGCCCACCATATATGAATTTCTTTTGTTTAATTTTAGTTTAGTTTTGGATGAATGGTTGTAGTTGTCTTGCTTTAGCCAAATTCAAAGGTTAATTATGTGACAAGAAGCTTAATCATATCTTTGATGATGTGTTAATTTTGCTCATGGATATTAAACTTTGCAAGTTGATTGGATAACAATCTCTTTAATTTTCACCTTTGGTTTGATTATATGAATGTTATCAATCAATTAGTACAAAGTTTGGATAAGAAAGGAACTCAATACCATTGTTTATATGTTGGTCCATAATTCATGTAAAAGTATTGCTAAGTAACATTCTTAACAAGTTATACCAAGGTCCCGCTTAACCTAAAGTGCATCTAGATATCAAGAAGAAAATAAAGTGAGGTGGGCTCAATTATGTGCCTTGCATGAGACACAATTATTTGGTTGATGTTTATTCTTGGTATGCAAGTAGTTCTCTTGATATCAATAATCTCTTGTTAAGAATGTTGGTGAAACCTATTCAAATTCATTTTTATTTATTTATTTTAATTGTTCAAAAATTTCAAATCCAACCAAACTAAAGATAGAATCTACTAGGAATGTAAATAGACATGAGGAAGATTTTATCAGATTGCCAAAGCGGTGAAAATAAGGTGAAGTGAACAATTCTTTCTTGTCAACATTCTCTTAGGACCTACAGTCTCTACTTAAGAATGTCGTTGAAAGGCCCAAATTCTTGGATCTGCTCCAATTCCTTCTCATATTTAGGTTTTCTTATTCAAAAATATCAAATCACACCAACCTAGCAATTCAAATGCTAGAGAATGTAAATAGGCATAGGAAAATTTTGACAAGCTACAAAAGATTATTTTAAAACCCATATTCTCTATTTAAGAATGTTGGTGCAAGGCTCAAATTCTTGAAATGTGCTCAAATTCCTTTTTCATCTTTAGATTTTCTTGTTCAAAAACATTAAATCACACCAACCCAACAATTCAAATAGTAGGGAATGTAAGTAGGCCTAGGAAGATTTTGACAAGCGCAAAAGGTGTCAATGTTCTTTTGGTACCTATAGGACTTTTTATTTAAGAATGTCACTGCAAGGCCTAAACTTTTTGACATTTACTCAAATTTCTTTTCTTTATTATAATTTTTTGTTCAAAAATGTCAAATCCATCCAAACCAAGGATTGAAGTGCTAGGAATGTGAGTAGGCATAGGATGATTTTGATAGGCTCTAAAAGGTGAAAATAAGATGAAGGGAACAACTCTTTCTTGTCGACGTTCTTTTGGGATCCATAGTCTCAAATTAAGAATGTCAATGAAAGGTCCAAACTCTTGAAATGTGCTCAAATTCCTTTCTATTTCCAGATAATCTTATTAAAAAATGTCAAATCCAACAACAACCACCCCATTATATTAATCCATGATAGAAATTACAAGGAATGTCAATAAGTATATGGAAGATTTGATCGGGCTTCCAAAAATGAGAATAAGGTGAAATGAACAATTCTTTTTTGTCAACATTTATTCTTGGTATATCTAGTTACAATTCTTTTGAGATCCATGATTTATATTTTAAAATGTTGGTGAAAGGCCAAAATTCTTGTAATCTATTCAAATTCTTCTTCATTTTTAGATTTATAAGTCAAAAATGCCAAATTCAACAATGACCAACCAATGTGCTCAAAGCCAAGCTTGGAAGCAAATTTGTTAAGGCCAATTGGTCATCCGTTCAAGCTAATGGTAGGTGGGATTGCTACATAGTGAACTTGTGAGCTTATTCACATACACACATGCACATGTGTATGTTGGAAGAAACAAAGTGGATTAAGGACCTATGAAAGTTGGTTAACCAATGATCGTTTATGAAGACATTTTTAGGGGTGTCAAATTTATCAAAATGAAGGACATTGCTTTCCTCCTCAAAAAAGTACAAAAAACAATTAAAGTATAAAGGTACTAAAGCCATCCTTCTAAACATTGATTCAACTTTTCAAAGGGATTGCATACATAGAAATATTTTTAGTCAAATTTCTATAGAAGATAAATAGAAGCTACATCTAACTCACTTTGATTTTAATCTTTTGAATACTAGTGGAATTAATTATGATTTTTTAATCAAATGGTATATAGCTCTAAGAGCTTCTTTGCCTTGAAGTCTTTATTATCAATTTATTGAAAAGTAAAAGAAATTCCAATTATAAAAGCATATTTTTAAAGCACGAACAATTTTAGTATATACAATTGTAACAATAGGAAATAGTAGTAAAGAACAATATTCCACCCTTGATTCCACCCCATAGATCCATTCTTCAAAATAATACAAAAAATGACAAAAGATTAAGAAGGCCCATACAAACTATATTAATATTAGTTATAAGCTACTTTACATCTTCAAAAGAGGTAAAAAAACACCACTCTCATTTCAAGAACATGTATTACTATGACGTCATGCATGTAATTATTGTATTTCACAAAATATTATATATATAATTTAACCATGTATACTTAAGGATCAAAATGTCAATTTCTACTACAGTTGATCCTCTTTGATTACTTTATAATTGGACATTCTTTTGTACCCTAATAATCTTCCTTTTTATATACAAAGTTGATTGGATATTTTTCACATATGAAGTTTCAATACCAACGCAAATAGTATAGTTGTCCCTCCACATGTAGTTGGCATGCCAAATGGTTGAATATAGAAAGATGGACATATAGTAGTTGGCAAAACAAGAGGGTTTATGGACAAGTTTTTGAATCATTGTTAGTCAAACAAATAATGATATAAGACATTGAAAGAATCAATTTTGGTGTAGTTGTCCTCCCACATGCAATTGTCATGCCAAATGGTTGAATATGCAAGGAAGAATAGAGAGTAGTTGACAAAGACAACTGGCATTAACATGAGATGTTGAAAGAATCAATTTTAGTACACTTGTCCCTCCACATGTAGTTGCCATGCTAGATGGTTGAATACACAAGGAAAAAGAACATAGAGTAGTTGGCAAAAACAAGAGAGTTTATGGACATGTTAGTATTGAATCATTATTGGTTGTATAGGCATTGACGCGAGACATTGAAAGAATCAATTTTAGTACGGTTGTCACCCTACATGCAATTGTTGTTTGAAATGGTTGAATACATAAGGAAAAAGGATATAGATTAGTTGGCAAAAAGAAGAGATTTTATGGACTTGTTAGTTTCAAATCACTATTGGTCGTATAGGCAATGGTATGAGGTGTTGAAAGAATCAATTTTTCTCTTGTGCTAATCTACTAATGAATCTAAATGGTTTGTTTTTGTGATCCTCCATGTGGGCATTCATGTAAAAGATTGACTAAATTCAAAATTACCCTCTTTCTCTTTCTCTCGTCTCTATCAACATAAATAGAGTATGAATAAATTTTTAAACATACTATACTATTGTGCTATAAAATGTCGTTTCTTGAAAGTGAAAAAATGATGTGCTTTTCAAATGAATAAAAAAAATTCAAAACTTGCTCAAATGAATAAAAAAATTGAATCATTTGGATGCAAGTTTTGAAATCCCAAGAAAAAAAAATTTGAATGTTGAAATCTAGGGTGCCTTAATTGGCAATTTTCCTTTTAGGGCAACAATTGAGTTGCAGATTATTATTATAAGTTCTTGAAAATGAAAAAATTTATCATTGATGGCTTGCACTTTTGGTTCTATGTATTGCTTCTCCTTTCAATGGAAATTATCCATATGTGTCAAAAGAAAAATCTAGGGTGCCTTAAACTTGATTTATTGCATCCATTGTGTATTGAAACCAACCATCTTTGGGGTAGGATACTCCATATTATGTATATTTTTTACAACTATTTCAAAAAATAAAGATTTGCATTATCATTATGACACAATCATTACACCAAAATGATAATTGGAATAAAATTTTGAAGTTGATGATCTCACAAGAAGCTTTATCATGTCTTTAATGCTTTGTTAATTTTGCTTATAGATATAAAACTTTGCAAATTAATTAGATAACAATTACTTTAATTTTCAACTTTGGTTTGATTAAATGAATGTTATCATTCAATTAGTACAAAATTTGAATTAAAAAAAAGAACCCAATACTATTGTTTAAATGTTGGTCCATAATTAATGTAAAAATATTGCCAAGGGTCATACTAAACCAGTTATATCAAGGTCCCTCCTATCCTAAAGTGAATCTAAATATCATGAAAAAAAATAAGGTGAGGTGGACTCTATTAAATGCCTTATATGAAACACAATTTTTTGGTTGATGATTATTCTTGGTATACTTGTAGTTCTTTTGGCATGCATAGTCTTTGTTAAGAATGTCAATGGAAGGCACAAATTCTTGAAATCTGCATAGGAAAGATTTAGATGGGCTCCATAAGGTGAAGATAGGTAAAGTGGACAATTCTTTTTGTCAACATTCTTTTGAAATCTACGATCTCCATTTAGAAATGTTGGTGAAAGGTCCAAACTCTTGAAATGTATTCAAATTCCTTTTTAGATTTTTTTCTTCAAAAATGTCAAATCCAACCAAACCAATGAAGAAATGGCAAGGAATGCAAGTAGGCATAAGGAAGATTTTAATAGGGTCTAAAAGGTGAATATAGTGAAGAGAACAACTCTTTCTTGTCAACATTCTTTTGGGACCATGGTCTCTATTTAAGAAGGCTAGTGACAAGTACAAATTTTTGAAATCTACTCAAGTTCTTTTTCATTTTGCTAAAAAAACTATTGGAAATGTGAACAGGCATAGGGGAGATTTAGATTGGCTCCAAAAGGTGAAAATAGGTGAAGTGAACAACTTTTTTTTTTGTCAATGTTCATTTGGAACCCACATTCTCTGTTTAAAAATGTCAATAAAAGTCTAGAACTCCTTAAATCTATTCAAATTCCTTTTCATTTTTAGATTTTATTATTCAAAAATGTCAAATCCAACTAGACAAATGACAAAATTGGCAAGGAAATACATGGAATGTGAGTAGGTATAGGGAAGATTTTGATTGGTTTGTATTTGTGAGGATAAGGTGAAGTAAGCAACTTTTTTTTATCAACGTTCATTTGGGATCTACAATCTTTATTTAAGAATGTCAATACCATGCCCAAACTCTTGAAATTTGCTCAAATTCCTTTTCATTTTTTGATTTCCTTATTCAAAATGTCAAATCCAACCATAAAACTATAATAGAAAACCAAAGAATGTGAGTTAATATAAAGAAGAATTGGCCAGGCTTCCAAAAATGAGCTTAAGGTGAAGTGAACAATTTTTTTTGTTAATGTTTATTCATGGTCTATCGAGCTATAATTCTTTTTAGGCCCATTATTTTAGTATTTATATCTAAGAATGTTGGTGAAAGACCACATTCTTTGAAATCCACTCAAATCTTTTTTTATTTTTAGATTTTCATGTCAAAAATTGCCAAATTTGACGAAAAACAACAAATGTGCATGGAGCACAAAGAAGATTTGTTTGGGATCCAAAAGGTGAAGAGCCTACAAGCAAATTTGTTAAGGTTAGTTGATCATCCATCCAAACTAATGGTAGGTGGAGTTGCTACAAGTAAGCTAGCGAGCTTATTTATACACACACATATGTGAGTGTGTATTTTGGAAGAAGCAAAGAGGATTTAAGACTTAAAAATGTTGGTTAAAGAATTATCTTTTAATCTTTGTCCATAACTTTTCATTGGAGGCTCCAAATAAAAATAAAAATTTTGGATATGAAAATAACTTGATTTCCCACATCCTATTAATTGATAAAATTTTCATATTTTTTATTAGAAAATAAAAAGAGGTTCCAGTGCACCAAAGAATATGGCATTTGGATACCATCGGGGATACCATATGCAAAAGTTATGAAGGAACAAAGTTTGATTCTAAAACAATTTTTTTTGTATAGGTATATAATTGATTTTGGAGATTTATACATAGGAAAGATGGAGGTTTACGGTCAATGGAATATTTTGAGGTGATTACCTTGTGTGGATTTTTTTGTTTAATTTTAGTTCCATTTTGGATTCAATGATTGCACACTTTTCAAGTTGATTGGATAACAATCAATTTAATTTTTATCTTGGTTTGATTGAAAAAATTATCAATCAATTAGAACAAAGTTTGGTTTAGAAAGGAATCCAATACCATTGCTACGTATTGGTCCATACTGAGTGAAAAAATAGCACCAAGTAACATTCTTAGCTACTTAAACCGACAATCCTCTTAATCTCTAGTGTATTTAGATATCATGCAGAGAATAAGATGAAGTGGGCTCTAATACGTGCCTTACATGAGACATGATTTTTATGTTAAAATTTATTCTTCATAAGAATATAGTTCTTTTTGGATCCACAATTCCTATTAAAGAATGTTGGTAATAGATCCTAACTCTTAAAATCTGTTCAAATTCTTTCTCATTTTTAGATCCGTTCAAAACATCAAATCCTACAAACTTGGGGGTAGAAACTGTTGGAAATGTGAGTAGGGGCATGAAGCAAGTACGAGAAAGATTTTGACATGCTACAAAAGGTGAAAATAAGATGACGTGAACAACTTTTTTTTTTCAATGTTAATTTGGGACCCACAATCCCTATTTAAGAATGTTAGTGACAAGCCCAAATTCTTAAAACCCACTCAAATTCCTTTTTATTTTTAGATTTTCTTATTCAAAAAAGTCAAATTCCACGAAAATAAGGATATAAACGTGTGAGCGGATATGCACAAGATTTGGACAGTCTCCAAGAGGTGAGAATGAGATGTGGTGAACACCTCTTTCTATCGACATTATTTTGGGACCCACAATTTCTATTTAAGAATGTCAACAATAGGTCCAGACTCTTGAAACCCACTCAAATTCCTTTTCATGTTTAGATTTTCTTGTTCAAAAATGTCAAATTCTACAAAGACACAAACAGAAACTATTGGGAATATGAGCAAGCACAAAGAAGATTCATATAGGTTGCAAAAGATGAAACTACAATGAAGTAAATAGCTCTTTCTTTTTAGCGTTATTTTGGAACCTGCAATTCCTATTTTAAAATGTGAGAGATAGGCCCAAACTCTTGAAATCTGCTCAAATTTTTTTTCATTTGTACATTTTCTTGTTCTAAAAATGTCAAATCCAACCAAAATCCTATAATAGAAATTGTCAAAAATATGAATAAATACAAGGAAGATTTAGCTAGTTTCTAAAAAATGAGAATAAAGTAAGGTAAACTGTTCTTTTTGTCACCATTTTTTCTTGGTATATCTATCTACAATTTTTTTGGGACTCATGATCAATTTCTATTTATGAATATTGGTGAAAGGCCAAAATTCTTGAAATCTACTCAATTTTTTATTTTTTTTAGATTTTCATGTCAAAAAATAGAAAAGTTCAACAATAACCAAGGAATGTGAGAAGGCACGAGAAAATTTATCTTGAATCCAAAAGGTGAAGACCGAAGAGCCTAAAAGCCAAATCTTGAAGCCAATTCATCATTCATGAAGGCTAATAGTACGTGAGGTTGCTACAAAGTGAGTTTGTAAGTTTGTGTATATATATAAAAGAACAAACAAAAGTGGATTTAGGATCTATGATAGTTGATTAAAAATGATCTTTTATGAAGACATTTCTAGTGGTTAGTGTTAAATGCAGCCTTGTAATTAAGATGTACATATATAGTGCTTCATGCACTCCAATTGATTGTAGTTGAGGATAAGCGGCAAAATCCCCAATGGACACAATGGATAAGAAATTATAATGTATTATATACATCACTAAATTTGCATTGAATTTTCTTTGTTATTTCTCATCTAGCTTCAAATGTAGTGAAAGATTAATGATAACTATGCATATGGAAATGGAAGGTGAGGCCATCTACCCACCTTTCCTTTCCTTTCCTTTGAAAGTGGGGCATGTCTTACTTTTAGTACTTACATTAGTTCTATTAGAATGATATATTATTATTTTTAAATAAAAATAAATAAATAATTCTAGCGCCATGGATAAAAAATAAGTTCAACAAAAAATAATTCAAAACGAGATAAGCATATTTTTTGGAAATTAATGGTCACATATGTCAAAATTAAATGAAACCCAAGTCATAGAATGTCAAAAATTCAATAATTTAACCCCTAAATGCACAAATTGTGTTTTTTGGCAACATAGCAATTTTAGGCAGTTCACTACGAATGGAGTTTTATTTATTTTTATTAAATATTTTAATGCAATTTGTGACTAAAAAGTGGCTTTAAGGCCCAATAATTTTCATAACTTTTGACTACATGGTTAAAAAGTTATTGTATAATATGTGTTTTCATTACTCGTTGAGTAGCCTAGATGACAAAAAAAACTTCTTTAAAAATCACGTTTTTAAGAAATTGAAATTTGAAATTGGTTTTCTAAATTTGTATTTACTTGGAAAGCTTTGAATCATTCCATTTTGATCAATGAGTCAAAAGTTATGAAGAGTTTTAGTTTGCAAGAGTTTGTGGGTCATTATTGAATTTCTTCTTTAAGACAAACTTTGAAGTCCTTTATTTTACTCAATTTTTAATATTTTTGGAAAAATAAAAACATTAGATATAGATTTTTTTACAACATTACTACTATTGGTATTTTCATTTTTCAATTCCATAAATAAATTGTTGACAATTTTGTAATTTGAATCATTCATTCATTTTCTACTTCTTCCTACTTACTATTTTTTTCCTATATGTTGTACAATTTCAAATGATCTAATTTTTTATAAGCATGTAGCCAACTTGAATGGAAAAATAAATTCAAAGAATAACCACCATTTTGTACATTTTTTCATACAAATGTAACCTTATGAAGTGTAGCTACCCAATTTTTCGCAAGTGCCCTAATGGATTTTTGTCACTTTGATTGCTAATATCTTGCAATCGTCACATTGGAAATTTTTGAATTTTTTTGCATATCTTTTCAAACCAGCATATTATAAGATTCTATGGTTACATGTGTCCAAAAATGTTTTTTTTTCTAAAATTTGGTACTTATACTAGAAATGGCAGTTTGATGTGGTTTTGATGAAAACATAGTCAAATTCATTTAAGGGTTAAACTTGATTAAAGTATCACATGCACCATGGAATATCAAGATATTTTCGTGTGGTGGTATAAAGGGCTAACTTCATTGATATGTTGTGAGAGGGAGGAGTGGAGAACTCCTTGTAGTGAAGCTCATTGCTCTTCATCATTCCTCAAGGTTATAGGATATTTGAAGAAGTTGTGGGAGATTGACAACTCAAAGAAAAACACAACAACTTGTATTTACATCTACACTTCAAACCTTATTTAAGCATTGTAAAATTAGCTTTTTCAAGGTATAGTAAAATGAAATGTAGGAAATTGAGTTAAATTTAACCTACAAAAATCTATTTGTAACTTGGAGAAGTTTCTTTGTACGTACTTGGTGTTCAAGTAGAATTTGACTAGCTTCCTTAATTCATTGAACAATTTCACAACATTGCAACTAAAAAATATATGCATTTTCAATTGAAAAATTATCTATTAAATAGTGGCTAAAAATTCCATTGAATTGATTAGAAGAACAAAAAATAACATAATTAATTTGTTCTATTAACTTTGCAAATGGAGGCTTTGAAAAAAGAACTCTAATAGAAAATTATGGATAAGTGAAGAGGCAACATATGATAGTATTCTTCCCAATCCTCTTATGAGCTTTGTCTATAACTTTTGATTAGAGATTCTAATTACAAATATATTTTTGGATTTGAAAGTAACTTGATTTCTTACATTTTATGAGTTGCTTCAGTTTTGAAAAAAACAATTACAATGCTTAAATGAGGTCTAAAAAGTAGATGTGAAAAAATTAGTGCCATTGACTTGACTATGAGCAATCGAGCTCTTTTTATATCCTAATTTGATATCCCACCTAGATTATTGTACCTCCCACTTCTATAAATCACATGCCTTTTTACCATGAATCAACATGAAGTCATTTGCAAAGATGTGTGAGACATGCATGGTCAAAGCAACTTGCCAGATTCTATATAAATTAAGTTAGAAATTTAGTAAACCAAAAATTGAATGTTGAACCTAATTTTTCCAATTTAATTAATTAATTGGGAAGTAAGTGTCAATTTTGTTGTCTGCTTATGGTTATGGAATTTTTTATTGATCAATTTTGATTAAGTAGGTAGATTCTTTAGAAATGCTTGTTATAATCTTCTCAATAGTGCTATATTTGTAATATAGACAATTGCCATTTTCATGATGGGAGTTGGAAATTTTGATGGAAAGCATGAATACATGAATATTTTCAATTTGAAATCACTATATTAGGATCATAATCATAGATATTTTTTTATACTTAAAATGGCATGATCTATACTATTCTTGTTTAATCAATATTTGAATTTTTTTATAAAAGAATGTTGAAATTTTCTATCAAAGAAAAGTGTATGCTCATGCTCCTACATTCCTAGCCTCTAGGCTCTCTTCTTAACTACATTGAATAGTTGGTTGCCATTTTGAGTCTCCTCACTCTCCTTCCGTGTAGGGTTCATTTGGAGAGTATGAGTAACAAAGCTCTAATATATTACTACAAGATGAAAGTAGAACAATAGAACTTATACAGTAGAACCTATTGCCAGGTCCCAGTTTGGCCACATACAAACATCATGAACACAATGACCCTCCCTAATGTAATAACCTCTCTAATGTAATACAATCAACCTTCCAAAATGCTATTCATTGATTCAGGTGGTATAAAATTTAGACTTATTATTTGCATTAGGCATTCTACAAACCTAGTACACGACATAAGTGTCCAAATTTGGTCTCCCACTTTTTTTTCCGGCACTTTTGTGCAATTCAAATGGGGCCTTTGTTTTCGTCCGGTTCTCTTTATGTTTCGGCAAACTCTTGCCGCAGCAACGTTCTGCATCGATTCTTGGTAATATAAAAATTCTGTTGCTTCTAAATTATGTTCTTCACAACATGCTGAACGAAATCGGTGCCAAAAGTTTCAAACAAACAATGCAAGGCAATTGTTTATGGACGGACAGAGGGAGTAGGTATATGACATACTGTAAGTGTCCAAATTCGGTCTTGATACTTTTTTGCAGTACTTCTGTGATGGTCATATTTACGGGGACTTGTTTTGCTCCAGTTTTTACTCTTATGTTTTGACAAACACTTTGCAAAGCTCTTCCTCGAGTTCTTGCTAGCAATCAACGAAATCGGTGCCAATTAAAAACCTTTCAAACCACACTACAAACAATATTTCATTGACAGAGCAGAGCAGAGGGAGTACGTGACAGAAGTGTCCAAATTCGGTCTCAAGCTTTTCTCAGTAATTTTGAGTAGGACCTATGGGACTTTTTGTTTGGGTCCAGTTTTTATTAATGTATTCACTCACAAACACACCGGCAGTGTTCTTCTTTGATTTTGGCAATCTAAAATTTGGTAGCACATGAAACAGGCTCTTCACAATACGACCAACGAAGTTGGTGCCAATTGAAAACCTTTCAAACCACACTACAAACAATATTTCATTGACAGAGGGGAGTACTGTACGTGACATACTGAATGTCCAAATTTGGTCTCCACCTTCCCTCAGCACTTTTCGTGTAGGTTCTATGGTTTTTTTTTGTTTTGTTCTGTTTTGGTCCAGCTTTAATTTATGTATTCACAAACACATCGGCAGTGTTCTTCTTTTTTCGATTCTGGCAATCTAAAATTTGGTTGCATATGAGTCAGGCTCTTCCCTTCCCAACCTAACTCAACCGAAAGAAATTCGTTCCAAACCTATCAAACAACACTGCTGCCAATAATTCATGGACAGAGGGTGTTAGTAATTGACAACACGCCATGCCTCCGGCATGTCGGATTGCAAGTGGTGATTGATGAGTGGTGGAAACCAACGCCGCTGCTGCAAATGTCCCCAACGAGATCAATCTAAAGAGGTAAGAACAGAGTCTGAGTTCACAGGGACGCAGCATCAAATGTGATCTCAACTGCAAAGGAAATTAAGTGACGGAAAGGAGGGAGGCAAGTCAGCCAGCCAGCCAGCCAGCCAGCCAGGGCAGGGACAATAGAGAGGGAGGGATCACCAACTTCAAATCTAGGTCGGATATTGGTGTCAGATTCCAAAGGAATTGTCCAACCGTGTACCCAACCCTCTGTAAGGTTTACCAGCCTTTCGAGCAGCCTATTATCACTCTCATCTCAATTCTGTACTCACTGTGTACAGTCTAGAACGAAACTGTTCCACTCCAAGTATTTAAGGCCAGAATTGAGATGAGAGTGATAATAGGCTGCGTTACCTTAGTTGCACACATTCCTTGTCTGTCCTTCCTGAGAGTCTCTCATGTACAATTTCAGCATGTTGGATTGTGAATAGATATTGGAATGCATTTTTGAGGTTCATTTGTGCGTGACCTAGTGCAGTTAAGAGAGGGTTGAACTCGTGAAATTAATGATGCATTTAGAACTGCCCATCTTCCCGGGGAAGTAATGCAAGTAGAGAGAGAGAGAGAGAGAGTTGAGAGCACCTAGTGCAGCACTTATGATGATTAGAGCCTGTTTGTTCCCTGAGAGCAGGGCAACTTGAAATGATTGAGTTTACCTGGTGATGCATTCACAAGCCCATTTTAATTTCCCGGAAGGCAACACTATTAGAGAGTGTTGAGTGTACCTATTCATACATTTCCAAATCTATTTGTCTGAAAGGGAGTGGAATTAGAGAGGCTGGAGTGTACCTAGCGAGGAGTTTTGAAATCCGTTTGCTGGGCTTCTACAGTTGAGTAGTACCTGCAGTTTACTTCATTTTGAAGAGAGCAGCCAGGTCATCTCACCTACTTAAGGAAGCGATAGGTATTCTAAGACATGATCAACGTGTCTGGATTCTGGAATAGGAGTCGGACCGCTTGAGATGGAATGAAGCAATTAAATGAAAATCTTGGCAAAGAACGCTGTTGTTGATGTTTGTGAACAATTCAATTTTGTCAAGAACGCGGGAGGTAAGAATGTAGCAACCGATGGTGGATTGGTATGGCATCAAATGACTTCTCATGAACATTTTAAGTTATTAACTTTAGAATATATTTGAGAAGTCATTTGGTGTCATATTAGTCCTACACTAATTATAATGGAACCTCTCATGGATTGTACCCAATAGGGATTATGTAAAGGTCATTGTAGAGATCTCCATTGCTACATGTGCCGTGCCCTTGATTGTGTTTGGAGTTGTAGCTTAAAAGCAATTTTGTAGCAAGACATGGAATAAGATTTAAAAGTTGAAGTTGAAAGGAAGACCCCAACTCCATAGTGGAAGTCGTTTCTGTCAATGGCAACATGCATACTTAACATTATATACCAATTTCATTGATTCCTCCCTTTCTAAAGAAGTGAAGAAGAAGACAAAATATCCTTTACTCATATACTTGGGAGTCAATCTTTACTACAAGATTGAAGCAAAGCATACATGAAGATCCCCATGAATTAATTCCTAAGTAGGTCTTTTCATGCCCTAATGATGTAAATTGGGATTTGAGCAATGCCTCAAATATCGTTACAATAACTCTATTTCAAATGCAGTCATATGATTGAACTGCTTCCAAAACATACGGCTTGTCAACACCTACTCACAACATTATTCATTAGTACTTTTTCACGCAAACATAACTCGCACTGAATGCCAGGGAGGTTTACTCCGTTGTTACAAAATCTCAAAATACATCTTGAATGTGGAACCTCAACAAAGATGATCAGTTATTAGAGTTCAACACTAATTGACCGAAGCATCAGTACCAGAAACATGAAAACGAGCACAAGAAGACTCACAAATCGTCTAATTGGACATGGATCATTTCCCTGAACCAGTTTTCCAATAGTGAATGGAGCACAAATTCAGCACTTTTCAGTCCGAGGCGGCCTAAAATGTGGATCTGTACCGATCCTAGTTTTAAAGAACCCCAAATGTCACATTTTTTGGCACCCAGGATTGCATCAATTTAACGAAATTCACAATGAGAGTAAGCTCTCCACGAATTTATGGGATTTAAGTACGTATTGGATTGATGAGATGAAAGAGTACTTGGAGATTGTCAACTACAATCCTCGTCTTCTTTCCCGTAGGAGGGAGAAACTGCCAACCATCGTCGCTCATACATGTTCAAGAGGTCGATGTACATTTTGTGCGCGGGGTCATAACGAATGGCGTAGAACACATGCGGTAGGATTCGGTGCTGCACCAACAACAATCTGCCCGCCTTTGACGTCGCCAACGCGCACAGTGAGTCAAACTTGTGGTACAACCTTCCGGTCTTCACCCGTGCTCTGTTCGCCAGCACGTCCACCCCACTCACCTGCGATTACATTACAAATGTCTTACTGTTATTTTCGGAATGTATATCACCTCATAGAGGAACCAAAAGTTAATTTCGTTAAATTGATGATTTTCCACAAGCCAAAAATTGTGACATATATCTTCACGAAGGTCTAGTTTCAGGTCGCAAACTGGGACAGGTATAAATTTTGGTTTCAACTTGCCAAAGTAATGGAATTTTTCCAATTTAACAAAATTGACGTTACTACTACTAAAACAATATTTGTAATGGAATGTTAGTATTCCTCATTCGGTGGTAAAGATAGACAAGTTTGTTAAATTGGTGTGATCCCACACTGCCAAAAATTGTGACAAATATCCGCACAAAGCTTGAAAAACTAGCACGTGTCGATTTATGTTTCAGGCCGCGCAGCATGAAACTGCCAAAGTTGGGGAATACGCCAAATATTATTCGTTAATGTAAATACATATTGTTTAATATTGGTGTTGTGGTAGATAAGTTCTTTCAACTTCTTGAATTATAGATTATTTGGGCATGTTCACCAGTGCTGTATCTGTATTTAATTTTGTTGAATCAAGTAGCTGACATTCACTTCACATGTCCAACCACTTGAACTAGAAATTTTCAACAAGATCCTGAAAAGAACTTGATTTCCGAGCAAGGCATTTTTCTATCTATATCTTAAAAAATACTTTCCAAATCAATCCATACAAATCCAGCTTTTATTTTTATATAAACACTTGGCTACCGCGATCAGTATGCAACGAGTAACAACCGGATTCACCTTGCATCGGCACTTCTTACTTGTAGGCTGGTAGAGTGATACGCAGGAGACCCCGTGTATGATCTAAGCGAGGAATCGAGGATGTACTAGAGATGCACAGTACTGTACAGTACATTTCAGGGGGTGGGATCTCCTGATCAGCAGCACTCTTCCTGGTAGAAGCTTAAATCCTCCTGCTAAGGCAAGGCAGGAGACCCTATTTGTGTGACTAAGTATACTATTTAAATTTTCAAATGTACTCAACATAGTGACGATGAAGTGGCGCAAATAAGGTCTACTACTTTAATAGGAGACCCGTGAACCCATACAAGTCCAACACTTAGCCATCACTAGCAATTCCCGCTGGAAGAAGTTTCATTACATTTTGGTCCAGAAATCCACAGGAACGTTATTTCACTTCCTAATGTGTTATACCAGTACTCAGCATTTCGCAGAGGAAGGTTAGCTCACGTCCTTGAGTGTGATTCTCAGCATTTCCCACATGACCTCACAGGGGTATAATTTGCAACATGTCCTTGAATCTCACTGGGCAAAGTGCCAACACCCCAGGGGATTCATATGTCCACAGAAGAAATCCAAAATGTTCATCTATGGAATTTTTGAAGAATTTCTTCATAATCAATGTCCAACGATGATAGAATAATTGACACAAAACGAAGTTTGTCCAATTTCCATTTTGTATTTCTCCTGTAATCTAACAGAATCATATGCATTGTCTTGCAAACCTAAAGGGAATTTATATGAATGCATTCCCCTGTCTCACTTTCCCCTACATGCATGACTTTCCTGTAACCGCAATTTCGTTAAACTGGCGCGGTTCTGGGGTCAAAATTTGTGACATATATCTTCATAAAGCTCTAATTTCAGGTCACAAACTAGGACAGGTAGGGCAGGTATGCATATATTTATGTTTCAGGCCTCACGTGAGTCACGTCTAAAGTATTGGAAGCTACCCAATTTAACGAAATTGGCGTTCAGTGATCAGATTTTTCAATCTACAGATTCTGCCACCGGTGAAAATCAATGTAAGCTTATCATAAACCTCGTACCGTCTCGGAGATCAGTATATAAAGATACAGGGGTGAGATTATGGGGCTAACGAACTGAACTCACCAGCTTGCCATCCTGTTTGAGCATGCGGTTGTACTCATCAATCTGCTGCGGCTGAAACAGCTTGCACCCATTCAAACTGACCCTGACGTGCTCCGGTAAGTGCCGAATCTCCGGCGTGGTTCCGTCCGGGAACGACCGAAACTCCGCTTTCCGGGAGGCTTGGATCAAGGGACAGCGCCGCCAGCTGCGCAGGGGCTTGGGTTGGTAGCCTTCGCCGTGGATCATCAGTTGCACGTCCGGATCCAGCAAGTCACCCACGCTCGGGGAAGCTGGTCTCGTCTCCTCACTGCCGCAGCCGCTGGAGGAGTCGTCCTTCGGGGACCCCGTCGGTGATTTCTGCCATGAAACGCTCTTCTACGGTCATCTTAATTAGAGGCGAAATCATTGTTATTAGACCTTGATAATAATTATAATCTTATTTTTCCTCAGTCTACAAACTAAACAAGTGTTGATGGAAATATTTGACAACGGTGTCGTAGAATTGAAGGATAATTCAGATGCATGTATTCATGTATTGTATCACTGGTATAGAGAGCTGAAAAGTCTAGATGTGCAATTCCATAGTGCAGCTGTGGCATTTCTGAGCGAAGTATGGAATAGAATGGAATACAAGTGTTTGCTTGAAACATTCGACAATGGTGTGAGTCGTAGAAAAGGATAATCAGATGCATGGGTGCATGTTTTGTATCACTGGCAGAGAAAATCTGAAAAGTCTAGATGCGCAATTCCATGGTGCAGCTGTGGAATTTCAGAGCGGAGTAAATATGGAATAGAGCCCAAAGTTCAAATCCCCAGCTGTGAAATTCCGTACTTGCAGTGTGTCCAGACTTCTGAGTGAAGTTTTTTGGGATTTCTCTTTGTGACAAGAGAGGGTCTATGAAGACATTGATAGCATTATTAATCCTTGTCGATGACAGTGTCGGTGGTGAAAATGTAGCTAAGACAAGTGCTCAAATCTTGTTGCTCTTTCTTTGTTTTGAATTTGGCAAGAATAGAATATTCTATCCCTAGTCATAAACTGTGGGGGAACGTCTTGGCTTGCTTAACAATTTATTGAGCATTGCATGTATTCGTCAAAAGTGGAATGAAATTCGACAAAAGAAAATCCACATATAAACTAATCGAAGCAGCATGAAGTTCAATCGGGACACTGCTTTTTTGGATGCAGTGAATACCATCCTAGAGCAGTTGGAACCACTTCGTTTTTCTCCATTAAAAACCCAAATTCAAAAAAAATTTCAATCTCGTAGAGTGTGGGAAATTATTAAACAATTAAATACAAGACTTTGCAAACGCTATCTGGAGCTCTAGATTGCACACGGCCGAAGGAATCAAGGTTCCTTTTGAACTGAGTACATCACCTCAAATTGTGATGTACAGTTCGTTCAAATGGGAGCTCCTCAAGAATGCATTGAACTATGGACATCGCAGTAAATCACTGATTATGAACTTACCGACATTGTTGTGATCAATTGTGAGCAAGAAAGATGTAATCTCCGCCACTGAGCTCTTGCTGAGGTCCAAGAATTGGAGCTAAGGGTTCCTCGTAGTGCTCCAAGAAGGCGTGGAGGCTTTACAACCACAAAGTTGCAGGAAACTTCGGTTCCAGTGGTCCATGGTTTCAATGATGGACCTGCAAATTGCAATTACTTGAGTTTTCAATGGACCATGATTTCAATTTCGATGCAATGCAATTGTAAATCAGTGAAGAATTTCAATGATGGACCATGCAATTGTTCACCGAGCACTTGTTGCTAAGCATCATCCTCTCATCGTTTGGAGATCAAGATTTTAGAGGTTGACTGGCTGCAATTGAGAAACCAAGAGACTTCAGTCAAGTAGAATTCTGGACGATGTTGCCCTCTCACATCCCACTCTTCAGCATTGGTGCCTATTATCATCCACTTCAGCAATGCCGCATAGTTACTCTGATGTAGAATCAACACATGACACTGCTTTCAACCACATTTGCACTCAGAAATGAGTCAAATTTTGAAAAAGAAAAAGAAAATCAAGTTTTTGAATTTGCTTGATCTCCTACTATGGATTTTTAAAATTCGACCTCAGGGTGATTGCAAGAAACACTTGTCATTTTTTGTGTCCCCTCGGTCTCCATGGAGGTGTTTTTCCTCATAACTTTTGCGGTTTAAGTTCATTTTAGCTTAAATTTGGAGGAGAGGTCAGAGGTGCGTGTTGTTGATTTAGGCATTCAATAGTTTTTTCAACTTCTTTTAAAATAATTTATTATTTTTAAGGTGGCCCCAATTGGGTGTCTACCTTGGCTATTTTGGGGCTTCTTAGTCCTATATGGGGGATTAGAAATGCAATTTTGAAGCCAAGGTTTTGACTTGTTGTAGGTGGGCTAACATTCTAAAGACATTTGATGAGATTTTTGGCAAAAAACTTGGTGTAAAGGTTGCACATGGGTTGAGAGTGGACATTGTTTGCGCAAGCACTACAAAGAGGGGAAAATTTTTTATGATGAATTTTTGTTCACATGGGACCAAAGATTAGAAAAATGGAGTTTTTTCCTTTTAATTATTTCAATTTTTTTACTATTTTCTAAAAATCAAATTCAAAAGTATCCATTTTCTTGCATTTTTCTAAGCCTCTTTTATTGGGCCTAACTTTTAGAGATAAATTTTTTTAGGCTTGAATTTTCACACATATATTATTTTTAATGCTTTATAAATTATCCATATTTTATTTTATTTAAAAAAAATTTATTCCAAAAGTCACAAAACTTTAGTAATAAGGCCATTTTGAGCCAAAATCAACAAGTGTTTCTTGCAACTACCCCTCAAATTCAAATTCATTTTCATTTTAAAAAATTTTGTTTAAAATTTTTAAATCCAACTAATCTAATGAATCCAATGATAGAAATGGCTAGGAATGTGAGCAGATACCAAGAGGATTTGGATAGGTTGCAAAAGGTGAGAATAAGGTGAAGAGAACAACTCTTTCTTGTCAATCACTTCTTTTGGGATACATGGTCACTATTTAGGAATATTGGTTAAAGGCCCAAACTCTTGAAATTTGCTGAAATTTCTTTTCATTTTTAGATTTTTTGGTTCAAAAATTTCAAATCCAAACCAAGGATAGAAAATGCTAGGAATGTGAGCATGCACCACAAAGATTTGGACAAGTTACAAACAATAAGAATAAGGTGAAGTAAACAACTCTTTCTTGTCAACGTTTTTTTTGGACTGACAATCTTTACTTGAGAATGTCAATGACATGGCCAAATTCTTGAGATCTACTCAAAACTAACTCTGTTGTATTGGATAATGTGTCACTCTAAAAATGGGCTAAAGTAGCACTTATCATTAACATAAAAATAAATTATTATCAAATAGGGGGAGCAATGTTTTTGGGATAGTGCACAAGATAAAATAAAAAACATGAATTAAGAATCCAACCATTCATAGGAATTTTTGTAGGCACCATGGGCCCAAGGTAGTAGAAGAATGAAATTACTTGACACATATAGAATGCATTGAGAGTGTCAAATTTTGCAAAGAAAGAATGAAAGTTGAAATTGTAATGCCATTGCATGTAGCAACCAAGGTACAATAGCATTGATCAAGAATGAGTGTGAAGTTGGTTCCTAAGGTAGACATACCCAATACTAACCGCTAACCTAATACCACCCAAATGTAGGATACTTGTTGATTCTAGAATGAGAATCTATGACAATACTACATTCTTTAACTTCACAATAAGTGAACTTAAGGCATGTAGAGATGTAGTACTATTATAGAGTCTTACTCTAGAATCAATGATAACCATACATTTGGATGGTATTAGATTAGTAGTTGGTATTGATTATGTCTACCTTAAAAGAAGACCAAACAATTTATACATTGTGAGCTTCAGCTCAAAATTTAGTGACAATTAAGATTTGCAAATCTTGAAAAAGTTGAACATTGCCCACCTAATGTTGTCAATTGGACGCATCAATCTCATTGAGGCAATTTATGCAAGAAAAGTTGTGGATAGATTTGAAAAGTTACAAGTGTTTTGGTCTTTGTGAACAATTTGAAGAGGCAATAACAAGGAAATCTTTCATTCTTTTGGTCACTTTGTATCTACTATCTAGAAGTCACATAAGTGGGAAACAGGTGAATATGGACTGGGCAACATAAGATAGGGAGTATTATAGATGATAACAAAGATTAGAACTTGACATGGAGCAAAATAAGGTTATAACAATTAAAAAAACATATGACCATATCTTGCTACACCAACATCTACAAGTCAAAAAGTCATCAATTGAATTTGTAGGAATTAGAACCACAAATTATGGATTGGTAAACATGGGAATTGAGAAGGGCATGTTGAATAAGGCAGTAGAAGATCAATTTAGAAGTAAGGTAAACAAAGTAGTAGTAAAGTCATCAAATCATTAGGAGATATTCAGTTGCTTTGGAGGGCTATGAGTTCCTTGAGGTGTTCAAATTCTAGGAACTCACTGCACCTGCTGCTTGATATGGTACAACAGCTATTACATCATTAAAAAAAAAATTATTTTTTAACTTTTTTTTCATTTAAAATTAAAAAAATCTAGCAGTGATTGTTCTCAAATTGTCAGGGGAACAATGATAGGAAAACCCCTAAAAAGGCACTCCCAACCCCTTGAAAATCCTCTAACATAAGTGGAAGGTGGAGACTTAGAAGAATTGCAGTAGAGTTATTCAACAAAACATTTGATCGTATTTTTTCTTGCATTTTGGTCTAATATTGTTTTTTTCCAGAAATATTTCAATATTAAAGATTCAATTTTAAATATAAAATAAGATAGGATTACTATTTAGACCTCTAAAGACATTGTAAGCTAGAAAGATGAAAACTAAAGTAATTTTCTAAATAGGAATACTAAGAAAGTGCAAAATCTCAAGAAAATGGATACAATCATTTTCAAATAAATAAATAATGAATTATAATAAAATAAAAAACTGCGAATTGGCCATTCCCAAGGATTTTTGTAGATAAAATTCCATCAAAAAATGGTGATTAATTATTTTTAAACATCCAAAAATGTACACCCAAGGCAATTGTATTTGTAAGCAACAAGAAGGAACTATATTTATTATATTTAGCTATCTTATATTATCACTCTATATAAAATTTAGAAACATGAACTTTGAAGCTTACTTATAGATCACTAGTTTTGGGTACTTCAAAGTTCAAGCTATCCCCTAAAGTCCTGAGACCATTTTTCTGTCAAAAAACACTCAAAGCTGCCATTTTTGTTGCATTCATCCAAGAAAACAAAGAATCATTTTTTAGAGTCTAACCTTAGGATCTTGTACTTCACTTGTCTTAGCTCATGTGGTAAAAATTTCATAAAGTTTGACCGTATAGATTGGAAGATATTAGCATTCAAAGTTGAAAAAGAAAGTTTTTTTGAACACTGACCTACAATTTTAGATGACTTTGACTGCCAATTGTGGAATTTTTTTGCACTATAGACTTTGAATTCAAAATTTTTCATGTTAAAAAATTGAGTTGAAAGTCTAAGGAATTTTTTTTTAAAACACACTTGATTTTCATTCTTTAAAAGATTGTTAAGTAGAATTAACTCCAAGATTGAAAAAAAAAAAAATCATTAATAGCTCCAAGATGGGATTGAAAGACAATAATACCAATGGTGACATTGTTTTAACAAGCAAACAAAACATTCTCACAAAAAAAATTTATGAAAAATTGTGAAAATTGCATTAAAAAATGAATCCTACAAGTTTTTGTTTTTTTTAAATGCTTAAATTGCCCAAAAAACAAGATTGTCCTTAACTTTTTCATTATTAGTCCAAATAGAACAAATCAAAGCCTCACATGTAGACAAAAATCTAAAATTTTAGGAAAAAAAATTAGAGTTGATTTTGATTTTTTGTGATTTTTTTGGTGTTGCCTACCGAGTTCAGTTTTAGGCTTTTGTGGTATAACTTTTGCTTTCAGGCACCAATTGAAATAAAAATTATATTCCCACGTAGCTAATCATTTTTTCTATTTGACAGAAAAATTTCAAAAAATTTCACCAAAACTTGAAGTCACAAGAACTAGCCCAAAATCTAATTTGTCCCCCGAGAGGACAATGGGACTTTAGGGGCTATATCACATTCACAACTACCAAGCTAATTGCATTTCAAACATATCACAAAAGGAGCACAAGTAGGAAGAAGTAAAGGAGCACATGTTCTAGCTGGAACCGATTTGAGAACCGATTTGACAATATTAGTGTTAAATAACAATTTCATAATATATGAAAAAGAATGAATCAAATACAATTCTTATTCACATCATTATTACAAATACTTAAATGAAAGAAGGTAATGAACAAAAAATAAATCCTACAACACTGATAGCTTTGATGCAAAATTGTAAGAGAACATCAATTCCGATGGTAGGAATGTTTTAGCACTTGTAGAATTATGGGGTGCATAGATTACTTCTATGAGTATTAAAAAGATCCTTATGACTAATTAGACTAGTTGTAGGTCTTCTCAAGTTCATTTTCTTCATTTACACATACCATATTTTCACTAATGTGCATTAAACAATCCATATCCTAATTTTTTGTTTTTGATTAAAATTTTGGAAAAAGGGTTCAAGAAACAACTTCTAATGTAATTTTGGTCTTGCACTTCAAACAATTTCAACAACTTCCAAAGAATTTGAACCCTTGATGAATATATTAGAGATATCCATGAAGTAGTGCAAACACAATATAAATAAAGAAGGTATGAGATTCAAAACTCAACACCAAATTCTTGACCTAAATCTATTCAAAGCCCATAATTGATAGAAAATTCTACACAAAACTCATAGAGTATTTAGTGGTTATATTTGTTGTACATGCTAAGATGTGATAAGAAATTTAGAACAAATCTATTTGAGAATCAAAGAATGTGAACTTCCAATTAACCGATGAATTGTGCCAACTTTAGCATTGCGTACAAATTTTGAAGTTGCCATGCAATGATATAACAATCTTTAATGGCCTTCAGACCCCTCATGCCGTGAAGGACAACCCTTTCACCCACTTTTCCTTTGAAAATTTGTACAAAAAGTTTTTTTTTTTTTATAGGAAGCAAGTGGACCCTAAAACCAGTAAGAGGATACACAAATGATACTCTACTTTCCCAAAATATGGACCCTTACCAGTTACGTCCATTGGGCTACTACAGTTCTGTATGAAAATGGAAACTTTGGATTCTTGTAGGGCATATCAAGGGGTTGAATTCAGGGGTTTGCAACAATTTGGGAAATCACACAAATAGAAGGACTAAGCTTAAGTAAGCTTATTGTAGGTTCGTTTCAAATTTACACATGATTGCAAGGCTGGACATTTAAGAGTGAAAATAAAACTTAGAATAAATTTGTCGCCCTTGGATGGCTCACTGGGCCAATGTTATACGATTCTGTTGCTACTCTGGATGATAAATCGCACCTCGTGTAACCTGCCGCACAGCCAGAGTGTCGGTTGGCTAATCTGGATGATAAAAATCACGCCTCGTGTGAATTGCTGCACAGACTGAATGCTAATCTGGATGATAAATCACACATTACGGTATCATACACCGGGCCTCATGTTCCGTAGCTTTGAACTATTCTGTGTTGCAGAAACTGGGGACCAAATCCATGGAATGCAGGTCATGAAATTCAGCATACAGGGATTTTTATTAATTTCTTCTCCTACAATAGTATCAGTGCACGAATTTAAAAATAATCCAGAATTCTCATCCAACTGTAAAGGAGGATACCATTTCTGGTAACCCCAAGAAGGATATAATTTAATTTGATGAAGTTTTATTTATTTATTTTTATCAAATGGAATTCCACTGCAAAACAGCAGCTTGTTTTGTGTCCCAAAATGAAACCAGAATACCCTCCTTTTGTAAGGTAAGGTAACAGGCTCAGAAAGCGTGCATCTCAAGGGGAAGAAAGATCCTGGTGTGGACCCAAAGATTTTTTACATTTTTGTAGGAGAAAGGAAAATGAGGATTACAATAGTGGAAATTTTTCTAACTTGGAATAAATGAGATATGATTTTCCCAAGTTAGAGGTGCTTAGGTCCCTATTAATGCTCATTGGCGCAACTATAATGATTCAAAACATGCCTTTAAATGGAGCCAATGAGTTTCAGAATGATCCCAAATATGCCTTTGAATAGAGCCAATGAATCTAAGAATGATCCATTGTACGTTTCTATTCAATTCACTCCCCATGGTAAATCAAAATTTATTGCAACCCCTAATCAACCAAAAGTGTCCTCAGACAATTTCAATTCCAATTCAAAGTGCTATAACTTTTGCATCCAATGTTCGAATTTGACAAAAACTTGTTGGAAAATTTGCGCTCTTTCTTCTAGTTTGTGTGGTCGAATTTTCGAATCAATCCATGATGTACTAATTTCTTGGAAGCCAATCAAAGTGTATAGATTCAAGTCAAGTCCACCAAATCACATTTGATGGTAGCAACTTTTGTGGCTTATATCTCCTTCATCCAATGTTTGTTTTCCATAAAATTTGTTGGGTTATGTTCCCCTTGCAATCTAGTTATTGTGGTTAAATTCCATGTCAATCCAAGTTGTTAGAAAGTTTGAGAGCAATTCGGAGTTCAAAATTCAGACATCTTTGGATTACAGTGAACTTTGGAGGCTTATTTCTTCTTCATACAATGTTTGTTTTCAATATTATTTTTTAAAAGTTGCGAATACCAATCTAGTTTATGTGGCTAAGATTTCATATCAATCTAAGAATTTATGAGTAATTGAGAATCATTGTAGTAGGAGGTTCAACCTTAGATGTGTTTTTTGCAACTATACTTGCTATATTTTGACATTTCAAAGCCATTATGTAGACCTTGCCAAATTGAAAAGTTTATTATGAGGAAAAATTATGCATGATGGTGACCCATATCAACTGTTCAATACCTAAGAGGTACCCAACAACAAGAGGGGAGTGATTACAAAAATCAAAATTTGAATGGAATATTTTCAATTGATTTCAAACAAATCTTAATTAATCCTCAATTTTTTTCTTCTTAAAATCTAGCAAAGTCTAATAAGGAGCACATTATAATGGCAAGTACTCAATCTTCCTTTCAGCGTCGAGAGGTCCCAAGCAACAAGAAATGATTAATCAAATGACCATCTGATCAAAGATTGAAGAATTGGACTCCCAAAAGGGCCTACAAAAAGACAAAGATCAATATGACACCTTAATAGATGGTTATGGATAGTTTTAGTAATAGTCTAGAGTACAAGAATGGGGTCAAGGACGGTTTTAGATGTTTCTACCTTATTCAAACTTCAAATTCACAATTGATATGTCATTCTCAAACTCCTATCAATCAATGTTATGTGAATTGGTGTGGGGTCTCAAATGGCTTCTTTGTTTGTTTAGACTCATTTTACCCCCCTAAATGCCCAAATTTTGGTGTGAACAATACTTTGAAGTTAAACAAAACCTAACCAAATTTTGATTTAGTATTTTTTATTTTTGAATTTTTTTTGTTTGAAGTCTAATTTTAGCATTACAAATCTGATTTCAAAAATGAATGAATGTGATTTTTTTATTCACTCCCTAACCGCATTGTGTAGTGTAAATGTTGTAGATTGGATTTGGAAACTTAGATTCCAAAAAGGAATGCTATAGTTTTTGTCCAAAGGACACAACCAATAACTTAACTGTGAAATGCTCAAGTCACTAAATTCCAATGTTGATAATATATTGAAGTTAAATAAAAGCAAACTAAGTTATTATTTTTAGTAGTTTATATTTTTGAAAAATTCTTTTCAAAGTCTAGTTTTAGCATCAATAATTCAATTTTGAAAATTTATAATAATGATTTTTCTATCCAAGGTTTTATGCAAGGGTGTCAATTGCAAATCTTGATTTTTTTCTCTTAAGGGCTTTTGGAAATGAGACACAAATACACTAGATCTTGGAGATAAAATGACATTAGAAATTCATTAAATTTTTTTGAAGTAAAAATTTTGAGAAGTAGTAAATTGATTGGGGTTGTGCATGCTATACCCTTTAACCTCATATTTTTTGGAAGACCAATTTTTAAATTTGACATTTGAAAAGAGGATTGAAAGAATTCAAATTACTTTCATAGTTTTTAACATATAAATAATCAAACATTGTAAGCTTTCAATTTGTAAGTGATATTGTTCTGTTTTTTTTCCCATGTGATCTCCAACATATTTAATTTGAATCTATGTAGTTACAATTTTTAAAAAATGATAAAACTTATCAAAATATTAGTTCTTTGTTCAATTGAGAGTACATTCCAAGAAGCTTAGAAAAGGCCTTGGACATTCAGGGGTTAAAAGACAACCAAAGCTGGTTGTTACAAGTATATTCATTAAAACAAGTATAACAAAACTGAATCGTGTGCAGAGAGCTTCAAAAATCACCACCACCAGCTTTAAATCCATGGTTCCAAACGAACCTCTGAAAAAATAACTTATTGTGATTCTATTCTTTCTCATTGCAAGAATGCAAGGTGATTTGAAGTCCCGATTAGTGGATTACCTTAAGACAGAAGCACCCAAATGTAACACTAGTTGTTCTTTGATACTTAAAAAAGACCAAAATCCAAACGCAAGTGAATCCAAAGTAGATGGATGGGGTTCCGAGAAGTTGTTGCTTTCACCTGCATTGGTTAATCACCTCTGTATGATCTAAGCTTAAAGTGTGCAGCTTTTAAGTGTTTCTATGCCTACTTTGGTGTTGGTCTAGTATATATCCACAGTAGATGCATCTACATAGTTGTTTTCAAAAAAATTCATATTATATTCATACAAGCTTGGAAAAATACAAAATTAATTTAGATGGTTTCCTAAACCATTTCCCTAACAAACACACATCATTATATTTTGTAGCTACCTTCAAGATCTATAGAATAAGTGTCACATTTAGTTGCTTATACCTTAATGTTAGACTATTAGGGACAATGCTTAAGTTAATACTTTTGCTTCATAAACCACGATGCTTGTCAAATATGTATTGTCCCCTCTTGTTACCATGTCACCATTAGTTTGATATTGGTTTTAATATAGATACCTAAAATAGTGTGGCTCAAGTGATCAATACATCATCATCATAGGTTTTAAGAATTATTAATGGTCAATTTCATTGAAATGGCGGTATTCCATTAATTTGGCACTTTCAACAGTTCAAATTGCACATTCTGAACTATTCATTTTGTACTAGAATCTATATCAATATTAGATTTTTGAAATCTACATATCTCCTAGAAATCTGAAATCTATACCAAATCCTAGATTTTTCAAATTACTCAATTTAAATATCTATGTTACTCTTAGATTTTTGAAATCTAAAATAAACTTAGATGTTAGCCATGTATATGTGTCCTAGATGTCAAGGTGTGAAAATGGCACATGGAATACCACCATTTTAGTGAAATTTGCCATATTAATCCTTGGGCTAATTTAGTTTTGATTTAGCTTAGTTTAGATTTGAACTTGGATTTTGACCAAATTTACTTAGCCTCTAATCCTCGCATCCAGTGAAGTCTTCCCTTCTTCCCCTTACCATCAATCAAGTTTTATATTAAAAATAATTGAATGCACTAATAGCTAAATTTATAATCAAAGTAGTGGGATATATAGTAGGCCAATTTAAAAAGACTTTTCTTTTGTTGAAATGGTTATTTTTAATAAACATGAAGACAAAATGAGAATGTTAGTAGCGCAAATTGATGAACTCATGAGTGAATTTAATAGAGCTAATAATAGAAATAAGATTTAAAACATTGCCTATGCCTTCTAACCTTTTTTCAACAAGCCAAACCATAAATGCCACTATTGAGGAATTTTTATGTAGATCCATTGCCTTTGATGAAATGTCAAGTTATAATTAGAATCATAACTTGTTCAAAAGATTCAGGAATCTATTTTTATCAACCTAAAATAACTAGTGTTCACAATGTGTGCAACCTCTAATAATTGATATTTCCATCAAACTAAACTATTATCCTATCTCATTCTCTTTCTTTGATCATAAATGACTACATACAAGATATTTACAAAAGATATATTGACATTCTAACCATTGTCCTATCATTTATATTTTTTTTGAAGAAAACCAAGCAATTTTTACAAGAAAAAGAAATTTATATTCCCTAAACAAGAAGTTAAATTCAAAACTCATTGAATTTATTCTGACTATTGCATTCATCAAAACTTGTAGAGCTCGAAGGAAGAATAGTAAGGTAAATACACCTAATTGTGACCCTTCTAGATTCTTGTATAGAAATGTGTAAAGTCATGAGAGCTTGGGAGAATTTTGGATAGATCCATAATCCGTAATTAGAAACTAAGATATCTAAAAAAAATACTTGCTAAGATGCATTGGAATCACCTTGCAATTACCATCAAGATTTTGCAAATGTACTCCAGCTGCTGAATGTTGATCAAAGTTGGCAAATGCAATTCAGGAGATGCTTAATATCACAAAGATTCATTTTTTTCCTATACTATTTTTTTGAAAAATAATATGTCCAAAATTCTAGGTTTTAGAAGTATCTTTGCCAATTCTACAGTATTCCATATTCAAATGCTTACTTGGACTCTATTGACTGTACCTACGTTGATTTCCTTTACCAATATCATGCGAACACACTCATCCCTCCCTAATCACACCGTTGTGTCAAGACAGGCTTCAATAAGAGCAGTAGAATCCATTCCTTCTGAACTCCAATGTGCAATTACAGTGAAGTAGACTGTATTCCTGAGCTTTCCAAAGGACGAAGGTCTGGCCTTACCTTCCCGAGGAGCTTCGGCGAGCCCGAATGAGAGATAACGTCGTTGCGAGTCGGTTATGAACCAACTTGGGGCAACTGGGGTTACCGGGCAAGCAAACAAAAAGCGAATGATGCTTGTCAATCAGGAACTTGTCTCTATTTGCGTCGAAAAGTATGACAAAAATAAATGAAATCCTAAGTTTATGCATAACGAAGACACGTACTGCCAAGGCAAGCTACTTTCTGAACACGGGTGAGTCTATTCCAGGTACAGTGCTTGGCCTCTCCAACTGTCGACTCATCCTTACGGGGAGCCACAATTGCCTGCTCGTCGCGGCGTCGTTCAGTTCCTTCTGCTTTTCTCACCATTTATTGTTACTCTTCTAGGAATCCAGATTCTCCCAGCGCAGTCGGATGGAAGAGTTTCAATTATGGTTAGAGAGCGATGGCAATAATGAGTGGACTTCAAATTCTGTTGTGAAGACTTCTTTTTGGAGACTCGACTTCTTTTTGGAGACTCGACTTCTTTTGGTTCGCTAACTGCTTTTCGTTTCTCCCTTCTCGCAGAATTCGAGTTTGCGGCGTGTTGACGTGAGTGTTGGGTTTCTGGGATTACATTTTGAGTGCAGATTTTCTTCAACATGCAAGCGGTAAATTTAGGTAGGTAGCTTGGTCACAGTGAGCGCGATCGTGCACTAGTTTTGAACACTTTCGTGGGGATGGCGTGTTCGAATTCATTCATAGTCTTTCGTCACGGCTAGATTGGACGAGCTTTCTTGGCAAAATGATGAAAAGCAATGTCTCCGGCATGGCGCCGGAGACGAAGCCCAGCAGCAATCTGTCGAGAGTTCGTTCTGTGGAAATTTCCGACTCCCGAGACGGCGCTTCTCCAGAAGCAGTCGCCAGTTATAACGCCCTCACCATGGCTATCCCTAGACCAGAGTTTGAGATTGATGCACCCAGACCACCGCTTCCCGTCATCCAAAGTCCCATGGACGCCCTTCGCATCAGCATGGCGTCTCCCTTTCGCAATTTCCTCGGCCTCCTGAAGCCCCCGCCGCTACCTATCGTCGGTGGCTCTTCCAGCTTGCACGGGGGCTCCTCGGACCCCGAGAGTCCCCGCGGTTCCACCGACAGCGTGGAGAGCCTCGATTCGGGAAGGCTAACCCTAAATTCTGGTGGTGAGAACAAACTATACGCGACGCGACGCGAGGGGCAGAACTTGGTGTTGGTGGCGTTTGACGCGAACGTGAAAGAGATTTCGCATACAGGAATTGTGTGGGCGATGGAGCACATTTTGAAGCGTGGGGACATTCTGGCGATCGTGTCGGTGTTGGATACCGTGCGCGGGGCGTTGGGGTACAGGGTGAAAATCGGGGACCCCAAGTGGGTGAGTGCGAACCAGAAGCTCATCGAGGAGGAGGTTCAGCAGAAAATGGAGGTTTGGCGGACGTTCCCGGGGTTGGATCGGCGGTGTGGGGAAGGGGGCGTGACGCTCGTGGTCACGGTGAAAGCCGCGCAACGGGGCGAGCTCGCGATTGCGAAAGAAGCCATGAAGCTCGGTGCGTGCCATGTGGTACTTGACAAGAGCTTGAACAATCGACATCGCAGATTTTACCTCCAGAACCTCGCGTGCAACGTCACACGGATGCGACGCAGCGGCGGCGTGGACGTGATTCGACCGATTCCTGAGCCGCGATCGCCGACCTCGGTGATTCCGCCCCCGCTGCTGAGCTATGGCGACCAGATTGACGAATTCGAAATCTCGTTAAACCCCCCGAAACCCAAGCGACTAACCTTGAAACTCTCCCCCCCTGTCGCATCTCCATCGAAGCACCCCATGGAATTGAACTCACAATTCATGTCCCCGGAGTCACCACTGACACCCACGGAGTTACAATTGAAGTCCGAGGAGTTTCGACGTCTCTCAAGCTCTGCAATCCTGGCAACAGCACACGAACGTTCAAGCTCAATCAGCCAGTCGACGATGACAACGACGACAATGACGACGACCCACGACCGTCCCAGCTCCGCCAGTACGCCCTCTCTTCGCGAATCCCTAACCTCAAGCTCCACTGCCACCGACAACGACATGGACGACGACCTCTTCAGCATCTTCCACGGCTCCACTCGCCACACCGACGTCGACGCCGACATATTCACTATCCCAAACCATTCCTCAGGCTACGAAAGCGACGACCTTTTCAGCATTGGCAACGCCTCCACACGCCCCCCATCGCCCCCACTAGGTCGCCCCTCTCGTCACATCCACCACCACTCCTTGTCAATTCCCGATACCGCCGAGCTTGTCATCACGGAGCCACTACGTCAAGCTACAATTTCTCGCATCATATTCGTGGTGGGCATGGGCGACTCGGTCACCCTCACTCTCCGTTCGCCATTACACCCCGGAGAAGGTCTTCTCGTGGGCTCTTCCCCCTCTGCGCTTTTCCTCATGCACACAGATCACCACCAGGACAGAACTGCGACGCTAAGCACCGCCACGCCGAACTCATACATTGCCATGGAGGGCAAGATGGCGATGAAGCTGTCGTTTCTGGTGCCCGGGCAAGGGGTGTTGGCGGTGGATTCCTTTGGGCGGGGCAGGACGGTGCGCGTGGAGAATGCGGGCGCCCACAAAAAGCCCCTGGTGCTGGTGGAGGCGCAGTGCGAGGGGAGGCGACATGGGGTGCTGTTGCATCATACGGATACTGTGGGGTCGAGGCATAGCCATAGTCAGAGTTGGGGAGGCGACAGCGACGGCAACAGCGGAAGGGACTCAAGGTCGGTCAAGGGACTCACGGTCGGTGACCGCGTGTTGTTGAGGTTAAGATCAGCGGAGCCGTCGCACGCCATCTGGTCGTCGTGAGCTAGGTATTGCAACTTCTGCACATTGCAACGTTTGGGTTGCTTCATGGTTGCAGCGCTGTTGGGCGTGTCTGAATCCCAAGGACATGATTTCTAGCGGTAGCTTTAACTGAGTATGCAACTCTCGCAACTGGGTTGCATCGCTGTTTGGCGTCTCTGAATCCCAGGGACATGCTTTCTGGCGGTAGCATTAATTGAGTTTGCAACTTTCTCTTTTAGTTGCAGCGCTTTTGGGCGTCTCTAAATCCCCAAAAGACATCCTGTCTGTTGGTAAGCCACTCATAAATCTTGAGAATCGGGAGGTTTGAGAAGATTATAGGGACGTGATGGCAAGTTGTTTCGATCGTTCAACTTCTGGTTGATCGAATGTCTCCCTTTGAGCAGGAGTTAAGACTTTTACCTTCTTCTGGCTGGGCTACGGCGGTGACATGGCTAATACCTTGCAACTTGGACTGGAGGAACTCTATTTCAGTATGACAACAGAGCCTGGAGGAACTCTAAGCGCGCTTGAAGACTTCTTTTGGAGTCTTTGTTTGGCATCCAAATTTATATTTTTGGGTTGATCAAGGGTTGAGTTACATCCTTCTTTTGACCAGCCAGATATTGACTGTCACGAGTGCCTGGAAACTCAGACTTGGTGTCATGGGATGGACAAGCGGGTTTACAGTAGCTCCAGTGAGGTTAAGCGAGTTGGGGGAAGCCCGTAATCACCCCATTGCACAAGTACAAGATTTTTCAATGAGTTCGGTGAAGGATTTTTGGTTGTTCACTCATTTCCTTCCACATGCATTTCTTCACCAAACTGTGACTCTCTATTGAATGAAGCCCAAGATTTAAGGCTCCATTGGTCTTTTTGAGGACAGAAGCAAAGTTTTTAGGAGCCTGCTTGACTTGTGAGGTGGATTTTTTTACTTTTTATTGACCAACTAAATTTCTCATGGAGCAAGGTTATGGATTGGACTAGAGGACTTTCGAGAGATTAGAGAAGGTTATGAGATACAATGCAACTTTGAACATCCAGATTTGCACTTTTGGGTTGATCTAACGGTGAGCCTTTAGAAGAGCTATGAACTATTTCTAATGATAGAGCAACATGGTTAACTTGAAACTTGAAACTTGGCATCATGGAATTGATTGCAAAATAGATTGCAAGTTGGAAGCATGCTACAAGACTTCACATGGAGTCTAGGATTGTTTGGAATCTTAGCGTGGTTGAGGATGCCAAGTTGCATAATTATGAAACAAATTAGAAGTTCAAGCTTCCATTGTACAATAGATAAATTTGAGGCTAAAACTCAGTGTTGCAAGTGCCCAATTTATGATTTATTGCTCAGTGACAAGGTGGGCTTGGTGGTGAATAAATTGCAGAAATGATGTATAATTTAATTTACATTGGTGATTCATTTATAAGCTTAACCTATCAAGGCTTGAGAGCATGCACCTATTGAACATTGTTTTTTGAATTGATTTTGACAAATATGTTACCAAGTGGGTGTCTTTTGTGTGATTGTTCTAGAATTTGTTTTGTTGCATTTTCTACAAGGTTATAAAATTGCGTTTGTGAAGTTCCAATCAAATGACCTTGTGTTGATTTAGAAGGTCAATGTGACAAAGCCCTTGGTTCTTGACTTGGTGTTGTCTTTGTGTTGGAAGAACCATCTATGGAATCTTCCATGCTTTTGCTTTAATTGAAAAGAATGGTACCTTTGTCCTCTATTTGAAGTTCACATTAAAATTTGCCCTTGGAAATGAAGCTTTTGTGCAACTTTATACATTTTATGCATGAATTGCATCAAATTATTGGGATCTTCTACACTTTTAGACTTGAATGGAATGAAAAAAAATGAAAAAACAAATTGGTTGATATAAATTTTCATTTTAAAGTAGAAGATACCATTTGTGTCACTTTGAGCACTTTAAAATATTTAGAAGTGTTGTTTATAGGAGAAGTAAAGAGCTGCTCAAAGATCTTTGGATAAAAAAGTCAAATCTATTGAGGTATATTTTTTTTGTCATTGAATAAGGATTTTTTACTCTATATTCATCATACAATGCAAAGTGAAAGGATGTAGATCATTGTAAGTGGCATAGACAATCTCATTTCCATTCAATAGTCATTTTTTTCATTTAGCTAAGCTATGCATATAGCACTCACTAATAAGTCTTAAGAAGTGTATGAAAATATATGAATTGATCTTGGGGAATTGATGTTTGTAAGATAGGTAAAGATAGGAGCCAAGATTTGATATTCCTAATAGAAAATGAAGAAGAGCAACAAACTTTTATTGGTGTGGGTGTGAATTTAAAACCCATTTGTTCAAGATTCCCATTGTAGTCCATAAGACGATGGAAGAGAATAGAAGAACTGCATCTCTTCTCAGATCTCCATAATAGTTAATTATTGTAGTAAGTGATTGGTATTCATCTCCATTTTGTACTAGCTAGATAAAAGTTTGAAGATTGGGAGATTTGAGATGGTTATTGGATATAACCTTATGAGGCTAATGACCCTTGTATCTAGTAGTTTATCTTAGCCCCAAAATGTTAAATTGTGTTTTTTTTGGCAATTTAGCAATTTTGGGTAATCCACTACAAACTTAAATTTTCACACAACATATGTCCAAGGAGTAACTTTAAGGTGAAGTAACTTTCATGACTTTCAACTATATGGTTAAAAAATTATTGCATGATATGTAATTTTCATTGCTTGGCAAGTAACTTGGGCAGATTTTCAAAGATGCAAGGAGTAGGGTACTATAAGTGTCATGTAGGAAGTGATGTCAAAATGCATTTGATGTACATGAAGAAAATTAATGATACTTATATAAAAATATGTTATAGAGAAGAAGTCAACTAAGAAAAAATCACTTTTTTAAGAAATAAAAATTTGAACTTGGTTTCCTAAATTTATCTATACATGGAAATCTTTGATTCATTTTGTTTTGATTAATGAGATGAAAGTAATGAGGAGTTTTAGTTTGCAGGTAGTTATGGAATCTCTACTCTAAAATAAACTTTGAAGTCCTTTATTTTATTCAACTTTCAATATTTTTGACAAAAAATAAAAGAATTGAGTGTAGATTGTTTATTATAACATGACAACTACTAGGATTGGCATTTTTCAATTCTATAACTAAATTCTTCACAATTTAGTATTTCAAATCATACTCTACTTTTTTCTACTTACTATTTTTTTCAAGCATGAATACAAAATATTTTTGGTTTGAAATTTTTTATATATATTTTCAACTTATTTCTTCAACATATTATAGAGAATAATCATTAGAAGATTTTTGGGACCTTCGGATGTCTGCGAGTTATCACAACCTGTGAATGCAGGGAACAAGTTCGATGCAGTGGTCTGACGTCGCTAAGACCCTGCAACGTCATTGACCATTTATTTATTTATTTATTTTTTGCATTTGGAGACTAAATTTTTATTTTTTTAAGTTTTTAAATTTTTTTTTATGATGAAAAAGAAAATTTTGACAACGGGCTGTTTCCTTGCTGCGGGGAACAACTGCGGGAGAACAAGCCCGAAATAGGCTTCTAGACCCCCCAAAACTCTTCTAATGAAGTTGTAGGATCTACACATTTTTGTGTAAAATTTTTGAAAAATGAAATCTAACTAGTTGGGAAGAGTTGAAATATTTCTTTTTGGAATTCAAGCAACTTGATCTTACAATTGGTTAGGTTTTTCATTTTGAAATTTTAAGAGGGTATCATCTAGCAAGGTAACTAAAGGATCCTTTGGTTGGATTTATTGAAGAATACATATAGGTGAAGATTTTTGCATTGCTTTGGGTTTAAGTACTTTGAAGCAATTTTAGGCCTAAAATCACTTTGTCCTTTAGGAATTAAATCTAGTAGGACAAGTTGGTCACCATGGAAATCATCCTTTTAGGTCATGTATGAATCATTTGCTTAAAAAAAACCAAGAGTACTCATCAGAGATCAAACTATTGTGCAAAACCTTCCCTTTTTGCACAAAATTGCAAGGATTAATATCTACAATTTTGTTCTACAAAGAAGGATTCTCTTTGTCATCCTTTGGACACTTAATGTCTACATCGTCTAACCCGAAAATGCTTCAGATTGTGACTGTGCCAAGAATGATGTTGAGAGGCAAAAGCCATGCTCATGCCTTACACCATGAATTTCAATATGTAAAAGGTAGAATTTGAACATGGGAAGGTATCTATAGTAGAGAGAACTTTGTTGAGAATTGAGAATGAGTAAAATGATGAATATAGTAGTTGACTTATTTCTCATCGTCCCCCATTCTCGTGATATAGATTATTTTCTTTCTGATCATGAGGAGATGAGTAGTGATTAATTATGGCACAATTTCTAATGCAATTGTGGCGCATTACTATTGGGTGCAAGACTCACAATATTGCAACTAGTCCTTGGTTGATTTTGCAATCAACCTATGGTCAGAAATAGAAAAATCTATATCACCATTATAGGTAAAAAAGAATCTTCCACTAAAAATTCATAGTAATTATGTTTTGAGTAATAAAATTCTGGAAAAATAGTAAATCCTTCCAAACTCTATTCCTGTACATGGAAAAAATTACCAATTCAAAAAACCCACACTCCAAATATGCATAATTGCTTAAGTGGTTGGAAATGGGTTGGCTACCCTACAGCAAGAATATGCAGAAATTGGAAGCAAAGTTTAGTGAGGCACGCCACCAAATATTTGTCCAGGCAGAGAAGAAACGCAACATATGAGGGAGTCACAATTGAAGACACGGATAATCTGAGAATTTTCAAGGATAAATTTAGGACTAGGCCATCATACAAAAGCACAAAAAACAGAAAAGATGCTAACAATTCAAAGGAAAAAGGTCTTGCATTGTTGTCATGCTCGATACTGATTCTTGGCTTCTTGCATGCCAGTCTTAATAAATTAGAATTTTCCATTGTCTTTCCCTTTGTATTCTTGACTTCAGGACTGGCTCCGCGGTAATATAAGGCCAGGAATTTCATTCCACGGTGAGGAAAACTGGAATCCTCCCACAGCATCTTGATCTGCGGATTTCGGATCTCATTTGATATAATAAAATTATAAAAATATCAATTCGTATTTCATTGGACATACTCTGTAGTTCAAGTTTCTATTACCAAACATACTCTGATTTGTTTCCTACCTTAGTACTTGACATACAGCAGTCGTTTCTCAAAATATTAATATTGAACGAATGCACATACGGTACTATTTTAGGGTTATTTTATGATAGGCTTACATTACTTGATGTCGGATGCTGAAGCAAATGTTTTGGGATTTCCAAACGGCCTCTTACCAGAATACTGTTCTGCACAAATGCATTACGCCCATTGCATTGGCCCACTTAGGTGTTGCACTTCATGTCCCAGCTAGTAATGCAATACCTCCACCACACAAACCAATTACTTCTACAGCTATGCACCTGTATATTACTGGTCTTGGATTGAGTAAGGTTTGTAAGTTCAGCATTTACTCCACAGCAATGAATTCTCAAGCCTATCATATGTGGTCAACATAACTTTCGAATGTAGTGGGCAAAATCTCTGTTGACAGGCGCTCTGTTACAAAGCATCTGCGTCCTTGTAAAGTTAAAAACAAGGCTACATTTCTACACGTCATCTAGTAGAAACCATCCCCTCCCCTCCAAACTGTTCCAGAATACCTAGCCGCATTACAATTGGAAAGAATTTCAATAGAAACTAATTTTAATGGAGAAAAAATTGATAGGCTTTTAACATGCCGAGGTTTATGGGAGGGAGGGTTTTATGCAACTTTCTCCATTGATTAGTCTGTCAACGAGAGGAACTAGCACTAAGCTAGACTGCTAACGAAATTATGCAATCACAGACTCCGCAATCATTGAGAGGAGAGCAGATCATACTGCGTATGATAGCCATGCAGATTTAGAGGCTTGGTAGGCTGATATAGAACTTGGTGTTACTGTAATCTTCCAAAAGAGGATTATAGCCATCAAGGGTTCTGGTCTTGTCCACTTGGGCACACTGTTCCATGAACTCAGCAGATGTGACCTGAGCAACCATCCCACCATCCGAGAAGAGAATTACATGAGAAACTTTCGACGCAACCTCATGAGCAAGCATGTAGGAGTTTTAAGAGATGTCATGCCCCTGACCCCAAATTTCCCAAGCTAAAAATAAAAAGCCCACTTCGGACGCTAATAGTTGGGTATAGAAACTTCCAAAACATATTTCTAGCTTTAAAAAAATGTGGGGTATGAATTCTTCTTTCTATTCGTAAATTTTCTTATATTCCTCGAAGCTTCCTAAACGATTCATTTCACCACCGTTGGTCAAACATAAGGGCTAATCTACAATCAAACGCTCACCACTGTTGAGATACGTTTGCTCGTTTCCATCTCCACAGATCCAGTCGCAGCATAATGATCCAAGCGTTCCAACAGCTGAAAATCTGTTGGAAAGAATATGTCGGCATTTCCCTGGAAAAATGTCGTCACAGGTTACGTCTTGTTACGATCAGACTCCATTTCTATGCATATCGGCAAACGTTCTTTGAGAGGCATATTGGTGTAGACCTACAAATCAAGCTTTAATGACGTGGTATGAAGAAGAGGAGATTTAGCAAATTATTTTACATGGCTACTTATATTCACAGAATAATGGTAGGGTTGAACAGGTTATGGAATCAACTGGAGTGTACCATGGCGTCCAGATAACTGGAATGGTCCTTCGTTTCTCCATTTTCCTGCAGCGATAAATTAGTGTGGTCTATATCAGGAAAAACATTCACAAATTTCACTTCTAATAACATCAACAAAGATTGTTTAGCACAAGCTTGAAATAAACTGCATAAATACCATGTTTGACATGCAGTTCAACACAATGCTATCATCACTACCTTGCTAGAAATGCATGATGGCACATAAGAGAATACCTTACTCGCCACAATGGGCGCACGCGCTCCAGAAATAGTGACATCAGGTAGGCTGCTGAAATCGGAAGCAATGAGGGCCATATTGGGACGCACCCTGTGAATAGTTTCTAATAATTGCTGAAAGACCAAACGCAGAGGTCAGCACATTACCAGATTTAACAAATCCACTTAACGCCAAAGTGCCCCAAAGTGGCCATCTCATATCTATAAGTGTTGAAACAAATCATTTAGGTAACTAAGGTGTACCAATAGAAAGAAGAATCATACCCTACAATTATTCAACAAAAGAAATATCTTCTGAAAGTTACTACTTCGTATAATCGATACCGATGTGGAGCTTCCAAAGCGGACTTCCTATATTTACCTTGGAAAATTAGAGGACGAAGTGCTAAGAGTTAAACAAACTGAACATTCAGAATTACTTCTTCCATAATCTATTTCGCAGCTAAAAGTGATTACGAGTATAGAAACACAAGCACTACGTAGAATGAGGATATAGTAAGCACCAGGCAACCAGTGGGTATCCAAGAAAGCTCAGAGAAATGAAGCAGTCTGGATAATGAAGACTTCGCAGCTGCTACTAGTGATGATGTTCCAGGAACTTCAGCAACAACATCAAGGCAACGTTTAATGAGAGGGTCTTGACGTGGTCGCCGCTCCTCAACGAGATTATTGCTACAAGTCACCAACGTCACTGTGAGTTACTCCTGGAGTATGACTTCTGGCTAACATCACAATAACCAGTCACTGCTTTTACACAGCGAAAAAGTCCACGCATACCTATTCTGGTTCCGCACAACCCAGGTTTCCAACCAGGGGGACTTGGGTGTCTCCCTGTACACTAGATCATGAGGAAGATTGTCCAGCACCTGCATGATCCAACAAATTAAGTAAATCACACTATTCACTCTGGTAGAAAATCCACCCCCCGGAGGTATTCTCGAAAACGTAGCCGCGTTTCAATCGTTTAGATTAAAAACTGGCTCAAATGGAGTTATAATGGGCAACGTTTAAAGTAGCTAGGTTTTCTACTGCTGTCATGAAGTTTAGCAGCGATTTGAAAACAAAATATGAGTGGTCTCTTGTTTGAAGCATCAATGGTAACCTGCTGACTCACACTCGAGTTCTTGAGGGGCTTTGTTGCTAAACCTAAAGTCTCTCACTGGGATCCATTAAAGCAAGTACAAGCATATGTAAGCGTATCGTGATATCATCATAAAGACTAACAAATGCAATAGATACTACTATCGCCATACTCGAAAAAAGGGAAAAAATTTATAGAAACTGCCACTCTTCCAGACGCCTGTCTGGAACCTCGGATCTACATCAGTGCTAGTTTATAGAGCGTTGTGCACTTAAATATAAAAACTTCAGCACTCTGAAACACGCCATTTTAACAAATTTAACCATTAGTTTTGTGAATAACATTAGAACACTTTGGTTGTTGAAGACATCGAATGGGTTTGAGGTGTACCTCGAACATTACAACATAACAAGGATCGGTGTTCGCCATCCCTGCACTTCACAATCTCCCAACAAAATCTTTCAGATTCTACGAGCAGTTACCAGCTGGACTAGAAAACTAGCATACAAAGTGGAGCATCCCAGGCCTTAAACAGCAGATAGAGGATACGGCTGACAGATTCATAGAGGGACACATGGTGACCAGAGTATGACCTGAGTAATTGGTTTGCCCTACAACAAAGACTAGACGTTATTCTGCAATTTGGCGGACGACTATAAAAGGCAGAAACGTACCCCAGGTGCGTGGATCACTGGCACTACCGCAATTAACCATGAAATGGCCGCTATGACTTTTCACAGCTCCTACTCGAGCCTTCTGCTTTCTGGCTAATTCAGCACTAATCTCCACTGATCTGGCAAGGTGAAAAATAAAGACTTGCTTTAGTTGGTCCCAGAATGAAGACGTATGTGATTCTCAGCGTTGTTCTTCAATCTTGAAACGAGATTTCATTAGGAATGCACATAAAAAATTCGACAGCCTAAATGCGAGTCACATGTAGATGGCATAGGAATAACCCTTAAAGGACCAAGAATTTATGGTTTGAAACTACCAATTAGAGAAATCATACTTTAGAAAAATATAAATCAAATGAGGTCAAATTTTTTATCACTAAAAACAGTGAAGAACGTTGCAGGTGTTGGCCGGAAAAGAAGTAAAATTCAGTTAAGTCATATAGGGACTATATGACTAACTCAAAATTCCTGAAAGAAATATGAGGCCAATATGGGCTTTTGATCCTTTAGAGCTTAAGAATCATAGGTGAGGCTGGAATATGTACAAAGTTTGGAGTTTAAGACACTCACGTGTATGTCATAGTTTTGTAAACATTGGGAGCCCTTAACTTGAAATAAGTGAGAATATTATTTGCACCAGTTCCAGTCCCTCCCCCAACTTCATATATCTGCAGATCAGGTCGATTGTTATTGCAGAAACCAAGAGTCAATAGCCAAAATCAAGTAAAAAATACACGGTTATAGCCTAAGCATAAGGCAATTACGGAACACTGAGCTATCAAATGGTACAACATCAAATATGCATGATAAATGCCCGTTTACATTTGTGTAGACAAGCTATTAAGGCTAGCTTTGAGGATTGGACATTTCAATCGTAGTTTAAGAAGTCTAACAATGTGATTGGTCGAAAATTGGAGTGTAGGTCTTAAGGGCTTCACACTTTGTCGAGAGAACCATGGAGAAAAAATCTAGATCATTAATGACAAAACGACATGGATGCTTACATGGCAATACCTTTGGCAAATGGTCTCGTTTTGACCATTTGGGGTAGTGCTCCAAATACAATCGATCCACAAAATGGTCAAGAGACATAACCAACTTAGCCCAACTTAGCCTAGTAACTTTCAACGACTTGCCATATTATTATATGACATACTGTCCTCTGGATTTCAAATTGGTATGTCTTGGCCTCAACTTTTTTCCTGTCGTCCAGACTTGTCTGGAGAAGGGCAAACCAGGCCTAGGAGGGAAAGAGGGACACAATAATGCAACACGTCCTTCAGGTTTGCCCACAAAATTACACACTATTTGGGGCATTTCTTGCTAAACCCTGTTCCCACTAGGAAATCACATGAAGGAATAAAGGTACTGCACATATTGTTCCCATAGAAATCCATACCTTGAGCGGGGCTGAAGGATCCATGGTACGCAGAATGTACTCAGCAACAGCATAACCATACCACGGCTGCAACCAGCAAGACGAAAGAAAAAGCTCAGACAAGTGGTCAAATGTACAGTACACATTCGAACGAAAGAAACTCGAACATAAGGCTCATTCGAATGAAAGAAACTTACCTGGAAAACCTCCACCGGTGTAAACCAAGCGATGTCATGCTGCTTATACAACTTACTCAAATACTCATTGTAGGCAGCTCGTCCTGCAACATGTCAGGGCACCTTTGAGGACCCAAATCCGCAAACCAAGAGTGAATTCCCATTGCTTGGTACTAACAGCAATTGCTAAAACCACATATGAGGAAAAGGAGGCCGTGAAACTTGCCTTGGATGCGATCAAACCAGATAGGCTCTGGAATGGCACCTACTGCATCCGATTTAGCAGCAAAATACCCCAAGTGAGGTTCGTATAACGCAGAATAAATATAGTCCCGAACCTGAGAACCGGAAACAGAGCCATTAGAGCTCTAGTTTGAACCCTAAACCCTAAACCGAAGGCATGCGCATCCCCAATCCCCAAACTAATATTTTAAGTACGCCAATCACCACACACTGCACACATTCCGTGAATTTTGTGACGACTAAGATTTTCATAAATTCACATTGAGAATGCTTGCCCAAAGACTGCATCTACAAGGGGAATGCACCAAAAAATCACACAAATCTCATTCCATCGACAATCAACCTAACGTTACTTGATACCCGTCAAATTTTTACCACAAACAATCAAATATATCACCACAGGAAATTTGAGGGGATTTTCTTAATTATATATTAGTAAACATAGGTTCGAAATTGGTGTCTCGTTCCATTGCCGATCAACCTACGATAACTACTGATACACATTAAGTTCTTCCAGTCAGCTTTCATGCAATGTAACCAACACAATCGAGTATCACCACCAAAAAACTGAAGAATGTTTTTAAATTACGTTGTAGGCTCAAAGTTGGTGTGTATATCTACTCATGACATATCTACTAAGAGAATCCGACTTACTAGAAGTGGCTTTTGCCTCGTCATATCAGGTGCCATGTCCTGAGTCGATAAGCCGGCCACACGACAATGCTGGTGTCTACCAAAGTTTGGACTACTGACCTGCCCATTGCCAAGCCCTACAACATCACAAAAACACAAAAATACAAAACCTAAAAAACATTAGGAGGAGCTCCATTTCAATACTAAAAATAGAAGACATTTCCAATATAACGATCCAAAGATTGAAGTGGATTAACCTAGTAGCCCACAATGCAATCCTTGGACCTCATGACACATTTTTCACACTTGAAATTTTAAGAAATGAAACCTCGCAATTACGAGCTACCTTGAATCTTAGCGAAGAGAGGATTCTATGTCTGGAGAAACACGAATGATACGATTGCAGTGGATTTCTTCGCATTTGAAAATCATGAAAATAGAATAGAACCCAACAAGAGAAAGAAGCGTACATGAAGCGAGGTGGCGCAGCAGAGGGTGTTGCGCCTTGAGTCTCATCTCCGAATCCTTGTGCAAAGCGGCATGAATGCGTAGAATGGGCACAAACACGAAAGAAATGGGCGATGGCGGAACAAAAGAAATGGCGATTGCAAATGTAGCCTTGTTCAAACACAGACCGGGGACAAAAGGTTAAGGGAGAAATGAACATTTTACCTTCGCCGGGAGAATGTACACCACGGGATCATTCTAGAGCAAAGTTTATTGTCTCAGGATGTGTTCAAACATCATTAATCGAGATGTAAGGATTTTGGTACACTTTGAGACAATATTTTGGAAATTCATAACTTATTCATATGCTTAGTGTTCAAATAATGCATACTAAAGTGACTTGGAATACATATTCACTGTAAAATAAGATTCAATGAAAATGATTTAAAAAAATATATATCTTCAAGGTTTAATTAATTTATGAAACATTAAAGAGCACAAAAATTGAGAATTAAGAAATTAAAATATGAGAGTTGGAAGGTTTTTGACACAATCAATGAGATTTATATTGTAACAAATATAAGATCTTTTGATTTTTTTTCTTGTAGCAACAAATATTAATAGGATTCAATGATGACTATTAGGCCAATATAATGAGTTCACAATTGCTAAGACTTTTATGTTAATTGAAATTGAAAAACTTTAATTTTCAAAGGCTAAGCCTATAATTGTTGTTTCAAATTTCAATTTGAATGTATGTATGTAATTTTTTATTTATATTGCATCAACAGCCTTTGATTCATTGAACATAGGTTCATTGTCATTACAAACAAATACTTTATTCACACCGGCCTTCTTTGAAGATTGGAGATTTTATCTATCTATCTTTTATCTATCTATGTAATTTTCTTAACTTAATTTTTAAATGTAATTACATGTCTTCTATGAGTTGTAAACATTTCAAATCATTTTGGAAATTAATGTGAATTTAAAATAAATTTGAAATAATTCATATCAAATGCAATTAATGTTCAAATTTTTAAAAATCTCTCCATATTTATTTTATAGTATTGAGTATTATGGTAAATATTTTTTTGGTATCATTTTAAATTAAAAAATTAACATTCCATAGTTACAAATTCATTTTTCTATATTTCAAGTAGAATTGCAAGTGAATAGTAAAAGAATATCAATGAAAATTGATTTCCATTAGAAAATTTCAATACTCTCAAGATTGCAATATTTATATAAAAATTTCCATTGCTAAAGTCTCACAATTCCAGAACAAGCTTTAAAATCTTCACTTAGACCCTCTATATTATTTTCTTATCATTTTTAAGACCTTCACTTAGACCTTGTGTCTTTCTTGTGAATTCTAAGTTAGTTCTATAAAAAATTGTTCACTATAGCTTGTCTATTTGACCACTAACAATTTTCAAGAAACTTGATGTTGTTCCAATACAATTTCTTGAAGATTTTTCAACAAGTTTGATTTGGAGACTTCAATCAACCCTATATTTGGCGGAAGGCTTCAAATTTACTTTGAATTTGAAATCTTTGTTTACCATTATATATTCTTATCATTTGGCTTCATTTTAGCATAGTATCAACTTACAAGCTACTTTACTTTCTCTCTGCCTTTAACAACTATAGGAAATTTTGTTAAAATGGCGGTAATTTGTTAAAATGACAAGAAACTATTTTGGCAGAAGGTTGAAAATCTCAACAAAAATGGGATTGTTTTTGGAAAAAAAAAAGGTGGCAGAGTTGTGAATTTTGTTGGTTTTGTGAGAAATTCGGCATGCCTACGCCTTCCATGCGCACATACAACAATGTTTTGTGGCTCTCTATGGTAGAAAGCATTGTACAAATGGCATTCAAAATAAGCTGCCATCATAAAAATGGCATTCAGAATACCGCCATTTTAACACAAGTTAATTATCTTTTCTTTGTGCCCATTTATTTTTAATTTTAATTTTCTTGTCCTCACTAGCAATGCAAAAGTGCAAAAGCACTTTAATTTACCTTAGGAATAAAATCCAACAAAGGTCAAGCTAAAATAACCTTATGTATCTAAAACCTTCTTCTTAACCTTATATCACTATCTATATGTGGTTGTTGGAAAGTTCTTTAATATTTTAGAGTATTTTAAAAATAATAGAAATAAAATAAATAAATTAAATGGTCTCTTGAAAAGTAGTTAAAAACTTTTCAATTCTAAAAGCATGTCACTAAATTGAACAATCTTAAGAAAACAATGAAATTATAGTATATTAAAAAAAAACTCATTTTAAAACAACTTTTAATACTTTCTACAAAGTTTCTTCTTCCATGAGCAAAATTCAATTATTTTTTTTCCACCATCCATTTATTATTTTATAATTGGGGCATATTATTATCAATTTTATTGTCTGTAGGCCAAAAAAAGTAACAAAATGAGTTTACTACTAATGGAATCTCCTTCAACAACATTCCCTATAAGAAAGAAAAAAATAAAATAATATTATATTATATATATATATATAACATTGTGGTTGAAAATTTATTGACTATAATTATAACTTTAATGCTCCCATTTTAAAAATATGTTTCAACCTTTAGAATGACATAAATGAAGAGTCAAAAGAAGAAATTTCCTTTTGAAATTTTTCAATACGAAATTTATTAATATATTTCAACTATAGGGAATTTTATTAAAATGGCAGTATTATGGTAAAATGGCAAGAAACTATTTTGGAGGAAGGCTGAAAATCTCAAGCAAAAATGGGATTGTTTTGGAAAAAAAAGGTGGTGAAATTGTGAATTTTGTTGGTTTTGTGAGCGGTTCAACATGCCTACACCTTCCATGTGCACATACGGTAGTGTTTTGTGGCCCTGTGTAGTAGAAAGCATTGTACAAATGGCATCCTAGAATACTACCATTTTAACAAAATTGCCCATAACTCCAAACTAAGAGATGTGTTTTAAAATATCATAATAAATATAAAAATTATGAAAAAGTAATTTCTTAACAAAACTTCTTAATATAATTTACGGAACTAATTACAACTTAAATACAATTACATAACTTACAATCTATTTTAAATTTCTATTGATGACTATATGAATCTTTGAACATACTTTCAATAACTTCTATGTTGATGACCTATGTAGATCAAGCACTCCATAGAAAGAATTGGCTTCATATTGACTTTTAACCTTTTAAGGCCGAGCATGCCCATTTTGGTTGTTTAAATTCAAATTTTGGAGATAATTCAAAGCCAATGGTCCACCTCAAAGCAAGGTGTGAACAAAATAGAAGGGCATGGAAATTGTACATCTAATGAGCCTATATACAATGATTTTGAATGAATATTGAACCTATAGGGAGGGAGTCAAAGTGAGCCAAGAGGGAATTTGAATCTTACAAAAAGTTCCATTTTCCCTTAGATTCATGTGAAACCAAAGCAAATATTTAACAAAATAAGTTTACATCTATCTATGCTCCCACATCGGGACAAAGTCCAATTTATTTGATTTTGTGCACTATAAACAAGCTATGACTTTGAGTAAAAATGAGTCCAAAAAGGGCGCCTTAGGCCCTAAAGGGTTAAGGATACTATGAGGTTGGATAAATTAAATTCTAAAGTGAATGCAATATTTATGATTCAAGACATCAAAGGATTTGTAGAATCTTCAAAGTGCTAAAATCCCATAATTTCAAAAATGCTAGAAAAGAAATATATTTGATTGATTACATAAATAAATTCTAAATTTAAAAAATAATAATAAAGCAATTAAAAATCTATGTAGCAAGGTAATTGGAAACATTAAGTTAAATAGATTAAAAAATCCAAAATGTCCATAGTCAATGACTTTTCTCTGTTAATTTAGCTAGTTTCTATTGGGAGCTTGGACCTTCTAAGTGATTGAACTTAGAAGCCTTGGTGGCCTCTGTTGAGGCCGGAATTTTGGACTCCCCTTTAGCTAGATCTCTAGCCTTTAACCCTATAATCCTAAAAAGAACATATCATCCTTAAAAGACCATATAATCCTAAAAGAACCATATCATCCTTGAAGGACCATATAATCCTTAAAAGACCATACAACCTCATAGCAACTACATTTGTAAGAAATTCAAAATGTAAACTTCACTAATAATATGTGAACAACAAAAAGTATTTAGATGAATGGTTTATCTACAAAATCTATTAGTGCAATTGAGAAATGATTAAATGCAATTTTTGGTGAATTTTTTGAGAATGAAAAAGGTGCTCTAGGCCACCACTTCACATTCTCTTATCTTTTTTCCACACCTCAAATGATTTAAAAAGAATTACACATCAAAATTATGATGATATGTACCCATAGGAGAAAAATCAAAGTTTTTGGATCATTTTTGTGAATTCCAATTTCATTGCATGTACAAAGTACCACCTTATCAAATGTCTTTCATCTATCTTGTCAACAATGGCATTTTCTCAAAAATTATGCAATTTCATTAATCTTTTTTACTTAGGAAATCTATATAAGTTTTTTTTCATTTCAACAGTGGTGATCATCAAAATTATTCCACATGTTAAAGAAATTATGTTTGTTACAAGAAATAGTAAAAAAAAACAAGAGCTATATTCAAACACCCCGGTCTTCTAGGGGTTAATTTGGTTCAAAGTTTTCTTAAAAAAGTTTTTCTACTACACCTAAATGACATCTAAAATTTTACTTTGAATATATTCTTACTTTTGACTTAACTATGTACGGTTGAGCTCCTACTAATCTTCATTTATATATCTCATATGGATTGGTTTACCTCCTACCACTCTACTTATATAAGCAACTTGTTATCTTACTTTTCCAAGCTCACTTCTTTATACAGAATACAAGTGGATTTGAAGCTAGAGGAGGTAGTTGAATATTGTTTTCACTGAATTTATTGCCAAATATTTCAAAGTTATATTTGAAGGCACCAAAACTTGTTTAATACTTTAATTAAATGTTTGGCACTGCAACGTTGCAATGTTTGAAGCTGTTATATGAGTTACCAAGTCCTATACTTACCAGTCTCTTGTTGAATGCTACTTATTCATATAACTACTCATGGATGTGGCATCATAGAAAATTTCAAGCCTTGGATGGGCTGTTTGATTGCATCAGAACATGTAATTGCAGAAAACATCAGCCCAAATTGTTTTACAAAGAAAACTATTTGCAACAATCAACTTGTTTGCCCATCCAATTTTTGATTAATTCTTTTAATATTATATAATATTAAATAGTATTGAATAGTTGCTACCTAGGTACTGTACTCACTAGTCTCTTATGAATACTCCTTGCCCATATAACTATTTATGAGTGGAATATTTCATATGATTTTGTTTGGAGAAAGGCAACTCAATTTTAAGCTATTGAATGTTATGTAAATGGCAACAATAATTACAAGTCTAAGAGGAATAAATGGCCAAAGGAACTCTTGGAGAAATTTTAAAATGAAATGTTTTTTTTATTAATCTTTCAAGATTACCTTCATAAATTAAAGACAACACATCCTATTAATCTTGGTTTTTAAATTTTGATTTACTTTGTACCAAAAAACATTAAAAATTTCAAGATTAATAAGGAAATATGCCAATTCATTTGTGATAATATTCCAAACTAATCTATATAATATTGATCGTCAAATTATATATCATATCCAAAGTTCTTCCAAAGTCCCAATTATTGATGATGAACATGATGTTTCATACTAATGTTTCATAGAGATAATTTCTCATTCATCCCAATTAATGCATGCTTGAATTATTATTTAGGAAACATTTTCCAGAATCAATTTGATGAATTGGAGGTAAATATCATATCCATATAAGCAAAAATTGTGCTAAAGTGAAATGATTTGAGCATTAATTCATTGTTGATGTAGTTTGATTCACTAGTGGGAAATTGGAACATAGAAGGATTAACAAGGACTTCTACTGAAGATGTGTTTTTAGTGGACAGATAATGATACCTTTTTTAATTTCAAAGTTGCACCATAATGTCTAAAAAGATTGGTCATTTGGTGGGCAAATTGCAAAAGCAAGTTAAAATTTGAATGAATGAATAATATTTCTTTTAGCAATTAGAAAAGAAGGCAAACTAAAGTGGAAAAAAGGAACTTTAACCCAAAAATAGAAATTGAGATATTCACTACCAAAATTCATCTTAGATTAGCACCATCGGCCCAAGAATACAGATTGAGAGATTCACTTTCCAAAGTTCATTTTAGAATAGCACCACTGGTCCAAAAGTAGAAATTGAGAATAGCATTCATAAATCGAGCACATAGACATGCTGAAGAGCATGTAATGAAAACCCAAACGGTGGATTCACATAATGGCACTTGTTCAATGAGAAGAATACATTGAAAACTCAAATGGTAGATTCTCAAGTTGCAAGTTGCGTAAATCAGGAACTCTTTACAATTTCTGAGGAAAGTGGACCCAGTTTTAGGTCACAGATTCCAACCCGAATTCATGTCGAAGAATCACTACAGTCCAATTAGAAAGGCTTCCAATCTAATTAGGAGGGGAACGCTTGCACGATTTGAACTCAAAGCGTACAGTAACGCCTGGTTATAATCTTGCCCCGGTTAGAGTTTTCCTAATCTTGTGCGCACTGCTGGCTAATCTACTCTGTTTTATCAAAGAGTGGTCATTCAAAACGAATGCCCGTTACAGAGGACCTTGTCGATATGGTCGATTATAGTTCATCCTTCACATCCTCTGCAGCTTGGTTCGAAGCTTTTGACCTGGCAGTTCTGGGCAATGCAAATGGAATAGCCGCATGCTTTTTCAAGAACTGATAGAAGCCTTTCACAGTTCTGTCACCCTCAAACGTGATCTGCATTTCCAAGGCATTCTTACTATCAGCAATGCAAGCTTCCAACCCACGTACAGCCTAGAGGTCATAAAATTAGTGAAACTAACATAATTACGGATGACATCGATGTAATATCAGAGCGAAGTGAGTCAAGTGCAGCATTACTATGTAACTGCAGAATTGATGTTGATAATGTAGGAAAGGGATTTTGGTGAAAGGAAAAGTGCACGAGCAGACTTACCGGCTCAAAGCTCTTCTTGCCAGCTGGGTAAAAGAGAAGGGTAGGGTAGCCATCAGGCTGACAAAATCCAAATAACAGCCTGAGTTAGCTGGTTGTGGGGTTTGGGTTTAAAGCAAATGACAGGGACAACGTATGCAATTCCATTGAATTGCAACTATTAAGGCGATGTAGATGCCTACCTTTGCACGAGGATTCTCATTTAGCATCCCGTCCATCTTGACTATTGAAAGTGAGGGAATACTCTTCAGTCGCTTTGCAAGTTTTTTATATATGGGTTCCAGATCTTGACAATAATGGCACCCAGGAGAATAAATCTGCAAAGATAGCAGCATTAGTAAATGCGCCTGGAATTTGAAACACAAGCAATAAGAACGATAGAACAACGCATATCCAAGCAGAGTTTGACTACAGAAGCAGGAAAACATAGTCGTGGAAAGTCCTCTGGCTAAAGAAAGGCAGGCTATTCAAAATGTTCACAGACCCATCAGTCGCACTTTAAGGGTGGACCACAAATTTTGATAGGTAAGGACAATCGATGAGAATGAACAAGCTCAGTGTTCTGCATGTCAAATCTTTACCTCAAGAAGAGTATCCTTGGCCTCGTCAAGCACCATCTCATCAAAGTTTTTGCCAACAGCTATTTTCACGTCTTCATTATTCTGCGTGCATTCAGACATAAATCCTAAGTAAACAAATCAATGGAACCTGTCGCTCCATCCCGTGAATCTTTGACTTACAAAAATTAGAGATCTTTTGGGGACAAACGAGGCTGTATCGAAAAGCCTTAGCTAGAGTAAAATTACACAGAACTAGGAACTTCAATAAAAAGAGTATATCGCTCTTGGAAATCGTTCTGAGACGAGCCTGAAAAATCAAAGTGGCACTTATATATGGCTGCTTTACCTGCTCAGGTATCGGTTGCGACTTGAAAAAAGGAGGCAACTTGTTCGCAAGAAAAGCTTCCACAAAACCCTGTAAAGAAACCAGACATTAGAACTGCCAGAGTGGGTTACAAGTACGATGTACTTCAAGTGAAAAGAAAAAAAGGTCTTTGCAGCAGAAACCCATGATAGTATATAAACATTTACCTTCACTCCTTCAACAGTGAGTTCGCCTTCATGCAAGTACTTGGGACCATCCTCAGATGTCACAAACGCCATTATCTGGAGAATATCCAAAAGGAGTTACTCAGTCAGGAGTCGTCTAGGGTGAAACTAAATAATGAACTACCAGCCCAAAGATGCACTCCGCAAACGTAAAGGTCGTGCATCCAAAAACTATATGTCGCGAATCAGACCCATCTTCAGATTGGCGTGAGCTCACGCTTAATAAAAAAATAACAGATATTTTCTATTCTACATGCCTATACAGATATTTAGAAAAAGCGCTCAAAACAGTGAATCTCATGTTTCAAACGACTCAAAGCCAGAATACATTACCGTAATAGGATTCTCCCCCGTTACGCCAAAATACTCAGAAGCTTGCTGGGCTTCTGAATCTCCCCCCAGACGCACACGTATGAACAATGTCTGCACCACATGAGATACATATTCGAACTTAATTCAGTTCGATGCACATTCATAATCTTGAGTATATTATAGGATAAAATTGCATAAAGGTCTACTCGCCAATGACAGATCACAATTTGAAGGCATGGGTTATCCTTTCAAACAATAGGTAAGACTGCCATACCTGTCCTCTAAACATCCTTGCAACTTTCTCGAAAACTGACCGGACGTAACCCCAGTGTTCGTCATCTTTAACAAAGCATAGGATCTGAAATAAACAACCCACCGTGTAAGAGATGTCACAAACTTATGAAAACTGCTCATTTTAAAACTTCGACCAGCACACGAAATAACTTAGTGAGGAACACCAATATCTGCACTCCTACCAGCAATGAAATAGTAAGAATGAAAGTCCAGTCAGCAAACCATCTTCGTACTTGATTCTTGATGGCATTCCCAAAGACAAGCGAAACTGTTTGTTTATTGTAGAAGATCACAAGTGGCAGCTTGTGTGCATACACAAAGTCATAAAGATCTTTTCTCTTGAATACACCATCTGCATTCCAAAATACGACCCCCATTCAGTGAAGGACCACATGTGCAAGAAGGGAAACGATTGGCCAACGCAGCCCGTAAACTCAAATGTGTCCAATTTGAGTTTTTCGTACTTACTGTAAACCAAACGTTTCTCTGGCACATTCTTTATAAGAACCAAAGCTGGTCTGGTCTCGTTGACAAGCCCGAACATGGCAGCCACGTTTTCATCGCTCGTAATGTAGAACGTAACATCTTCCTCCTGTCTAGCTACAGATGTCATTTGATCCACTTCAACACCCTGAAATACAATATCAATACACAGCATATACGACTAGTTAAAGATCGCCAAATTCCACTAGATACCCAGATTACGAAAATCTGAAATGATCACTCTGTTCAACCTATATCAACACAGACCCCTTGTATAAAGGGCTTCGTGACACAAAGCATGGCATCAATCTGGTCCAACGATTGTAATGAGAATTGGAATGCTTATAGTGCTCTTTGACTGAAAAATTCGCTTTTCACCAACAAGAGTGTGCTCCAAACATGCACATCAGAAATCCATCTCACCCCAAATCTTGAGGCTATCGAACGTACCTCAGAGCATTTACCTTGCCTGTGAACATAACTTTGAGGTGCATAACAGAATCGTAGACAGGAAGGTAAGCCGATTTATATTTAAACAAGAGAAACATAACACGAATAGAACAAAACATAACACCAATGCTCAAATGGTATAAAAGTACCTCCAATTTGTTCAGGTAAGCAACAGCAATGGGCGACTTAGCCTCCAAAAGAGGCTCAGCTTCGGATACTGACATGAGAGCTCTTACAGTGAGACTCAACTTTGCATTCACATAATTTACAATGTCATCCCTGCACCAAAGAGTAGTGGTATATCATATTAGTTAACCTCCAGACCTCCACAAGGGATGATAAAATCAAAAAGAAATTAGGTATTCTTCGCAATATTTAAGGTGATGATGAAAGCGCATACATCAGAAGGACAAAAATACTGAAACCATCTTGAACTATTAGCAGTAAACAAACTGACCACCAACAAAAATATGACAATAGTGAAAACTCTCACAAAGATCCTCCCACATGAAATGTGCAGTTTGAGACCCTAATAGAAGCTCGAAGCACTAAATACTAAAATGCCAGATTTAGAATCACGGCATTTCAACAAATCTGATCACATTCTTGAGTAGTGTTGAGCTTGAACCCCTTCGCTGTAGCAGTGAAGACAAACAAATCACAAAAATAGTGTAAAAAATACTATTGCCAACAGTCATGTGGTTCCAAGACTCTGCAATTAAAAACCCATGTGATTTGTATTCCAAGACTACTACTTCAGAACCATGATGACTTATAACTCGTGAGTCGAGAAGTTTGCATTCAAATGTTGAACTCCACATATGAGCGAAAGTGCGTCAACAAAAGTAAATGACAGAGGATCACTGATCCGTGAATGCTCTCATTCTCCCTTGAATAGCAGAGGAGCCCCAAGGTGTGAAGAGCTGATTTCAAGAATGTTACGTACAGAGATCACTCGTGCAAAGAGAGAAAAACGCATTAAGTTGAATTCATTAGGAACTTCCTATACCCTAAATCCCGAATCAAAGTATTAGACACGCTCTTAGTTCTCAGCATGGAACTGATTTTCTTCCCACATTACTGATTTCTTCATATCTAGATACTTAAAACCATCATCCATGCATCTACGCAGTCGGTGTAATCTTTCAGAATCTGGTTTTCTCAAATCCTTGTTGATTTTAACAGTTCAACGATCGCTACAATCCTGATTTAAGTTGAAGCTCACTAATCTACAGAGAAATATCAATGCAGAACATATTCATAATCCACAAGGCGACGTAATCCTATTAGCGAGCACAATTTTATTTCAAAATTGAGTTCTTCATATCCAGATATGATAAAATCTTCACCTCCGCGAGGTAACAATCCACAAGACAACGCATGAAATTAGCTCAATAAACTCCGAGCTCCAAGACGAACTTCGTACCAAAGAGGTTCCAAAGAAGGCCAACTCACTTGGTCCGCTCGCGGGTGTAAGGCACATGCCCTCCATCGACGAAGAAGAACAAGGTCGGGTAACTGGACACCCCAAACATCTCCCCGACTTCCGTATTCGAAGTCGCCTCCACCTTCGCTACTGCAACGCGTCGTTTCAAAGCGGTGGCTGCTGCGGCCCATTCCGGAGCCAATTCCTGGCAATGCCCGCACCAGGGAGCGTAAAACTCCACCAACACGTACGGTTCCTTCGTCACGAACGCCGTGAAGTTGCTGGATCCAAGGACCACAACATCACTCTCATCAAAAGCCTTCTTGCCTCCATTCACTTCACCTTCGTCTTCGTCTTCTTCGTCCTCCTCGTCGTCTTCGTCGTCCTCTTCGTATTCTCCATCTTTCACCGCCTCTTCGGAGTCATCCCCTTCATCGGCATCTTCCACTGCCTCCAGTGCCCCATTCTCCCTCGTCTCGGCATCGGCATCCTCCACCGCCTCCACTGCCCCATTCTCCCTCGTCTCGGCACCGATTTGGCGCAAATTTGAGACCAAAAGGAAGCACAGAAGCGCGAGGAGGCAGAGCACGAGGTAGCGACGATTGCTCGACGCCATCGCTGCGTAAATCTGCAATGCGGAGGTTGATTTCTGGCACAGGTGAACTGACACACCCCTGCTTCGTCAAATGCGCTGCAAGGAAGGGAAGCGAAGCGAAGCAGATGGATGAAGAGGTGGTTCATCCCCGAAATTTGGGGTTCATCCATCTATATGAGGAAGCGTTCATCCAAGTCAGTTGCGCACTTCCGGCAGGCAAGTTCCGTGAATCACTCGTCTGATTTGAGACATGGCTAGCTTTACCGTATTGTTTTTTCCGGAAACTGCCCGGGCCAAAAATGTTACTCCCTATGTTTCAAAATAAATCCAAGGTTTTCAAGTATACTTGTCTCATATTAAGTTCGAAAGTGACTCTCTACAACTTGATAAACAACAACTTGAAGCTAGTTCGAACATCCTGAAGCAAAAGAATTCATAGATACCACACTCTAAGAGCATCCCCACTAGCAAGTTTCGTACCACTAGAGGTTTATGGAGAGGACCTCAAATGCAAATAGAGATGCAAAAAATTTATCGCACCAATCTTTTTCCAAGTTTTCTATCCCTAAAGTATACAAAAATCTATTATACACTAACCCAATTTTGTATCCATAGGCTCATATGGAAAATTGGCGAGGTCTCATATGTATAAGTCAAGGTTGATTGCTTTGAGACTTCAGGTTTATAGATATATAAGAGACTAATGGGGATGCTCTAAAGACCACATAGCAATCAATCCTTGTAAAGTGAATCAAAATGCAACCTCTAACCAACCAAAGGTAAAGACTTCAACCTAAAACTATACAAAAAATGCTACTAACAAATCTCTTGTTGAGATTTTCTTGGAGTTGAATCACAAGAGATTGCCAGAATTAAATATAGGGGACATCAATGACTATCATTGCTTCAACAATGCTCAAAGAATGATCAAAATTAATATGATTGGTGCAATTTCAAAATGGGCAAAAATTTGTCAATTTTAGTGCCTATTTTCAAATGCACTACTTCACTACTAACTTGACTTCTATTCTTTTACACCTAGTGGGGTTTAGTAAAAGCTATAATAACTATGTAATCCCTTGAAAATAGGAACAACTCACACATTGATCTAACCATTTCTAAGATACCTCGGATTTATTTCAAGACGGAGAAATCACTATTTTTTAGATATTGTTGGTTCACATGTCCTTTATCCAAATTCTCTAATAGTAGTCTCTTTATTACAAGACAATCATTTACATTGCTAATGCATCCAATATTAATTTATCAAAATTACACTATTTTATATTAGTGTTGGCTAAAATATTATTATATTTTGTCAATTTTTGACAATTTTTTAGAAAATGACATCAAATTTGCAAGTAACATTAAATTTGCATCGAAAATAATACTCTTCTCTAGTAGTGCATATAGACCATCACAGTAGTACAATGCTCTCTACTTCAATAGGAACTCAATATTGAAGTTTTAAAACTTAGAATTTTAAAAATAAAACTTAAATTTTGTCTCTATAATGTCTTGTATTCTTATCTTACTATATTCTCAAACTTGAATATTATCACAAAATTTGATTTTTTTGAAGAAGTATAATAGAATAGGAAACCCTTCACTATGCACTACATAGTACACAAAACTATAGAAAGAGAGTACATTTACAAGTACATAAAAGAGAGCCAAGCATCAAAATTGTTTGAAGTGAAAATGTACTCTTCAAAAGATGTTAAACTCCTTTCTATATTAAATCAACAATGAAAAGGCATTCATATAGTTGATGTTTGCTTTAGTAAAAATCTTCTAAATCTTCAATCACAAATAATAAACTTTACAGTCATACAAATTTATGATAAATTGTTGAAATGATTTTACTTTTAAAGATATTTTATACATATTTGAGTTAGTTTTACAACACTTCCTTTATTTCATTTTAAATAGGAAGGACCAAAAAAAAGATTTGATTGTTTAGAATATTGGTTTTAATATATTTTAAGGTCATTTGTTTGTTGGCTATTAAGAAAATCATAAATTTTATTTTAGTATTATATCATTGTTTTTTTTCCATATGGTATAATTGCTTCTATCAATTCTTACAATCACAAATTGTATTATTCCAAAATTGAGCTATCATCATAAATAGTCTAACATGCAATATTAGTTTAGAAAATTATATTTGATGATTTCTTGTGAATTTGGTTGTTAGTTAAATTGTATAATGCATAATAGAAGATCATAAGTGTATGAGTTTTTTTTCCAATACTATTGTATACATCATTATAATTGCCAAAATGATAAAAATTAATAAGCCAAATTAAATGTTGCAAGTACTTTATTAGTAGTACATTATGTAAAACAAACATGATTTTTGACAAAGAACTTTAAATCCTAAATCCTAATTAAAAACTTACTTTCATGTTTAAATCCATAAGGTTCACACTTTTATTATTTTTTAGTATAGTAAAATAAATTCTCTTTGAATAGATGTATTACAATTGTTGTATTGCTAATGCCTCATTTGCTTACTAAAAAATGAATACAAAATCCGCTATAATATTGAAGTTTTAAATATCTATTATTAATAGTTGAAAAATAATGACATTTTGATAATCAATTCTTTGACAATTTTATACTAACAAATGGAAGATGAAATCTCAAGGATAAATTACTAGCCATTCATTAAAGAAATTTATATGTCTATGTTGATATGGTAAAAGTTTGATATTGTATTGACTCCTAATGACTTAAGGAATCTTTAACAAAAGTTAGAGGTAGTGTAAAAATATGGATTAACAACTTTTTTGAGGACTTCATCAAATGATATTATAATTTTGATGTACAAGTTTTTGAAATAAGTTTTTCTCATTTTCACATTGTTCAAAACTTAGAAGGCCCAATTTCAAAAGCTTGTAAGTCAAAATCATGTACTCATATGCCTTTCAACTTTTGATAATATATTAACCCTTAAAGGACCAAGCTATGTTTTGGGCAATATAGAAATTTTGGATTTTTGAGTAGGTGCGTGTGACTAGAGATTTCCATGTTTTTGGCCCAAATTTTAAAAAAAAAGGTGTAGATGAAGAATATCTTTCATATGCACTAAATTTCAAGACATTTAGAAATATGAATTAAAAGTTATGGCCTAGTATGTAGTTTGTTTTTCAACTCAGGTAGGCTAGGCAAATCTAAAAAAAATCATTTTTTTCAAAAACCAAAATTTGAAATTGATTTTCTAGATTTATATATACATAGAAATCTTTGAATCGTTTCATTTTGATCAATGAGTCAAAAGTTATGAGGTGTTTTAGTTTGCAGGCAACTATGGATTCTCTACTCCAAAATAAACTTTGAAGTTTTTTATTGAACTCAATTTTCAATACTTATGAAAATAAATACAAATATTAGATGAAGATTGTTTATTACTATGTACAACATTACAACCATTGGGATTGGCATTTTTCAATTCCATAAATAAATTGTTGATAATTTAGTATTTTGAATCATTTTCTACATCTTTCTACTTACTATTTTTTTCCTATATGTTGGACAATTTCAAATGATCTAAAAATTTTTAAGCATGCAACCAACATGTCTTGAATAATGAAACCAAAAAAGCACCACCATTTTAAATATTTTTGCATACAAATCTGATCTTGTAAAGTGCAGCTACCCGATTTTTTGCAGGGACAAAAAAGTGATTTTTATCACTTCAAATGCTAATATCTTGCAATCTACAAGGTGGACATTTCTGAAATTTTTTCTACATCTTTCCAGACTAGTATACTACAAGATCCTGTGGTTACATGTGTACAAAAATGTTTCTTTTCTAAAATTTGAAACTTGTACAAAAAAAAACAGTTTTGGAGTGTTTTTGGCGAAGATATAATCAAGGAACTTTAGGGATTAACAAGCTTATTGAGAGTATGTATAAAAAGCTTTAGACTAGTTGAATCTTTCTATCATGTCTACCCAAAATTGCCATAGCTTGAAAAAATCATCATTTCAAAGCATAACTTTTTAACCGCAATTTGGATAGTTGAAAAATATTTTAGGCATTGCTAGTGTTGAAACACACCTTTTGGTAAAAAATTTTTATATAAGAATCCACTAAATCTTGCACTAAAAAGTGCTTGCCCAAAAGAGACAATCACATGAAATCATGCTTTAGGACTTTAAAGATTAAATTAAAAAATAACTTGCACCATACCTTGACTATGTCTTAAGAGATTATATTTTTTCCTTTTTGTTTTAGATTCCAAATCTCTAATAAATATAGAGCCTCCCTCTTAACAGAAGTATATAGTCATGTATACGTATTGATGTCACTAGAGTAACTCAAAAAATTGACTGTAGGAACCAAATTGAAAGGTCCTTAACTATTGAAGCTTTTCTAATTCCAAAATGTTTTTTAGGTCCTAGGGGAATCTAAGTGAAGTGTCAAAATTTGAAAGAAAATTCTCCTCTTTTTTAAATTTGGAAAACCAAATGACCTTTTAGGTAATCTAAGTTTTATAAAGATTCAATGATTGGATAAAAAATTATTGGTTGTTGTTGCTTTTACCTCCAATTCAAACTCAATGCAAGTTCAATTCAAGCAAGTGGAGCAAAGAATTATTTTGCTTTGAATATTTACATTCTTCTTCCTAACTTGGGTCTTTACTCAATTTGAAGTCTTCAAATCTTCTTGCAAAGTAGGATTTGAGTAAGAAGGATCAATAGCTTGACAAAGCTACATAGTTATCAAAAGCTCTGGCAACCTTGATAAAAACATTGTATTGCTCTTTTATTTGTCATATCTTACACATACATTGCTTTTAGACCTAAATTTTTTAAGCAAGTCCCTTGTGTTAGTCAAGAATCAAGAATATGGATTGTGAATCAAGAATTGAAATAGATTGTGTTTGTTGTAATTCAAGTGTCACAAAGATTCCTATTCCCAACTTCTTTGAATGTCTGAGATCCCAAGATATTCGGGATTATGCACTCTCAATGATGCATTACATTTGCAGGGCATCTCTAGCTATAGGCCCTCATCAAAGACTTGGATGCCATCCAATGTATTTTGGGTCCTCTACTCCTAGATCACTCCATAGAATTTGCATGTTATAGTCTATTGTTTGTGGAGCTGCCCTTTGGCTCTATTGGATCTTGTGCAACCATTTGGTTTTTGCATAAAATCGTTTGCCTACCGTTGTTCTTTACACATCATTATAGAGTGCTCTCCTTGACTTAGGTTGTACTGCAATTCTTAAGGCGGACTTGGCTTCTAGACGTAGACCTCAACATTCTAATAATATTTGAACCAAGTTTTCTAATACTTGGTTACTATCCCTGGTTCTTGCTATTAGAGTTGGTGATTCTATTAGGTAGAGCAAGGAGGGTCCCCCTCTTTGTTTGTTTGCTTAGTCTTTGGTTCTTGATTCTGCTTTTCTTTCTTTTGCTCATATTCTCTTCATTTGTTCAGCCTTTGGCTCAGTGGTTATTTTGTTCTTTTTAATACAATGTTTTCTATTTGTTATTAAAAAAAGAAAAGAATCAAGAACAAAATCTTATGGTTACAAATTCTAAAAAGTGAATAAATTTTATTTATAAACCTAATTTTAAAAAGTGTTTTTTTTTGACAATTTTGTGAGTATTTGATAAATTTTTAATCCATGGAACTTTAGCCATTAAGCTGTTATGCCATCTTTTGATGGTTGGAGTTATTTCTCTTTTTCATCATGAATAAAAACCATCTAAGATAGAAGGTCTATAAAGCATATACACCCTAAAATTGTCTTCTAATATAGAGGTACAAATTTCTTTCTTCAATGTACCAATTGCATTGGTCAATGTACAACAATGGACATGTAGGGGGTAGACAATTTGAGAGCCTTATATGATTCCTTCAAAATTCACTTTAACTAATTCCTCAAAGGTCCAAAAAATACCAAACAACTTGGCAATTCCATTTTTTGCTTTCAAAGAAAATTTTATTGGAAAAATATTTCAAGAATTCAAACTTCCCAAAATTGCAAATCAACTTGTAAATGGGTACTCTATGGCTACACCTCCTCCCTTACACTTTCAAATTTGAAAAAATGAAAAAAAGACAATTATGCAAATCAATTTCAAAGTATTTCACTTTGACAATCTGCACCAAAAGTACTTACGACTCATGTTTTTATATGGCAATAGGCTCTAAGGTGACGATAACCATAAATTTATTTCCCAAACTGTAAGCCCTTTCTTTTTCCCTCCGACCTTCGGTCGCTGGGTAGCTTCGAGTTAATTTTTTCCTACCGTCGGTCGGGCAGGTTGAGGCGTCACCCCAAAATTTCTTGGGACGTACGGTAAGTCCTTGCCCAAGACAGACAGAGCAAGCCCTACTGTTGCAAGTTTTCGGAAGGCATTTGTTGCTGTGTTGCTCAATTTTCACCGTTGCAGAGTTTTGCCGATTGTCCACTGCGAGCAATTTCAACTTCGATCGATCATGGAGTGCATTTTCGGACTGGTGGGCGATGGGTTTGCGCTCGTGGTGGCCGACACCTCGCAAGTGCAGAGCATCGTGGTGCAGAAGACCAACGAGGACAAGATCATGATCCTCGACTCGCACAAGCTACTGGGCGTCACTGGCGAGAGTGGCGATAGGTCAGCCTTGAATCCCGAACTCCCTTTCTTGAATTCCCCATTTCGGTACTCGAATGTATTCTCGTTTCAAGTATCAGGGTTTGTGGGGTGTTGTGGATAGACGGATGCATTAGAGTTGGAGATTTGGATGATTGTGGCTTTGATCCGTCGTATGTCGGATTCTGGATTGAGTGCTGTTGTCATCGGGGTTGGGAATCAGGTTGGTTTTTGATGGAGTTAGGGTTTGGTGGTTGTTTGTATCGCATCGAACTCCCTTTCTTCAATTCCCCATTTTGGTACCCCAATGTTTTCTAGAATTTAGGTTTGGTGGTTGTTGAATTTCTCATTTCGGTACTCAAATATTTTCTCGTTTCAACGATTAGGGTTTGAGTGTTATTATGGACAGAAGGATGCATTAGAATTGGAGTATTGGATGATTATGGATTTGATCCATCGTTTATCGGATTCTGGATTTAGGGCTTCTTTCATCGGGGTGGGGATTGAGGTTGATTTTTGATGGAATTAGGGTTTGGTGGTTGTTTGTGTAGAGTGCAGTTTTCGGAGTATATCCAAAAGAATATTTTGTTGTACCAATACCGAAATGGGATTCCGCTTTCAACGTCGGCCGCTGCGAATTTCACTCGCGGAGAGCTTGCTACTGCCCTTCGAAAGGTACGTGAAGAAGGCCTGTTAGGTCGCTCCAGATTCAAAGAGATCTTTAACTGCTTAACGAAGGAAGGATCACGTCTTTGTTTTGCTATTTCGCTTCTACCGGCGACCCTAAGAGCTGATAAGCACAATGAAAGAGAATTTCGTATACTTAGGTGGTGCTCTGACATGCAGTTTGACTAGGTGTTCTGAAAGATTTCGGAGATATAAAGAATGAACAATGAAGTCTATTGAAAGAGGAATTTCGCTTCTTTATCAAAGCTGGAAAGTGCAAGATGATGATGCTCGAGACTTTGCTATTGCTTTTATGAGGACCTCTTGATTGCATGTATTGCGTATATTGAACATGCAGTGTTTTCTAATGGATTTGGTGACAAGGAGGTGAGCGGGCAAACTAATAATATCCCACATGGACATTGTTACGCGTATCAACCTGGATATGTCTGGGCTTGTATATGCCTATCTGACTTCCGATTTGCTTTACATGACCCTTTGTTTGGTACCTTATGTTTACAGAACCCCTACCAAGTTAATATGATGCTGGCTGGGTGGGATAAGGACCAGGGTCCATCCCTGTACTACTTGGACTATATCTCTACCCTCCATAAGCTTGAGAAAGGCGGAATGGGCTATGGTGAGTTATCTACAATCCTGGTACATTGGGGGATACTATTTGCCTCAGTTTAAGCATTTCAACATATAAAGCATGAGTTTTGGGAGATCGACGTAATGTTGTGTAGAGATCCTTGGGCACAAGAGATCTGTTGAGATCAAATTTTTTTTATCAATATGTATGAATTTCTTATGCGATTATTCCATGTGGGAGACTGTAGATCACTACACGTGGCAGGTGACAACTCCGAGGTTGTTTTTGGATGAATCACACTGTTTTGTGCTGATATTAGCGTATCAAATGTGATGCAGGGGCGTACTTTCTGCTTTCACTGATGGACAGATACTTTGAGAAGAACATGTCACTGGATAAGGCCTTGGAGCTGGTTGATAAGTGCATTGAGGAAGTGAGGAGCAGACTTGTGGTCTCCCCTCCGAACTTTGTCATTAAGATCGTGGACAAGGATGGTGCCCGGGAGCTTTTGTGGAGGAGAACCGTAGAAGACAAACAAGGCCCCCCTACAGCTCCCATAGCCTCCCCCATGTCTGTAAGCTAGAGCAGAAATACGGTTGATCACTGAATGCAGTTGACTGTTAGCAAGTTTGGCATCGTGGACTTCAGAATAGTCGTTCTGGATGGGTTTTGCTCTCATGTGAATAACTTTTCTTTCGAGACAATCATGCCAGAAGGCCTCCATTTGGGTTTAACCCTAGCATTGGTTTGTCGAAGTTTCGTTCAATTTGGTAGTCTCTGCTTGTGGCCTGAATGAGAATATCGTGAACAGGTGACGTTAATCTCTTTGCTCATGTGAACAACTTATGACCATTATTGCTGCTATGGGGAACGTGGAACATCTGATGGGGTTTATTTGAAACTTACTATCTTGAGATGTGTTCTTGACGATGAATTTTTCATTATTGCTTTCCAAGCAGTCGGTACAAAATACTCGCTAAGTATCAAATACTTCCAGAAACATAAGGTAGGGAAATGCAAGTACTGTAACACCAGAGCTTTTGATACAGTATAGTTGATTGTCACGAACACTCCAGCGCAAAACGGGAAACAACCGAATGTGTTCAGTGACATTGAATTTGCTACCATCTTAGCAGAGCCAACTATAATTTGTACTTGGATCGCAGTGCATTAAGCTTGGTCTCCTCGTTGATAGATAGCTCCTCCGTCGCCAATATATCTTCCCACAACTTTCGCATGACTGTATCACAAGTTGACAGGCTTGAGGTCAAACACATACTGAGCTATTACCGCTACTGGAATGAGACACTATTTAAGTCTAACGATCGTGGAAGAGTCACCCTGACCAACGTAGAGAAATAGCAACAAATTCGAATCGCTTTTCACCTGAGCAACACAACCTATAGCTTTAACAAGAATCGAGGCTCGGTATGAAACTATTCATGGCCCGAATAGCTACCCGTATGATTACCTACTCCCAAGTCACTAACCGAAACAACTTGAATCCAAGGCACTGCTCTGGAGAAGCGTTTCGTATTCAGAATCATAATAAAAAAAACAGGCGACATTTAAGGACGAGGAACTGACCCGTTTTATCCTTGGCCGTGAGAAACAGGATTGTCATGTCGAACCGACCAACTTTAACCAGATTCTCCAATATACGCAGCACTAACCTTGTGTCATCACTGCAAAACAAATGACCTATGAAATTGAGAGAGTTTCAATGGAACCCACCTGAAGTTGGTGAGACGAATCATTGTTCCATATGAACACGTAAGGTCTATGGATAAAATATTTTGCATTTTGTCAATTAACGGAACTTATAATGTTCAACTACAATACTGCTTAATCAGAATCAAACCTTCTAAACAAAAAGGTTGTGTAAACAGACTCTATCAAGTCTTATACAGAAAAGAATTTGTAATCATGTATAATTAGAACTACATGAGCAGCAAGAAAAGACGTGCAGCAACGGATGAAATGAAGAAATCTCACGGTAGTAGCAATGGCAAACTGTTCATGATGTCCATCAGCAATGGTGCCCCCAATAAATCCTTGAACACTTTAGGCAGTGAAGATGGCTCCATGATCTACCAGTTCCAATGCAATAAACGACATCAGAATGTCAGATTATCTTCATAATAATAAATGGCTATTGTCACGTCACTCATTGCAGAGAGGGACGGCTATATGTACCTTTAGAAGACGAGATTGAGACTGACGGTCATTGGCAAAACCTTTCCAAGTTGCCTCAAATTCATAAGAGGTCTTTGGTGCAATCATATTCCTTGCCAATCCAGCTGTAACATTCATAGCTGCTCGATCTACGGCAGCTTGTGAAGGCGCTATCACTGGTGCAGTCACCTTGCTGTCCACCTTCTTGCCCTGGGCCCAAGCAAGACAACAGTATTAAGGTTCATTGATTGCGCGTCAATGAAAATGTCAAAGATCACGGCAACTAATGAACGTTAACATGTCACTGAAGCTACAGATCAGGCGTAAAAGCTGTATCTGTTGAGCCCCATAACATCTCCGAACTCTGTTCCAAAATGATTTGCAGGTATCGAAATCGAGTGTTTGCGTTGAAGTACCACACCTCATTCAGCCAACGTTGAGACAAACATAAACAACATTCAAGTCTTCTAACTGTATTATAGATACCAGAGATGATTCGGTTCAAAAATCAGCAATGTCACAGGCTGAAGTTACAGAGAGTTATCACAGTAGAGATAGCTGCATTTACTTGTTTCGAGGGTTCTTCGATCTTTGTCGGTTGCGTCGAAGGTGGCCGGGACGCGTCCAACTTTCTTGACCAGGCCAAAATATCATCTGAGCTTTCAGGCTGCGCACCTGGAGCAATCTTAACCTCTTGTGTTGAAGAGGGTGCCTCCATCGAACGACCCAACCTTCCTGAAGCAGACAAATTACCATCTGAACTTCTAGGCTGTGCACTTGAAGCCACTTGTGAAGTAGCAGCTTCAGTAGGAGTAGCGCGGGGCCTGGTTGAGGAGACTGACCGACCAGATGCACTTGGACTGATCCCAGTATTATTGCGGTCAGAAAGAACATTTCCTGCTTTCAAGGACAAATTCTCAGGACTCTTGAGGCTTGAGCTACCCACAACAGTCTTGGTTGAAAGAATAGAAGATGCAGTTTTACTTTCATCCAGTTTTCTTGCTGAGCTTGCTCCGCTGTTGTCTGTTTTCTTGCTACTTGAGTCCGTTGTTTGTTGTCTTGCAGAAGACAAGTCACCACGTTCCAAGGAGTTGATTGTTCGAGGTGATATCTTCGGAGATGACAATTCTTCAACCAATACTGGAACTTTCTTTTGCGTAGGCTTTGTCTTGGAAGCAAACTGTAAAAGAAGGTGATGGAGATGTGAGTCACCTTTCCGACACAAAAAGGAATATAAAAATCACACTTATCGATTATAGACGCCCACTAACGTCTATGTCCAAGTTACTTCCATAGTCCTCTTACATGACTTACAATCTCATCAGACAACTTCAAATCATGCAGTCTGTCAAATTAAATCTCTTGGCCTCTGGTCTTCAAATTTGTACCGATAGTGCATTGAATATTCCCATAGGTGCAAATATTCGCTCAATCCACAACTCAATTAACTGGGTCCCACTTAACCATAACAGTCGTGTTATGACATTCAACATGCCCTTGATTTCTCAGGTTGAATCTTACAAACCTTTTCGTATATGTCTTTCGCTTCGATATACTGCTTCTTAAGCTCCTTGTTTTCAGGCTCCAAACGCAAAGCAAACTCAAAATCTGTAGACATGAACATTACCACGTCATGATCCAAACACTGGCAAAATACAATTATAATTTCGCTGGCTCGTAACGAGAGATACTGGTGTTATGGTATCAAGAGGTCACCTTCCACGGCTGCAAAATACTTTTGAAGCTCTTTACGTGCCGTACCCCTACGGGAGTAGGCTTTGGTATAGCGATCATCCAATGAAATGGCCTCCGTACAGTCCACTTCTGCGTCTGCATATCTGATGTGAAATCCTTGTTAGAGAGTATGACTTGAAAGGGGACAAGTTAGTGATCTCAGGTGTAGTAGTATCTACTGCTTAGATAACTAGAATAAATACTACAGTAAACTCGATATTCATGTAGCTAGACATAAAATCAAAATGACGTAGAGAAAACATAGAAAGAAGGCAAGATATTTAATACGATGTGTGCAGCATCATGAAAAACATAGGCCTGGACACAATCGTGCAGACGCAGAAGCGCAAAAAATATCCTAATATATAGCATACGTCACACAGCAACCGAAGAAATTCTCAAATAAAATTGCCAAATACTAATCTATTTAATGCAATAGCAGTATGGTGGAGCATAATAAACCCTCAATTGTGAAAAAATCGAGTATGGCAGATTGAACCCTTCCTATTCAAGCACACGAATTGACAGTAGACTTTCATTATTTTTAAGCAGTCATGAATAGAAAATGTTTCAGCAAGAGTGACCTTCTTATCTTGAGTAAAGCCATAGCTCGATTTGCAAATGCCACTGCGGTTGGTTGCAAGGCAATACTCCGTGAATAGCATTCAATTGCGTTCACGTATTTACCTTCCTTGAAAAACTCATTACCCTGGGAAAAGGGAAAAAGAAAAACAGGTAAGAAACTGACAAAAGTAAAAAAGGATATTCAAGGATTTTTTATCACTGGCAAGTGATTGAAAAAACAAGGATTTGAGTACCCACAAGATCCTTTTCTGACATAGCATCAGGGGCAGGTCCTTCTTCAAGCCCATAAGGACTTGTTAAGCTGCCAAAACCTGCAAGGGATCCACTGCTTGAACCTCGAGTAGCTCCATGGGATTTACTTGCGGGCACACTCACAGTGGACTTCGAGGGCTTCACCTCTACTTTAACCTTAGCATCTGGTGGTTTGGTTTTGCTAGTCCGTGCCACTTTTTTAGGAGAAGGTTTTTGGGACTCTTCATCCACCTCAGCCAATGCAGCGTCCTACTGAATAAGAGGTGTAACAAAACAGGTGACAATTATTAACTGAAGAAACGAGAACAACATGGTACACTTCAGATATTGATAAGTATTCGGTATTTGCTAATTCGAGCAGGTGGTAATGCTTTAAAAGCAACTAGTTATAGACTGCAAATACTAGTTTCAATATCACTAGTAGGTATCCCAGCTCACCATCAACAGAAGTCTAAACGATAAAGACCCGTTGATGGTCACTCGGAAGCAAAAGGCAAACCTAAAACAATATACCCAAATCATGTGAGTTTCTCAAACAAACCCATTCGAAGTCAAGTCCCTACTGCAACGAGCTTCTCAAAGTGAAAGGATACTGCAACCAAATTACAGTATCCAGCAAAGATGAGAGGCCAATATTTACCACGTCAAATTTGTCCCACTTGCCCCTGAAATAGTCATAAGTATGACCAGCTGCTTCTTTCTTCGGAATGTTATTTTCTGCGTCATTACTCAGGACACCCTTCTTTTCTAATGAGCTTTCCTTTTGACCTCGCACAGCGGGAATTGTCTGCAACCATTCATAGTCAAAAAAGAGAACAAAAAGAGAGTATCTCCTATTACTCGACATGTACACAAGAAGATTATCCACCAATTCTTCCTATCGTAGTTCTCTCTTTAAACCCTCAAAGAAAATCAAAACCGGTAATTTGAATGAGGAAAGCATATTCTCACCTTCTTTGCACTGCCAACAAGTTTTTTCTCTTTCTCCTTCACAGTATGCTCCCAGGCTGTAAGATCGTGCAGGAATTCGTTTAGCTCCTGGAGTGAAAAAGAAGTCCAAACAGAACAATTTTATTCATAAGGAGAAGAAAAGCATTTGAATCTTAAGAAGCGCCTAATGCAATGCGATCGAGCTCATTCCCGAAAGCCGTGGAAGCCTACGAATAGTCGAAAAAATCCATAACATCAGGTGTTAAAAAATATCCTCGTGTATCCCCCATGAGGCTCCCGTGGTGGACATCGTTCCAACCCTCGACTTTAGACTGCACGAACAATGAGCTTTCCCAGCAAGAAATGAGCAAAGCCCTGACTCAGTTCACTCATACAGTCCTTGAGAGAATAAAGGCTCAATGGTTACTTACGGGTCACGGAAATTCTAGTCAAACCCGAAAAGAGTTTAACATCAATTAAGAATGTCTACACCGAGACAGTAAATACTAGACATGGAGGTCTAGACCATTTGCGTCTTATTTTACGAGACAAGATACTGAAGACCTAGCAGAAGGTACTGTTATGAGGTTCCTGATAAGGTTGAGATCGAATACCCCAAATCTCAAAAACATCCAAAATGCAAAATTAACTTCACTTCGGACTAGTAAACCAAAACGACCCAGAACTTCCGCAAACAAAACGATATAACAAAGAACTACAACTGTCATACTCACCACCTGCAATAAAGAGGAAATGCCGTCATCGCAACTAGCTAATTAGGGTCCTAAAACCACGCACAAGCCAGAAAGGTGACACACCAGCAAGGGCGTAGCAACACACACCGCAACATTCACCACAATCGCTTGCGAAAATTCTCGATAATTCCCATTGACGTTCCAAACCCTAATATTAGCTCGCAAAGCTAAGTACACAAGCTAAAGTTTAATACTGAACTCCAAAGATCAATATGACAACGAACAGCGTGTGTCACACGCCCGCACCTCCTCTTGCAAAAACGAGTACATGCCCTATTCGCAATGCAGCTAATCACAGTTCTAAAATCAAATAGATGCATTATACAAACACTAGAGGCGTAGCAACACACACCGCAACATTCACCACGATCGATTGCGAGAATTTCCATTACCGTTGCAAAACCTAATTTACAGTTCCAAAAACCAGCTAGGGCACAAGATTCGACTCCAAGTATCATCAAAACAATTATGGAACCAGAAATCAAAGCCATTCAAGACACGACTACGTTTTCTCTCCCCTATCAATTTAACGTAACACTTACCGTGCTGTTATCCCTGATCTGCATCTGCGTTTCCATCGACATGGCTGCTCAACTTCTTCGAATTCCGCAAAATCCTTTGAAACTGTACAGAAATTATAAAATTTTCAGCTCCCCGATTGAATTGATCGAAGATCGGTGCACGATTTGTGACAAATTGTAATGCAAAGTCCCGAATTCTACGCTACAGACCGATCGTGATTGAAAGTATCGAATTGCTCTGCGGCTCTAGTAACTGTCACTCGAGGCGGGCCTATTACCGTCGATGCCTCATTAGCGTGCCGTATTTCGCCCAGTCGCGTCCCTGTTGCCGCGCCCCTAAGGTGTACCGAGGCAAAGCAATCCGGGTAGACTAACAAAAAAAATCACACTGTGGCAGTCAGGTCTCTGTAATGTCACCTTGATAGGGTCTTCGGCAATAAAAAACACACTTTCTAACATTGATAACATTTCCATTAAATGCACCATTGTACTTACGAGTTCCTAAATGCACCATTGTACTTACAAGTTCTTAAATGTACCATTGTACTTATGAGTTCCTAAATGCACCATTGTACTTACAAGTTACTAGAACTATACAATCAAAGACTTCTCAATATAAACAAATTATCCAATAACAAAAAATGTTCTTTATACATCCTCTATTCTAAGTCCCTATCCTACACTCATTGCACCTTTTCATACAATTCTACCAAATTACTCAATTTTCAACCTATCCCCCCCCTCTCACATTCAAATTAGTCATTATAAAAGATCCCTTTTTACAAAGATATGTAGTTAGACATTGTTTAGACAATTTTTTCAAAGTCAAATGTAGGACCCTAAACAAATAAACTCTTTATACACAACAACTAATTAGATTAAAGTGGTTGGATTTCTTTCTTTCTTCTAAATGATCTCTAAAAAAACCATTGTTTTCTTGATAAAAAGGTCCCTTACATTAGAAGATTTCTCCTCCCTTGGGAAGGCTATGAACTCCCAAACTGTGGGAACAACCCTATAGAGGATTATAGTAGCTTGCTAACATAGCACAGCAATTGCCACATCTAAAAAAAAAAAATTAATGAAATTTTCTTTTTACTTTTTTCTTCATTTCAAGATTAAATATTTTTTTTAAGCAACCATTCTTTAGAAATTGCAAGAGGGGATTTCGCAATGCACCAGCTTCAAATGGCCCTCCCCAACCCCTAGAAATCCTCTAATGTACTACTTAGTTTGGAGAATGACTAATGAGGAAGGCATTCCCCATCACAAAAACATTGCACCCAAATTGGATGAATGCTTTGTTTTGAATGGATGATCTCATATTGCCTCAATATAAATGCATCTTCCCAAATGCCATGCATAACATTGTTTAATTTTGTTGGCAAATTTTTTCACCCAAAAACTAACTAAATAGTTAGTAAGGTTTGAAATAGCTAGTAGCATTGTCAACTCATTTATCTTTGCTTAAATACAATATTTTGTTCTATTACAAATCCTATCTTCCATGTTACTTGCTATGTTGCATTTTGAATTTTTTTATCACTTGAAAGTTCACTATAAAAGTAATATAAATATTACAAGACTTAATGCAAATTTAACACTCTATTCTTCTTAATAGCTAGCTTGGTCTATTAGATTTTAGTGCTCATCTTAGTGATTATGATATAACATACTTCCTTTTGCATTGTAATTAGATATGGCATCTTTTTATGTTTTGAAGTATTTAATAAACTAATTGTATTCATGTAGGACTTGTAAAATGGTATCTTCAAAGGTGTTAAAATGTTTGAATTTATTTAAAATTTAATTTTTGTCAAGGGTGATTGCAAGAAAAACTTGTCATTTTTTGTGTCCCCTCAATCTCCATGGAGGTGTTTTTCCTCATAACTTTTGAGATTTAAGTCTGTTTAAGTAGAAATTTGGAGGAAAGGTGCATGTTGTTGATCTAAAAATTCATAAAAAATTTCAATTTAAAAAATAACAATTTACTATTTTTAAGGTGGTTCTGATTGGATGTTTACCTTAGTTGTTTCGGGAGTTCTTGGTCCTATTTGGGGGGCCAAAAATGCGATTCTAAAGCCAAGGTTTCAACTTGTTGAAGGTGGGCTAACATTCTAAAGACATCTGATGAGATTTTTGGCAAAGAACCTAGTGTAAGGGCTACACATGGGTTGAAAGTGGACATTGTTTGCTCAAATACTATGAAGAGGGGAAATTATTTTATAATGAATTTTTTGTTTACATGGGACCAAAGAAAAGATTAGAAAAATGAATTTTTTTCTTCTAATTATTTCAATTCTTTTACTATTTTCTAAAAATCAAATTCAAAAGTATCTATTTTCTTGCATTCTTCTAGGCCTCTTTTATTGGGCATAACTTTTAGAGATAAATTTTTTTAGGTTTGAATTTTTACACACATACTATTTTTAATACTTTCCAAATTATATATATATATATATAAATTTTTAAATTTAATTAAATTAAATTTTTTTAATTCCAAAAGTTACGAAACTCTAATAACAAGGCTGTTTTGAGCCCAAATCGATAGATGTTTCTTGCAACTACCCTCAAAAAAAGAAGGAAATTGTGACCAATTTGTTAATCTTTCTTTCATTGGTAATAGAGTCTACATCTTTTCCAAAAGACTTTAAAAAAAATTGAGTTTCGAATTTTCTAATCTTCATTTATACAATATTCTGACCTTTATAATTCAAAGTTTTTATTTGTTCATATCAATAGATTAAATATCGTTTCCTAAGATGCTCTTCAATATAGCTTTCAATGCCAATTGTTATCTAGACATCATTTGTTATTAATAGCTCAAAATTCTTAAATAAACTTTTTATATCTTGTTGAGTCCATAGACATGCTAGCTCCATTAAAATTATCCTTTCCAATAATTTTGAAATGCTAAATCTTCTATTTTTATTGGGTTTATTTGTTCTTTGTGAATGGCTTTTTCTTGGAACCATTCATTTTGTATATTAATTCTAAAGTTTAATTCATATTTCATCCTTATGTAAAAATCTTTCAATTACATGAGACTCAAATCTTGATTAATTATTCTAATATTTAGCATTGCAATTGGGAAAGAATTTGATGTTCTACATTAATAATATATGGAAATACCTTATGTGACCTTCTAGCAATTGAATAGCTTGAATCCTATCCTTAAAACACAATCTTTGCTTTTAGAATTTCAGATTAGAGTAAGGTAGTAAGCATGATAAAACACTTATAGATGATACTTTGCTAATCTACACTATTTACAATACAATATCTAAAAAATTTATTTCACATGCACATGCTCATCGTTTTCTTTTTAGCTTGGCTTGGAATGCAAAGGATGCCAATTTGTGGTGTTTGGATGACAATCAATTGAGTTGAATGGAAATTGTAGCATTTTTTCACCTAATTTTTTTCTTGTTCATCTTTTATAGTGTTTTATGAAGAGCATGCAATTGATATTGCAATCTTGCCAATGTTTGTCGTTATAAACATGAGAAATTAATAAAAAACACTAATCACAAAATATGCTATTATAGTGTATTTTGGGAAGTTGTTGTTCATTGCTTTAAATTTGAGATTTCTCCATATAAATGACATTTTTGAGCTTGAGTCGTATTGATGAAATGAAGTTCATCTAAGGTATTAACCCATGACAATTAGATGACCCATGTAGACACCTATGAAACAGTGACCCATTATGGGTTTTTTTTCAATTTCTAAGATTTGGGCCACCATCAATGTCTTACATGATAGTGATGGAGTGATTGGAAACCTCTTTAGGAACTTTCAACCTTTTAGTGTGAATTCTTTATAAGATTTGACTTTTTAGATCTTCCATGTCAAAAAATATTTTGATTGCTTTAGGTGAGTAAGATGAGCATTATACTCAATACAAATTTTATTAGTTGTGAGGTAGTCTACAAACTCTTTTGGGCCATGATGTACTAAACACTTCAAAAATTGATAGGAAATTCATACTTTGTCGAAAAAATATAATTTCAATTGCTCATATTGTTTCTCACACTTGTCTTTAACTATTTATGTAGGAAAAAAAATTGAAAATTTTAAACAACACCATGAGACCAAACTCCTAATTTTGACCATCGTGGGTTGTTTCATCTTATTCTAGTTTCTACTACTATTTGAATTTTTTTTTAAATTCATAAATTGAACATTTTATTGCAATTTGAACTTTGGGTCTATTATCCAATGTCTACTGATTCAATCTTAATTATAGAATGACACAAATGATGATCTTCACTACAGTATACACATCTCATGAAATTTTCAGATTTTTTGAGATGACTTTCAATTTTGTATGATTTTTCTTCACTCATTCTTCAAAAATTCTCAAAAAAAATATCAAATTAAGAAGATTTGTTCACTGCTGAATGGCAGCACACAGAGTGACTGAATCTGATTTCCACCTCTGGTCGCAGGGCTGGCCCGCGTTTCAGAGTCAATAGAGTTTCTGTGGATCCTTCTTTGACAGGTTTGGTGCCCTACTGGTACGGTATGGGACCGTCTTCAATTAAACAAGTTCTGTTACGGATCCCACAGATTGAAAAGTTTCCCGTTCAATGTCGGAACAAGATAGAAATTCATTGAATCAAGATCACGAGTCCCTAGAGTTGGAATCAAGAGGAAGTTATCAATTCTTACCAGCTGTTCAATTCAAGGAGACTAGTGTAGGACCAGAGCAGTTCAAAGAGACTAGTTCAAGTAATGTGGACGAGTTCAAATCTGGAGATATATATATATCAGTGATTCTTTACCTACTTCTGTTGCAGAACGTTATCGATCACTGCATTTGGCTCATAGTTTGGGCTTCCCCAAGCAGCATCTACAGCGATGAAAATAATATTTTACTGTCCTCTCGGCTCTCGCTGTCTTTGACCTTTCAGAAAGCTGAGCTAGACCAGGCACACACGATGGAATGATTTGGCAACCGATCGACTTGGACCCGAGTCAAGCACGCATAGAATCATTGTGTGGTCTGCAGCGAAGTCGTAAGAGATAGGTGATAATTAAACAAACAATTTTTATTATCCTCTCACGTACTCTAGCTCAGTAGATCAACACGATGCTTCGGATGAATTGAATCTACAGTGGCCGGGGCTGGTGGCAGGAATCAAAGTCTAGAATTAAGCCAGTCACATGTATCCTCATTCCAACTCGACCGCGTCCATTAAGTCAGAAACCGCGTGCATTTGGAATCGATCGTTGCGTTAATCCACATCAACTGTTCACAAAAAGGATTGCCCGGCCGCAATCAGAGGCTCTGGTAGCACAAAAATTCCCTAGACCACGGTAATTTAAATACGTGGACCAAAATTGGTTGATCAAGCCGAGTCATCAAAAGCTAATTCTCACACTTAGCATCGTGTTGGTCACTTGCACGTCCCATCTAGCGTGGAACAAGCCTGGCAATGCGAAAGGCATCGACCAGTCGGACGGAAAGTCGAAACCATTCATCACCACGGCTGCGAAAAAGCTCACATATAACTTAATATCCCCTTCTGCGCAGTTTTCGAATGTTATGTAAAGGTAAGAGAGTAGTGTGTGCTGTACAAGTAAAGAAAGGACCCACTGTCCTGGCACGGTTTGTGAGTCCGTCTCATGATGTGGCTCACAAGGAAGTGTACACAGCAAGACAGTGTGTGTGGCAGACTGCAACTTTCGGATCCCAGTCTGCGAAAAAGTCTAGAAGACTTAATATCCGAACTGAAGAATATACTCTGCTTTTGAGAATAGTGCTCGAGTACCGTGAGGCTTTTTCTTAGTTTGCAAAACATGGGCAGAAGTCTTTTTCGTCTTCAATTCACCCTAGCTAAACGCTGACTGTTGAGGCACGCTTCAACTTTGCTTCCACTGTGCTAAAGTAACCGGCTTAACCCATTTGAATAAGTTAAGCCCACTTCTTCCCCGCCGGCCTCGGTCATTCCTGCCTCGGAATAATCCAAATTGTGAATGTAGTAGTCCAAGGTTCCTTGATTGGGCAGGCTCGTTGTGTTCGTACTGGCACATGGATCACACATGTTGGGGCAATGTTTTAATACTCCGAATATATTATTCAACAAAGTTCGAGATGCACAGGGGAGATTTTGCCTGATCCGGAGCGGGATCCGGAGGTTTGTTCTTCAGAAGCGGCCCGGAGTGGCGGATCGAGACACCCGTGTAAGAGATAGCAGCACTAAACAGCCAGTGCAGAAGCATGTTTGCCACTCGGACCGCTCTTATTAATTTCTTTACTAATTAACCTACACAAGTTCATATGCCCCTGTCATAAAATTTCTTGCAAGATTCTCCGAGTTGTCCTCCCAGGTACCAAATTACCCTTTAACCCTTAAACACCGAAGGGGTGACCCTTTAAACTGTCCTTTCATATTGCACTAGCCTCCAAAATTGCAAAAGTAGTCATTACAAGTCAAACCATTGTAGAAGAACTTCCCTTTCCAAAACAAATTTTGAGGATGAATAGTTGCACTTCTGTCCTATACAATTTGATTCCGTCTCATTTATCGGACACAAAGCGTCTGCCTTGGTGTTTAAGGGTTAAAGATTAAGAAGTACTATGTCCCAATTGGCATGCAATAGAAAACTTAAGATTAATTATTGTACCTTGGTACATCTATTTGACACAAGGTACTCAAAATTAATGATGCAAGGTGTTCAAGGTTGCACAAATCTAGAAGGCACAATAAATTAGTTACAAAATTTCCAAAGGTTAATGTATCGGGAGGCTTGTATTAATTAGGTAAAAACATAGGCTACGGATCTAGCAGTCACCCATCAAATTTGCGCCCAAGAAAATGATATTGGGCACAGTACTAAAACATTGCCCAAACAAAAGGCTAAATAAGTTATGAGCAATTATTTCTACCAAAATTCTTCCTTCACAAAGATGTCACCTCCATATTACAAATTCACACCACTTACATGTCCCTATTTACAAGATTTCCATGAAATTTTGAACCCATAATTTTTAGAATCAATTACCAAGGAATTATAATCATGAGATAACACTTCTACATATGTAACAGTATACATAAAATGAGTGTGATCCAGGCACAAACAAAAAATACCACATAAAATCCATCTGCAAAAATGCAGCCTAGCCAGGAACTACAAGTGGGGCAGGGACAACCGCCGGGACACATGGAGCATCATGATTACCTTCGTGGATAGGGTACATGATCAAACCCCATCATTACAAACATGTGAATGGCAACTTACTAGTAAGAGGCTCTTCCATGTGGCTCCCAGGTCTACACCTCGCCCAACGGAGCCCCCACTTTTTTCTTTTTCTACAGTCTCCAGACTTCTGTGAGCCACTTAGTACATGACATCCATCCATGGCATGCATTTCCTCACTTGAGTCACAACTGCAGTGAAAAGATAAAGGAAAAAAAAAAAAAATGGTGGATATTTCTTTCTTTCCATTTCACTTGCTGCTTAAGCTACCAATTGGAAGTGTCTCAACTTCAGTGAAAAGATAAAGAGGGGAAAGGTTATCTATTCTTCTATTTTCTTCTGCATTTTCTTGCTGCCTGCCAATGGACTGAATGGAAGTGGACGCATGGAGTAATATGAAGAAAGCTCTGTATGTAAGTTGCTTGTGAAAGAGGCATAATAATTTAAGCCAATTGGACAGTACTGAGCCCTATTCCAGTGCATTAGATTGGGAATTGGGGATAATGATCCCTTGGAGGAGGTTGTAAAATGTAAACCCTACTCTAGCCGATTCCAATTGTGTGGGCCTCACATAATCTTCTCTCCAAGTCAGCAAAAAAAAATACTCTGTAACAGACTTTGCTCTCATATCTACCTGCCTCCTATGGGACCATATAAGGTGGGTACCCCCATAACCGTCACTTTTGGCTATTGTACATAGTTACTTTTATTTTTATTATTAGACTGGTCGAATTTGCCCTTGATTTTCTTATTGGCAAGTGGAAGGAAGCTCCAATGCACCAAAAAAAACACGACATTTAATTACTATATGCAAAAGTTAGGAAGTTGGGTCAAAATATTTTTGGATAGATGTTTTGAAATTGTTTCTTCGACATAGGTACATGTTGATTTTGGAGATGTACACAAAGTGATGATGGCAGTCTTTTAGGTAGAGTGCACAAATATTTAGTCAAATGGTTGCCCCTTTGAAAAACTTGAATGATACAAATTAGATACTATTGTTTTTCCTTTCCTATGTACTTCCTTACAATAGAGCACCTCCAGCTATGTAAGTAAGCCTAAGCTTAGGATCAATTTTAGATGTTCCATTATAATTTGCACACTAAAATTTTGTTGTGGCGGGATTGAAGAAGAATTAGATTTTTCTAAAGTACAGGCATCTCTTTTTAACATATGAAGAAGATCACTACATGCTTTTGGATAAATTTAATACAAGGTGTATGTATTTTTAGTACATTCAATACACTCAAATTCAATTTGGCAAATTGAAAACAATGAAATTCCACCCTCATCTCACATTCTCACTCCATCCCACCCTCCAAAAAAAGGTTTGAAGTATTATTGAATTCTAGAAAGATTTGAAGTTCAAAACTATATGGCACCTCTTACCAACAACTATGATTAGGTAAATCTGGATGAAATTTTGAGCATCTTAATAAAATAAGTAAAATGGCTTGAATAATAAATAAAATAAAAGTCTATAAAAATCACCAAATTAAAATTGAGCTTAAAGAAGATTAAAAAAATCTTGTAAAGATTACAAATATTTAGTTGATAATCAAATTTAAAAAGAATTTTCAATTATTGGTTTCAAATTTTATTAAAAAATACTAAGTATCGGTTAGTGTAGTAGTTGATGTAATTTGCTATAATATGCTAAGGTAATTATTGTAGGCATTAGAATATAAAATTGTTTTATTAATATCTTTGTGACAATATACATGATCATGATAAATACCATTGGTATTGAGCTTTTCACTTGAGTGATTGTCAATTCTCAATGCTTATATATATGTGCAACAATAATTGTTGATTCTTTATATTGGTCAATGAAGTTACTAAAATTTGAAACATAATGGTCTATTGTATAATTCTTTGTATTAATGTGACTTTGTGAGGTTGTTTCCATATAGAATTTAGAATCTTTTATTTTTTATCATATTTTTTATTTCATTTATTTATAAATCAAAACTTTAACAAAATATCCTATTGTTATACTACATGTGGATTTACATATAATAAATTTCAATTACTTCCAAGGTAGTGTATGAAATAAACCATATAAGTTACAATACAAATCAAAAACCCAAAAAATTATAAGTTGTCATATTTGCATATTCCTAATTCAAATTTTAAAAAATTCCTTATTAGAATATTAAATTGAAAATAAATTTGTATTGATTAGGAAATAAATGAAGTAAACTACAATCTTTATTATATATATTGTAGGCATTACAACATTGAAAACAAACACTACGATATATCACAAAAGATTAAAAGTTTTAAAACAATTGATCATCTTCTAGGTACATAGGTATTAGATAATTAACCTGTAACTCTTTGAGTTTAAAATATATATACACACACACTACAATATAAACAATAAACAAAACCTTTGCAAAACTTCTTTAACTTTATGCAAAATGAACAAATTGCCATATTTTCGATTAATCCTTATGCTTAGAATTTTTAAATCTTCTTCTCCTTCACAAATACTTATAAGGTTAGTTGTAATCTATTTACATACAAATTCAATAAAAACCCTCACACCACTATAAATTTAATTGTCACTAAATTGATTATTCCATTTGTAAGCGCATAAAATTAGTGTCACTTGCAAGATCACTATACACTAATTTGTCCTATTAACCCATGAAGGACTATTATCCCCTCACAAGACAATTTGAAGTTCATATAGGTTCTTATGAGTTGAGTTTTTACTTGATTTTCTTGAAACTTTTTGAAGATGTGTAATTCCATAAGAGCTTCGTAAATTTTTTTATTTTATTTTTATTTTCATATTGGGTGAAGAAGTTATAAGCTACATTAGGCAAAATTCAATTTGAGGGGTAAACTGGGATGTCAATAATTGGTTGATTGAGGCCAAGGCCAAATGCAAAGGTTGCATTGGGAAGGTTGGTATGGGCAACAAGGACTCAGACCAATAGTCTATACAATCTCAATGTAGGGTAATATATTGGAAATAGACTAGGAACATAAATGAACCCATTTTTCAAAGCCTTTGCCTATATTATTCACATAGCCTTTCTAAATTCTATAGGAAGTAAAGGATTTTTTTTTTCAAAAATTGTTTTTGGACCTTGTAAAACATTAGTAAATTTTTCAATTTAGTGTTCAAATTTCCAAGTTTCAAAATTATATGGTGGCAAGTGTGCTTGAAAAATTATGTTGTGCATTGTGAACTATGGAACATTGTTGCATTGCAAGATTTTTTTGGATGTGCTTTATGTCTTTTTTTGGCTTGTGATTTTTTAGAGAGATGACAAACAACACGTTGAGTATGCCAGATTTTTAAATTCAAAATCTATAGTGCAAATATTTGCCACAATCAATTGTTAAAGGCATCTAAAATATATTGTTAGACTCAATGTAAAAAACACAAAGAAACTTTTTCTTCAAATGCTTATGTCTTTCAATCTTTGTAGTCAAATGTCATGAGATTCTACCACTTCTTTTACAAATTTACTATAATATTCTACAGTAGAAAAAGTTCTTAAAATTTTCCATAAAAAAATGGCCTTAGTCCTTAAGGGATTCTTGAAGATAAAAAATTAGTGTCACCTACAAAATTAGCATCACCATAGAATTTTATTTAGAATATGTTAATATTTTAACCTACATTTATTTGATTAATTTACAAGTATTATAAATCAATGTCACCACCCTAAATTAGTTTCACCTTATTTTTTTTGTCATACTTATGTAATATAAAAATATTTTAACTTGGACTAATTTTAAATAGTATAATTTTGCTAAACTTATGTGACTTGATCATCTAATAGAGTTAACCGATAATTAAAATGTTGTATGCAATAAGAAAATTATTTGTACAATAATAGAACTAAAAATTTCTATTGATGGTATTTTTATTAGAGAGGGTTTATATGGATTGAAACATGAAACTTTGACTAGTGACAATAGCGTCTTTGAGAAATTTAAGAAATACAAATAGGTAATTAAAATAAAAATGTATACTTATGTGTACAATATCTTTCCCTTCATTAGCACCTATAAAAAAATTTAAAAATTATAATCAATATCTCTTACTTGCAATACAATCATCAATAGTTATGAATGTGAAGTCCTACTCGAGTTAATTATGAATACTAATAAAGAATAACCACGAGTTATTATCCACTAAAATAAATAAAAGCCCTCTCAGTTCACCACGTTTCAGGCTTTCGTTCACGGCTCGGTTGACGGAAAATTGACCCTAAACTTCCTCCGAAACCAACGTCCTCCCCCAAATCTAACCACGTTCCTAGATCTCAGGAGAACTCAAAGCCCTACCCCGAAACTTCCGCGGTAACCGGACACCGCTCCCCCTAAAAACCAACGTCCTTCCCAAATCTAACCCCGTTCCTAGATCCCAAGGGATACAAAGCGGCAGGCTCGTGCCTTGGCTTCTCTCATCTCCCTTCTCGCATCTCTTCCCAAATTCCTTCGAATCCCTTGGATTCGTGTTTCGCATTTGCAACAATTGCAAAAAAATTCATCTTCAAAACTTGATTATCAAGGTTGTCCATCTTTCTCCGAAACTTTCGTTACTTTTGCTTTCATGCCGGTTGTGTTTTGGTGAGTTTGAAGATATTCGGGAATTGGAGGAGTTCAGTAGTGATAGTGGAGCTTTTGGTCGTATTTAAAGTTTTTTTTAGTTTCTGTGAACCTTTCCTTGAATTCGTAACGAATTGTTGTTCTCAGTGAAGGTTTGCGTAATACTGCTCGTGAGTCCAAGATTGTAGAGAACAGCAAAACAGAGTCAGACTTTTGCTTTGGAAAATGAGCAATTCTATGTCTGTGCAAGTTTTTTTTCCTACCGAAAACGCTTCGTTGCAAGATTTCTCTTCTTGATTTTTTTGCATTCAAATTCAAGCAATTAATACTTTTTTTGTTGGACTCTGTTGCGTTCTTAGTATTGGACGACGTTTGCCTTTCTTCTTTAGCTTCTGCCTGTGAAGGTTCAAACCAAGAACCATAGAACTGCAAGGTGAAACCCCAATTGGAGCTTGAGAGAACGAACGATTTTAATATAGAGAGGGAGAGAGAGCTTGGACGATGAAGAAAGTGAGGGACAGGTTGTACATCGGCAACATTAAGGATGCGGCTGAGGTTCTGACGTCGCCAAATCCCCCTGTCACGCACATGTTGTCGCTCATCACGCCCAACATGGACCCTCTGGAGTACAAGAAGTCTGCTGCTGCTGCTGCCTGTCATGAGGAGGAGCACCATTGTCCCTTGGAAGTCGTCGATGTCGCAAGCGTGGAGGTCGACAAGCTGGAGAGGAAAATTGTACCGATTCGAGACATCGAATCCCAGAATTTGTTGGATCATTTGGAGGCCTGCCTGGAGTTTATCGAAAAAGGCCGCAGCGAAGGCGAGATTCTGGTGCACTGCGTGGCGGGCGTCTCACGCAGGCAAGAGCAGTTGGCTGTACATCCCAACAGTCTTTTGTAACACAACTTTTAGTACAATTTTTGGCACACAAATTTTAGCACAAGTTTTGCTTCCATGTAGTGACAATCCATTCTAATTTGTCCACTCAATGCTTTATGTGGTCTAATTTTTGTTTTTCGTTGTATTCTTCAACTGGAGACCTATGATTTCAACGAGTGGGCCACGGAGATTTCCAATACGTCTCTCTTAGGATTTGATTTGCTAGCTTTACTGTGGCATATGGAGTTTTGAAACATTTCTCTTGAATTTTTATTAACCCGAGCTTGCCGCTGTCTGGGTTTCGCAATTTTATCAGTGAAGGTGGTCTAACATTTGTGATGTTGAAATCTGCAGTGCGGCTGTTATTATTGCGTACTTGATGCGCTTGGATCGATGCACTGTAGATGGTTCGCTTCTTCCCCTGGGGGTTTTTCTCTTGTAATCTTATTTCAGTTTCTGGCACCGTGATGTTGGTTATATGAAGAACATTATCCCACCAATTTGGTGAAATCGAAGTTTTTGAATGTTTCTTGCATTGGATATTCACAAGTTTGGACATTTTCTATGATTCTTAGGGTACTTTAATAGTTTCGTTTTACATCGTGTTAGTCTGATTCGTGGTAGTAGCTGAAACATGTTTCAAATTACTGGATTTATTTTGAAGTTGTAAAAGAAAGTGTTCTCTCTTTGTCTAGTCTTTTTTACTTTCTGCAATTTGACGAGTGTTTTCTTTCTTATATGCAGAAGCACTAGCATCCTTGCAGCAAGTGAGTAGTAAAGTATACCCGAACTATGGGTTTATGCAGCAGGTACTTGTTATTATAGTCTTATTCCTTGTATTTCACTTTGGAAACTAACAGTCGATCCAAAACACATTTCTATTCAAAATTGTAGGACATGATTTTTTTTTGTTCTGTTAGTACGTTTTGACATTGTCTTTGAAATTTCCTATATTTTTTAGATATGCATATAGCCGCTTTTGACCACTTTGACATTTTAGGGGGTATTCCTAGAGAGCAGAAATATATAATTGGACTGTCGTTTTGTTTGTACATTCCTCTCCAGTTTCATGGTATAGGCAACCAAGAACAGGCTCCACGTTCCTGAGTGCATCTCTAACGCAAACGAATGAACGTGCCCATGGTTGCAGTTGCAGTTATTCGAGGAAATGGGCTACGTGGTGGACCGAAGGCACCGCTCATTCAAGAAATTCCATCTGGAGAATCTGGGTAAGCACTTGCTATTACCCATCCCTCTAGAAGTATTAGTAGGCAAGTAGAGAGAGAGGCAAGGAGGAGCTCTCTCTCTCTCTCTCTCTCTCTCTCTCTCTTGCTTCAACTAGCTAGAATAAAGCAAGGCAATATTTAATTGGATTGTTTGCAATCCAGGCGAAGCCTTTGGGAGGGGGGAGAAGATCGAAAGCTCTCGTTATGCTGCCGATCCGGGGGTGGTCACCACAAATAAGTCTGAGGAAGAGAATGGGGTGTCTTCTTCTTCACAGCAGGCCTGCTACTCTTGCAAAAAGTGCAAGCGAGTGATAGCCTATCAGGAGAATGTGATTCCTCACGATTCCATGTCTGGTGAGAGCTCTTTCAGGTGGAGACGGCGTGGTGCTCGGCGCTGGGGAGGCGAGGATGATGAGCCTGCATGCACGTCCCTTTTTGTTGAGCCCATGCAGTGGATGAGTTCAGGTAATAATACAATGAAGTGCACACATTTCTTTCTACATGTCCATTGAAAATTCTCTCCAAAATTCTAAAAATTGACATACAAGAGAGTCATTCGAAGTGGGAGAAATGACCTTTTTTAGTCAAAATTTAGGGGTCAATCTAATGAATAGTGCTCTTAATGCGTAATTCTATTAATAAGTGTCGGAAATTGTGGTTCAATTTCGAATTTGTAGTGTTGGATTAAGAATATATTGAAGCTTCTAGTGGTCATTTTACCAGCATATGTACGTGGTATTTCTCTTTGTGTGTCTGAGTCTCCATATGGACTTCATAACGGGTCTAGGTACAAGATAGTTGTTGGACATAGACGAATGATATGCATGCGATTGTGGATGTTGAGATCTCACTTTTGGGTCAATGAGAGGGTCCGCAGCAAGTAGCTAGGTTATAATGTACCCCTCCTACTTGTTAAACCCAAGAGAATGACACCTTTGTTGAGCAGTATGCTATTCTAATGTTTGTCTGTTTAGACTAGTGCGTTTAAAATATTACTCTGATCCTTGCGGCATAAATTTGCTACTCTGGTTACCGGTTAGGGCTACTGTCGGATTAGTACTGATATGCCCAAGCTAAGAATAGAACGTTAAATTGGAACCTAATAAAAAAAGTGAACTAAATCTCAAAACATTGTTTTCTATCGTTCAGAATGTAGGTCATTATTTCTGTATTCTATTGCTACATTTTGTTTTGCTTTCCTAGTTGACTTTTCTCAGCTCTTGTAGACATGGAACTCTTGCCACTTCTGACCTTTCGGTCTCTAAAGGGCTAACAGTTTTATTAGTGCTTTTAATAAAATTAGTCCGTTTTCCTCAAATAGTTTTTTAGAGAATAATTAAGCTCTTAAAAAAAATTATGAATCTTAGAATTGTGTGCTGTTTTCTCAAATCTCGTTATCGGATGGCACAGTGCAAGATGGCGTGTATGAAGGAAAGCTTCAATGTTTGAACTGCGAGGCGAGGCTTGGTAGTTTCAACTGGGCGGGCATCCAATGTAGTTGCGGCACTCGCGTCACTCCGGCTTTTCAGCTGCATAAATGCCACATAGATTCATCTCTTACGTAAGTTTCTTCGTGCATATTCACGTAATGAGAAGGAAACTGAAAACCATCATGAATTCTCCTCATACATGCTCCTCAATTTATAACACACTCCTCAAATAGTAGCTTGTCGGATTTGGTTCTGTTTCCTGGCTGTTGTTTGTTACAATATTTCCGTAGTTTGTTCTCTATCGGTAGCTTTTTCTTGCAACTTCTTATACTCAATTTCATAATTTTGGGTTACAGTTGTCTATGCTTTTTGAATTCTCAAAATTTGTATTTGGAACCTATGTAATACAGGGTCAATGCAGAATCGTCTGAGGAACCCACGCGATATCCTGTTCATTCGGAGTTTAGTACTACATCCTCAACCCGGCTCTGTGGTCACCTATTAGTGTAGTGCAAGTTGAATTTTTCTGGCAAGTGCAGGTGGTTTTTATTTGGACCGACAAGGACTCCGAGGTGGATGAAAACTGAGACTACCAGAAAGAATAGTATGATTATACTCCGTTGCCAAGGAAGAAATTAAGTTAAGAATTTTTTGGGGCCCAGCCACTGTAAGTCAAGCAAGCTTGACTTAGACGATGGCAGCAAATTTTGGCGTAAGAAATGTGAAACGTGGGAAGAGTCAGTGAGTTCCCCGCGGGACATTAAGTTAGATTTGAAGAGTTTTTTTTGTCATGTTGAGCTCTTTAGTTTTTCTCAGGTTGAATTTTGGCGTGGTGGTAAATACTCTTGCTGATTCTCTGTATAGCTAAATTGCTGTTGTACAAAACGATACGTTCAAGTTTTATGAATTACATTCACAAGTTCGCTTATAAATGTAGTGAACCTGTGGTTTTCTTTTTAGAAGAATGCACTATTCGATTACTGATGAATTTCGTATGATTTTTGAGTCCCATTGTTGGTGTTTTTGTTTTTTTCTCTTTTCGTTGTTGTGTAGTACACGTTTATTATATTCTGTGTCGTTCACCGATCACTAACAAGGTATGTATGCCCAACAGCGTCCCCTATCTACCTTGTCCAAGATTTTTTGGTCTGGTTTGTTTCGTGCGTGTGCAAGATTTGGACACTATTTTCCTGTTCCTGCTTTTTCCTGGCATAACATTCATAGCTCTTCACTGGAGGATCCCTTTGTATTCCTTGAAATTCGAGTGAAGGTGGTTCCAAGCAAAAGCAAAAGCGTGTCAAGCATTGAACAGCTGAAACCTTAGCCCGTAGTCTGGCCAGGTATCCAGCAACTGAAAGGATATACCTCTTTTTTCTATTTTTATGGAAGGGCGACTGCTGTCAGGAATTTCTCTGTGAGAGAGCATCCCCACCAAGGGCATTCCCTATCCCTATCCCCATGAATTTCATCCGGATACAAAAGAAAACCAAGGTTCTCTATCCCTAAATATTTAGGGAACTCAATGCTCAATTCCCTATTAGGGGAATTTAGGGAACTCAAAGTCAACCTCATTATATGGTTACGGTTGAGCAATACTAGTGGAGAAGAGCATTCTTTATCCCTATACTTCATCTTTCTTCACCTTCAAAGAGATAGGGATAGGGAAGAACTAGTGGGGATGCTTTGAGTGTTTCACACTAGAAATGGGGTCTAGATGATTGAAATATGAACATGAATGTGATGAATTCACCTATTTGGTAATTATCAAGTGGAATGGTTATTTCAATTACATAAGTTGTCTCTTTAACCCTTCACCGCCCAAGGGGACGAAAAGTGTCTTTACAAAGTTCAAGTCAAATTCAAAGTGTTGTAACTTTTGCATTTGACTCCCAAATTCAATAAAACTTGTTGGAAAAGTTTCACTCTTTCTTCTAGTTTATGTGGTAAAATTTTCAGATCAATACAAGCTGTATTGATTTCTTGAAAGTTAGTCAAAGTTCACAGGTTCAATTTGAGTCCACCAAACTACATTTGATGACTAAAACTTCGAGGGGTTGTATCTCCTTCATACAATGTTTGTTTTCAATAAAAATTTGTTGGGTTATGTTTCCCGTAGGGTCTAGTTATTGTGGTAAATTTTCATGTAAATCCAAGTGGTTTTGAATGTTTGGGAGCAATTGGAAGTTCATCATCTCAACATTTTTGGATTACAATGAACTTCAGCAGTTTGTTTCTTCTCTATACAATGTCCATTTCCAATAAATAAAAATTTGGGAAAGTTGTGCATACTACTCTAGTTTTTGTGGATAAAATTTCATATTAATCCAAGAAGTTATGAGGGACTAAGAAGCATTTTAGTAGAAGGAGGTTCAACCTTAGATGTGATTTCTACAACTTTTCTTGTCTATTTTTTGAAATTTGCAAGCCATTTTGCAAACACATTGAGTCAATTTATTAATATTTTTTTCTTCAATGTGTTTATATTTTGGTTTTGAATCACTTTTTAGTTTCAAATTTTTTCATTTGAGTAAGTTTAGAAATCGAATTTCACCTCCAAGTGTGTTGATTGGAAAATTTTAGCATCTTCTTTCAATCTGTATGGTCAAATGACTCCAAATTTGTACTACATCTACAACATGTTTACTACAAGATTGTACGGTTAAGATCTTTATAACTTAATGACATTTACATCTACATTGCTTTAAAAGCACTGATGTTTTGGAACCCAAAATGGCCTTGGGCGGTGAAGGGTTAATTCAATTATTTCAATATGATGTCATCATCAAGTAGAGAGAGGGAAACAATCCTATTGAATAGTTGAAGTTGTCACTTTGATTGTGCTACTTTGAAGTGTTAGTTCACCATTGAAAGGTTTTAATGTAAGACTCTTAGTATACTTGGAATAGAGATTGTTAATGAACCCTTAAACGACGAGTTGGTCACCATGAAAATTGTATATTTTGGCACCATGTGAATTGGCTTTAAAATATGCTAAAGTAAGCATTGGAAGTCAAATTATTGTAGGTCATGATCTTTTTTCATACAAAATTCTAAGGGTGAATAGTAGCAGTTCTTGTATAGAAAGATTCTACCACTCATTGGCATTTATGAGTTAAGCAAGTTTGTTGAATTGCATTCAATGGAACATTATTAAGGAATGGAGGTGTCTTTAGGGTTTAATTTTAGTAACTACTGAGAAAATAACTAGTGAAGAAGACCATTTGTAACTTGGATCAAATGCTTTTTTATTTCAATTTAGATACTTAATTGACATATATTTTGACTCACATGCTATTGCCTATTGGTGTATCTTTTCAAATTATGTGCTTGTTAAATTTTAACCATTTAACAGCTTTTAGAAGTATATATTTCCTTCAATATTTTATTAAAGATAGCCTCTTTACTTTACTTAATAATGTTTTAAAAAGCATGGTGTGAAATTCACTTGTAATAAAACTATCCAAAGAGGGTGTTGTTTTCGACAAATTTTCAATACTAAAGTATAAAAAAAAGTGCCAAAAAGAGTGTTGGAAAAAGTGGCCAAAAAACAAAATATATAAATTTTGACTTTTTTCTCCCTTGCTTGAATGTAATATCTAGGACACAACTACCCACTCAAAATTTTTGTGCTACCGAAGCTGCCCACCCTATTTAGAAGGCTTATGGCAATTAATGAGTAAGTGATGGGATTTGAACCCCTCGCTTCATATTTGGTGGTGGAAGTTCTTAGTGTCTTACATCTTACATGTGTGAAATTGAGGATTTTCTTGTTACTTAAATACTTAATTGAGATGAAATGACTACTTAGCATTTCTTGCATAGTTGAATTTTTTATTTTGAGGCATATGATCCCTCTGATTAGTTTTTTATTGAAATCTCCTTGAAAGTGGACAAGTAGAAGCCAAATCAAACCCAAGTTCTTTCATATTTTTTGGGACCATGGTGGAATTAGTTATGAATTTTTATGGTGAAGCATATTTTTTTCTACTTTTTTCAATAATATAAAATTTCCACAATTTTTTGGATACAAAAATGTTAAAAAATGATTTTTTTTGACATTTTTGTACACTTGTATTTTTGTGTATGTGAGGTAATTGCAAATAATTTGTATTCTAATTCTAAACTGAACCCTGATAGATATTCTTGCCTAAAATGTACACGTTTTATTCATGAGAGTCTAGGCTTGATTTTGAATGCACCTTATTTCACCACTTTGAAAATACATAGTTTATTTATGCATTAGTCAAAAGATTTGCATACAAAAGAGGCTATTGAACTCCCTTTTGACTCCCAATAAGATTTAACCCCTAAAGTTCATTGACTATTTTTTTACCAAAAATGCTCGAAAACTGCCATTTTTAGAAGACACATCCAACCATAGGATCTTGTAGTATAATAATTTGAGATGTTGTGGAAAAAATTTCAGAAATTTCCATTGTGTAGATTGCAAGATATTAGCGTTTCAATTGACAAAAAGCCTTTTTTTGGCCCTGCAAAAAACTAGACAACTACACTTCACAAGGTCATAGTTGTATGAAAAAATGTCCAAAATGGTTGCAACTCTTTCGATTCATTTTTCAAGGCAAGTTGGCTACATTCTTGAAATTTTTTGGATCACTTGAAATTGTACAACATATAGGAAAAAATAGTAAATAGAAAGAAATAAAGAATGAATCAAAATACTAAATTGTTAATAATTTAGTTATGGAATTGAAAAATGCCAATCCCAATGTTTTTAATGTTGTAATAAACAATCTTCACCCAATATTTTTATTTTTTTCCAAAAATATTGAAAATTGAGTTCATTAAAGAACTTCAAAGTTTATTTTGGAGTAGAGAATTCATAACCACCCGCAAACTAAAACGCATCATAATTTTTCACTCATTGATCAAAATGGAATGATTCAAAGCTTTCTATGTATATATAAATATAAAAAATTAATTTCAAATTTTTGTTTAAAAAAAAAATGATTTTTTTAAATTTGCTTAGACTGCCCTAGTTGAGAAACAAACTACATATTAGGCCATAATTTTTTACTCATATTTCTAAATGTCTTGAAATTTAGTGCACATAAAAGATATTCTTTGTCCACACCTTCTCTTAAAATTTGAGCCAAAAGTATGAAAATCTCTGCACACATGCACCTGCCCCAAAAAATAATGTTGCCAAAAAATGCACCTTGGTCCTTTAGAGGTTAGCTCCTAAATATTGTAGTGATTTGAGGTCAAAATTACACTACTTTGAAATACGTATACCTATAGCAAGGCCAAAAACTTCATCTACATTATTTTCTAACAAATCCAACTATAGGATCATTTAATTATCTTGTTCAAATATATCCTCCCAATATCTTAATTAGAATACCTCCCCTCTCCACCAATTGCAAGTTCAATGTGCCTAAACTTCAAAAGAATAGTATTTTCTAGCCCTCTCTAAAGGTGAAGTTTTGTCTTTCAATATTCTTAGTAAAAACCATGCATGTCTAGAACTTGTGAAATTTATCCATTATATAGTAAAATAGATTGAGAATATAACCAAATTTAACTTAAAAAAATGTTTATATTCATCTTTAAGAAAATTATAAAATAAATGATATTAGTTGATGAATGAAGAAATAAACTATTGATTTCTTTACAAGAAATTTTGAATCATTGATCCAATGGTAAGAATTTTGTAATAAAGAATAGGTATCCTTTTTCTATTTTATTTTCAAA